>CM077155.1:74022500-75222500 GCA_039583875.1 Platanthera guangdongensis | reverse complement strand
CCCCGATCCCCCATAACCCTAGCCCCGACCTTCCACCTGGCAACTGTCCCGCGCCCCTCAGTCCCAATCCCCCCCCCCCCCCCCCCCCCCCCCCCAATTAGCCAACTCGCACCCCCTCCCAGCGATACTACCCGCACTCCTCCCCTAATCTAACCTCCAGATCTTCAACAAAACTCATGCCACATGCATGAGTAAATTTAGGTATGGATGTTGTATCTCTTTTCATTGTTTACTTTGGTAAAAATTCTTGCCTTCGGTTTTAATTTTATAAGTAATGGTATTCGTATTCGTGGTTTAACTTGCGGAGCGCATTCGACGCACTTGAATGAAATTGCGCCTCATCACTTTGGTTAATTGTAATTGTTCTTTACGGATCCTCATTGCTTGTTATCCGATTGCGCGAATTGTTGTTAATTGCTTTAATAAATTTTAATTACATGTTTAATGATCTGGAATCAGACTGTTTGCGCCTTCGTAACTTCATTTGCATGTGTTGTGTCGTCGCTTGCATTGCACTTTTAGTTGGAGCTTCGATCGTCCGCCATCTGTAGACTTATGCTACATCACTTCCTTTTGTTCGTGAGATATTGGTAGCTATTTCCTCTAACGAGCAAGCCCCACATAGGAAGCTACGGTTCTGGCTCCGTAGTATCTCCGCCATCATCCTTGCCTCCGATCTCCACTCTGGGGAGCCCGTAACTGTTTATCTCATAAATGTAATTAAAAGTCCCCCTAAAATAAAAGATCAAGCATAATTACAGGAAATCAACAATAAACTAAAACATTACAGGAACCAGAAATAAAACAATTCCAAAACAATGCAGAAAAATGAGTTCGATGTGATAATGGTCTCTCCGATCATCCATCCGACGATCCAAAAAATGTCAATGTAATCATCTTCTTCAATGTCACACGAACGATCCATCACAATTTCTATACACAGCTATATGGTTTTGTCTGTATATTTTTCATGTTAACATGAGAAAGTTTAAATTGCAGATCACTACCTTCTATTTGATTTTCCTGGCCAAGTTGAGTTGTTCTTTCTTCATCCAACTGCAAAGAACGTTATCTGGAAGCTTATTAAGGAGTTAGATATCAGGGTATGCTGGTCACAATAGTAGTTGGTTGAGGATTCTTGTGATTTGGTGTCAGAGACTGAGAGACAACATGTTTTAATTTTTATTAGTATTCTTTATTTGATTTTAATTTTTTTTTATGCAGCTGACAGCTATTCATTTAGTTGATGCCCATTTATGTTGTGATCCCGGAAAATATGTGAGCGCTTTACTACTCTCGCTCACTACCATGTTACACTTAGACCTCCCCCACATTAATGTATTGTCCAAGATTGATCTCATTGAGAGCTATGGCAAGTTGGGTATGAGCTTCTTTCACATCTTCATCCAGTCTTGTTGTTTACATCTTATTTCTTAAATGAATTGACCTTGGTAGGCAACATGTTTTATTTTTGATGCAGCATATAATCTCGACTTCTATACAGATGTTGAAGAGTTGTCCTATTTACAATATCACCTTGATCAAGATCCACGGTCATCAAAGTACAGGTGCTGTTCAAAATTGATACTATTAAGATAATCTAAATAAGAGTCATATATATGCTTATATAGCGCCTAGATCCGAACACATAAGGGTGAACGGTAAATAACCACGCGACCCAAAATACATGTATGATAATAAAGCATAAAGTTGACGGGTGCGCGATGCCCGTGCACAATTACTGGCCAACGCCTGTTGTCATGTTGGGATTTGTGTGCTCGTCGCCTCGGTCACGACATTGACATATGCACCGTGTCCTCGTCTCCTCGTCCCTTTCCCTCTTCCGTATTCGTAACAATGCCACCCCTGGAAAATTCACCTTGTCCTCATGGAAGAAGTCATAAGATTGGGTGCGGGATTTGTGGCTGTCCAGCCAAGGTGACTTAGATGGGGGTCAACCAGCTCGCAACACTAAGACTAGATAAGTAGGAGGAGCCTCTCGGGGAAAGGTGCGTGTATCCTGGATAAGCTAAGGAAAGTAATCCGGTTGGGTGATACCCGACAGAGCCATGGGTAATGTCATCTCCACCGGCACGGAGGTGGAAGGTGCTAGCCATCGACAAAGATTCTTTGAAAAATGATGCATCCTCCGTCGCATCTAAAATTGCATGACGACACCATGCGTCATAAATTTTTATTTATGCATTTTTTATGTATTTCCTTCACCGTACTCTTGTTTGTTTGAAATTGCTCGGCTCGTCGAGTTGATCGTCCGATGAGACCCTTATTAAAATGGTCCGATAATTTTGGTAGTTAGGACGTAATGGACAAGCTCAAAATTATTTAAAACGCATAAATTTAAAAAGGCTAGATTATTTGTCCTAAGAATAGGAAAATATCAAAATCTGTACTCTTTCGGGAAAGGATTTTATGGGAAATAAGTATTTAAGATATTATTATTTGGAAGCTATGAACAAAGGAAATTCTATTAAGGGGAACAGATGCTGAATAGAGTAGGCACTGGATTTTTGGAAATCATTTGGCTGGTTCCCTGCTGTTTTGGAAAGTAAAATAATAAAATAATGAAGATATCTCTATTTAAGGGGGGACGGTCGCTGAATCGAGTAGACCAGATAACAAGAATTAATTTTTCAATTAATTTCTGCATTGCCGGTGACAATTTCCTCCCCGTACAGCTATCTCATCTCTGCCGTCCAGCCTCTCGACAACGTCAACACTGCAAGCTGACGACAGCCTCGCCCTACCGCCGTTGTTCACCCTCGACGCCAACAGCGCCGCCGAACTCTGTCGCTGCCGAACTTCTTCGTCGACGTTCCAGCAGTGGTTGCCGACCCCCTTTCTAATTTCTGCTGTCGGTGGCGCTGCTGTTCCAGCAATCCGACGCCTCTATAGTCAGATCTTCGGCCTCCAGCAGCCACGCCAGGCAAAAGCTTCTTCACTTCCCTACAACGGCCACCTTACTCCTCCCGTGGCCGGTTGCTGTCGACTACAGTAAACTACTCCAACAATCGGCCAACAACAATTCTCCCGCCTCTTTGGACGAATTGGGATCGACCAGGCATCTGTGGTAACCTCACCCGTTCTTGCTTTCTCGCATTATTTAGTTTAAAATTGATGCATCACTTAAATAATTGAGAGCTTGCCCTGAACGCTCTTTTGCCTTCATCACCGTTTATTTCATAAATTGTTGCTTGTGGATTGCGCTTGTGAATGTACAAGTCCCGCCTCGATTCGATCCGTTAGCGCCGATCAAGTTTTCTGAATAACAAATAACAGTTTTGCGAAAGTTTATCGGTAGGAGCAGTTTTGCACGCGAACGCCTCGATTCGGCCGCTCGATCTCCTTTAAAAATTAAAGTTCACTTAATTTCTCAGCAATCATAAGTTTTTTTTATATAATAAAATAAAATATTTATTTGATTAAAAATAACCAAATTTCAAACCCTAAATCGAGTTTACATCAGTTTGGTATCAGAGCTATTGTGATTCTCTCCCATTGCGAATCACGTGATCTGCATTTCAAATTAAAAAAAATCTATTTTAAATGTTTATAATTTTATTCTAAAAAAACAAAACAAAATTTTTTTATTTGTCTTTTAATTTTAAAAAAATCTTTGTTTTATTTTATTTTATTATTATTATTTTAAAAAAATTCAATTCATTTTACTTGGAAAATCGTGTGGGCAATTTAAGGAATGGAGTGGCCGATCTAAGAGCACAAATTAAGAATTTGACTAAAACCATTGAGGCAATGAGTACGAATGTTACTGCAAATATGCGAGATATGAGACAAGTAGTAAATCGGTTACGCACGCGTGTAAACACTTTGGAGGCCAATCAACAGTTAGGAATTATCCAAATCGAAGAAGATCCTAACCCAGGCCACCTTAAAATGACAACCCTAATCCACGACAACTTGCACAAGAGCACCAAAATGTTAGGGATTCACTCCGATGGGATGTAGGAAGCAAATTAGTCGTTGGTGATTTTGAGAGACATTTAGAGCCCGAAGGTTGCCTAGACTGGTGTGACCGAACGGATCGCTTTATGGCTTGGAAGCAGTTGCCTCAAGCTAGGCAGGTTGAGTACGCTACCCTTCGGTTGAGGGGTTCAGCATTGGTTTGGTAGGGTCAGCTAGAGCGCTATAAATTCAATTTAGGACTTCCCCCTATTGCCACTTTGGATGAGTTTAAAATTCAATTACAAAGGCGGTATGTCCCAGCGGACTACTTGCAAATCCTCTTTCGTAGGTTCCATAACCTACGACAGGACAAATTGACGGTAGATGAGTACACGCACGAATTCCTAGTCCTTCTATCTTGCCTTGACCTCCGTGAGGATGACGTCATGAATGTGTCCCGTTATCTTAGCGGATTGGGCTATTCCTTTAGAGACCAGCTAGAATTATTTGATTACAAGGACTTAGGAGAAATATCAAGTCGTGCACAGAGAGTGAAGGTCTCACAAAACTGTCATCCGGAGCTAGATCTACTGATAGATCCACTACGAGTGTCACCACTACCACTACTGCTAAGATTTTTGATTCCCCTCACCCTCCCATTACTGCCGGTAACAAAGACCCGTCCCCTAGCCATTCCAAGGGTAAGAAGATTATTGGGGCGATGTCCAACACTGGGGTATTCCGATGCTTCAAGTGTATGGAGCCGGGGCACAAATCATCTAAGTGCCCGCGACGCCACTTCGTCGACGTTGTCGATTCTACTGATGGATGTGAGCCTGAATATGGAGTCTACGTTAATGAGTTTCACCCTGAGCCTGAGCACGAGTCTGAGAATGTCGTAGTAGTGGAAGACGAGCACGCTGAACATTTAGTCTGTGTCATGCGTTATAGTCTTATTACTCCTAGCGAGACTACTGAGGATGAGTATATGAGTCACGATATTTTCCGCACTACTACACGCATTAGAGGAAAGTTTTGTTCCATCATCATCAATAGCGGTAGTATGAAAAATTTCGTTTCTCAGTGTATGGTCGACATATTAGACTTGAGATGCACATGTTAAAAAAACCCTACAGCTTTTTTGGCGTCAATAGTCAATTGACTATGCCTGTTACTCATTATTGTCTAGTAGAGTTTTCTATAGGGATGTACTCAGATAAAGTATTATGTCATGTCCCTGCTATGGACGTTTGTCACATTCTACTAGGACGATCTTGGCCGTACGATCGACGTGTCATACACGAAGATACTAGAAACTCTCACTCTTTCGAGCACCACAGGCACAAGATTGTTCTTTTACCCCAGAAGAACTGGCTTATTCCAAGAGCACGCGAGAGGATCCCTACGACTCCTAGTTCACTGTTTGTTACCTCCACTACGTTACTGCTCACTACACTTCCTCCTGAACCCCAGCCCCATGAATTGATTTGTGGCCCAGGTATGTCGCCCACACCACATTTATCGAGTCTCGACGAGCCACCTGATATTTCTCAGTTTTCTTACACCTTATCCGACGGATATTCACTCCGCACGTCACAGTCGGTCGATTTCATATTTAGTGAATATACCTTTTTGCCTCACTATCACTTGGTTATTCACATATCTATGAAATTAAACCCACGTAATAAATATTTTCTATCGTATTTTTGGAACACATTATGTGGGCAAAAACGAGCCAAACTCGAAGCTATTAGCGTCTATCACTCTCGGACCAATGAATTGATCAAAACGGTTAGTAGGAGTCTGGAGAACTTTCTTAGGTGATTAATCAAGGATAATCTAAAACAATGTGGTCTTGTACCTCTACAAGCACAATTCACGTTCAGTAATTCTAAATATCGCTTCCGTTATGCATCTCCTTCCGAGATTATCCACGTGTTACTCCACCCGCCCGACCCTCAACACATCTCATTCCACAAACGTATTTCATTCGACGCGCAAGCTAACATTAATTATTTAACGGAACCGCATGAATTTATTACTAACAAATTGCAAGCCACATGTGAAAATTATAAATTCTTGGTCGGTCGTTATCGTCATGAGTTGTACTTTTCACAGGAGGATTGAGTGTTTGATTATTGCAGGAGGTTTGACCCTTTTCAAATTTAGAAGCCTAACAAGCCACCCGTCAAAGCCCCAAACATACCACCGGATTCAGCACTAGCAACGACATCAGTCCTCTCCAGCACCAGTCTTTGCGAGTTCTTGTCAGAGTCGAGGTCTTTCAATCCCGGGGGAATTGATGCATCCTCCGTCGCATCCAAAATTGCATGACGGCACCATGCGTCATGAAATTTTTATTTATGCATTTTTTTATGTATTTCCTTCGTCGTATTCTTGTTTGTTTGAAATTGCTCGGCTCGTAGAGTTGACCGTCCGATGAGACTCTTAATAAAAAGGTCCGATAATTTTGGTAGTTAGGACGTAACGGGCAAGCTCAAAATTATTTAAAACGCATAAATTTAAAAGGCTAGAATATATGTCCTAAGAATAGAAAAATATCAAAATATGTACACTTTTGGGAAAAGATTTTATGGGAAATAAATATTTAAGATATTATTATTTGGAAACTATGAACAAAGGAAATTCAATTAAGGGGAACAGATGCTGAATAGAGCAGACACCAAATTTTTTGAAATCATTGGGCCGGCTCCTTGCCGTTTTGGAAAGTAAAATAAAAAAATAATGTTGATATCTCTATTTAAGAGGGGACGGCCGCAGAATCGAGTAGACCTGACAACAGAAATTAATTTTTCAATTAATTCCTGCATTGCCGGTGACAACTTCCTCCCCGTACAACTATCTCATCTCTGCCTTCCAGCTTCTCGACAACGTCAACACCGCAAGCTGACGACAACATCGCCCTACCGCCGTTGTTCACCCTCGACGCCAACAGCGTCGCCGAACTCTATCGCTGCCGAACTTCTTCGTCGGCGTTCCAACAGAGGTTGCCGGCCCCCTTTCCAATTTCTGCTGCCGGTGGCGCTGCTGTTCCCGCAATCCGACGTCTCTACAGTCAGATCTCCGACCTCCAGCAGCCACGCCAAGCGGAAGCTTCTTCACTTCCCTCCGGCGGCCACCTTACTCCTCCCGTGGCCGGTTGCTGTTGACTACAGTAAACTACTCCAGCAATCGGTCGACAACAATTCTCCCGCCTCTTTGGACGAACTGGAATCGACCAGGCATCTGTGGTAACCTCGCCCGTTCTTACTTTCTCGCATTATTTAGTTTAAAATTGATGCATCACTTACATAATTTAGAGCTTGCTCCGAACGTTCTTTTGCCTTCATCACCGTTTATTTCATAAATTGTAGCTTGGTGATTGCGCTTGTGAACGTACAAGTCCCACCTCGAATCGAGCCGTTAGTGCCGACGTAGTTTTCTGAATAACAAATAACGGTTTTGCGAAAGTTTATTGATAGGAGCAGTTTTGCGCTCGAACGCCTCGACTCGGCCGCTCGGCCTCCTTTAAAAATTAAAGTTCACTTAATTTCTCAACAATCATAATTTTTTTATATAAAAAAATAAAATATTTCTTTGATTAAAAATAACCAAATTTCAAACCCTAAATCGAGTTTACATCAGAAAACGTCCAGGACACACTGTAGCTGGAGTAGTGGAGCGGAGGTTGGGCGGGTTTGCTCGATGCCGTCCGACAAGTAGGCATCAAAGTCCACTCCCACTGTTTGCTGAGGAGGATGGAAGGACAATGCCGGTTGGGTGAAGGTAGCCTCCCCTGCCAACAGTAACTAGACTCCCACTTGAGGAAAGCCCGTTGCCACGCGATCCCAATTTTACATACACATGAGCGAGGGTAACAAGACACGCGACACTCATGTTTGCGCGGAGAGGGCTAGGGCCCACTATCGTTTCCAGGTCCGTACAGAGGATCCCAATGACTGTAGCGATTGTTGCCTAAGCAAACCGAGAAATGATGAGCAAGAGTCGGGCGAATGTGAAGCTGTCACCGGGTGTCGGGACATGAAATTGTGGTTGATCCCTCTGTCAATCATCGCAATCACGGGAGTGCCATGCATTGAACTAGAGAGATTCATAGTGTTGGGGCCAAAGGTGCCGCCAACTGCATGGCACATAAGGTCTAATCGATGCAATCCCACCCTTGGGGTCCAATGTCAGATGTTGTGTCATCACCCTCCTGGGCTTCAAAATCCCCAGGAGTTACCTCGGGGTCCTCCTCTTCGATGGTGATGTGGAGCTCCTTCTAGGGTTAGTCATGAATCTGGGAGTAGGTCTGTTTACAATGGAAACATAGACTCTTAGTGTAAAGATTGTGATACACCTAGTTGGTCATCCGAGGGCCAATCGGTATCCCAGGATGGTGTGGTGTGTGGAGGTGGTCTGACATACGGGGGAACCACAATGTGCATCTAGAGTGGCTGTCGGAAGGATGTTGGAGAGCAAGTGGTTGGGGTGTAGAACTCCCAAATGGGCATCCGATGCCGACGGATGTGACATTGAAGTTTGCTTCCACCAAATGGGCTAGATCCATGACATCAGTAATGGTCTGAGAGTGGTGGGTGTGAAAGCACGACCGGATGCGGGGATGGAGCCCCTGTCAGCAGCCAAGTTAGCTCCTAGGTTTTTATCTTCTAGTCCTGCTTATTAGTTGTTAATTAATTATGCGTATGTAAAACCCCTCCTCCGAAATGACTTCTTGGTTTGACGAACGCATTTTCGTCGAACGGTGTTCGACTTTCGTCGACCGGTGTTCGACGAACGACAAATGACTTCTCACAGTTTTTCGTCAAACTGTTTTCCGGTTGTAGTTTTATTTTATTGCTATTTTTAAGTATCTAGGGGCGGTGATGTCTGAGCAGGTAAGTCAACTCTCAACAAGTATATTGTTGCAGTTTCTTTTAGTTTCTGTATAGAGAGAAAAAAAGATAAGAGTTTTTCAGTCTGTAGCTTGTTTGTGTGGTACTGTGCTTCTTCCCTAAATCTCTTAGTTGAATTAAAAGTTTTGTTGGGTATTGTATCCACAATTACCTGGATTTGAGGAAGCCACCTGTCAAGCTAAGATGAATTCACAATGTATTTGATAAAATATTTCAAGTTGTGCTTGCAGTTATTCCACGTTAAGTGCACACCAATGTCAGGGTGCAGTAGGTCAATATACACGGGTCTGCACAACGTAATCCCTCGTTGAGCAGATCAATGTGTTGGCCTACGTGTACTCTCTCTATTGGAGTGCACTTACTTTCAAGTACAGGGCTGTAACTATGCAAGAGCAGACAAGGAGCAAGGATGGGTCAAGAAGCAGCTCTTGGGTGGAAAGACGAAAAATCGTCTAAGTATAAATCGACGAGAATCACCAAGTGATTCTCGCCGAATCGTCGAGAATCATTAGTGATTCTCGCCGACTCTATCCGGCTACCTCAAAGCGGTGCCAAGTAAGATTCGGCGAGAATCACTAGTGATTCTCGCCGAACCCATCGTTGAGCAGATCATGGCCAAGTAATATTCGTCGAGAATCAACAAGTGATTCGGCGAGAATCATCAAGTGATTCGGCGAGAATCACTAGTGATTCTCGACGAATCGTCGAGAATCACTAACTGATTCTCGCCGATTCGTCGAGAATCACCTTCGATTCTCGCCGATTTTGACTTGGGCATTTTTCTGGAAACCCCCTGGACCGGACTTTGCCGCAGGCACTGTTTTGAACCCGGCTTAGGGTTTCTTCTGGTGGGACCCACAATGATCTTTAAGGTGTATACTTGTGTATAAATACACGCGTATTTTTGAACAGAAAGGCAGCGAAGAAGAAAAGAAATACTCGAGCCGCGACGTGACCTAGATCGCGAGTTCCGCTCCGCCGCCGCCGCCGTCGCCGCTCGAGAGAGTTGTTCGCCGTTTGATCGTGGTTTCGCCCAGATCCTCCTGCGACAGAAGCCTAGCTAAGCTTAGCGTCTCACGTGTCTAACCGGAGATCCTTTGTCTCTTGATTTGTTGATCGGGAAAACCTTCCCCGTCCGAATCGATCGAGACGATTGATCCTAGTGTGACCGTTGGAAGACCTAGCTAGCTTCGCTACGAAGTTTGGATCTCCAAAGTACTGCAGCCGCACATCGTTGTCGCCGCCGATCCCGTAAACCTAGCCGCCGCCCATCTTGCCGCCGCCGGTTCCGGGGAGATTCTCTCCAAGAGAGATCTAGGGTTGTGGACTCTTCGTGGACTTCAAAAACACGTCGTCAACGAAGAGTGACACCTTAGTCTTCAAACGTAGTTTGTATCTCTTGTACATTCTAGTTTTACTTTTGTTGTAAAGGAACGTTGGTTCCTAGTTGTAAGAGTTGGGTGCAACCCGTGTTGTGGAAGTGTTGACTCCTACGTGTGGAAGGGTTCCTTCCGATAGTGCAAGGATTGGATTTCAATCCTGTTGGAGAAGTGACCGAGTCGTCCCTTGTTGAGAGATAGGTCGAAGGGGGAAAGTGGATGTACCCAAATCGGGGAACCACTATAAATTGCTTGTGTATCTTCTTTGCTGTGGTGTTTTATTTTCTTGTGCAGGTTCAATTTTAAATTCCGCAAAAACGCTGCACGTCACCTATTCCCCCCCCATAGGTGAAGATAGTTGACACTAGGTGGACTTTCAAGTGGTATCAAAGCGAGGTTGCTCATCAAAAAGGTTTACAACTTGAGTAGTATCCTGCCACCAGTGTCAGAAGCATGGAGCTGGATCATGAGATATCGCCACTAAGACTCCCCACATGCACAAGGGAGTATTATTCCCGTCTGGAGGATGAGAGTGTCATATCACTTGGAGGCTATCGATTCTCGAGCATCTTTCATCCTGGAAGAGAGTCCTTTTATTCCTATGAAGACCTCCGACTCTGGAAAGAATATCCAAGTGCACAAGTGCATTGCTGAGATGTCGGAGACGGAACTTTCATTATTTAATTTGGACAAGAGGATTCGTCAAATTATCATGGATATCTGGTCTGGACCTTCTCGCTCTAGATTGGAAAAATGTGGGTCGGCTAAATCTATGTGGGTGATGATCTCAGAGCTGATGGGGGGGTCAGAGAAAGCTGGAATCTGCTGTCAACCAGAGGATGAAGCTTATGTGGGGGTCCTCGCCTCTGAAGATGAAGGCAAGGATCTATCGGACAGCATCAGAGCTCCAGTGTCCGTGTCAGAGACTGAAGAAGCCAGTGAGGAAAGCAGTTCTGATGAGGATGACACAACGGTCACTGGCTCTAATGACAAGAACACTGAAGAACAGGTAACTTCTTCATCTTGCCCCGTCTCTCTTGAAGTTTCTGAAGACAGGAACTGCTTTCCTTCAGAAAATCCTGATTCTCTGAAGAGAGCCCTTCAGAAAAGCAACCTACTTGTTGAAGAACAAGCTCAGGAGATTGCTCGGCTGAAGATCTTGTTGGTTCTCCAATTGGCCTCCAACAAGGTCAAGGACTCTAAAATCTCTTATCTAGAGAGTAGTCTAGAGAATGAGAAAAGAATAGTATCAAACTTTTTCAAGGTTGATGCTATGAAGAGAAAGCAAGAAAATGGGTGGATCTCCCGAATTATCAATTCGTGGAGAAATGGGGAAACGGTATTCCGACCCCCCACTCCAAACAGGAAGGGTACTCATCATGCCTTCAGGTATGATCACAGGAACAATCGTGATCACTGTAAGGGTGATCTGTCCTCATGTGGAGACACTCACAGTGCAAGGGCCGTCATGGCCACCCATGAGAGAATACCTAAGGCTCATTCTGAGCCCTTTGTATTCACTGCCACTGCCTCAACTCGGTGTGAATCTGCAGGTATCAGCTCACAGAACGCTTCTCACCACCCGAGGACACAGGAAAGGGAGGTTAGAAGTCATGCTGTAAGTTTTCATGGGGCCTCAGGAAGGGGGATGCCTGAAAGGAAGGCACCACCTCCCCGGCCTCATGACGCTCGCAACATGCATTCCTTCCACCCTTCCACGTGTCACGGTGGAAGAGGAAATTTTGTGAGGAGATCCTGCCCTATCCCGTTTAGACCTAGGACCATGACTAACTCAGTCACTAGATCAGGTCTGAAACGGCGATACAACATTCACCCGTGTTGGTGCTGTGGCAAGGTGGGACACTTTGCCATCGACTGTTGGCACAACCCCTCTGTGTTAAGGGCAAGGGCCTATCCACATTTTCTGGGCAGAGGTAGTCTTCCTGACAGGTTTTCTGAGGGAAGGCATTCAAGTGTTTATACTAACAAGAACCTAGGACCCAATATGGTTTGGGTTCCTAAGGTAAAATAACTCTCTTTTGCAGGATAGTCTAGGTTCCCGTAAATATGATGAGAACTAGACAGTACATGGCTCAAGACTAAATTGGAACAAGCGTCTGGAATAACAGATGTGATATCTACATGGGCATACTCACATTGAGCTCCTAATATGTTTTACCAGATGGACTAAATGATAACTCTCATAATCTCAGGTACTTTTGATCAGTTCCAGGACTTGAGTCATATTATATCGACATTTACATATATATATATATATATATTTATACTTATATTTACACTTATATGTGTGTACATCTAAGGATAGGTTAACACGATAAACATAAACCATAGATACGTCAATGAAGATTTATCGGAAATTCCACTGGTTGATTCGAGAACTCACATCTACAGGCGTAAATCAGTTTGCTGAAAACTAACGAATATACGTCATTGGAAATCTTGACATCAAGAAACGTCTGGAAAAGCCCGGTTCAAACCCTAAATATATTGGCCTTAAGAAATATTCATACATTTCCACTTAGACAAACTAGAAACCCGCTTAACCCGAAGCCTTCCGCCAAACACACGGAAACCGCTAAAATCCCCTTAACTCGTCGATCCTTCATATTCCCGCCGACCCTTCATATTTCGTAGGAATCCCGCCGAAGGACGCTCTCCGCAGGGGAACTCGCCGACTCTTCCTCTTCCGTCGGCATCCCGCAAGAATCCCACATCTCGTGAAGAATCTCGTCGATCTCGCCGATTCTTCCTTCCAGGAATTTCTCCGCGATTCCGATCTCTCCCGGTTTCGATTCTTCCTTCCAGGAATTTCTCCGCGTGCACTCATCGGGTGTCCATTATCTTCAACCAACTAACTCCCGTCTACGCTTTTGGGTAACCACATCCTCACCCTTGCTTGGACTTTATTACTAGTGTCGCTTCCCTTTTGACTTTTGATTAAGCGTAGAGTAGCGATTCTCTCCCTAGGTTGGCGATGGCTCCAAGGACAACCGCTGGACTGATCACTGGATGTGAGCTGGTTCGAACAGGGTTCTCACATGCCTCTGACGAATTCAGAAACATCATTATTATGCTGGAAGAGGCTGGACTCTCATTCGTACTGGAGCACCCGTGTAAAATCTTGGACAAGGAAGTGCTGGAGTTCTTCGCTACCGCCAGACTCCGAAATGAAGACTCTCTCATCAAGAGCAAGGTTGCAGGGGCAACGATCAAGATGTCTGCAAACAAGCTAACCCAATACTTGCAGCTCACTAGCTCGGAGCGCGAGGATTATCTTGAGGAAGAAGACAAAACCAGGACTCTATTATTCTGTGGTCTCGCTCGAGGAACTCGGTCGATAAAGCGAAAGGATATGAATGAAGAAGGGAAACTTCTGTCAGACATCGTTGGGAAGGTACTCATATGCAAACCGGGTTCTCATGACCACATCTCTGCGGACATGTTCAAGATACTGGTGGCAATTGTCTGCAGAAAAGGATTCAACTGGGGGGCATTGCTTTTTGAGAAGATAAAGGACACCCTCAGATCTCCTAGCTTTGGCCGAATCATCAGTCTGTATCACAATCAGTTGAACGGAGATAAGTATGATATGAGTAAAGGTGTTCCTCTACATTACTTGAAGAAAATGGACTCAAGTGTTTTTGACAGATGGGAGAGGCGCATTGGGCAGGCTGCCGTGGTAGAACAACAGGACGTATCTCCAGCCGAGGACGGAACTGTGGCTGATTCCTTAGTTATCCCCAGTGAAATTCCTGATGCTTTGACTGTAGGAATTGAGGGGGAGCCTCTACCCACTTATGCTGATATCGTATCTGACATCTCCCAGATGGCCAGAGATGCAGTGGCAGATATACAAGAAGAAAGTGAAACTGTGCTGGAGAATGAGGAGGCTCTGAACCTGAACGATCAAGGAGCCGAAGCTAATGTAGAGGAGACTGCTGACGAAGGGTTGGAAGATGATGCTGATGAGAATGATCTCATGGATGATGAAGGTGAGGAAGAAGGCAATGAGGGACAGGAAGCATTGGAGACTCGGGATATCATTGAAGCTCCATCTGACAAGCACGCACCTGAGATCGTTCCTGAGAACATTGGTGCAACAATGGAGGGGGAGTCTGAGAAATCTACATAGGCCGCAAGCATTCCCCCCTTAGAGACTGTGCTCGTGTCCAGCTCTACAGGTGCATCAGCTGAAGCGCAAGGCCAAGGAGTGCCTCAGGCTCATCCACTACGAGATGATCTAGCCAATCACACCGTGAATGTCATTCAGGGTATAGTGGATGAGCTTAAAGCATCTTTTGAGAAAGCTCAAAATAAACTGTTGAAAAGAATTAAGAAATCGGAGAATCTCATGCTCAAGAACATAGTGAAGATCAATCACAAACTGGACGTGATGGAAAAGAAGTTTGAAGATAAATATACAGCGGCCGGCCAAGCTGTCACTCTTCTTATGGACGGATTAAAAAGGAACACTGATACTCTCACAATCGTAAATCAGAATGCTCATGTCGTAGCAAATAACATTCAAAAGTTTGATGACAATATGGTAACTCTCAACACAAATCAACAAGCCTTGGTCACTGAATTCTCCAGGACTACAAAACATATTGATGAGTCACTGCATTCTTATGCAAACTCCATTGCAGTCGAAGCCAAAAAGGGGGAGAAAGAATATATAGCTAAGATGGCTGAGCTTCGGGAAGTCATGATCAACAACTTTGAGCAGTCAAACAAATATGTTTATGATAGTTGCTGGTGGATGCTCCAACAAGCGTTAGGCGTTAATATCCCTGAAAATCCCCAGGGTGCTCCTGCTCCTGAAGATAATACTGTGGCTGATGAGGGCGCCAGTGTTGAAGAAGTTCCTGTAAGTGAAGCTGATGTTCATAGGGCTGCTAGGGCCTCCTCCAAGGCAAAACTGATGGCAATGTTTGATTAAGGAGCCATAGCAAAAGCCAGGGACAAGAGGAAATCGCAAGAAGGGACGTCTAAGGAAACACAAGCTGAAAAGAGAATCAGACTGAAAGAGGAGGAAGTAAGAAACGAAAAGTGGAGTCCGGTTTCAAAGAGTATCATCTTGGACACATTCTGGCTACAAGAAAAAGGAGAAATCAATCGAAACGACGTATACAGCCAGCATGAGTGGGAGCTGCACAAGACGTATGAAGCTAAACGGAACATCTTTTTCAGAACCAACACTGCGACAGATAAAACTCCTCCACCCATATATTATCCGAAGCCCAAAGAGTATATGGAGAGGCAAAGAAAGAAGTATTTGGCTCAAAAACTCAAGGATGACTTAGCCAAAGAAAAATAGTCAAAAATTTATTGCCTGTCATTCTCTCTTAAGAACAATTAACGTTTATTGTTATTATATGAACAATCTTGAGATTATATATACATATATATATATTTATATGTATTTGAATTTATGAATGACTCAAGTCTTGATCTGTTTGCCTATAATCTCTTGTGCTGCATATTTAAATTCTGAATGTTGTTTATATTATCTGGTTGATGTTATTCGTCTTAGCTAGTAGGATTTTGGCTTCGTCAAATAGGGGAAGATTGTTGGGTATTGTATCCACAATTACCTGGATTTGAGAAAGCCACCTGTCAAGCTAAGATGAATTCACAATGTATTTGATAAAATATTTCAAGTTGTGCTTGCAGTTATTCCACGTTAAGTGCACACCAATGTCAGGGTGCAGTAGGTCAATATACACGGGTCTGCACAACGTAATCCCTCGTTGAGCAGATCAATGTGTTGGCCTACGTGTACTCTCTCTATTGGAGTGCACTTACTTTCAAGTACAGGGCTGTAACTATGCAAGAGCAGACAAGGAGCAAGGATGGGTCAAGGAGCAGCTCTTGGGTGGAAAGACGAAAAATCGTCTAAGTATAAATCGATGAGAATCACCAAGTGATTCTCGCCGAATCGTCGAGAATCATTAGTGATTCTCGCCGACTCTATCCGGCTACCTCAAAGCGGTGCCAAGTAAGATTCGGCGAGAATCACTAGTGATTCTCGCCGAACCCATCGTTGAGCAGATCATGGCCAAGTAATATTCGTCGAGAATCAACAAGTGATTCGGCGAGAATCATCAAGTGATTCGGCGAGAATCACTAGTGATTCTCGACGAATCGTCGAGAATCACTAACTGATTCTCGCCGATTCGTCGAGAATCACCTTCGATTCTCGCCGATTTTGACTTGGGCATTTTTCTGGAAACCCCCTGGACCGGACTTTGCCGCAGGCACTGTTTTGAACCCGGCTTAGGGTTTCTTCTGGTGGGACCCACAATGGTCTTTAAGGTGTATACTTGTGTATAAATACACGCGTATTTTTGAACAGAAAGGCAGCGAAGAAGAAAAGAAATACTCGAGCCGCGACGTGACCTAGATCGCGAGTTCCGCTCCGCCGCCGCCGCCGTCGCCGCTCGAGAGAGTTGTTCGCCGTTTGATCGTGGTTTCGCCCAGATCCTCCTGCGACAGAAGCCTAGCTAAGCTTAGCGTCTCACGTGTCTAACCGGAGATCCTTTGTCTCTTGATTTGTTGATCGGGAAAACCTTCCCCGTCCGAATCGATCGAGACGATTGATCCTAGTGTGACCGTTGGAAGACCTAGCTAGCTTCGCTACGAAGTTTGGATCTCCAAAGTACTGCAGCCGCACATCGTTGTCGCCGCCGATCCCGTAAACCTAGCCGCCGCCCATCTTGCCGCCGCCGGTTCCGGGGAGATTCTCTCCAAGAGAGATCTAGGGTTGTGGACTCTTCGTGGACTTCAAAAACACGTCGTCAACGAAGAGTGACACCTTAGTCTTCAAACGTAGTTTGTATCTCTTGTACATTCTAGTTTTACTTTTGTTGTAAAGGAACGTTGGTTCCTAGTTGTAAGGGTTGAGTGCAACCCGTGTTGTGGAAGTGTTGACTCCTACGTGTGGAAGGGTTCCTTCCGATAGTGCAAGGATTGAATTTCAATCCTGTTGGAGAAGTGACCGAGTCATCCCTTGTTGGGAGATAGGTCGAAGGGGGAAAGTGGATGTACCCAAATCGGGGAACCACTATAAATTGCTTGTGTATCTTCTTTGCTGTGGTGTTTTATTTTCTTGTGCAGGTTCAATTTTAAATTCCGCAAAAACGCTGCACGTCACCTATTCCCCCCCCCCCATAGGTGAAGATAGTTGACACTAGGTGGACTTTCAAGTTTTTTTTAGTTTTGGATATGGCTGCGAGTGCGCCTCTATTGTTGGTGATCTAGAGTTGGATCTATCTGTTTATCATCTCCTTGATCTCTCGATTTCTTATTTTTCTTTTCAAGTTTGAGATTTCTGGTTTCCTGGCATGATTTGCTTGTCCTGAAGCTGATCCGTGTGTACTGCTGGTGTGATTCATGACAACAAAAGTGGTATCAGAGCGAGGTTGGTTGGTTTGTCCCTGTTCCTTTGTGCAGTCTATATGTAAAGATCCCCAATCATGGATAGGGTACTTGGAGTTGCACCGTTGACTATCAAACTTAAGAGGGAAAATTTCGTGAGTTGGAGATGGGAAGTCGAGAACACACTCAGGATGCACGGAGCGTGGGATATTGTTCAACATCCACCTGAAGTGGTGTCAGAAGAGGGAAGAGCACAATGAGCTAATGCCAGGAAGACGACATATGAAGCAAGTCTTATAAAAGTCTACACCGCCACATCTATCATATCAAGGACCTTGGAGGATGGAGATGTGGAGAAGGTTATTGGAGCAACCAATAGCCATGCTTTATGGGAGATACTTCAGAACTCATACCAAGGAGGAGGTAGAGTTAAAGAGATGAAGTTGCAGGTGTTGCGAGGCGAGTTTGAGTCGCTCCACATGAAGGAACAAGAGTCCATTGAGGAGTATTTCCATAGAGTTTTTGAAGGTGAGCAACATGATGAAGTTAAATGGTGAGGTAGATGAGATCAGGACAGTGCAGAAAGTTCTGAGGTCACTACCACAGAGATTTGATCATGTTGTTGCTGCTGTTGAGGAATCCAAGGATTTGTCCAAGATTTCAGTGGAAGAGCTTATGAGTTCATTACAAGTTCATGAGCAGGTCATGAACAGAAGAAAGGAGACCAGTGCAGGAGCTACTACTACTGAGTTGTTGAATTACACCAAGAGCACACATGCTAAGGGTCACTACACGCCTAGAGGGAGCGGCACATTCAGAGGTAGAAGCAGAGGAGGAAGAGGTGATACTGGAGGAAGAGCACCTGCACCTCATGTAGAAAGGTGGAGGACAGTGGCAAGCCCGAGGGCATGGAAGGACCGGGAGAGGTCGAAATGGAAGAGGTTCTGGGAATGGAAACCAAGTCCAGTGCTTTACATGTCATAAGTTTGGGCACATTTCTACACAGTGCTGGAACAATTCAGAGAAGTTTACTTCTAGACCCGCACCACCCCAGTTGACACAGAAACCGCAGAGTAGTGATGAGGGGAACATGACAATGGTTGAGCATGTTGAGTCAAATTGCATGTTGGGTGCTGATGTTGGGGTCATTGATGCTGAGAGCAGAAGAAACTTGTGGTACTTGGATAGCGGGGCTTCCAACCACATGACAGGAAGAAATGAGTTGTTTATCGAGCTTGATGAGGATGTGAGCACTGAGGTAACCTTTGGAAATGCTTCTACCATCAAGGTGAATGGAAAGAGAAGAATTCCTATCAATCGAAAGAGCAGTGGCGTGGACATGATAGAGAATGTCTACTTTGTACCTGGGATCACTTCAAACATCCTTAGTTTGGGACAACTCATGGAGAGAGGTTATGAGATAACCATGAAGGGGACAATGATGACACTTATTGGAGCTGACAGGATGGAGGTGGTACGGGTAGGGATGAAGAAGAATAGGATGTTCATGCTGAACCTTGACATGGAGAGGATCTCATGTTTAAGAGCCACAGTGAAGGATGAGGCATGGCTCTGGCACATGAGGTATGGACATCTTGGTTTTGATTGTTTGAAAAGGCTGACAAGGGAAGCTGGGGTCCATGGTGTTCCTAGCAGGCTGGAGGAAGCAACCCACATGTGTGAGGCATGTGTACTAGGCAAGTTGGCCAAGCTTCCGTTCCCAAAGGAAAGTCAGTGGAGAGCAAAGAGAATCTTGCAATTGGATCATTCAGACATCTGTGGGCCGATCACACCTGTTTCTGCAGGCGGCAACAGGTACTTCCTAACCTTCATTGATTATTTCAGCAGGAAGTGTTGGGTGTATCCCATCATGCAGAAGAGTGAGGCGTTTGAGTCTTTCAAACGGTTCAAAAGGTTGGTTGAGATGGAGACAGGCATGAGGATTCAGTGTTCGAGGACAGACAGGAGAGGTGAGTACCTGAGCCAGGAGTTTGTTCAGTTCTGTGATTATGCAAGGATCAGGAGGCAGCTTACTTCACCCTACACTCCACAACAGAATGAAGTGGCTGAGAGCAAGAACCACACATTGATAGAGATGTGTAGGTGCATGCTCAGAAGCAAGCATATGCCAAAAGGTTTTTGGGGAGATGCTTTGAAGACAACTTGTTATGTGTCAAACAGGTGCTCCACAAAGTCCCTAACAAGGGGAACGTCGCATGAAGTGTGGACTGACTTCAAGCCAAATGTGAGTCACTTAAAAGATTTGGGGGAGCATTGCTTATGCTCTAAAGACTGGTCCAAATCTGAGCAAGCTGGAAGAAAAAGTCAAGAAGTTAATCTTTGTTGGCTATGATAAAAGGAGCAAGGGATACAAATTGTATGACCCTATGAAGAAGAAAATTGTGGTGATTCAAAATGTGAAATTTGATGAGGCAGCTGAATGAGAGTGGTCAAAAGGCAAGGAGAAGGTTGAAGAGGAAGCTGAGACCCCTCTAGTGGTGGAGACAGAAGCTAGTGCCAGTGTTACTGTTCCACACTTTACTGAGGAAGGAGAGCCCAGAAGGCAGAAAATCAGGTCACTTGGAGAGATCTGTGAGGTAGCCCCTACAAATGATGAGTTCAGCTTGTTTTGTTTACTTGCTGACACAGAGCCTTTGACCTATGAGGAAGCAGTGAAGACTGTTGGCTGGAGGAAAGCCATGGATGAGGAGATGCAGTACATCAAGAAAAACAACACTTGGGAGTTAGCTGAACTGCCCAAAGGAAAGAAGCCCATAGGTGTGAAGTGTGTCTTCAAGGTGTAGAAGGATGGAGTTGGAGAGGTGCTGAAGTACAAGTCCAGACTTGTGGTCAAGGGCTACAAGCAGAAAGAGGGACACGGGTTACTCCATCGACACAGGACCGAAAACGCCCAAAAGGGACACGGGTACTCGACACGCCCGTGTCGCATTTTGACACGCCCGTGTCTACCCGACACGGCCCGTGTGCGGACCCCGTGTATCACCCCCGCCACGGCCCGACCTCAACCCGTGAAGGACACGACCTGGGACACGCCCGTGTCTCAGGCCGTGTTCGCTGCTCGACGATCGTCGACTCCAAAATTCGTCGTCCCCTCGGCCAGATCGCCGACCCGAGCATGACACGCCCTGGGACACGCTCGTGTCCCAGGCCGTGTTCGCTGCTCGACGATCGTCGACTCCAAATTCGTCGACCGCTCGGCCAGATCGTCGACCCGAGCACGACACGCCCCTGGGACACGCCCATGTCCCAGGCCGTGTGACCCCTGCCAAATTCCAAACTTGGCTCGAAACGCCACCCGTCGCTCTTTTGAGTTTCGGGGCGTTACATGCCCTCCTTGGTGCATCTTATGTTGGGACCATTCCTGACTAGCTCTCCACTAAAGAGTTTGCTAATGGACTTCTAGTTCAAGTGAGCTAGTCTCTTGTGTCATTGAACACAATATGAGACTTTCTCATTAACAACTAGACACACATAAGTGTCAGAACCTAAACATAAAAAGTTTAAACAATAAATATTCTCACTCCTAATACCTGTCAAAATGACCTCTTAGTCACTTGACCTTTTGATTAGACACTCATTCTTGTGAAAAACAATGACAGAGCCAAGATCACATAGTTGACTTATGCTAATCAGGTTGTGTTGCAACCCTTCCACATAAGCCACTTTTATGATTGTGAATATGCTATTGGTGATCATACCATAGACCTTGGTGACTCCTTTGTCCGGGCCGCCAAAGATCACTTTTGGTCAATTCTTTACTGGACTGTATTCCTTTAGAAAATTTCTTGTTCCAGTCATGTGCCTGGAACACCCACTGTCCAAGTACCATATTGGATATGTACTTGGACTAACCTGCAACCACAATTTAGTTTACCTTAGGACCCCAAAAGAGTTTGAGTCTTAGGTTCTTGTTAGTCTGAAAATTAGCCTGTCTGCCTACATCATTTCTGACAGGTAGACTTGCCCTTGCACTAGCCACATTGGGGTTGTGCCAACAATCTATGACAAAATGTCTCAATTTGCCACAACACCAACACTCATGAATATTATATCTCCTTTTCTGAACAGTTCTTGTATACAAGTTGACAACAGCTGACTGTTCAGAAGGGAGAGCAACCGCCCTCTTCATGTTTCTTTCAACAAGGATCTGACTGAAAGTGAGTCTTCCAGTAGAAATACTTGGCTTACTATGAATGCCACTTACAACAGTCTTCTTTGCAGAAGATAAGCTGTTGATTGCATCAGAGATAGCCAAGTCAGGCTTGCTGGATGAGTTACTTTTGGTCTGAGTTTTTGCTGGAGGAGCTTGACTGTTGGCCACTGCCATATTCTTGAGAGTGGGGGCTGGTGCAACAAAAACAAATGGTGCATAATGAGCTATCTGAATTTCCTCATGGGGAGCCTTAAAGGCACTCAACCCAATGCCCTTCCTTCCACTATAGCTGTGAATATTTTTGTTCACACTAGTGGATCTACCATTCAACCAGTGACCATATATGCTTTCTTGATCATATCTGTTGGATGATAGCACAACTTTCTCAAAGGAGATAGCATGCTGAATAGGGGCCTTGCCCTTCACCCTATTCCTTCTTCCATTGTTCTTCTCAATGTACCCCAGTCTCTTTTTATTTGTTTTTGAGGTGAAGTTATCAATGAGTAGAAACACTGATTTAGGCTTGGAGTACTGAGTCACTAGCTTCCTCTCTTTGTGGAGCTTTTCTTCAAGATCCATAATGATCTTGTTCTTATGACTGATGGTTCCAATCTGGATGATCGAGATGGTTTTCAGTTGGCTGATTTCCCTCCTCATCTGATCCAGCAAAGATGCTGACTCAGACTACAGGGAAGCAACTACCTGTAGGGAGACATTCTCTCCAGCTTGTTTCTTGGCCAACCTATTGCTTCTTTTCAAAGCATTCAGAAGTACATCATACTTGTTAATTAGTTGATTGACATTTTTCTCAGATTCTGACCCATCTTCATCACAGGAAGAAGATGCATCGGAATTGGGACTAGTCTCATAGTCAGATTCAGAGAAGGTGCTGGAAAAAGAATGTACCTTATCTGCACCAGGCTGATCCTGACTGAATTTTTCATCTAACATGGCCATTAGCCCATAACTGCTGTTTTCATCTTCATCCACCTCAGTGTCACTGTCTGAGTGTGACAGAGGGGCCCTGATACCTATCCTTGCTGCAGGATAGTCTTCATCTTCATCAGCAAAAACAGCAAACAACCCTATGTAGGCTTCTTCAGAATCAGAAGAAGCTGAGTCACTTTGACTCCAACTCTTCTCATTCTTGTCAATGAAGGTCTTTTCCTTCTTGCCCTTTTGGTGGTGATGTTTATTCTCGCCAGTCTTTTTTCTCTTGACTGGGCAGTCAACTATGACATGCCCAGACTTGCTACATCAATAACAAACAATTTTATAAGAACTATGTTTGTTAGGTTTAGTCTCATATCTGTTTCCTTTGGAGAACTTCTTCTTGGATCAGTTGTGATCCTTCTTGTAATGAGAGAAAGAGGAAGGACTGTTCTTCCAATGCCTCCTCTTCATCATCTTCTGGAACTGCTTAGAGAAGACAACAAATTCCCCATCTAACATGTTGTTGTCAGAAGAATTTGACTCAGAGCTGTCTGAATCAGCATGCCTTTTTGGGGGAGAGGCAATCCTCTCCTTGCTCTTCTTAGAGCTCTCAGCCTTGAAGGCCACTGTCTTCTCCTTGGCTTGAGATCTGTTGGTGGTCTCCTCCTTCCTGGCAGATAGCTGCATCTCATAGGAGAACAACTTTCCAAATAATGTGTGCAGAGGAGTTTCAGTTAGCTTGACCACTTCTCTGATGATACATATCTTGGTGTCTCAGTCTCTGGTTAGAGATATGAGAAACTTGTCATTCAGCTCATAATTGCTGAACACCCTCCCATTGTTCCTCAGCTTATTCAGCAATCTGAAGAATTTTTCAGAGCACTCAGCTATGCTGTCCTTCTTGCGCTGCCTGAAGACCTCATATTCCTGTTTCAGTAGGGATTTTTTGTCATCCCTAACTTTTTCAGTGCCCTCCATGTACACAATCAATGTGTCCCACATTTTCTTGGCAGTTTTGCAGTGGACAAGGTTCTGGAATGTTGAATCATCAATGACACTCACAATAATGTTTTGTGCTCTCTTGTCCATTATAGCCAGGATGACCTCATCCTTAGTCATCTCAGAATACTTCTTATGTGTCTGGATATTGACATCCAGAGCTGAGACCTTCATAAAGATGAAAGGTCCTTCTTGCACTGTTATGAAGATCCTGGGGTCAGATGTTTACACGAACAACCTGACTCTCTCCTTCCAGATCCCAAAGCTCTCTTTCCTGCAGATTGGAAGCTTCATTGAGCCCAACTCTTTATAGTTCTCTCCTGAACCCATAAAGAATAAACTTAAGCTACTCCTGAAGATCAGCTCAGACTGTTAAGTTCTTTTTGAGTAACTTCCCTCTGATACCACTTGAAAGTCTTTAGTTTCAAGAGTAGCTAAACACTTAGATGGGGGAGGGGGGGGGGGTGAATAGATTTTTCTGTCTTTTTGATACTTTCTTCTGATTTGGTGAGTTGTGTTTTAGTTTAAGTTAGCTTTCAAGATAACACAATCAACACACAAGTTGTTTATAGTGTTTCCCCAGAGTATGAGTACATCCACTGTCCCTCCCACCCTTCTAACAGTTTGTTAGACATGGCCAACTTCTCCAAACTCGGCTCCAAGAGTTTACAACACAAATCCTTCAGGATTTCTCAGACTCCTCCAAGTCGTACACTCAGGCCCAAGACCCTACACTCAGAGAAATATTCTCCTACAACTCAGGCACACAGTTCCTACCTCAGACTTTAACTCAAAGTTCTACACTCAGACTAGGAGGTTAGCCCTACACTCAGATCCACAACTGGATCCTACCTCAGAGAGAAACACTCCTACGGCTCTGGCACATAGGCTCTACCTCAGATCCATAGGTGGATCCTACAACTCAGACACTATTGCCCTACAGATTAGATCTACAGAAAGATCCTACCGAAAGTAAAGTTTGTAGTTGATGTTGAATGACTGCAGAGAAGATATCTCTGAGTCCGCCTCTTCCTGAACTGAGATGACTCAGTCCTATCTTCTCCACAGCTCCAAGAATGGATCTTCAAGAATGTTCTGCTTGAGCTGTGAAGTAACTGCAGCTACTGCTAGCTCTGTCTCTTCTTCTACCTCAGAGAGATTACTCTCTGAACTTGCTGTTGTAGATGAAAATGTCAACAACCAACTTGTTTGAACTTCTAGATCACCAGAAGGAACAAAATCTTCAAACTCTGCAATTAGGTCGAGAGGAAGAACATGAAGCTCTGTCTTCCAAAAGTTGATCATCTAGAAAGTTAATTTCTTCTTACTTGATCTTTTTTTTTTCTATCCCGCCGTCCAACGACTCTTTGAACAGTGAGACCACCTGGAGTTGGTAGCTGCAATCTTTTTTTAGCATTAATTGTTGTATAACAGGCAAGCGGCGCCATTTGTCGTCTACTGTTCCGTTCCCGCAACATTTGAATTTCTGCTGACGTCATCATGACTCAGTATTCGTGGACTCGGACAAATTCAGACAATTCTGCATAGGCGTTGAGTGAAGGCTTGTCACTCAACGCCAAAACACTTTGGCAGAATTCTGCACCACCAGGCGTTGAGTGATCTATCATCACTCAACGATTATTGACAATTGTAGTCTAACTGACTAGGCGTTGAGTGTGCTTTCATCACTCAACACATTTGGACTTAGTTGATTTTCTCTGTATTAAGGCGTTGAGTAAGTTGTCTTCACTCAACGCTTTCTGCCTTTTCCTGTTTTATTGAATATGCGTTGAGTGAACTGCCTTCACTCAACGCTTTTGTCCTTAGATAGATTTTCTGTTGAATAGGCGTTGAGTGAGTTGTCTTTACTCAACGCACCTGTCCTTAGACAGATTTCCAAGTCCATCAACCCTGCGGCTCTGACTGAACTGTGTTCTGTCAACGCTTTCTCTTCAGTGCGTTGAGTGAACTGCCTTCACTCAACGTTTCTGGACTTAGCCAGAAATCTTGTCAGCTTTTCTCTGGCTTTGACTGTTTGAGCTTTACTCAACGCTTAAAGCCATTGAGCGTTGAGTGAACTGCCTTCACTCAACGCATCTGAACTTAGGCAGATTTCTGCCCTGTCAGCATCCTGTCTTGGGTCCGCCTGTCATTGTTGCTTAGACAACCTGTTTAAACAGTGAACAAAGTGCAACCGGCATTCATAGAACTTAAAGCATGCATTAAATACAATTATGTGTATACCATTGTCTTATTGACCTGCTTCAAATCTGGGACATTGTGATCAATGAACCCAACAGATATGGAGAGAATTGTATGTTTAATGACTTGTTCAAATCCAACACCATTTATCTTGTAAGCATATGCCTAGATAATCGTTGTTTCCCTGAATGATCGGGCTGATATTTTGAGTAACATAATCATGGTGTCTTTGTAGATGTTATCGATTACTATGGTAGGCCAAGGCCAAAGTTGAGAGGGTTCAGGCAGCTATTGAGTGGCTATTGATGCTTGATAATTAGTATCATCGTTGTTGTATGAATCCATCCCACTGCATAATTTGTCGGTAATCTGGTACATTTTTGTTTTACCATTTTTGTTAAATATTTTACCGCCTGCTAAAGCTTCCTAATTGAAATTGGAGTAACCTTTTATTTTTGTAGTGCTTTATAAATGTATTTTATTAATCCTTACTTGAAAATTTACTTTTTTTCCTAGTCTTTTAATAATTTGATTAGATATCGTTGTATTAACTACAGCTATCATCCTATTAGAGGAGCTGTGACTATGCAAGTTTTTACTGGTTTTCTCAAGTTCGTTTGTTCTCTAAATGACAACAGAATCTCCAGTCTATTGAAATTGTTTCAGCAGTGAATTTACTTCTCTCTATTTCAGAAAACTCACAAAGGGTCTATGCGATGTGATTCAAGATTTTAGTTTGGTTAATTTCACTACGTTGGATATACAGGTTGTTCTCTCTCTTTTTCTCTCTCATGTTAGTTTTTCTGTAGTTGCTTATGACCCACTGGGTGCTTTACCTCTCAGGATAAAGAAAGTGTTGGAAATCTTGTGAAGCTTATAGATAAAAGTAATGGATTTATATTTGCTGGTATCGAAGCAAGTGTTGTGGAATTTAGCAAGATAGCCGCTGCTCCTCTCGACTGGGATTATAATAGATATCCTTTTTTAATTGCTTTCTATTTTTTTCTCTAAATGATGTTAATAGCTTGGTATGGCTACCATTATTGTTGAAATCACTGTCATCTTATGGTTATATACCTATTACTGGCCCTGCCTAAATATCTTTCTCCTAGGAAATCATTACCTTTTGGATTTAGGTCATCCTCTAATAAATACTTGAGGTACTGCCATTCAGTCGGTAGTTTTTTAGCATTGTTTATTTTAATCCCTTCAGTATATTTATCATTCCCTAAAATAATTACAATCAGACTGTAATTGATATAATAGTATAAACATTCCATTTTTTTACTTGGAAGTTGGCTAACTCAATTCCTGGTGTTTTCAAGTTATACCGTCTTCTTCACCTTTCTTTAACATTATTGCATACAACAGCTGCTGTTCAAGAGAAGTATATGGATGATGATGTTTTTGATAAATGTTAGAGCTTGATTAAGTCATCCATGGTATTGGAGACCTGTCAAAATAGAAGTAACCTTCTTTGTTTTAGAGAATTTTTCCTGATCAAGATGGATATATACTTGAAAGTGGAGGGTAAAATCCTTGAACACGTTATATTATGTATTCCTCCAGTATACCATTCGTTATAACTATTTTACTTTCATTCAAAATTTTTCACATGTCCAAATATACTTGTGTGAAAGGCACAATAGTATGACTCAATTCTCTGTTTATCATATATATGGTTCAATTTTTCATGGCCCATACCAAGGGTATGGGCCATGAACCTCACTGGAGGTTATTGAAGATATGTGTTGGAACATAGTTCGACATTTTTTTGGTTTGAGAATAATAAATTCTAATAAGTATTAATTTCTATTTGCAATTTCATAATGTGTAGAAACAAATATATATACTGCTATAGGTATTGGAGCATCACGAACTGAGTGTGCGTAAGAAAGATCAATAATGTTCAAGATTAACCACTATTGCTAGCGGTAGCAGCTACCGCCTAGTGGTAGCACTTGACACATGTTGACTTGCAGTTGACGATTGATTGTGAACTCAAGAAAATTGTGGACTGTGGAGTATTTTCAAGAAATATGGTACCACCAGTGGTAGCTGCTAAAGACCAGTGGCGGTAGCAACTCAGAAGAGCGACTTGGAGCACAATCCATGGATGGTTCAAGTCAACCTGGACAAACTTCAATGTTTTCACTACCACCCCGTGATATCAACTAGCACCCTGTGGTAATAATTCAGAGTTTTCAACTAGAAAATTTGACGCTACCGCTCGGCGGTTGTGAATATTGTTAGGCGGTAGTGACTATCACTAGGTGGTACCACTTGCTACATAAAAAAACCCCGCGTCGTAGAGGTCGAACATAGTGCAGACTATTCAAATTTTACTACACCCTGCTATGGTAGCTAACACCAGACGATAACTCTAGTTTCATATAGAAACCCCTATGGTGCAGAGGAGAAATTCAAGTGCAAGATATTTGATTTTCAACACTACTGTCTGCCGGTAGCTGCCAGAGAACATAAAATGCATTTTATACCCGGGTGATTTTATTTTAACTCAATAATTTTTGAAAGTGGTTGCCCTAGCTGACTCGGAGCACTGAAAAGTCCCTCTCATTCTAAAGGATTCAAAGTAAGAAGCAAAAAAGATCATTTAGGTGAAAGTTTCAAAAGGATGACACCTAATCTCGAGTGAGCCTTTGTCATCTTTGCCTTCAATTTTAGGGATTATCTACAAAACTTATTTAGATGTCTCTATTGTATTTTCTATTTTCTCTTTAATTTGAATATTGAATGTTGCAATCGATAGAAATTAATTCGTGTGTGGCGACTAGATCATGGTAGGTCTAGGGTGCAAAATTCACTTTGAGTGTGGTGACTAGATCATAGGTTAGGTTTAGGGAGATCTTGTGAGAGGAGTGTTGGGAAAACCTTTAATTTGATAAGAATAGATTATGGTTAGAGTGATTTTAAGAGAAACCTTAAAATTGTATAGAAAAGACTGATAATTATTTTGGTTAAGAGTTCTAAGAAAGGTAGGGGGTCATCAATAAGTTTGTTTTAAGTCGGAGACTTTTCTGAAAGATTGCATCGATTGGTATTCGACACTACGCCAAAAGAAATCGGTATTCGACGCTACGCCAAAAGAAATATAGATCACATTGATTTTTATTAATACAGAGAGTTACTCAGAGTTTTCTTCTTCACTCTACTTGCATATTCGTCTTCTGATACAAAAGCCGTGCTGACATCTTTTCTGTGCTACTCAGGATTCTCCTCATTACTTCTAAAAAACAACTGCATCGAACAGAGGAGTGCAAGTTGCGCTGATAACTTCACAGAATTACTCAAACCACTTTTCTCCATTTCTAAGAGCCACTTCGTCTGCTAATATCAAAGCAGCGCTGACTTCTCTTCTGAGTCAAGTTAAAATCTCTTCACCAAATCCTGTTATTTATCAAAAAAAAATTAGTTCTAGCAGTTGGACAAGTTTCAAGTAAAATATAATTTTATAAGGTAAATTGCTTCTTAGCCGCCACCTATTTCAGGAAGGGAATTGTAACCCCAAAATTGATTTGGCAAAACATGAGAAGATATTATGTGTCGGCATTTAATGATTCAGAAGAAGACAAGAAATTTGAATTGATTCAAACTATTATATGTCAACACGGGTCTTCGGCCCGAGGTGCATTTGGTGGTGGGGGGTGGACATTTGACGTAGGGACGATATTTGTCATGAGCATGATATTTGTCGTGGGGATGCCATTTGTCATGACAACGACTTTTGTTGTGGGGCGCCATTTGTTGTGGTGACGATATTTGTCGTGAGCGGCGACATTTGTCGTGAGCGGCGACATTTGTTGTGGGGCCGACAAATGTCGTCGGGGCGACATAAGTCGTGAGGCAAGATTTATCGTGAGGGTGACATTTGTCGTGTCGACGACATTTGTCATGGTAGCGACATTTGTCGTGGGGGCGACATTTGTCGTAGGTGCGACATTTGTGGTATGCGCGATATTTGTCGTGGACGTGACATTTATCTTGGGTGACGACATTTGTCGTGGACGACGACATTTGTTGTGAGTGAGACATTTTTCGTTAGAGCGACATCAGATGAAGAAGCTGGCCCAGAAGATTTGGACTTCTTGTTCCACCTACTGCGGTATCCAAATTTTGTAGAGATCGGTACTTTGAACTCTGGCTGAAAGTCTTTAATTCCAAGATAGCTAATCACCTAGAGGGGGGTGAATAGATTTTTAGTCTTTTATAATTTACCCTCTACTTAGTGTGTTGTGGGTGAGTTAAATATTGCTTCCTAGACAATCACACAAAGCACACACATAAGGTTTATAGTGGTTCCCTAGATTATGGGTATGACCACTTTCTCTCACCTTTCTAACAGCTTGTTAGACAAGGCCCCTTCTCGAAAACTCGGCTACCTAGAGCTTAAATCACAGATCCCTCAGGATCTCTCAGTCTCCTCCAAGACCTACAGCTCAGGAACAAAGCCTATCTCAGAGCAAGCTTGCTCCTACAACTCGGTGATCAAAAGATCACTACATCAGACTTGAAACCAAGCCCTACAGCTCAGGCTATGGGGGTTAGCCCTATAACTCAGAGAGTAAAACTGTACTACAGCTCAGATCTGTTAGGATCCTACCTCAGGCCAAAGACCCTACCTTAGACACACAATCCTTAAACTCAGATCCACACAAGGATCCTACAAACTCATGCTCAACAGCCATACACTCAGATCCACACAAGGATCCTACAAACTCAAGCTCAACAGCCCTATACTCAGATCCACACAGGGATCCTACCTCAGTCTTTATAAATCAGACTTATAACTCGGATCCAATATGATCCTACAGGAAGAGTAGTTGGTAGGTGTGGTTGATTTGACACCAGAGAAATTTCTCTGTGTCTGCATCCTAAGCTGAGTTAACAGCCCTAACTTTCTTCACAGTAGCAGAAAAAAATATCTTCAGTAAGAAGCTGTCTGTGCTCAAGAAACTCAGAAAGTTGTTTCTGAACTTGCTGAAGAAGACTGAATATTTGACAGTTCTTGTGTTCTTCAATCAGCTAACATGGACTCGCAGAAACCTGAAAGCTCAGCTCCTTCTTAATCAGATCCTTATCTGAACATGTTGTAACATAATAAATTAGCTACAGGGACTTGGAAGAACTTTTAGATCAGCTGATTTTACTTCAAGCTTCAAGCTCGACAACAATGGCGAGGAAGAAGAATTTCAGCCGCAACTTTTCGAAATGAGAAAACCCTAAAAGTTAAAGTTCCTTCAGTCCATTTTGTCCCTTTTTTATCTTCCGCCGATTAATGGCTCCAAGAAGCAGTGGGAACCACCTGTGGTTGACAACTGCACCTTGCTTTAACGGAAGAAGACGTACAGTAGGCCTCTAGCGCTATTTGTCGAGTTCTGCAGCTTTCCCGCAACTAATTTGAACTTTGTTGACTTTAGCTGACGTCAGCAATTGTGTACTTAGCCAAATTCTCAGATTTAACTTCAGGCGTTGAGTGCGTTGAGTGAAATTCTCTGCGCCATCAAGCGTTGAGTGCGTTGAGTGAACTGAATTCACTTAACACTTCTGGACTTGGACAAATTCTTCTACACTGCCAGACGTTGAGTGCGTTGAGTTAATCTTCAACACTCAATGCCCCTGAACTTTGCTGCAACTTTCTTTATCTGCTAGGAGTTGAGAGCGTTGAGTGAAGCTTCATCACTCACTGCTTTTGTACTTATACGCTTCTCTGAAGTCTTCCAGCTTGTTGAGGCGTTGAGTGCGTTGAGTGAGCTGTCATCACTCAACGTTTCTAGACTTACATAAATTTTTCTATCTATCTCTTCTTGAGCTTTAACATCACGCGACGCTTTCTTTTCTGGCGTTGAGTGAGCTGTATTCACTCGATGATTCTGTACTTAGCCAGATTTCTGGACAGAATCTTCAACTGCTTGAGCTTGACTCAACGCTTCTTTCATCAGGCATGTAGTGAGCTGTCCTCACTCAATGATTCTAGACCTAGTCGATTTTTTAGCTTGTCAATGTCGAGGCTTTAACATAATCAGCTATACTCGACACCTTTTTATATATGACATTGAGTGGACAGCTTTCACTCAACGCCTGTGGACTTAGCCACAGAATTGCTTTGCAAACTGCAGGGCTTTGACTGTCCCACCTTGCTCAGCGCTTTTTGGCATCTGGCGTTAAGTGAATTGGCTTCACTCAATACCTGTGGACTTAGGCGATTTTCAGCCTTTCCAGCATCCTTCTTTGACTTCTGGCGTTGAGTGAACTGGCTTCACTCAACGCCTGTGGTCTTAGAAAGATTTCTATCTCTCCACTTCTCTACCTTGTGACCACCAATCATAACCACTTAAATAACTTGTCTAAACTTGTTCCATGGAACATCCTGCACATGATGAGCTTGAACAACATCAAATATAACTATGCTCTTAGTACTGATTGTGATGCCTCTTCAATTCTAGGAAACATTGATGGCAATATTCCCAACATTGACTTCTTCAAACCCAAGTCCTTCTTACTTCAAACACTTTTCATATCTTGTTCTAGGGATCAGTCAGTATTGATCAACGTCAAAAAGCCCTGTGTCATCGGACCTAAGAAAAGGCATCTCAGATCGTCATACAAACCTTCATAGAATCTGTTTGTCTTGGGCTCCTCATCAGCAAACATAGATCCTACATATCGCCCCAATCTTGTAAACTCATGCAAGTAGTCATCAACACAACTCTCGCCCTGAGTTAACCTCTAGTACTGATTCTCCATAACAATCCTATGTTCAAATGAGTGATGCCTTGCCATAAAAATCCTCGAGAACTTCTCCATCGAAATCTCAGACAGTTGCCTTCCATTAAACAGATGTAGTTCCAGTTCATCCCACCAAAGTCTTGCCTCTCCCTCCAAAAGAAAGGTAGCCACATGCAATTTTTAATTCTCCTTCGTCTCCGTCACCATCAGGGTTCTCTTTATTCTTGAGAGCAGCCTATCTTCAGTCTGAGTGGGGGATCCAGTTCCCGGAAACAATAGAGGATGGAAGCTCATAACATTCTTCAATTTCTTTTCCATTGCATGCCTCATCACCAAAGGCACATCAGACACCTGTCACATAGCCACATGCTCAACTACACCAACCTATGCTGGGGAAACCTTACGGGTAGGACGTTGTACTTGCCCTCCTGGCTGTGCATTGAGCATTGTCAACACGACTTTAGCAACCAACCCTATTTTTTCAATAGAAGGTGGAGGTGTAGGCACCTCAGCTGGTACAATACTCTCCGTCGAATGCAAGGGCTGAGTGAAAGTCTTTTCTAAGGGTAGTTAAGCACTTAAAGGTGGGGGTGAATACGTATGTTTTAACACTTTTATATCATTTCGAATTAAGTCTTGATGTGTGTTTAAGTTAGATGTTAGCTTTCAAGATCACGACAAAAATACAAAATTTATAGTGGTTCCCCTATATAGGGTACATTCATGTTCCCCTTTCACCTATCTAGCAGTGTGCTACATTCGGCTAACTCCTCCTTTATACTCAGCTCCTTGAGCATACACCTCAGATCCCTCTGGATCTTAAAACTCAGAGTGAACACTACTCTGACTGCTCAAATTGTTTCAAGTCCAACCTCAGATCCACTCCAAGACCCTACAGCTCAGAGTTCACCAACTCCTACCGCTCAGAGATCCAACTGATCTCCTACTTCCGTTATACTCAAAATCCTACCTCAGATCCACGCCAGATCTTACAACTCAGATCTCCAAAAATATCCTACTTATTTGAAAAAAAAATTAGTGAAATGACTCCAAAGAAAAAACCACGTGCCCTCTTCCTTGACTGTGTTATACACAGACCTCCTTCACTGCAACAAGATAATATATCTTCATTGTTGAATCAGCTTGGGCTGTGAAGATCAACTCCAGATCTCTACTTCTTCAAGCTAGAGAATGTTTTTTGATTTGTGTAACAGGCTTAAAGATGAATATAAAAACCACTTCAGCTCTGCTAGCCGACTTTTGCAAAACTTAGGGTTTTAAGAGAGGCAAAAGTTTTAGCTTCCAAAAGTTATTGTAAAAATTGATCTCCTTCCGAATATAAACCCCTGCAGATGCAACAGCTCTATATTCCTTTTTGGAAAGTAGCATGGTCGGCTTTGATGGAGGATTCTTTTCAGGATATTGCTACTGAAATAGTACGACCGTCTTTTTCTTTTAGCGTGAGATTTGCGCCGATTTGAAATTAAGGATGACATCAGCAGTCATATCTGAACGTTGGTGGACTTAGAAAATTTCTTCCAGATTGTCTGCACAGGCATTGAGTGATGCCTTGTTACTCAACGACTTGAAACATTTAGTGTTGCCTTGTATCTCAATGTATTTGTGCTTTAACTGTTATCTTTAGAAGCGTTGAGTGATAAGCCTTCACTCAACGCCAAAACACTTTAGCTGAATTCAGACAATCTTCAGAAGCGTTGAATGAGACTTCTTCACTCAACGCTTCTGTTCTTTGACAACTTATCTGAGAAGGCATTAAGTGAGCATCCATCACTCAACGCATTTGCACTTTGCAGTATTTTCCTGATAGACAGTGTTGAGTGAACATCATTCACTAAACGCATTTGAATTTAGCAGCAATATAGATGAAGTCATTGAGTGAACATTCCTCACTCAATGCTTCTGGACATATATTTTCAGATGAAGAGGCATTGAGTGAACGTCCATCACTCAATGTTCCGGGACTTGGCAGCAGTTTTTCAGCATTTCTGAATGGGCACTGTGTGAATGTCCATCACTGAACACATTTGAGCTTGGACAGATTTCCTTATGAGGGCATTGAGTGAATGTCCATCACTCAACACTTTTGGACTCAGACAAATTTCGCTGCATCTTCACAGAGGCTTTGAGTGACTGATTATCTATCGATGTTTTTTGGCCTCAGACATTGAGTGAAGTGTACTCACTCAATGCTTTTGTACTTTGTCAAAATTCGGCCACTCCTAAGTGTTCTTACTTCTGTGCAACCAATCCTCTGACACATTTAACCTATCAAATCACTGAAACCAGACACACTGCATATATGAACTTAGACAAGTATCAAATATATGCATGTGTATTGTTGAAATTGAAAAAACGGTCTCCTGTGGAGTTCACCCTTGGGGAAGGGGTGATCGCGCACCTACTTCGCTCCTGCAAGCAAAACAACAAGGGAAACAAGAAAGAACTGACCCAAGCGCTCGGCGGGGAGGACCCACCACACACCCGGAAGATCTAAGAGTGCTTCCCCTACTTAGCCAAAGGCCGAGCTAAGGTATCCTCAGAAAGCGCTTGAGAGATGGAGCAAGAGGGCACTGACAACATGCTTTCTAAGGTACCCCCTTGAGTCCTATTTGTAGATTTCAGAATTTGAACTGCCAATAACCAAACTAAACTGGTCTGAAGTTACCAAAATACCCTTGGCTGAGTCTGTCAACAGCCAAGCTCCGCTGTTTTGAAGGGCTATGGGCAGACCAGCGGGGGAAAAACAGTAAAAAGTACCTCATAGATCTGGGCGAGCTGGGGATCTTGGCCACCCCTGAAGATCTGGCTCGCCTGCTATTGCCGAGCTCCTTTGCGTGAGCGCGAGCTGGGACGGCGAGCTCGCCCATCGGTCGGCCTCCATTAGTCGGCCTCAGCTCGACGAATCCTGACTTATCTCGGCGAATGTCGAGCTTGCGGTCGACGAATGTCGAGCTCTGGCTCGGGTTTCTCTGCCGAGCTCGCCTGGGGCCTGAGTGATCTGAGCCGGCCGGTCTGGTTCCCGGTTCACCCCACTCGCCGGATACGGGGTTGTACACAATCTCCACTCTTTTTGAGCTTGGCAAAGCTCGGAAAGAAACATCCAACCTCAAGTATTCCATGTTGAAACCGAAAAACGGTCTCCTGTGGAGTTCACCCCTAGGGAAGGGGTGATCGCACACCTACTTCGCTCCTGCAAGCAAGACAACAAGGGAAACAAGTAAGAACTGACCCAAGGGCTCGGCGGGGAGGACCCACCACACACCCGGAAGATCTAAGAGCGCTTCCCCTCCTTAGCCAAAGGCCGAGCTAAGGTATCCTCAGAAAGCGCTTGAGAGATGGAGCAAGAGAGCACTGACAACATGCTTTCTGAGGTACCCCTTGGGTCCTATTTATAGATTTCAGAATTTGAACTGCCAATAACCAAACTGAACTGGCCTAAAGTTACCAAAATACCTTTGACTGAGTCTGTCAGCAACCAAACTCCGCTGTTTTGAAGGGCTATGGGCAGACCAGCGGGGGAAAAACAGTAAAAAGTATCACATAGATCTAGGCGAGCTGGGGAGCTTGGCCACCCCTGAAGATCCGGCTCGCCTGCTGTTGCCGAGCTCCTTTGCGTGAGCGCGAGCTGGGACGGCGAGCTCGCCCATCGGTCGGCCTCCATTAGTCGGCCTCAACTCGACGAATCCTGACTTAGCTCGGCGAATGCCGAGCTCGCGGTCGACGAATGTCAAGCTCTGGCTCGGGTTTCTCTGCCGAGCTCGCCTGGGGCCTGGGTGATCTGAGCCGGCCGGTCTGGTTCCTGGTTCACCCCAATCGCCGGATACGGGGTTGTACACAATCCCCGCTCTTTTTGATCTTGACAAAGCTCGGAAAGAAATATCCAACCCCAAGTGTTCAGCGAGTGCAGGGTGGATTGGAGGGAATCTTCGGGTGGGGTCCAATTGCGGCTATATATATACACCTGCATACCTGCTTGACTTTTTCCATTCCCTTTGTTATAGCCATGCCGAGATGCCGATTCCCAAGGAGATCCAAGAGCGCCTTAACCGAGCTCGTCAGGTCTCAGCTGCTCGCATAGCTGCCATGACTGCGGTTCCGCCCGCTGTCCCGCAGGGTGGCTCTGCCGCGCCCAGCTCCAAGAGGGTGAAGCCGTTTCCTCAAGCGCCCGAACCCATTTACGATGATCTGAGAACCACATTGGAGCACAGGACCGGCTCCTCCACTTTGCCTGCCCCCGAAAAGGGCAAGGACATTGTCGACCTTGGCGACGGCCTGGACTGTTGGCTGGATAGCGCGGAGAGGACTCCGCCACGAGACCCCACACCGCGAGCCAAGACCATACCCGAGGACTCGCGATTCAGAACTCCGAAAAATCGCCCGCGGGATCCGTCACACCCCTTTGGGACCTTGGGGGTGGGCTCGCAGAAGCCGCGCTCGCCGGTGCGCGCCCCCTCCCCTCAGCGAGCTGTCATGACCATGGGGGCGGGCGTGGATACCATCCCCATCTCGGGATTCTAGCTTCTCTCACCGGGGATGCGTGGCCCAGGCCGCAGGAAGGACCTGCGGTTTGTCCCTCCTCGCACCTTCTTGGAGGTGCCGAGCTCGTCAGGTAAATTTGGCCTTGGATTCTCGTCAAGTGAATTTCCAGCATGCCTCCCCTGGCTAATGTTTATTTCATAGTTTCCCCCAGCCAATCCACGACCGAGGAATCTTCGCGGACTGTCAACTACTCTCCCCTCCCCTCCCCGAGCTCGCTGGACTCTTACCTAGGCCCTGAAGTGGAGAATGATGAGCTGACGAGGAGGGGGATCAAGCTCTTCAAGAAGCTTGTGCGCGGGGTGCGCGGGGTGCGCGAGGTGCAGGATGTCAACAAGGCGCTCCAACGCGACTACGTGCGTTTCGCTGACGAGGTGCGAAGCGAACAGGCTGGCGAGATGACGTCTCCCTCCCGGCTTCTGGATGAGATCGACGACAGAGTCTCGGTGGCGCAGAGGAATTCAGGGAGGATTTGCGAGCTGCTCCGCGCGCGTCAGTCTGGGGGACGGGGAATGCGAGATCGGGGTAGATAGAAGGCGGCTCCCATGCCGAACCGACCGGTACTCGCCTCCTGGTTCCCCCCTGCCCGCGCGCCCCGCTTCTTTATTCCAGCACTAGATTGCTGTAATAAATAACTTCAAACATTCTTAGATGTGTCTTGTGTTTGAATAATAGTAATTATATTGGTTGGAACGCGACGGAAGTCAGCGAGCTGGGGGTTGGCGAGCTGGGATGGCGAGCTGGGCCGATTGGACAGCTTGGACCCCAGATTACTTTTTCTATAAATAGGCCCCCCACCAACCCCCATACTTGCGCTTTAACTGCTTGCTCTTTCTCTCTCTTCCTGCACTTTTCCTCTTTCCTACTCACGCTCCACCCCCTCTTGTGAGCATGGGAAAAACCAATGCTGACGCTGATGGCCGCACCAAGTGTGCCCAACACTTTAGAGATTACTGCTTTTTCGAGGGGAGCACCACCGAGGCAGAGCTCGCGGAATTTGTCGGCGACCACGTTCCGCCGGGCTTCGAGGCGCGCCGGCCGAGGGAGGGGGAGGCCATCAACTCCTTCTATGATGATGAGCTTGCCTTCCCCATCTCTCACTTTGAGGTGGCGCTGCGCCTTCCCCTCTGGCCGGAGATCCGCCAGATTCTGAAATATTATGGCGCGGTGCCCGCGCAGCTGAATTCAAACGCCATAGCCATGATGGTGGCGTACGCGAGCTACCTCCGTCGAGAGGGGATTGAGTTCAACTTGACGGTGTTCAGGAAGCTCTTCTCCTACAAGGCGACGCCAGATGGCGTTGCCTAATTCATGGGCTCGCTGATCAAGGTTCACGAGATCGCGAACAAACACCACAACTGGATGACCAAGATCGCCTTCATCAAGGGCGATCTCGGCAACATCCCCTTCTCCCCCTAGCAGAAAGGCGAGGAGATCTACCGTCTGCCGACCGTGTCCGGCAACGATGCCGACCTCCACAAATTCTTCCTCCACAAGTACTTCGAGGTCGCCTTCCTGCGAAGGGGCCTTGACTTACTCCCCCCTGTTCTGCCCGACGAAGGTATTGTCCTCTCCCCATTGCCGAGCTCGCCATATTGCCGTTGAAAATCTTCTAACTTTTCCAAGTTTTTTCTTGCAGAGGAGCAGCTAATCCCCGTGAACCCGCCGTTTGCGTACTTGGGGTTGCATGTGGACCCGCTTCTCGCGAGAGGGTGGCGGCGGCGGCCTGCCGCGACGAGGCGGCTTTCTCCAAGCCCTCCTCCAGCAAGAGGCGGCCTGAGGACGCGGGGTCGAGCCCGCCCCATCGCCAACATTTACCAAAAAAGATGAGGAGAGCCATAGTGGCTCCGCGGGCGAAACAACATCAACAACATCAACGGAGCCCCAAGTACATGAGCTCGCCGGTGGTCATCCCCGACGGGTCTCCAGAGAGCCCGCTCAAGGAGATCACCAGCAAGGGGAAGGAAGTTGCCGAGACCCCTGTTGGAAACCTTGTTTGGATTTGTGCTAGGTTCACTCTTAGGATGTTTTGACCCCCATGTATAGCCTGGGTCCTTGTCTAGTCTTAGTTAGATCCTTTTAGGTCAGGATTGTTCAGACCAACATTACAGTGGACTCAGACTTAGATTCAGAAAGATTCTGTGGATTATCTACATCAGTTCGACTATAGTCAAACTCAGCTCGACGATCGTCGATCTCCCATCGACGATCTCAGAGTTCTCTACTCTGAACTGAGCTCGACGATCTACGAGCTCAGATCGACCATCTTGTGCTTCTCAGCAGTTATCTCAGATCTACGATAGTTGTTCTCAGGTCGATGATCTCTTAACCCAGTTCGACGATCTCTGAACTAAGCTCTACGATTTTATGCTGCCTCCAGTTATCAGTTCTCTCAGATCGGTCAGAAGTATTTTGGTTATGATAAATTATCTTAAGGAAAATATATTCTGATAATTAATGCTGACATTCTCAAGGCTGATAGCCGTATTTCATGAACCATTAATTATGAGATTCACAGAATATTCTGTAAAGACAGTTATGGAAGTGCATTTATGATTGCCAGCCATTCTAGCCGTTTGGGCTCCTAAATTCTTGCAGAGAATTAAGTACTGCCTGGGGAATTCAAATTTAGGCCGTTGGTCATTCTGATTAAGACAGAGAACTCAAAAAGAAAGAGAACAAGAATCACAGACAGTAAGTCAGAAAACAAAAACTTTTTGCTCTCAAGGTCTTTTGCTTTTGCTGAAACAAGGAAGAAGAAGAACTTGTTCAACACCAAATTCTCTCTAGTCTTCTTCTTTCTTCATGCTTCAAAAATCTACAGAGAGCTCAAATCAACATCAATCTGAAGACCTACACCCTGGACAAAGATTCCTTCTTCCTGAATCTACTCAATATCTCAGGGGGAGCTTTGGCATCATCAAAAATCCACATAGTCTTCTCATTGTGTTTGAGAAAGAGAAGACTGTCATCTACTTTTCTTTAACCTCTCTTGTACAGGGTTATTACTCCCTTCAATAGTAAATTCCTTGGTGATAGGGCACCTGATCAAAAACCTATTAGTTTTTAGGCACCTGATCAAATGCATGAACGGTTTCTAGATCTACTTGAAGCAGATCTTGTGGTGATAGGGCACCTGATCAAAAACCTAAGTGGATTCCTACCAGGGTGGTAGAAGAGTGGATGTACCCAGATTTGGGGAACCACTATAAAATTTCTTGTGTCGTCTGGTTGTTTTGTGTTTTCTTTTTGTATTGTGTTGTGATAGTTTATTGTGCATTTACCTCTTTCATATAAGTATCAATATTTTAATTCCGCTATAAATCTAAACAAATTTTTTTTAAAATACTCTATTCACCCCGGCTCTAGAGTAAATTCTATCTATCCCTCACTTTCAATTGGTATCAGAGGGAGGTTTTTAAGGTTGTACATGCTAACAACTGAACCTAAGATCTCTGATAGATATCTGTTTACTCTTTTTTTTCCTTGTTATACCATGACACAGTACAAGGATTTTGCAAGCACCAGACCTCCAGTTTGCAACTTGCAAAAGTTTGGAATCTGGAAGGCAAGAATCAGGCTTTATATGAACTTCATTGATGAAGATATCTTTGCTTTTATCTTAACAGGTGTACCTCCACCACCAGCTGCCCCTGCAAGTACTTCCACAAACATGACTGCAGTACCTCCTCCAGACTACAATGATGCGTGCAAGAAAGCAAAGATTGCTGATGCAAAAGCCATGAACATACTGGCACAAACAATGTCTGATGATATATTTCAGAAAGTAGCTGAATATGAATCAGGTAAGGCCATCTGGGATTCTTTAAACCAGATGGATGCAGGATCAACATATGAAAGGAAGGACAGGCAAGCTTATCTCATCTCCCAGTATGAGAATTTTAAAAAGGAAGAAACTGAGCAAGTTTTTGAGATGTACAATAGACTCAGTATCATTGTTAATGAGCTGAAAACTCTTGACAAAAACATCTCAGTCACAGAAATAAATGACAAGATTCTCATGTGCTTCCCCAGCTCATGAGACTCTAGAATCTGGCCTATCAGAGAGACCAGCAACACACATGATATGACTACAGAATCAGTCTTAGGAAAACTGAAATCCTATGAACAGCTGCTGAAGACAAGAGAAGCTGAGCAACAAAAGATTGCCACACCAACTAGGAAGGAGCAAAATATAGCCTTTAAAGCTTCAGAAGAATCAGAAACTTCTCCATCAAATGAAGAGTTGATGAGTCTCTTTGCAAAGAGATTCTTCAAGATGGGGAGAAAAGAATTCAGAAGGAAATCATCAAGGAGTGATGATAAACCAAGGTATGACCAAAACCCTTCTAAAGAGATTATCTGTTTTGGTTGCAGGAAACCTGGACATATTCTTCCAGAATGTCCAGAAAACAAGCATAAGGAAAGGAGAAAGGAGAAAGACTCCAAGAAGCACTCCAGCAAACCATCCTCCTATAAGCACAAGAAGAAGGAGAGAGGGTTTGTTGCAGAAACATGGAGTGACACTGAAGAATCATCTTCCTCCAGCTCTAGTGAAGATGAAGACGAAGCAAGGGCCAAAGAAATGTGCTTAATGGCCATCAATGCTCCACGACATGTCTCAGAAGAAGAAGAATCTGAAGAATGTTCAAATTGTGATCAGTTATTGGAAGACCTTGACTTTACCTCTGAAGATTTTAAAAATGACTTTAAATCTATGTGTAGTGATCTGATTAGATCTGAGAAGGAAATCAAACTTCTCAGAGATAAATAATTTAATTATGATAGCTTAGTATCAAAAATCATTAAATTGAAAAATGAAATAGACATGTATAGTGAACAAATCACCTTTCTGAAAGTTGAATTAAGTAAAGCAAAACAGCTAGAGGAATCACTGAATGGAAGCAACAAACAGCTAGTAGAAATTACCAGCACAGTTAATGCTAGACTTAATAGAAGTAAGTTAGGATTAGGTGCATCATCCAGTGAACCACCAAATATTCAGAAAAACCACATTTCACAACCTATAAAGTTTATTTCAGATAAAAGTAAGAAGAATACAGAACAAATTAAAACAGTTAACAAAGTTTTAAAACAAATTGAGATAAATAAAGATAAACAAAAAGCTAAGTCTGAACAAAAATCGTCGAACCAAGATCGACGATCTCAGCATTATGCGTCGAACGACGATCTCAGAACCCAGAGCTTGAGCCTAAACACTCTACAAACGGGGATCGCCGATATCATTATGTGTCGTCGAACAGAGATCGACGATCGTGGAACCCAGATAATAGCCACTATTATTCTGAGAACCAAGATCGACGATATCAATGCTGGTCGTCGAACGCAGATCGATGATCTCAACTAAAATCGTCGAACTCAAGACAATTTCATCAAAACTATAATTTCAACAGAAATTTCAATAAGAATTCTAACTCTAAACCTTTCAATCCCTTAACTAACTGGATAATCCCACCTAGCAGATTTCATCCCTTAGGTTATAAAAGTCAACTTGAATACTCTTATATTTCAAGTTTTAAGTATGAAAAGAAGCCAGGATCCAAGGTTACCTGGGTCCAAAATGTATAAGTTATTTTTCCTTGCAGATAAAGACCTATCCTACCATACAGGATAAGTGGTATTTGGATAGTGGGTATTCCAAACACATGACAGGAAATAAGGCCAATCTAAGTAACTATAAGGCAAAGCTAGGTCCAAAGGTTATATTTAGAGACTCAAGCTTTGGTCAGATAGAGGGCTATGGAGAATTTACACTTGGAGTTGTCACATTCAGGAAAGTGGCATATGTAAGTGGGCTGAAGCATAACTTGATATCCATAGGTCAGCTATATGATGCAGTTTATGAGGTATGTTTTACTGAATCTAAATGCAATATTTCTTTAAACATCAATATTGTGTTGTCAGGTATTAGGTTAGGCAATATCTACTTAGTTGATTTAATTCTGCCTGTTCAGAAATCTGTTTGTTTAATCATGTTAGCAATAATAATACTTCGTGGCATAAAAAGCTAGAACATGTAAATCTTAGAAACATTGCTAGGTTATCTAGAGACAACCTTGTTAGAGGATTGCCCTCTTGCCCCTACAAGTAGGAAAGCCTTTGCAAGGCTTGTCAAGAAGGCAAGCAAACTAAAAATAGTTTTAAATTAGTTAATAAGAGTGATTCACCTAGAATTTTGTATCTGCTACATTTGGACCTTTTTGCATCAATTGCTGTACAAAGCCTGGGAGGGAAGTCCTATACTTTAGTTATTGTAGATGACTTCTCTAGGTTCTCTTGGGTTTTCTTCTTGAGAAACAAGTCTGATAATTTCAAAGTTCTTACAGACTTTCTGAAATGCATAAAGATTGAGTACTATATTCCAGTTGCACTGATCAGAAGTGATCATGACACTGAGTTTGAATCTCTTCCTATGCAAGAATTCTGTGAGAAGGAAGGTATCAGAAACTGCTTCTCTGCTCCCAGAACTCCTCAACAAAATGGGGTAATTGAAAGGAAAAACAGAACACTCATTGAAACTGTAGGCACATTGCTTGTTGATGCTCATATGCCTCTATCCTACTGGGCAGAAGTTGTAAGCACAGTAAATTATGTCCTGAATAGAAGTTTGATACACAAACTTAAAGGCAAGACTCCCTATGAATTACTCAAAAGGGAAGAAACCTAAAATAGGCTACTTCAGAATTTTTGGTTGTATCAGTTATATACATAATAACAACAAAGATTATCTTAGAAAGTTTGAAGCCAAAGCTACAATGAGAATTTTTTTAGGATATTCCCAAGTTAGCAAGACACATAGGATTCTCAATAAATCATCCTTGAAAATTGAAGAGTCTATACATGTTATATTTGATGAAGCTAATATGTTTTACAAGGAGAAGGAAGCTTCTACCATTGATCATTTGCAGGTACCAAGTCTATGTAAAAAGCTGGATGACTTAAATCTCACCCAGAAGGTGATATCTCATCCTTTACCACAAGAAAATGAAGACAGTGAAGAAGACTCTATGGAAGAAACTGAACTTCCTCCAACAACAGAAGTAATTCCACAAGAGGAATTCACTCCATTTGCTGTTGCTGAACCAACTCCACCATCTGATTTTGTCACACTTAGAGATCACCCTAGATCCCAAGTAATTGGAGACATGTCAGCAGGTGTACAGACAAGGCATCAACTCAACCATGATGTGATGCATGCCTGTTTTCTCTCTCAAATTGAGCCTCAATACATAACTGATGCTGAGCAAGATCCCCATTGGAACATTGCAATGCAAGAGGAACTAAATCAATTTGAAAGATGTAGAGTTTGAGACTTAGTTCCAAGGCCTAAAGGCTATCCGGTAATTAGAACTAAGTTGGTTTTCAGGAATAAGATTGATGCCCAAGGTGTGATTGTGAGGAACAAGGCTAGGCTTGTTGCTCAAGAATATAGACAAGAGGAAGGAATTGACTTTGATCAGACCTTTGCTCCAGTTGCTAGGCTAGAAGCTATAAGGATTTTTCTGGCCTATGCTGCATTCAAAAAGTTCACAGTGTATCAGATGGATGTCAAAAGTGCATTCTTAAATGGAGAACTTAAAGAAGAAGACTATGTTGAACAACCTCCAGATTTTCTTTCTCCAACTCATCCCTCTTTTGTTTTCAAACTACATAAGACTCTCTATGGTTTAAAGCAAGCTCTAAGAGCTTGGTATGAGACCTTAGCCAGCTTTCTTTTAGTGCATGTTTTTTCTAGAGGCATGGTAGATAAAACCCTTTTTACAAAATTGCATCATGATAAAATTTTATTAGTACAAATATATGTAGATGATAATATATTTGGTTCTACTGATCCCAAATTATGCAAGAGATTTTCTAATCTAATGCATTCCAAATTTGAGATGAGTAGCATGAGAGAGTTATCTTATTTCCTTGGTCTCTAAGTGAAACAATCTCCTGATGGTATTTTCATCTCCCAATCTAAATATGCTAATGAGCTTATTAAGAAGTTTGGGATGACTGATGCATCTTCTATGAAGACTCCCATGGCTGCCAATGCCGTTTTAGACACTGATGAACATGGAAAACCTATTGATCAGACCAGGTATAGGGCCATTGTTGGATCCCTACTATATCTAACAGTAAGCAGACCATATATCATGTTTGCTACATGTCTATGTGCTAGGTTCTAAGTGAACCCTAAAGAATCCCATCTTATTTTCATAAAAAGGATTTTGAGATATATAAAGGGTTGTCCTAATCTAGGACTCTGGTATCCAATAGAGTCAGCATTTGAGTTGACTGGATTTTCAGATGCTGACTATGCTGGATGTAGAGTGGGCAGAAAGAGCACTTCAGGAACTTGTCAGTTCTTGGGTGATAAACTTGTGTCCTGGTTTTGCGAAAAGCAAACCTCTGTATCAACATCTACTGCTAAAGCTGAATATACGGCTGCTGGCAGTTGCTGTTCATAGATTTTGTGGATACAAAACCAACTCTTAGATTATGGTTTCAATCTAAATAATTCAACCGTTTTCTGTGACAATACTAGTGCTATATCTATAGCACATAATCCAGTGCATCATTCTAAAACAAAACATATAGATATAAGACATCATTTCATTAGAGATAATGTAGACAAAAAGAAAATTAATCTAGACTTTATCTCCACTAATTTTCAATGAGCAGATATTTTCACCAAACCCCTTGATGAAAAGAAGCACCTGTTCTTCCTGAATCAGCTTGGAATGATCAATGAGAAGGATTAATTTAATTTTTTTCTTCAGTTTTTGGATCTGTTCCTAAATCGTTGAACGGAGAGCGACGATCTTCGAACAGCTCTTGAGCTAACTCGTCGACCTGAGTTTGACGACAGCTCTGTGTGAAGACAAAAATCGTCGACAAGAGATCGACGACTTTGCTTCAGTAAATTAATCGTCGAGCTATGCTCGACTATTAATTTCCGACTGAGATTAGAGACCAAAGATATTATTTGTTTATAAATTAATCTTTGACCTAAGATCGACGTTTTTGATTTTATCGTCGGACAGAGATCGTCTTTTCATATTCCAAAAACCTATATGTAGGTTTCTCTTCGATCTCTATCCTGCGCTTTCATATTATATTTTCCCTTTGCCCTTGATCTCTTCTCTCTTGAGTCTACAGATCTTCCATGGCTATTTCTGCGGCGGCTCTTTCCGCGATGAAGTTCGACACTGGTTTCGACGTCGACTTCGAATCAAGCAGTCACTGCGATCCTATTTTTCAATAAATGTTACAGTTATGTGATGATCAGGGTCTAAAGAAGTTCATGTCTACAAGGATCAAACTATCTGTTGCTGAAATCAAAGAATGAGTTTACTCTTCTTCAACAAATGACACTTCAATGATCGGTTTCATTTCAGGACAGCAGGTGATTCTAAACCCTGCAATTCTTACAGAAATTTTTGAGTTGAAAAATGAAACAGACGAGATGGAACAAGATAGTTCTGAGTATAGCAGGATGTTAATGGAGAAGGGTCATGCTGAGGGCATCCCATCTAAGCTCTTAAAGAAGAATTTATCTGTTTGTTTTAAGTTCCGTGCTGATATTGTGGGCAAGGTACTGCTGGGTAAGCATTCAGCCCATGGCAACATCAATAGGCAACAGTTTGCCATTATGTCCGCTCTAGTTAATAAGAAGTCCATAGATTGCGCCAATTTGTTCTTTGATTTCACTAAGAGAAAGAACAGTAAGAAGGAAGTCTGCTTAGGAAGGATTCTAGGAATCTTCCTTCAGAAGAAAGCTCCAGAGCTACTGGTTTCCACAACCATAGCTATCAATGCAAGAAAGAGGTTGGACTCCTCTCTGTTTGGGAAGTGGGAGAGGACAATTCAAAAGCCCTCCAAGGCTGGAACGTCCTCCAATATATCTGAGGACACAAGGGCTGTGACAGCCACTCCTCACCATAATGAAGAAGTTCCTCCTCCTCCACCTCCAGCTTCCCCCATCGTTCCCAGTGTTCAAACTCCTCCCTCATCCTCAGTTATCCCTCCTCCTCCTACTCAGTCCCCATTTACCCTTCACCCTGTTGAACCTCAAAACCTCCACACAATATCCTTTCCTAATTTTGACCTACTCTCACCTCACTCATCTCCTTCTTGTCAAAATGATTCACCCCTCAACATTGAAGCCTCCACACCACAATCTCCACAAAGAGACCCCCCTATTCAGTATGACATCATGACTGATTTCACTCCTTCTCCCTCTCATCATTCTGTCTCAACTCAGACTCCAACTGAGTTTCTTCATGTTGATCCCTCTTTTGTCTCTCATCTTCTGGAACTCCTCACTTCAACTCTAAAATCCTTGATAGCCGGGGCTATTTCACCTCTTGCTCAATCTATCTCTTCTCTTTCTGCCTCTCTATCTGCTTCTTTCTCTGCCTCCTCTGTCCCTTCTTCATCTAGGGGCCTGCTTCCAGTTATCACTGAAACCAGGCAGGGGGAGATGGCCAATGAAGATGCAGCAGGTTCAGCCTCAACAGAACTTCCAGCGCAGTCTCCTCCAGCAGTACAGGAAGAAGAAGTGTTTCAGGAATTTTGTGCAGATATAGTTCCTTACTCAGATTTTCTTATGACATACGAGGACACTGATGTGTCAATCCCTGACATTTCCAGTGGTTATTGCTTTATTCATCCCTCCATCGATTTACAATTTCTTTTGCATTCTTCCTCTGTGTTTAGATCAGTTTGGACTTCAGTTGAGATACATTCTTCCAAGGCCATGGTCTGTTATACCAGACCCATGAGTCCTTTATTTGTGAAGCAACTTTTGCAGATTCAGTCAGCTCCAATTGCTCCAATTTGTACAGTTATTCAGTCAGTTATAGTTTGTACAGATATGCCATCCCCTATGGCTGTTGAGCCTATGCCTGTTACAGAAGATAAGGATGAGCTTGATGCTCTCTTAATTGCTGATGCTTTGCTTGATCTAGTGGCTTCAGGAAATCTGGCCTTAGCCCTAGAGACTTGTTTAATAAATCTCTGTGAGCCTTGTGCTCCTCTTGCTGAAGTATATTCTATGGATATTGATCAAGTCCCAAGTCCCCTTGGACCTTCATATTCCATAGACAATAGTCCTCTTCCCTCTCTGGATGATCTTATTGCTCTTGACATTCAGGAAGAAGCTAAAGAAAAGGATGCTAAAAAGACTTATGATAAACAGCTGAAGGAAATAAATGACCTATATGATAATCCTCCTGATTCATCTGATGATGATGAGGATGATGATTCAGAGGATGAAAATTCCAAGAAAAAGAAAGTGTCAAAGAAAAGAAAAGCTGCTCCCAAGGCTGCTCCCAAGCCAGGCAATACTAATGATACTCCCTACTACATCTTGAGAGGGGTTACTCCATACACTGGCATGGAAAGCTGGATGTGGTTATCAAAAAATGAACAGAAAGCCAGGAAGAAGAGCAGGAGATACTCACCTTCTCCTCAGAAGTTCAAAAGAGGTCCTCCTCCTCCTCCTCCTGCTGCTGGTGCTTCAGGAGCTGTTCCTCAAGCTTCTAATGCATCTTCCCAGCCTTCCTCATTCTCTAGAACTTATCAAAGGCAGGATAGATCTTCCAGATCTTATTCCTAAGGAAGCAGTCAGCAACATAGAAATCAAAGTTCTACAGAGCAAATAAAGGAAGTTATTTATCAGAAACCCTCCTTCTCTCCTACTCAACAACAAGTTCTTCCCAAGGTTCAGAAGAAAGCTTCTTATCAGTCCAGAAGACATGATGAATCTCATAAGTCAAAAGGAAAATATAGTGTGGTTGCTCCTCCAAGATCTATCTATTCTCAAAGTGATAAACAACATAGAACAACAAACTTTCAGGCTCAATCCACTCAGCTCAAAGCAGTTACAATGTTGCCTCCTCAAGATGATCAGCCACCTATTGAACAGGAAGTTGATCCTAATTTTAGGATGGCCAGGCTTCAAGAACTGATTGGTCTATCTCAGATAAGAAAAGCTGTAACAGAAGGAGAAGATCCATCTAGGTTTACCACCATGTCATCCTACAGAGAAAAAGAGCTGGACAAACTCCAAGTTAGCAAGAAAGTCTTCAATCCAGCTGAATATATGGCATTGCATCCAGAAGCAATTGTGCCCAGGACTAGTGCTCAGACAACTCTTGGTGGACAAGACCTGATGACTTCTAAGAAGGATATACCAGATTCACTCAGAAAGATAATCTTTTCTAAACCTTCATCTGGTCCCTCATCTGATAATCTCTAGTTTGTATTTCTTTTTAATGCTTAACTGATTATGTACAATGCATTGCTATAACATATCTGCTGATGTTATTTCATCCCTACAGATATTTATGGTCTTTGTATTTTTTTTTTTTTTCAGTTTTGTTTTTGAGTGACCTCACACAAATAGGGGGAGATTGTTGGAACCCTTGTTTGGATTTGTGCTAGGTTCACTCTTAGGATGTTTTGACCCCCATGTATAGCCTCGGTCCTTGTCTAGTCTTAGTTAGATCCTTTTAGGTCAGGATTGTCCAGACCAGCATTGCAGTGGACTCAGACTTAGATTCAGAAAGATTCTGTGGATTATCTACATCAGTTCGACTATAGTCGAACTCAGCTCGGTGATCGTCGATCTCCCATCGACGATCTCAGAGTTCTCTACTCTGAACTGAGCTCGACGATCTACGAGCTCAGGTCGACGATCTTGTGCTTCTCAGCAGTTATCTCAGATCAACGATAGTTGTTCTCAGGTCGACGATCTCTTAACCCAGTTCGACGATCTCTGAACTAAGCTCTATGATTTTATGCTGCCTCCAGTTATCAGTTCTCTCAGATCGGTCAGAATATTTTGGTTATGATAAATTATCTTAAGACAAATATATTCTGATAATTAATGCTGACATTCTCAAGGCTGATAGCCGTATTTCATGAAGCATTAATTATAGTATTCACAGAATATTCTGTAAACACAACTGTGGAAGTGCATTTATGATTGCCAGCCATTCTAGCCGTTTGGGCTCCTAAATTCTTGCAGAGAATTAAGTACTGCCTGGGGAATTCAAATTTAGGTCGTTGGTCATTCTGATTAAGATAGAGAACTCAAAAAGAAAGAGAGAACAAGAATCACAGACAGTCAGTCAGAAAACAAAAACTTTTTGCTCTCAAGGTCTTTTGCTTTTGCTGAAACAAGGAAGAAGAAGAACTTGTTCAACACCAAATTCTCTCTAGTCTTCTTCTTTCTTTAGGCTTCAAAAATCTACAGAGAGCTCAAATCAACATCAATCTGAAGACCTACACCCTGGACAAAGCTTCCTTCTTCCTGAATCTACTCAATATCTCAGGGGGAGCTTTGGCATCATCAAAAATCCACATAGTCTTCTCATTGTGTTTGAGAAAGAGAAGACTGTCATCTACTTTTCTTTAACCTCTCTTGTACAAGGTTATTACTCCCTTCAAAAGTAAACTGCTTGGTGATAGGGCACCTGATCAAAAACCTATTGGTTTTTAGGCACCTGATCAAAAGCATGAAGGGTTTCTAGATCTACCTGAAGCAGATCTTGTGGTGATAGGGCACCTGATCAAAAATCTAAGTGGATTCCTACCAGGGTGGTAGAAGAGTGGATGTACCCAGATTTGGGGAACCACTATAAAATTTCTTGTGTCGTCTGGTTGTTTTGTGTTTTCTTTTTGTATTGTGCTGTGATAGTTTCTTGTGCATTTACCTCTTTCATATAAGTATCAATATTTTAATTCCGCTATAAATCTAAACAATTTTTTTTAAATACTCTATTCACCCCCCCCCCCTCTAGAGTAAATTCTATCTATCCCTCACTTTCAACCCCTGCTCCTGCCGCACGACCTCTGCTCCTCCCGCGGCGAAGAAGGCGGCTCGCGAGCCCGCCGTACCAAAAGAACACCCCCTCTTCGGCTTTGGGGGGAGGTGGAAAGATTTGGCGGGCGAGCCGATGGTCCAGTGGGACGAGGCGGCCCACCGGGTCTCCATATCCACCCTTCATCCCTCCTGGGCTGACCGCGAACCCGCCACCGGTCATGCCTACGCGCTTGGCTTCGGCTTATATGGACGCAAGGACGTCGAGACCTACAAGGGCGTCCCCCTATGCCAGCTCAGTCATGAGGGCCCTGCAGGCGCATATGCAGGCTATGGAGCTCCACCACATGGTGGTCCACCGCAGCTTCAACCTCTGCAACCTCCTCCAAAAGGCCGAGCAAGCGCGCGACGTCGCCAAGGACAAGGCCGTCGACTTGGCGAGGCAGCTCGGCATTGCCGAGAATCTTCTTACCCAGGCCGCCGGTGGACTGGTAAGCATCGGGCTGTTGTCCATCCCTTTTCCTTTTTACTTAGGATTTTCTGCTGTTCCTGACATTCTTCTTTATCATGATGCTAAAGCTGCTGGAGAGCTGCAGGCTTGTGCCGTTGGGCAGGAAGAGGAGATTGGCCAGCTGCGAGCCCGCCTTGCCGAACTGGAGGGGACGAACGCGAAGCTGACAGCGGAGAACACGAGCCTCAGCCGCGAGGTCCGCCGCCAGGCTGAGATATTTTTCCCGGTCGGCAACGCCGATCCTACCCTCCCCTACATGAGGCCAAGGATTTTTGGCGAGGCCGACCTCGCCGAGAGGCTGCAGATCAATTCCATCCAGGCCGTCGAGTGCACCCTCCAGATGATGATGGACACTGGAGTGCCGGTGGAGGGATGCAAGGAGATCTCAGCCCGGGACCTGATGCCGAGCTTGTTCCCGGTGATGCCGCCCAGCGAGACGGAGGATAACCTTGAAGTGCTGTTCGGGAACGACTTCCCGGATCTGCCCGACGGAGGGGGGGATGGTCACCATTCCGGCGAGGGGAAAAGGCTGATCCTTCTAATTTCTTCCTCTTCTTTATAATCTCGCTGAGGCGAGCTCAATCTGTAAATATCATTACTTAATGAAAGAGCAATTTTGATACCTTGTGTGTCCACTATAATAATATTATTATATGTATATTTGTTTTTCTTCTTTTGCTGGATTTCTCTGCCGTGCCCTGTTTTCCTGCGAGTACTTCGCCCAGCGACTTCGCGTAGATAGGCTACATTTTTATCAATCTTTGCCTGAGAGTATATTTTGAGAGCTCGCCGAATCTTAGGTGATCCAGGATGGGCTACCCGCCGCACTGGGCGCGTCACCCTCAGCTCGCTCGCGAGCTGCCTACATTTTTATCAATGTGAGACCCAAACCATGAAATTTCACAAGTAAAACTGAGGAGGGGTGAAGCGTTCTGCCAGAGCTCACCTCCCTTCAGCAAGATCCAAGGGTCTGGCTTGCCACCCTTCTGCCGAGGCCGAGCTGAGCTGGCGAGTTCTGACTCGCCTATGCCGAGCCCCTCTCCCCTATCCTTAGGAGATGTCAAACCCATTGGACACTATCTGGGGAGTAGGATTTTTCCTGGATGACACCCGGCCCTGCCGGCTAGGTGAGAACTTGACAGCGGGATCCACTCGGGGTCCGGGGGTTGACACCATCGAGTGACATCCAGCCCTGTCAGCTAGGTGAGAGCCTGACAGCGGGATCTGCTCGGGGTCGAAGGCTGACACCGAGTGACTTCCAACCCTGCCAGCTAGGTGAGAGCCTGATAGCGGGATCTGCTCGGGGTCCAAGGCTGGCACCGAGTGACTTCCAGCCCTGCCAGCTAGGTGAGAGCCTGACAGCGGGATCTGCTCGGGGTCAAGCCTGACACCGAGTGACTTCCAGCCCTGCCAGCTAGGTGAGAGCCTGACAACGGGATCTGCTCGGGGTCCAAGAGTTGACACCATCGAGTGACTTCCAGCCCCGCCAGCTAGGTTAGAGCCTGACAACGGGATCTGCTCAGGGTCCAGGGGCTGACACCGAGTGACTTCCAGCCCTGCCAGCTATGTGAGAGCCTAACATCGGGATCTTCTCGGGGTCCAAGGGTTGACACCATCGAGTTACTTCCAGCCCTGTCAGCTAGGTGAGAGCCTGACAGCTGGATCTGCTCGGGCTCCAAGGCTGACACCATCGAGTGACATCCATCCCTGTCAGCTAGGTGAGAGCCTGACAGCAGGATCTGCTCGGGGACCAAGGCTGACACCGTCGAGTGACATCCGACCCTGTCAGCTTGGTGAGAGCTTGACAGCGGGATCTGCTCGGGATCTAAGGCTGACACCAAGGTTAACAATGATTTTCCACTTTCTTCTTTAGGAGGTTAACAATGATTTTGTTCGTGGCCTCCACCTGCCCGTTTTTCCTGGGGTGGTGGACCGAGGCGAACCTGAGGTCGATCCCAAGCTGCTTGCAGAAACTGGTAAACTTTGCGCTAGCGAATTGGGGCCCATTGTCCATGACAATGGCTTGGGGCAGCCCATGGCAGCAGATGATCTCCCCCCAAACGAAGTTCCTGATGACCTGAGATGTCACCTTGGACAGCTCCTTCACCTCCAACCACTTGGAGAAATAATCGATCATCACCAGTAGGAACCTTCTCTGCCCACTGGCCTGGGGGAACGATCCAACCAAATCCATTCCCCAAATGGCGAAGGGCCAAGGGGCTGTGATACTCTTGAGTCGCTGAGCTGGCTGTAGCTGGAGGGGGGCAAATAGCTGGCACTTGTGGCATCTTCTCGTGAAATCTATCGCGTTGCGGCCCAGGGTGGGCCAGAAATACCCTTTCCTGACGATCCTTACTTCCAGGGTCCGACTCCCAGAGTGACTCCCACACTCCCCGGAGTGGACTTCTTCCATGATTCTTTGTACTTCCCCCTCGGCCACGCAACGAGCCAACATCCCCGAGAGAGTCTTCCTGTACAACTGCCCGTCCCGGAGGAGGTAGTACGCCGATTTGTACTTGAGCTTCTTCTTGTCCACCCCCTCCGGATACTCTCCCGCTTAAAGGAAGGTTGTGACCGAGTCCATTCGCGAGGGCCGCTGGTCTATCTCCATGAGCTCTCCCTCTTCGATGGAGGCGCAGAATAGATCGGTGATGGTGCCCCCCACCCGGGGACCATGCTTCGCTAGTTGGTCGACCTGCTCATTCTCCTCCCTGGGCACGTGTTGGATCGAAAAAGTTTGGAATGTGCCAATGACTCCCTTTACTTTGGCTAAGTATAGCCGCAGGGTAGGCTCTCTCGCCTCGAATTCCCCGTTGATCTGGGAAGCTACCACTATGGAGTCAATAAGGACCTCCACGTCCAACAACCCCAGCTCCCTGGACAGGCGCAGCCCTGCTATCACGGCCTCATACTCGGCCTGATTGTTGGTGATGGGAAAGTGCACCACCACCGTCTGCTCAATTTCAGTCCCCTGGGAGCTCTCCAAGATCACCCCCACTCCTAGGGAATGCCTCCCCGAGACGCCATCTACCTTCACCTTCCAAGGAGTCGGACGAGTGAGCTCTTCCTCCGCCACCTCAATCGCATAATCGGCCAAGAAGTCGGTCATCGCTTGAGCTTTGATCGAGAGGCGGGGGACGAAGGAGACGTCAAACTCACTCAACTCCACTAACCACTTGGCCAGCCTGCCAAAATGCTCCACCCCCTCAAAGATGTTGCGGAGGAGATGATCAGTCACCACTCGGATTGAGTGTGCCTGGAAATAGGGCCGCAGCCTTCAGGCTGAGATGACCAGGGCGAAGGCCAGCTTCTCCAAAATTGGATACTGGAGCTCGGCCTTCCTCCGGACTCGACTCACGTAATATATAGGGAGCTGCTTCTTCCCCTCTTCACAAACTAGGACAGAGCTTAAGGCCTCCGCCCCTACCCCGAGATACAGAAACAGGTCCTCCCCCTCCTTCGGCCCTTGGAGCAATGGAGCCCGAGTCAACTGCATCTTGAGTGCCTGGAATGCCTCCTCGCATTCCTTGGTCCACTCGAATTTTTGGCCCCCCTTAGTGTTTTGAAGAAGGGGGAGCACTTCTCCCCAGCCCAGGAGAGAAACCTACTTAACCCTGCCAGCTTCCCTGTCAGTCGTTGCACCTCCTTAGTATTCCACGGCGACCCCAGCTCCATAATATCCTTGACCTTATCTGGATTCGGCTCGACCCCTGCAGGGGTGAGGAGGTGCCCCAAGAACTTTCCCCTGCTAGCCCCGAAGACACACTTCAGGGGGTTCAACCGCATCTTGTACTTGCGCAGGGTAGCAAAGGTCTCCTCTAGGTCATGGAGGTGAGAGTCTACATCCTGACTCTTGATCATGAGATCATCTACATACACCTCCAGGTTCCCCCCTTCTGTTCTTTGAAGACCCTATCCATCATCTTCTGGTAGGTCGCCCCTGCATTCTTCAGCACGAAGGGCATCATTTTATAGCAGTAGCATCCATCCCCCGTGATGAACAAGACATCCTTGACGTCCGGGGGGTGTATCCTGATTTGATGATAACCTGAAAATGCATCTAGAAAACTCATCATAGAAAAACCAACGGCTGTGTCAACCAGCGATCCGAGGCAACGGATAACAGTCCTTAGGATAAGATTTATGATAAATTGTAATTATACGCATTTTTATATGTTTTTATTATGATATTTTAGTTTAGTTTTGTTTTTTTAGTTAGTTTTATTTAATAAATTGCTCCTTTTTGTAAATATTATTTCTAACATATCTTAAATTTGATTTCTGAAATTTTTCAGAAAATGGTCAAAAATTGACCTGACACGCCCGTGTCAGCCAGCCCGACACGCCCGTGTCATCAAGGCTTCCAGACTCGACACAACGCTCTCGACATTCGTCGAGACCAACCCGACACGCCCGTGTAGACAGAGACACGGGCGTGACCGCCACGTGTACTCCTCCCCCTGGCCGACAAGACCCGCGCCCGCGACTTTTTGTGCAACCCGCGCCGGATCTACCTCCCCGACACACCCAGAGTCACGCCCGTGACATGGGGCGTGACATCCTCGTATGCAGCCCGAAGTCAACTTTCCAGTCAAATTGCCGGATCACATCGTGAACAGTAGTGACACGCCCCCCGACACGCCCATGTCGGAGGGCGTGTTCTTTGATTTTTTTTCTATAAATTGCCCATTTCTGTAAGATCCAGGGGTTCACTTTTTTGAGCCAATTTTGTGTGTTTTGTGGGCTGCCCTTGTGGATTCAAGTGCTATGTAAGGAGATTTTTCCCCCCTTCCTTTTATGTTTGTTTTTGCTTTAGCTTTAGCTTTGTAATAATTTGATTATGATAATAAAAATGTTAGATTTTCTCTCTCTACATGACATGAAAATTCATATGTGTGGCTTATTTCTTTCTCATTTTATCCCTTTGTATTTCTTTGTACTTCTCTTTATGAAAAGTGTGTGTGTGTATGAGTGTAACATGTTTATTTTCTATGTTTTTAACTTGTCTTTATGTTAGTTTTTATCATAGATTTTATCTCCAAATGAAATGTAATATGTTTAGTTTTTCTCTTTCTCACCATGTCCCTTTTTAGAGTTTTTAAATTTCATTCATATGAATTTATAAAAGATGTTTGAAAGTGATTTTGTTTTTTTTACTTAGCTTTGCTTTAGGATTGTAAAACCTTTTTTGTTTTTTTCATTTTTTTCACTTTTTTTATCACTTTTATGAACTCTTAAGAATGAAAAAGTTATAGTTTTAATTTTTGAGCACCTTTGATTTTGGCTTTATTTTGAAAAACTTTTTGCTCATTCTTTTTTTATTTGTTCTTTTTATGTGTTTTTGTTAAGCTTTAGGAATAGAAATCTTGTGATGTTAATTTGTAAGCAACTTTGATTTTTCTCTTTATTAGTGTGTGTGAATGTATGAGTTAGTTTTTCACTATGTTCTTTTAAATTTCTTGTTGTGTGTGTGAGTGTATGAACATAAATTTTCATGCTTTCTTTTTATGCTTTCTTCAATTGTGTAGAGTGTGTGTGTGTGTAGCAGATAAATTTTAATGCTTTCTTTTATGCTTTCTTCAAATTATGTAGAGTGTGTGTGTGTAGGAGATAGTTTTATTACTTTCTTTTAATTCGTGTAGAGTGTCTGTGTGTACGCATTTATTTCCGCCCACTCGTTAAGAGTTAAATGACGCGCTTTTATTTCCCGCCTACTCGTTTGAGTAGGACTTCTAATTTTTTTTTATTTTCCGCCTACTCGTTAAGAGTTAAATTGCACGCCCTTATTTCCCGCTTACTCGTTTGAGTAGGATTTGTAATTTTCCTTTTTTTTGTAATTTAGTTCTTTTTGTTTATTTATAATTTGAAGTGTGTGTGTGAGTTCTCATTTTTGCTAACTTTTTAAGCTTTCTAAATGTTTGTTATTTTCATGTCTTCTTCTTATAATCCTTTAGCGCTTAATTACGAACTTGCGCCTCATCAGATTATAAAGCCGTCCCCATACCGATGTGTGGCTAATCGTTATTAGCCTCGACATCGAGGAGCATTGGGACATTTAAAATGATTTGAAATAATTAACGTTCTTTATTTTCACTTTAATTTTAGGACTTAAGGTTTTACCACGGGTTAACGACGCGTAGGACCACAAATCGATGTGTGAGCCCTATTTCCGTTATCCATACACTAACTATCCGAGAGGCCGTGCGTATGGACAGATCACCCTCTGGGTAAAGAGAGTTGCATGCATACCCTCGAGAGAGGACAAGCGTAATTCTTCCGGATTGGTTTCCCCACCCAATAGCGGGGTTCTTAGCGTAAAGCAGACGTTAAGAAGAATCCTTCGTCGGACTAACGTTCGATCGAATAGTCTTAGCGTTCAGGTGATCGATATCCCATAGCTAGGTGAGCTCATATCTGTGGAACCTCCCCGGCCAAGTTGCCTTTTATTAATTTGAAAACAAAGTTTAGTAATTATTATAAGTCATTTTAGTCTTAATTCGATTCGGTGCCGAGCGTTAACCCTTCATTGAATTTTTCTAAATCGTTTTTCGCTCTTTTATTTTTCATGTCTTTAGTTAATTAAAATCTCCACCTTACTGTCAGTAAAATAATAGTCCTCCTGGAGGAGTAAGAATAATGAACCCGACCCCGAGAATAATACGACCTCGGTATTCTCTCGAATATCGAGTACTACTTGCGATAGGTGCACTTGCCTCCTTTAGCAAGCCCACAACATACGACTCATCAAACCAATCGCCCACATAAGAGTCTGTTCGCGGGCCATCAAATTTTTGGCGCTGTTGCCGGGGAATCTCTCTTGAGTTGTTATTCTGAATTCCAGAGTCTATTACTTTTACTTATTTTCTAAAAAAACAAACAAAAACAAAAAAAAAGTTTCTTTTGTTTTACTTTTTTTAGGGTGTATGACCCGTGGACAACCCTCCGAGTCTGAAGATTTTGACTTCGACCCTGAGATCGAACGATCCCTTACGCGTATTCGATCTTAACGCCGAATTCCTTCTTTACACCCCGTAGAATCTATCGGAGAACCCTCTGTTGAAGTAATGACCAACCCTAATCCGAACGCGGTCGCCGAGCGTATAATGTCTTATTACACCCAGCCGAATTTGGACGATACTGGGTCTAGTATTGTTCGCCCTACGGTGGCGAATAATAATTTCGAAATAAAATCAAGTGTCATTCAAATGGTCCAAAACGCCGTGCAGTTCGATGGACTTCCGGATGAGCACCCGAATGTCCACTTGTGCAACTTTTTGGAAATATGCGACACCTTCAAGATTAATGGCGTCACTGATGACGTCATTCGCTTGCGCCTATTTTCTTTTTCCCTCAAGTCCGAAGCCAAGGCGTGGTTGAATTCCCTCCCGCGAGGATGTATCACCACGTGGGCTGAGTTGATGGAGCGGTTCCTGACGAAGTACTTTCCGCCTGCAAAAACTGCAAAGTTGCGGGCGGGCATTTCTTCATTTGTGCAAAATGAACCCGACTCTCTATATGAGACTTGAGAACGGTTTAAGGAGTTCCTCCGCCGGTGCCCGCACCATGCGCTGCCAACGTGGTTGCAGGTACAAATTTTTTACAACGGCCTTAATTTTCAGACGCGTCAAATGATTGACGCGGCTGCCGGGGGTACCTTGAATAACAAAACCCCCGAGGCCGCCCAAGCTTTATTCGAAGAGATGGCTATGAACGCCTATCAATGGAACGTCCCGCGGGGACGCCCAAAGCCGGCGGCCGGCCTTTTTGAAGTGGATGCCACTGCTCTTTTAACCCTTCAAGTTGAAAGGTTAACAAAGCAGGTGACGGAGATGTCTGCTGCCTCCTCCACTCCCCCTTGTTTTATTCCCCCTAACGTCTGCGTGGCTGAAGAGTTCGTGGACTTCGTAGGAAATTCAAGTCGTCTTTCATTCAACCCCAACAACAACCCGTATAGTAATAACTATAATCCGGGTTGGAGGAATCACCCAAATTTTTCTTGGAGCAACCCGAACAATGCTCAACGTCCCCCTATTTCTTATGCGCCCGGATTTCTGCCGCCTCTCCCTCTTCCAAAACCCTCCCCGATGGAGGAGAATTTTTCTAAATATATAGCGTCCAACGAATCAAATATCCGGAACATCACCGGATCGCTAAAAACACTTGAATAACAGGTTGGACAACTGGCGCGGATGATGTCCGAGCGCGCACTCGGGGCACTGTCGGGAAACACAGAGCCCAATCCGCGGGAGAACGCCAACGCTATAACCCTCCGTAGCGGAAAGGAGGTGATCGATCCAAAACGGATCGATCCACAGGTACATATTTCACCTCCGATCACTCTTCCCTCTTCTTCGTTTACGCAGCCTTTACCAATTTTAAATGAAAAAATTATTTTAAACAAGGCCTTACCATATCCGCATAAATTAGATAACGAGCGTAAGGACGCGCAATATAAAAAATTTATTTTATTATTAAAACAAATTCATATTAATGTTCCTTTTTGCGAAGCTATCTCGCAAATGCCCAAATATGCGAAAATTTTAAAATAATTACTTTCTAATAAACGTAAATTTGAGGATATTTCACATGTATCTCTCAACGCTATTTGCTCGGCGGTCCTTACTAATAAATTGCCCACAAAACAAAACGACCCAGGACGGTTTTCCATCCCGTGCCTTTTTGGCAATATATTAGTAAAATACGCCTTTGCTGATTTAGGGGCTAGCATTAATCTGATCCCGTTCTCGCTCTTTCAATGTTTAGGTTTGGGTACTCCTAGTCCTACGAATATGCGCATCCAATTAGCGGATCGCTCGGTTAAGTTCCCTATCGGGGTAGTGGAGGACGTCCTTGTCCGAGTTGATAAGTTTACCTTTCCGGCAGACTTCGTCATCTTAGACATCGAGGAGGACGCCGTGGTACCAATACTACTCGGTCGATATTTTCTCGCCACCTCCCGCACACTAATAGATGCTAGTAATGGTAGTCTTCTCCTCTGAGTAGTAGATGATCAAGTTACTTTCTCTATTAATCCCTCGATGGACAATTTGTCATCGAACGACGATTTCTGATATTCTTTAGATACCTTTTTTGGAGATCATTCTTCTCCCGTTTTCGAGTCCGTATTTTTAAATGATGATATTTATGCGCTCGAAAATTTTACATGCGATGAGGATACCTCTATAGACTTGCCTTTCAAACCAATTGGTAAGAAAGACATAGGAATTAAAACCTCCCTAGAAGAACCGCCCATCCTAGACCTCAAACCCTTACCCGCATCACTCAAATAGGCTTTTTTGGGAAAAGGCGATACACTTCCCGTTATTATTTCCTCGGACTTGAGTGATTCAGAGACTTCCGATTTATTGGAAGTTTTATTTAAACATAGCCACGCAATTGCGTGGCAAATCTCTGACTTAAAGGGGATTAACCCCTCTTTTTGCTCCCATAAGATATTTATTAACGATAATTGCCGCAAAACGATTCAGCCGCAGCGTTGTCTTAACCCAAATGTGAAAGATGTCGTTAAATCCGAGATTATTATGTTATTAGATGCGGGGATTATCTACCCTATTTCAGACAGTGCATGGGTTAGTCTCGTGAATGTCGTGCCCAAGAAGGGCAGTCTAACCATAGTGGCGAATGAGCATAATGAGCTCATCCCAACTCGTACTGTTACGGGTTGGCGAGTGTGCATCGATTATAGAAAACTTAATGATGCCACCCGCAAGGACCATTTCCCACTACCGTTTCTGGACCAGATTTTAGAGCGTTTATCCGGTCATACATATTATTGTTTTCTTGATGATTTATCGGGGTTTTTCCAAATCCCCATTTCCCCCGATGATCAAGAGAAAAATAACTTTTACTTGCCCGTTTGGCACCTTCGCATACCGAAGAATGCCATTTGGACTCTGCAATGCACCGGCTACATTCCAAAGATGTTTGCTAGCGATCTTTGGCGAGCTAGTAGAAGACATTAGGGAAGTCTTTATGGATGACTTTTCTGTTTTCAGACGCTCTTTTCCCGATTGCCTTCACAATCTATATCGTGTCCTCCAACGGTGCGAGGACACAAGCCTTTTTTAAATTGGGAAAAGTGCAACTTTATGGTTCGAGTAGGTTTGGTCCTCGGCCATATGATTTCGTCTAAGGGGATGGAGGTGGATAAGGCCAAAATAGAAATCATAGAAAAACTTCCGCAACCAACAAACATAATATCTATTAGGTGTTTCTTAGGCCATGCGGGCTTTTACCGACGTTTCATTCAAGATTTTTCAAAAATAACAAAGCCGCTAACTCAGCTCTTGCAAAAGGAATCACGTTTCATCTTTAGTAGCGAATGAGAGTCTGCGTTTAATTTAATAAAACAAAAACTTATCACCTCTCCAATTTTAGTGCCCCATAATTGGTCCCTTCCGTTCGAAATTATGTGCGACGCTAGTGATATTGCCTTAGGTGCCGTTCTTGGCCAACGCGTAGAAAAACATTTTCATCCAATTTATTACGCTAGCAAGACGCTCACTTCCGCACAAGTAAATTACACCACAACGGAAAAGGAACTCTTAGCCGTCGTTTTCGTTTTTTATAAGTTTCGCTCGTATATAACGCTATCTAAAGGTATCGTATTTACCGATCACTCCGCTCTTAAATATTTATTAGTTAAAAATGATGCGAAACCCCGCCTTCTTCGATGGATCCTCCTCCTACAAGAGTTTGATTTGGAGATCCGAGATAAGAGGGGCACGAAAAATCTAGCGGAAGACCTCCTCTCCCGCTTAGAAAATACGGGTGCGGAAGCTCTCGTCGAATCTGAAATAAATGACAGATTCCTCGAGGAACGCCTCCTGGCCATTCATAATTCTTCGTCATCTTCTCCTTGATTCACAGATTTTGCAAGTTACTTAGTAGCGCGGGTGCTTCCAAAAGAATTTTCAAGTCATCAAAGGAAGAAATTCTTTTCTGACCTGAAAAATTTCTTTTCGGAGGACCCATTTCTTTTTCGTATCTGCGCGGACCAAGCGGTCCGAAGATGCATTGTGGGTGTGGAGTGCTTGCAAATTCTTAAGCACTGCCATGAGGGTCCAGCCGGTGGGCATTATCAAGCCAACCGGACCGCTCGGAAGGCGCTAGATGCGAGCTACTTTTGGCTCACTCTCTTCAAAGACGCGCATACTTTTGTGCGCGCATGCGATAGCTGTCAGCGGTCAGGTAACATCTCTCGTCACGACGAGATGCCCCAAACATGTTTTTAGAATGCGAAGTTTTCGATTTATGGGGCATAGATTTTGTTGACCCCCTACCTCCCTCTTTCAAAAATATGTATATTTTAGTAGCGGTCGATTACGTATCGAGGTGGGCGGAAGCGCAAGCTCTCCCCACCAACGATGCGCGAGTCGTCGTTACATTTGTTAAAAAACTATTTTCTCTCTTTTGCATGCCTCGCGCAATTGTTAGTGATATGAGAATGCATTTCTGTAACGCTCTTATGGCTAAGATGTTAGCTAAATACAGAGTCATGCACAAACTCGCCACCCCCTACCACCCGCAAACTAGTGACCAAGTAGAGGTAGTCAATCGAGAGATTAAGCGAATATTAGAAAAAACTGTTTCACTAAATAGGAAAGATTGGTCCGTTAAACTCGACGATGCGTTGTGGGCGTATCAGACGGCATACAAAACCGCAATTAGTTGTACGCCGTTCCGATTAGTCTATGACAAAGCGTGCCATTTACCCATAGAACTAGAGCATCACGCTCTTTGGGCTTTAAAACTCTTAAATCTCGACGCCAACTTAGCCGCTCAGAATAGAAAACTTCAACTAAACGATCTCGATGAATGACGTGGGAACGCTTACGAGAGCAATAAGTTATATAAGTAGTGTTTTAAGTTATATCACGATCGAAAAAGAAAGTCCCCAAAATTTTTTTCTCCGGGTGATCGTGTCCTTCTTTACAATTCACGTCTTAGGCTTTTTCCGGGTAAACTAAAATCACGTTGGTCCGTCCCCTTCCTAGTCGAAGAAGTCTTTCCATATGGGACCGTACTAGTCTCCCACCCGGAAAAAAGTTCATTTAAAGTAAACGATCATCGATTAAAGTCTTATATAGAGCGCGACCCAGTGATTAAGCATAACGAAATCATAACTTTCCTCAACATTATAAACCCGCCAAAGTAATATAAAATGAGCTACACGACTATAAACAAAGCGCTCCTGAGAGGCACCCCTCACTTATCTTTTGCTCTTTATTTATTCTGTTTGCTACTTTTTCTAATAACTGCAGGGTTTTTGATAGGCCTCCCCAAACACGTTTCAGGGAATCTTCTACCCCCCTCTCTTTATTTTCTTTGTAAATATTGCCTTTTCTCTTTTATTCCGCATACTTACGTTGCAACATTGAGGACAATGTTGGACTTAAGTATGAGGGTATTTTCATACTTTATTTTATGCACTTCTATTTTATGCATTTCAGAAATCCAAAACAAAAAAATTTTAAAATGAAAAATCCAAAAAAAAAATTTCTTGCTTTTTAAAACACAAAAATTTCAAAAAAAAATTATAAGACAAAAAAATTCAAAAAAATATTACAAAACAAAAAAAAATACAAAAAATATATTTTAGATTTTACTTTGTAAATATTTTTTGTAAATATTTTACTTTGTAAATATTCTTTTTGTAAATACTCTACTCTCTCTCCCCCTTCCTTTTCTCTCTCATTCTTGTAAATAACTTCTCTTTTTCTCCCAATCTTTGTAAGTAGAATGAAAATTTTCTTAAAAATTACCAAAAATTAAAAAGTTTTTTTCGAAAACTTAAAAATTCAAAAAAAAAATTTTATTTTCGCATATTCCTTTCTTTAGTATGTATATATTAGAGACATAAAATAAAAACATAAAAAAAGAGATAATAAGTTAAAAATTCAAAAAAAATTGAGTAAAACAAAAAAACTTCAAAGAAAGATAATAAATTAAAAACACAAAAAAAATCATGATAAAAGCTATAAGACTCCAAAAAAATATTTTGGAACAAATAAATCAAATATATCATCCTTAATTTTCTTGCTATCCAAAAAATTTGTTTTGAGTTTATTTATATGCGAATTTTATTAATTCTTTGTTCGATATTCGTTTGTTAATTATTGATTGAAAAATTTAAATAGCCGGGGTTAAGTTTTCAAGAATTCATTATGTTTTGTTAAAAATAGCGAACTCGTTTTAGGCACTACTTCTAATTTTTCATTAATAGGAGCATGTGTATTATGTTAGAAACAAACGACTATAGAATTCAATTATGTTTACTTTTAGCTTTCTAAAAAATTGGAACGTACAATTTATTAAGATTGCTCTCAAATTTTTTTTTTAATTAAAATTCTAGTTTTCTTTTCTCCCCTTATCATGTCTTACTTGACATGATAAAATTTCTATTCAAAAAAAAGATCCTATGTCAATGGGAATAAGATTTCGTTCCGTAAACATAGACACCCAATAATTTAAAAAGATTATATGTTACGGAGTAAGAGGATAACATTCATTACGCCCACACATATACATTGGGTCAATTTTATTATGAAGTTGAAAAAAATGATATTAGGAAAATAAGATTTCATTTTCCTAATAATCCAAAAGAAAAAAATGGAGGTTCGAGAAAAAATCACCTCACCTCAATATCCAAACCCTCTTCATAAACCAACATCAACCCCCTTAGACAATTTCACAATTCTAGAATTAATTCAAAAATCTTTTGAGAGAATAATTTATAAATTGCATTATTTCCAGTAAAACTCCTATAAGCTAAAGTTCATATAATTTCAAACTATTTTTGTTTATCTAACCATTACAATTATTATTTTCTATTTGATTACATCAAGAAGACTTTTGGCCAAAACTCTTGCGCTATTTAAATCATCTACATAATTTTAGGACTTAACTCTTACACCTCGTATGTTTATTTAGATCTCTCTTATAATTAATTAAGCGGTAGCTAAACTTAGAATTTTTTTATTCCTTATAAGTTCACCTCAAACGTTTGCTCTGGAATAACAAAAGCTTAAGTATGAGGGTATTTGATAAGTTGTAATTATACGCATTTTTTCTATGTTTTTATTATGGTATTTTAGTTTAGTTTTGTTTTTTTAGTTAGTTTTAGTTAATAAATTGCTCCTTTTTGTAAATATTGTTTCTAACATATCTTAAATTTGATTTCTGAAATTTTTCAGAAAATGGTCAAAAATTGACCTAACACGCACGTGTCAGCCAACCCGACACGCCCGTGTCATTAAGGCTTCCAGACTCGACACAATGCTCTCGACATTTGTCGAGACCAACCTGACACGCCCGTGTAGACAGAGACACGGGCGTGACCGCCACGTGTACTCCTCCACCTGGCCGACAAGACCTGCGCCTGCGACTTTTGGTGCAACCCGCGCCGGATCTACCTCCCCGACATGCCCAGAGTCACGCCCGTGACATGGGGCGTGACATCCTCGTATGCAGCTCGAAGTCAACTTTCCAGTCAAATCGCCAGATCACATCGTGAACAGTAGTGACACGCCCGCCCGACACGCCCGTGTCGTAGGGCGTGTTCTTTGATTTTTTTCTCTATAAATTGCCCATTTCTGTAAGGTCCAGGGGTTTACTTTTTTGAGCCAATTTTGTGTGTTTTGTGGGCTGCCCTTGTGGATTCAAGTGCTATGTAAGGAGATTTCTCCCCCTTCCTTTCATGTTTGTTTTTTTGCTTTAGTTTTAGCTTTGTCATAGTTTGATTATGATAATAAAAATGTTAGAATTTCTCTCTCTACATGGCATGAAAATTCATATGGGTGGCTTATTTCTTTCTCATTTTATCCCTTTGTATTTCTTTGTACTTCTCTTTATGAAAAGTGTGTGTGTGTATGAGTGTAACATGTTTATTTTCTATGTTCTTAACTTGTCTTCATGTTAGGTTTTATCATAGATTTTATCTCCAAATGAAATGTAATATGTTTAGTTTTTCTCTTTCTCACCATGTCTCTCTTTAGAGTTTTTAAATTTTATTCTTATGAATTTATAAAAGAGGTTTGAAAGTGATTTTGTTTTTTTTACTTAGCTTTGCTTTAGGATTGTAAAACCTTTTTTATTCTTTTCATTTTCTTTTGACCTTTTTATCACTTTTATGAACTCTTAAGAGTGAAAAAGTTATAGTTTTAATTTTTGAGCACCTTTGATTTTGGCTTTATTTTGGAAAACGTTTTGCTCATTCTCTTTTTATTTGTTCTTTTTATGTGTTTTTGGTAAGCTTTAGGAATAGAAATCTTGTGATTTTAATTTGTAAGCAACTTTGATTTTTCTCTTTATTAGTGTGTGTGAGTGTATGAGTTAGTTTTTCACTATGTTCATTTAAATTGCATGCTGTGTGTGTGAGTGTATGAGCATAAATTTTCAAGCTTTCTTTTTATGCTTTCTTCAATTGTGTAGAGTGTGTGTGTGTAGGGGATAAATTTTGATGCTTTCTTTTATGCTTTCTTCAAATTATGTAGAGTGTGTGTGTGTAGGAGATAATTTTATTGCTTTCTTTTAATTCGTGTAGAGTGTCTGTGTGTGCACATTTATTTTCACCCACTCGTTAAGAGTTAAATGACGCGCTTTTATTTCCCGTCTACTCATTTGAGTAGGACTTGCAATTTTTTTTTCTTTTCTGCCTACTCGTTAAGAGTTAAATGACGCGCCCTTATTTCCCGCCTACTTATTTGAGTAGGATTTGTAATTTTCCATTTTTTTGTAACTTAGTTCTTTTTGTTTATTTATAATTTGAAGTGTGTGTGAGTTCTTGTTTTAGCTAACTTTTTAAGCTTTCTAAATGTTTGTTATTTTCATGTCTTCTTCTTATAATCCTTTAGCGCTTAATTACGAACTCGCACCTCATCAGATTATAAAGCCGTCCCCATATCGATGTGTGGCTAATCGTTATTAGCCTCGACATCGAGGAGCATTGGGACATTTAAAATGCATTGAAATAATTAAAGTTCTTTATTTTCACTTTAATTTTAGGACTTAAGGTTTACCTCGGGTTAACGACGCGTAGGACCACAAATCGATGTGTGGGCCCTATTTCCGTTATCCATACACTAGCTAACCGAGAGGCCGTGCGTATTGACAGATCACCCCCTGGGTAAAGAGAGTTGCGTGCATACCCTCGAGAGAGGACAAGCGTAATTCTTCCGGATTGGGTTCCCCACCCAATAAAGGGGTTCTTAGCGTAAAGCAGACGTTAAGAGGAATCTTTCGTCGAACTAACATTCGGTCGAATAGTCTTAGCGTTCAGGTGAGCGATATCCCTATAGCTAAGTGAGCTCATATCTGTGGAACCTACCCAGCCAAGTTGCATTTTATTAATTTGAAAACTAAGTTCAGTAATTATTAAAAGTCATTTTAGTCTTAATTCGATTCGGTGCTGAGCGTTAACCCTTCATCGAATTTTTCTAAATCGTTTTTCGCTCTTTTATTTTTCCTGTCTTTAGTTAATTAAAATCTCCACCTTACTTTCAGTAAAATAATAGTCCTCCTGGAGGAGTAAGAATAATCAACCCGACCCCGAGAACAATACGACTCGGTATTCTCCCGAATATCGAGTACTACTTGCGATAGGTGCACTTGCCTCCTTTAGCAATCCTGCGACGTACGACTCATCGAACCAACCGCCCACATAAGAGTCTGTTCGCGGGCCATCAAGTTTTTGGCGCTGTTGCCGGGGAATCTCTCTTGAGTTGTTATTCCGAATTCCGGAGTCTATTAATTTTACTTATTTTGTAAAAAAAAAAGTTTCTTTCGTTTTACTTTTTTTAGGGTGTATGACCCGTGGACAACCCTCCGAGTCTGAAGATTTTGAATTCGACCCCGAGAACGAACGCTCCCTTGCGCGTATTTGATCTCAATGCCGAATTCCTTCTTTAGACCTCGAAGAATCTATCGGAGAACCCTCTGTTGAAGTAATGGCTGACCCTAATCCGAACGCGGCCGCGGAGTGTACAATGTCTTATTACACCCGGCCGAATTTGGACGATACTGGGTCTAGTATTGTTCGCCCTACGTTGGTGAATAATAATTTCGAAATAAAATCAAGTGTCATTCAAATGGTCCAAAACACCGTGCAGTTTGATGGACTGCCGGATGAGGACCCGAATGTCCACTTGTCCAACTTTTTGGAAATATGCGACACCTTCAAGATTAATGGCGTCACTGATGACGCCATTCGCTTGCGCCTATTTCCTTTTTCACTTAAGTCGAAAGCCAAGGCGTGGTTGAATTCCATCCTGCGAGGATGTATCACCACGTGGGCTGAGTTGACGGAGCGGTTCCTGACGAAGTACTTTCCGCCCGCAAAAACTGCAAAGTTACGGGCAAACATTTCTTCGTTTGTGCAAAACGAACCTGAGTCTCTATATGAGACTTGTGAACGGTTTAAGGAGTTCCTCCGCCGGTGCCCGCACCTCGCGCTGTCAACGTGGTTGCAGGTACAAATTTTTTACAACGGCCTTAATTTTCAGACGCGTCAAATGATTGACACGGCTGCCGGGGGTACCTTGAATAACAAAACCCCCGAGGCCGCCCAGGCTTTATTCGAAGAGATGACTATGAATGCCTATCAATGGAACGTCCTGCGGGGACGCCCAAAACTGGCGACCAGCCTTTTTGAAGTGGATGCCACTGCTCTTTTAACCCTTCAAGTTGAAAGGTTTACAAAGCAGGTGGCGGAGATGTCTGCTGACTCCTCCACTCCCCCTTATTTTATTCCCCCTAATGTCTGCGTGGCTGAAGAGTTCGTGGACTTCATAGGAAATTCGAGTCGTCCTTCCTTCAACCCCAACAACAACTCGTATAGTAATAACTATAATCCGGGTTGGAGGAATCACCCCAATTTTTCTTGGAGCAACCCGAACAATGATCAGCGTCCCCCTCTTTCTTATGCGCCCGGATTTCTGCGGCCTCCACCTCTTCCAAAACCCTCCCCGATGGAGGAGAATTTTTCTAAATATATAGCGTCCAACGAATCAAATATCCGGAACATCACCGGATCGCTAAAAACACTTGAACAAAATGTTGGACAACTGGCGAGGATGATGTCCGAGCGCGCGCTCGGGGCACTGTCGGGAAACACGGAGCCCAATCCACGGAGAACGCCAACGCTATAACCCTCCGTAGCGGAAAGGAGGTGATTGATCCAAAACGAATCGATCCACAGGTACATATTTCACCTCCGACCCCTCTTCCCTCTTCTTTGTTTACACAGCCTTTACCAATTTTAAATGAAAAATTATTTTAAACAAGGCCTTACCATATCCGCATAAATTAGATAACGAGCGTAAGGACACGCAATACAAAAAAATTATTTTATTATTAAAACAAATTCATATTAATGTTCTTTTTTGCGAGGCTATCTCGCAAATGCCCAAATATGCGAAATTTTTAAAAGAATTACTTTCTACTAAACGTAAATTAGAGGATATTTCGCATGTATCTCTCAATGTTGTCTTCTCGGCGGCCCTTACTAATAAATTTCCCACAAAACAAAACGACCCGGGACGGTTTTCAATCCCATGCTTTTTTGGCAATATATTAGTAAAATACGCCTTAGCTGATTCAGGGGCTAGCATTAATCTGATGTCATTCTCGCACTTTCAACGTTTCGGTTTGGGTACTCCTAGTCCTACTAATATGTGCATCCAATTAGCGGATCGCTCGGTTAAGTTCCCTATCGGGGTAGTGGAGGACGTCCTTGTCTGAGTTGATAAGTTTACCTTTCCGGTAGACTTCGTCATCTTAGACATCGAGGAGGACGCCGAGTTACCAATAATACTCGGTCTCCCTTTTCTCGCCACCTCCCGCGGACTAATAGATGTTAGTAATGGTAGTCTTCTCCTCCGAGTAGGAGATGATCAAGTTAATTTCTCTATTAATCCCTCGATGGACAATTTGTCATCGAGCGACGATTTCTGATATTCTTTAGATACCTTTTTTGGAGATCTTTCTTCTCCCGTTTTCGAGTCCGTATTTTTAAATGACGATATTTATGCGCTTGAAAATTTTACATGCGATGAGGATACCTCTATAGACTTGCCTTTCGAACCAATTGGTAAGAAAGACATAGGAATTAAAACCTCCCTAGAAGAACCGCCCATCCTAGACCTCAAACCCTTACCCGCATCACTCAAATACTCTTTTTTGGGAAAAGGCGATACGCTTCCCGTTATTATTTCCTCGGACTTCAGTGATTCAGAGACTTCCGATTTATTGGAAGTTTTATTTAAACATCGCCACGCAATTGCGTGGCAAATCTCTGACTTAAAGGGGATTAACCCCTCCTTTTGCTCCCATTAGATATTTCTTAACGATAATTGCCGCAAAACGATTCAGCCCCAGCGTTATCTTAACCCAAATGTGAAAGACGTCGTTAAAGCCGACATTATTAAGTTATTAGATGCGGGGATTATCTACCCTATTTCAGACAGTGCATGGGTTAGTCCCGTGTATGTCGTGCCCAAGAAGGGCGGTCTAACCGTAGTGGCGAATGAGCATAACGAGCTCGTCCCAACTTGTACTGCTACGGGTTGACGAGTGTGCATCGATTATAGAAAACTTAATGACGCCACCCGCAAGGACCATTTTCCACTACCATTTCTGGACCAGATTTTAGAGCGTTTATCCGATCATCCATATTATTGTTTTCTTGATGGTTTATCGGGGATTTTCCAAATCCCAATTTTCCCCGATGATCAAGAGAAAAAAACTTTTACTTGCCCTTTGTCACCTTCGCATACCGAAGAATGCCATTTGGACTCTACAATGCGCCGACTACATTCCAAAGATGTATGCTAGCGATCTTTGGCGAGCTAGTAGAAGACATTATGGAAGTCTTTATGGACGACTTTTCTGTTTTCGGACGCTCTTTTCCCGATTGCCTTCACAATCTAGATCGTGTCCTCCAACAGTGCGAGGACACAAGCCTTGTTTTAAATTGGAAAAAATGCAACTTTATGGTTCGAGGAGGTTTGGTCCTCAGCCATATGATTTCGTTTAAGGGGATGGAGGTGGATAAGGCCAAAATAGAAATCATAGAAAAACTCCCGCAACCAACAAACGTAAAATCTATTAGGAGTTTCTTAGGCCATGCGGGATTTTACCGACATTTCATTCAAGATTTTTCAAAAATAACAAAGCCGCTAACTCAGCTCTTGGAAAATGAATCACGTTTCATCTTTAGTAACGAATGCGAGTCTGCCTTTAATTTAATAAAACAAAAACTTATCACCTCTCCAATTTTAGTGGCCCCTAATTGGTCCCTTCCTTTCGAAATTATGTGCGACGCTAGTGATATTGCCTTAGGTGCCGTTCTTGGCCAACGCGTAAAAAAACATTTTCATCCAATTTATTACGCTAGCAAGACGCTCACTTCCGCACAAGTAAATTACACCACAACGGAAAAGGAACTCTTAGCCGTCGTTTTCGCTTTTGATAAGTTTCGCTCGTATATAACGCTATCTAAAGTTATCGTATTTACCGATCACTCCGCTCTTAAATATTTATTAGCTAAAAATGATGCGAAGCCCCTCCTTCTTCGATGGATCCTCCTCCTACAATAGTTTTATTTGGAGATCCGAGATAAGAGGGGCGCGAAAAATCTAGCGGCATACCACCTCTCCCGCTTAGAAAATCCGGGTGCGGAAGCGCTCGTCGAATATGAAATAAATGACAGATTCCCCGAGGAACACCTCCTAGCCATTCATAATTCTTCGCCATCTTCGCCTTGGTTCGCAGATTTTGCAAGTTACTTAGTAGCGCGGTTGCTTCTAAAAGAATTTTCAAGTCATCAAAGGAAGACATTCTTTTCTGACCTGAAAAATTTCTTTTGGGAGGACCCATTTCTTTTACGTATCTGCGCGGACCAAGCGGTTCGAAGATGCGTTGCGGGTGTGGAGTGCTTGCAAATTCTTAAGCACTACCATGAGGGTCCTGCCGGTGGGCATTATCAAGCCAACCGGACCGCTCGGAAGGCGCTAGAGGCGGGCTACTTTTGGCCCACTCTCTTCAAAGACGCGCACACTTTTGTGCGCGCATGCGATAACTGTCAGCGGTCGGGTAACATCTCTCGTCACGACGAGATGCCCCAAAACATGTTTTTAGAATGTGAAGTCTTCGATTTATGAGACATAGATTTTGTTGACCTCCTATCTCCCTCTTTCAAAAATATGTATATTTTAGTAGCGGTCGATTACGTATCGAGGTGGGCGGAAGCGCAATCTCTCCCCACCAATGATGCACGAGTCGTCCTTACATTTCTTAAAAAACTATTTTCTCGCTTCGGTACGCCTCGCGCAATTATTAGTGATATGGGAACGCATTTTTGTAACGCTCTTATGGCTAAGACGTTAGCTAAATATGGAGTCACGCAGAAACTTGCCACCCCCTACCACCCGCAAACTAGTGGCCAAGTAGAGGTAGTCAATCGAGAGATTAAGCGAATATTAGAAAAAACCGTTTCACTAAATAGGAAAGATTGGTCCGTTAAACTCGACGATGCGTTGTGGGCGTATCAGACGGCATACAAAACCGCAATTGGTTGTACGCCGTTCTGGTTAGTCTATGGCAAAGCGTGCCATTTACCCGTAGAAATAGAGCATCGCGCTCTTTGGGCTTTAAAACTCTTAAACCTCGGCGCCAACTTAGCCGCTCAGAATAGAAAACTGCAACTAAATGAGCTCGATGAATGACGTGCGAATGCTTACGAGAGCAATAAGTTCTATAAGGAGCGTTCTAAGTTATATCATGATCGAAAAATAAAGTCCCCCAAATTTTTTTCTCCGGGCGATCTTGTCCTTCTTTACAATTCACGTCTTAGGCTTTTTCCGGGTAAACTAAAATCACGTTGGTCCGGCCCCTTCCTAGTCGAAGAAGTCTTTCCATATGGGACCGTACTCATCTCCCACCCGGAAAAAGGTTCGTTTAAAGTAAACGGTAATCGGTTAAAGTCTTATATAGCGGGCGACCCAGTGGTCGAGCATAACGAAACCATAACTTTCCTCAATATTATAAACCCGCCAAAGTAGTCAAGCTACACGACTATAAACAAAGTGCTCCTGGGAGACACCCCTCGCTTATTTTTTTCGCTCTTTATTTATTCTGTTTGCTACTTTTTCTAATAACTGTAGGGTTTCTGATGGGCCTCCCCAAACACGTTTTAGGGAAACTTCTACCCCCTCTCTTTATTTTCTTTATAGATATTGCCTTTTCTCTTTTGTTCCACATACTTACATTTCAACATTGGGAACAATGTTGGACTTAAGTATGAGAGTATTTTCGTGCTTTATTTTCTGCAATTCTATTTTCTGCATTTCAAAAAAAAAAAATTAAAATGAAAAATCCAAAAAAAAATTCTTTCTTTTTAAAACACAAAAATTTCAAAAAAAAATTATAAAATAAAAAAATTCAAAAAAATTATTACAAAACAAAAATTCAACAAAAAATATATTTTAGATTTTACTTTGTAAATATTTTTTGTAAATATTTTACTTTGCAAATATTCTTTTTGTAAATACTCTTCTCTCTCTCCCCCTTCATTTTCTCTCTCATTCTTTTAAATAACTTCTCTTTTTCTCCCAATCTTTGTAAATAGAATGAAAATTTTCTTAAAAATTACAAAACAATTACAAAAAAATTACAAAATTTTTTTCCAAAACTTAAAAATTCAAAAGAAAATATATTTTCACATTTTCCTTTCTTTAGTATGTATATATTAGAGACATAAACACAAAACATAAAAAAAAGAGATAATAAGTTAAAAATTCAAAAAACAATTTGATTAAAACAAAACAAAAATTCAAAAAAGGTAATAAAATAAAAACACAAAAAAATGATGATAAAAGCTATAAAAATCCAAAAAATATTTTGAAATAAATAAATCAAATATATCATCCTTAATTTTCTTGCTATCCAAAAATTTTGTTTTGAGTTTATTTATATGCGAATTTTATTAATTCTTTGTTTGCTATTCGTTTGTTAATTATTGATTGAAAAATTAAAATAGCCGGGGTTAAGTTTTAAAGAATTCATTATGCTTTGTTAAAAATAGCGAACTCGTTTTAGACAATACTTCTAATTTTTCATTAATAGGAGCATGTGTATTATGTTAGAAACAAACGACTATAGAATTCAATTATGTTTACTTTTAGCTTTCAGAAAAATTGGAACGTACAATTTATTAAGGTTGCTCTCAAAATTTTTTTAATTAAAAATCTAGTTTTCTTTTCTTCCCTTATCATTCCTTACTTGGCATGATAAAATTTTTATTCAAAAAAAAATGATCCTATGTCAATGAGAATAAGATTTCGTTCCGTAAATATAAGCATCCAATAATTTAAAAACATTATATGTTATAGAGTAAGAGGATAAAATTCATTACTCCCGCACATATACATTGGGTCAATTTTATTATGAAGTTGAAAAAGAAAAAAATGATATTAGGAAAATAAGATTTCATTTTCCTAATAATCCAAAAGAAAAAAAAATGGTGGTTTGAGAAAAAATCACCTCACCTCAATATCCAAACCCTCTTCATAAACCAACATCAACCCCCTTAGCCAATTTCACAATTCTAGAATTAATTCAAAAATCTTTTTGAGAACATAATTTATAAATTGCATTATTTCTAGTAAAACTACTATAAGCTAAAGTTCATATAATTCCAAACTATTTTTGTTTATCTAACCATTACAATTATTGCTTTCTATTTGATTACATCAAGAAGTCTTTTGGCCAAAACTTTTGCGCTATTTAAATTATCTACATAATTTTAGGACTTAACTCTTACACCCCGTATGTTTATTTAGATCTCTCTTATAATTAATTAAGTGGTAGCTAAACTTAGAATTTTTTCTATTCCTTATAAGTTCACCTCAAACTTTTGCTCTGGAATAGCAAAAGCTTAAGTATGAGAGTATTTGATAAGTTGTAATTATACACATATTTTCTATGTTTTTATTATGATATTTTAGTTTAGTTTTGTTTTTTTAGTTAGTTTTATTTAATAAATTGTTCTTTTTTGTAAATATTGTTTCTAACATATTTTAAATTTGATTTCTGAAATTTTTCAGAAAACGGTCAAAAATTGACCTGACACTCTCGTGTCAGCCAACCCGACACGCCCGTGTCATCAAGGCTTCCAGACTCGATACAACGCTCTCGACATTCGTCGAGACCAACACGACACGCTCGTGTAGACAGAGACACAGGCGTGACTGCCACGTGTACTCCTCCACCTGGCCGACAAGACCCGCGCCCGCGACTTTTGGTGCAACCCGCGCCGGATCTACCTCCCCGACACGCCCAGAGTCACGCCCGTGACATGGGGCGTGACATCCTCGTATGCATCCCAAAGTCAACTTTCCAGTCAAATCGCCGGATCACATCGTGAATAGTAGTGACACGCCCCCCCCCCCCCGACACGCCCGTGTCAGAGGGCATGTTCTTTGATTTTTTTCTATAAATTGCCCATTTCTGTAAGATCCAGAGGTTCACTTTTTGAGCCAATTTTGTGTGTTTTGTGGGCTGTCCTTGTGGATTCAAGTGCTATGTAAGGAGATTTCTCCCCCCTTCCTTTCATGTTTGTTTTTGCTTTAGCTTTAGCTTTGTAATAGTTTGATTATGATACTAAAAATGTTAGATTTTCTCTCTCTACATGGAATGAAAATTCATATGGGTGGCTTATTTCTTTCTCATTTTATCCCTTTGTATTTCTTTGTACTTCTCTTTATGAAAAGTGTGTGTGTGTGTGTATGAGTGTAACATGTTTATTTTCTATGTTTTTAACTTGTCTTCATTTTAGGTTTTATCATAGATTTTATCTTCAAATGAAATGTAATATGTTTAGTTTTTCTCTTTCTCACCATGTCCCTTTTTAGAGTTTTTAAATTTCATTCTTATGAATTTATAAAAGAGGTTTGAAAGTGATTTTGTTTTTTTTACTTAGCTTTGCTTTAGGATTGTAAAATCTTTTATGTTCTTTTCATTTTATTTTCACTTTTTTATCACTTTTATGAACTCTTAAGAATGAAAAAGTTATAGTTTTAATTTTTGAGCACTTTTGATTTTGTCTTTATTTTGGAAAACGTTTTGCTCATTCTCTTTTTATTTGTTCTTTTTATGTGTTTTTGGTAAGCTTTAGGAATAGAAATCTTGTGATTTTAATTTGTAAGCAACTTTGATTTTTCTCTTTATTAGTGTGTGTGAGTGTATGAGTTAGTTTTTCACTATGTTATTTTAAATTTTATGTTGTGTGTGTGAGTGTATGAGCATAAATTTTAATGCTTTCTTATATGCTTTCTTCAATTGTGTAGAGTGTGTGTGTGTATGAGATAAATTTTAATGCTTTATTTTATGCTTTCTTCAAATTATGTAGAGTGTGTGTGTAGGAGATAGCTTTATTACTTTCTTTTAATTCGTGTAGAGTGTATGTGTGTGCGCATTTATTTCCGCCCACTCGTTAAGAGTTAAATGACGCGCTTTTATTTCCCGCCTACTCGTTTGAGTAGGACTTGTAAATTTTTTTTCTTTTCCGCCTACCCGTTAAGAGTTAAATGACGCACCCTTATTTCCCGCGTATTCGTTTGTGTAGGATTTGTAATTTTTTTTTGTAACTTAGTTCTTTTTGTTTATTTATAATTTGAAGTTTGTGTGAGTTCTCATTTTAGCTAACTTTTTAAGCTTTCTAAATGTTTGTTATTTTCATGTCTTCTTCTTATAATCCTTTAGTGCTTAATTACGAACTCGTGCCTCATCAAATTATAAAGCCGTCCCCATACCGATGTGTGGCTAATTGTTATTAGCCTCGACATCGAGGAGCATTGGGACATTTAAAATGATTTGAAATAATTAAAGTTCTTTATTTTCACTTTAATTTTAGGACATAAGGTTTACCCCGGGTTAACGACGCGTAGGACCACAAATCGATGTGTGTGCCATATTTCCGCTATCCATACACTAGCTAGCCGAGAGGCTGTGCATATGGACAGATTCCCCCCTGGGTAAAGAGAGTTGCGTGCATACCCTCGAGAGAGGACAAGCGTAATTCTTCCGGATTGGGTCCCCCACCCAATAGCGGGGTTCTTAACGTAAAGCAGGCATTAAGAGGAATCCTTCGTCGGACTAACGTTCGGTCGAATAGTCTTAGCTTTCAGGTGAGCGATATCCCTATAGCTAGGTGAGCTCATATCTGTGGAACCTCCCCGACCAAGTTGCCTTTTATTAATTTGAAAACTAAGTTCAGTAATTATTAAAAGTCATTTTAGTCTTAATTCCATTTGGTGCCGAGCGTTAACCCTTCATCGAATTTTTCTAAATCGTTTTTCGCTCTTTTATTTTTCCTGTCTTTAGTTAATTAAAATCTTCACCTTACTTTCAGTAAAATAATAATTCTCTTGGAGGAGTAAGAATAATCAACCCGATCCCGAGAAAAATACGACCTCGGTATCTCCCGAATATCGAGTACTACTTGCGATAGGTGCACTTGCCTCCTTTAGCGAGCCCGCGGCGTGCGACTCATCGAACCAACCACCCACATAAGAGTCTGTTCGCGGGCCATCAATTTATTAAGCAAAGAGAAGTCGATACACATACGCCTCCGGCCGTCTCCCTTCTTAACCATGACTACGTTGGAGACCCAGCCGGGGTATTGGATCTCGGACACGAAGCCGGCCTTGAGAAGCTTGGCTACCTCCTTCATGATGGGCTCTGCCAGCTTGTCTGTGGTGGACCTCTTCTTTTGTTGGACGGGGCGTGCTCCCGGGTCCAAGTTGAGGCGGTGGCAAGCCACATCGGCGTCAACCCCCCGCATCTTCGCGATGCTCCATGTGAAGATGTCCACGTTTTTCTGGATGCATGCCAGCACCCTGTCTTGATCCTCCGGGGTCAGCCCTCCGCTAACGCGGACCTTCTCCACCCTACCTTCACGGGTGAGGACCTCCAGCTCCACCACCTCTTCCGCAGCTTCCAACCGGGACTGCTCCCCCCATTCTTCTACATCCCTCTCCTCTGGGACGAGGAACTCCGCCTCCATCTCTTCCACGACCATCGCCTCGGCCAACTCCTCCCGATCTCCTCCTGCCACCTCAACCTCGGCGCAGCTCTCCGCTTCCAGCTCCTCCCTGCCGGCTTCCTACTCTGCCTCCTCCATCCTCTGCTCTATCTCCTCAGCCCCCTCTTGCCAAGAGATGGAGTTCACGACAGTGACGTAGCATTCTTGCGCCACTTTGGGGTCCCCCTTGACCCTGACCTGAATCCCCTCTGCATTGAACTTCCAGCATTGATAGAACGATGAGGGGACGCAGTAGAAGGCGCTGATGAGTGGCCTCCCGAAGATGGCGCTGTAGCTGCTGGGGGCATCCACGATGACGAACCTGCAGTTCCTGGACTGCCCCCCAGGGTGACATGGAGCCCCACTCCTCCTTCTACCTCCTTCCTCTCCCCCAAAAATCCGAACAAGGGCCCATCCGAGGCCAACACCCTCTTCGCCTCCACCTTCATCGCGTCGAACGCCTTCTTAAAGACGACGTTGACGGAGCTTCCATTGTCAACGAGGATCCGGGAGACGGTAAAATTTTCGATGGCTGTCTTGATGACCAACGCATCACAAAATGGATCCTCATGATCCGGGATGTCGCTCCTGGAGAAGGTAATCCTATCTTCTGGGGGTGGGGTTTGGGATGTGGAGCCAATGCCCCAGCGATACATAGAGTGGAGGCTCACCTTCCAGGAAGCCTCTACCCCCACCCCCCTGTGGATCACTCCGATCCCCCTCCGGGTCCCGACGTCCACCCGGTTTTCACACCGATCCTCCTCTGCCTGAGGCAGGACCTCCTCTATCCGCACCTCCTGGCGCCCTTGTTATTGTTGTTGCTCCCTGTTCCCTCTCATTTCGAAGAACTCCAGGCACGTGGATGTGGCGTGCCCCTCCTCCTGATGAAAGTCACAGTAGGGCAACTCCACCCTAACTTCTCTCCTCCTCCTTCTTGCTACTCTCCTCCTCTCCCCTATGGCTATGGCCATAGCCTCTTCTTGATCAAGGAGTCGAGGCCTCTGCTCCCACCTCCAACCCGGGGGGGGGGGGTGTGGAATTGATCTTGCCCCCCTTGATGGTGATCCCTTACTTGGTACCCTCTCTGCGGCCCCTGCCCTTGCCACTCGGGCCTCCAACCCAGCCGACGGTCGCGCTCTTGACGCCCCCACCGGGGTTGCTGATGCCCCTAGAGCTGCCTCTGCTCCCTCTGCCGGTGCTCGGCTCTCCTCTCCTCCTGCCCTCTTCCGCCTCTTGACTCCTTCTCCTCCTCTGTGGCCCACCTGGACAGCTTCCGGGCGAACACCGGAATTGACGCCTCCCCGTCAACTTCTCTCTCCGCCCTCTCCATCAGCTCCTCGTAGGAGAGGGGGGCACTCTCTTCAGCTCCATCCTGAAGAAACCCTGCTGCAGGCCCAAGGTGAAAGCCATCATCAGATTGTAGTCCAGTATCTCCTGGACCTGGGTGTCCTCCTCCTGGAACCGGTCGACATAGCTTCCCAACGTCTCATTCACTCCCTGCTTGATGTGGAACAGGGACTCTGACTCCTTCTTCCTCCTCTTCGAGGTAGTGAACCTCAGCATGAACCCCCAGTGCAGGTCCTCGAAGCAGTAGATGGAGCTGCCCGGCAGCTGATGGAACCACTCCCTCGCCTTCTCCTTGAGGGTGATGGCGAAGAGCCGACACTTGAACCCATCCGACATCTGCCGGATCGAGACCACGTCCTCAAACCACTGGACGTGTTGGACTGGGTCTCCCTTCCCGGTGTAGTAGGACATCTCGGGTTACCTGAACTCCTCTAGAACTGGAGCTGAGGAGACCAACTCGCTGAAGGGGCTGCCTCCCCCTATTGGGCGAGCTGGTGCATCTCGCGGGCCCAACTCGCCGAGCCGGGGAAGATTTCGCGCCCAGGGAGCTCGCACCCCCGGCCCTCCTCGGCCACTTCCTTCCCAGCTCGCCTGCCGGGGGCGTCCTCTCCCAGAGAGGGGAGACTGCGATCTGGACAGCTGGAGTCGAGCACTCGGTCCGCGTGCCGAGTGCGAACTTGACAAGGCCCAGCACCTCGTTCCTGAAATCTTCAAACATCCCCACCGTGGCCAGAGGTGGAGGGGGGGGGGGGGGGCGGCGAGTCCGACCTGTCAGATCCCTGTCCTCCTGTCATCGAGCTCGCTGAAGGTTTTCTGTGCTGACCACGCTCCATGCTCACCGCACCAAAATTGTGTACAACCCCGTATCCGGCGAGTGGGATGAACCAGGAACCAGAACGGCCGACTCAGATCACCCAGGCCCCAGGCGAGCCTAACCCCATGTATGTTATTGACTTATGGGCCTTCTTCAAATCTAGGACATTGTGATCAATGGAACCAACAATCTCCCCCTTTTGAAGAAGTCAGAACCCTAGTTAATGTTATACACTAACTCACAAAGAGTAATAAATAGTAATAGATGCATAGATAAAGGACAAAAACTATAAAACACATATAGATAAACTTATCACAAACAGTATAAATAAATATAGTAGTGTGCCTACAATAATTGTTCCTTTTCCAAAAACCCAAAGGAGATTATTACATATATCATGATTAGGATTCAGGTTCATTAATGACTATGCCCCTGCAAGATTTTCTTCCCAATTTGTCTTCAACCTCTTTCTTCATTTGTCTCAGCCTCTCAAAGTAACTGTATGGCTTGGGAAAGTATCTGTTAGGCTCTAGAGCATCCATCTGTATGGTACCATCTTTCTTATCTCTTCTGAACTTTCTTCTAACTTCTTCTTGTCTTTCAAACTTGGCCCATTCAATAAACTTATGGGTTAATACCTATCAATCTTGTTCTCTTTAATTGATTCCAAGAAGATAAGATGGTAGTATTAGATTGAGTAATCCATAATTCAAACTCTGTCTGTTCTCCACCTCTTCTCTGTGCATTTTCTTGCTTTGTTTGGCTTGTTCTTCCTCATCTACAATGGGTTCCCTTTGTCCATAGACAGTTGTTTGGTAGTGGGACTGAATGCAGGTAGAGCAGCAGCTATGTCACCAACTGATTCAGCTCCATCATCAAGAATTACATTCTCATTGTATATGATAGGATCAAGGCCTAAAGCTTCTCTAATAACATTTGAGGTCCAGATAGCATGATCAGCACTGGCCTTTATCATTGACCTCTCCCCCTTTATGACTTCTTCAAAGACATCTTTGCCCTGGGAAGTGATCTTGTGAGCCAAATAATTAACACTTGTAGTGACAAGATTCTTCGCCTACAACAAGTGATCATCTAAGAATTGTGTGCATGTACCCATTCTTCTCTCTAGAATGACCTTGTTGGTTTTCATGATGTCTTTTTGCACTTCATACACCATCTTAATGTTCTCAGTAGTAATGCATTGATTCTCAATGATGTCATTTTGCATTTGCTCACTACCAGCATGTTTTTCTTCTGTGTATGTGACAGTTGGAGCTGCCCTCTTAAAAATGCCAATGTGTTGGCCTTTAACAAATTCACATCAAATCTGATGGATTTGATCTCAATAGATAGATTTTGTCTTAGTTAATTAATTGAATCATCCACATAGTGCTCTATTTTCCTCCTCTACTCATTTTACAATCCTTTTAATTGAGCGAGAAAGGTGGAGGACATCTCCATAGATTGCTGAGTGGTATCTGGAAGGATGACATCTTCAACATCCTTGCTTATCTCTTCCCTTATCTCGGAATCATCCATTTATACTCTAAGGAATGAGTAGGAATTTCTGCAGCAGGCTCATCATCATCAGGTAAATCAATCACTTTATCAATTTCTTGAGCAGGCAGCTCAAGATGAGTCTCCCATTCAACATGAGTAACATCCATATCACTTTGATGTATTTCATCATCAGTCCCGGGGACATCTTCTTGCACTTGCTCCCCCTGAGTGTCAGAGGGGATTTGATCCATCCTCTCCTGTAGATTGACTCGGAAAGAGTCAATCTTTTCTTGTAGATAAGCAGGAGCTAGGATTTGCTCCACCATAGCAAGAGTATTACCACTTGGGGCCTCCCCCTAAATAATTGCATAGATTCTTTCCACAACATTTGTGACAATATCCTCAGTAGGCGCCATGATAGTGTCATTTTCAATCTCAGTCTGAGACACACTATTGGATAAGGTCTTTGCAGCAGGCTTAGAGAACATTGAGACTTGAGAACTAACATATTCCTTATTTCTATAGTGGATTCAGATAACTCAGGATCATGAGGTTCTTTGTCTCTGTTATCTGAAGAGCTGTTGTTGGAGATCTCTTTTATAGTTGTAACTACTTTCGTCTTCTTCTTGTCAGCTAGTTATAGGTGACGAAACAACACCCCATCCCATCTGTCAAACATCTTGATATCCATCTTCCTTATGTGATGGATCTTTGCTCCTAACATTAAATTTAGCATTCCTGGAGCAGAATTGAGTAAGAACGGAGATAGTATCCTACCCAGATTGGGTTCAGGAATACACTCAACAATTTTGTCAAAAATAATCTTCCCCCAATTAGTTTTCTTAGTTAGAACAACTCTAGTCATCAACTCAAACATTTTACTTGAAACTTTATCATGAGACTCAGTCTTACAGATTGGGGCCTTGCCAACAATATCTAATAGGAATTTTCCTTTCAGGATCATTTACTTCCTCATGATAGATCTAGTGGTGTGCTTCGACAAGCTACACCATTTCAGAGCTGTCTTGTCATGCTCAAGGAATAATTCATCTTCTTCATTGGACTGGCTGAACCTGGTTAGTTTAAAGGCCTTTCTTAATTTTTTAGAGGTAAGTTTAATCTTGTTTCCACTTATTGAGGTTTTTATCTTGGAGGAGGAGGATTTAACTTGAGCATTGGAGTAAAGCTTTAACACTTCACTTTTCTAGATAGAGCATGGCTCTGATAGCAAATACTCTTGGTCTGCGACATTCAGAAGGTGAAGAACAAACTGAACTTCCTCAGGTGCATCCTTGAATCCATTTCTGAAAAGCCCTTGAATAGGAAATCAACTCCTTTGGGAGCTATTAAATCAGCGAATTGCCGAGGAGAAGGAGAATACGACTCAAGAACACGAGGGCAGGGATGTAGAAAGATGAAAACAGCTATGGAAATATGTGAATTATCTACTTGTAGTGACACGTAGAGCAACTTGCCTTCATCTACCTGTGACAGGTTAGCCTAGGAGAGAACACACTAACCTATTCTCTTTTCTATTTTTTCTAGAGCGCTTACATTGATTTTGCAGGTAAGCATTTGATGTCTATGCACCCGCCGTTCGAGGGCTCTGTTGGATCTACAAGCATCCTTAAAGGGGGAGGGGGGGTGGTGTAAAAAGATTTTCATGAATTTAATTCTAAATAAAATATTACTGTTAATCAAAATGATTTCTGAAGTATTGACTACAATGTTTTATTTTAACATTTTGAGAGAATATTATATTAGAGATTTCTTTTAGAAAATGCAGAGTTCATTGTTTATTGACTACCGTCGGAGGCAGGTGCTATCACATAGCATTAGCTCACCTAGATTGAAATCTAAGAGTTGTTCAACACAAAAGAACCTTACATTATATTTTGCATTAAAATTTGAGAGAAAATAATATTTAAAATATTTATATAAAAGAAAATAAATTCAAGATAATAAAAACAAATATGAACTTGATTTTATTTCATAAAAGATTGAAAGTGTTTGAATTCAAATGTATCTAATCACCTAGAGGGGGAGGGGGGTGGGTGAATAGGTTATTAAGGTCTTTTTGATTCTCTTTAAGTTCTTTAAGCCTTTAATTGAGTTAGGTCTTGTTGTAAGTGATTAGTTTTGCTTTAAAAAATTCACACACAGCACACCAGATTTTTATAGTGGTTCACTAGTGTATGGGTACATCCATTGTCCTTCTCGTCTTTCTAACAGAATGTTAGACAAGACACTTCTCCAATAACTTATGTTGGGTACATTGGACACAATGTACTTGATTTGACGAAACCCTTTCAACTCAATGATATACACAAGTATGTATTTTATGTATGTTTCAGTTTATGTATGCAGCTTGCCTATATCATATTGATTGGACAGGTGGTTCAAGTCATATTGATAGGTGGACCCAATGAAGATGACTAGAAAGTGAAGAAAATTGCCTAGGTACAAAAGCATCGAGTGAAGTCATCATAGTGTCGAGTGAAGTCGGCACAGTGCTGAGTGAAGTCAGCACAGTCTACATATAGCAACTTGCAGTGCAAAAAATGGCTAAGTACAAAAGTGTCGACACACTTCAACTATGTCGACACCTTTGCAAGGGTAGTGTCAAGACAAGCCTACTAACTCGACACTTTGAAGGATAAGTTAGCTGTGTCGAGACAATTCATCTAACTCGACACATAGAAGATTCAAAGAACAAGTGTCGAGACAAAACAACTATATCGACACAAAGAATACTGAAATTTATACTAAGTAAAATAGTGTCGAGATAAATCAACTGTCTCGACACAATTAAGGAGTAAAGTATCAACACCAGTAGATAGGAGTGTTGAGACAATTCAACTGTCTCCATACAGTGAAGAAATAAAGCAAGTATAAAAGTATCGACACTGGCAAACCGGGGTGTCGAGACAATTCAACTGTCTCGACATAGTGAAGAGATAAAGAAATCATAGAAGTGCCGACACCCGACAGAAAGTTGTGTCGAGTCAATCCAATTATCTCGACACAGTGCAGAATTAAAAGTATCAACACAAATGATAGTTGTGTCGAGACAAGTCAACTATCTCAATACTTTCAAGCTCAGATGAAAATTCTTCTAAGTAAAATTATTTCGAGAGTGCAAAGATGTGTCAACATAAGTGTCAAGACACTTTGAACATCTCGACACTTATGTTTCTGAAGATGTGCAGAGTCAACACAGAAGTGTCGAGACATGTCAGAACAGTCACATCAGCTACAATAATGTGATATTTCAACAAAAATAGTCTAAGAGAAAATTTGATGTATGATATCAGATGCTGATGTCATCAATCAGAAACCAGCCATCCATGATGGATATAAATAGAGGGGTTGTCTTCACAGAAATAAGCAATCAGACAAATCTTTATATTCTCATTCTGATTTTTCTAAATCAAAGGAGGGTGACAATCCCAAGAAGGAGGAAGAAGATGAAAGTCTTCAAGAAGATCTTCAGATCCTTTCATCAAGTTGATCTGAAGGTTAAGATGGATCTGATCAACAATTTCTTCAAAGAAATCAAGCCTATCATCAAGAAGATTACAGATCCAGAGAATTATCTTTTCAGCTAGCCTGTTTTTCAAGATTCAATCAAGTGCAGCTGAATTGAAGAATCTGAATTCATTCAGATAAGTCAGAATTCAGATTTGTTTTCTGAATATATTTACCTCTTTATTTTGTAAGATCTCTCTGAGATCTGAGTTGGTAGGAGAGTTTATCTTTGAGTTATAATCCTGATTTATAAAGGCTGAGGTAGGTGATTTGAGTGAGATCACTGAGTTGTAAGCCTAATTTATAAAGGCTAAGGTAGGGTTCTTGATGGACCTGAGGTAGGTGATTTGAGAGGGATCACTAAGCTATAAGCCTAAAGGCTGAGTTAGTGTTCTTGAGGGACCTGAGGTAGGAGATTCAGTGAATCTCTAAGGTAGGACCTGTTGGTCTGAGTGTAGGTTTCTTAACAGAAACTAAGCCTGTAAGATCTTTGGATCTGAGTTAAAGAGGAGGATCTATAACTTTATCTACAACAATACTAGTGAGGAAGAAGGGGAAAGTGGATGTACCCTAGATAGAGGAACAACTATAAATTCTTTGTGTGTTGTGTGCTATGTGCTATGATTTGTTGTACAGTATTCTGTTTATGCTTGTGCTGAGTTCTGAGATTTGCATTGTGCTGAAATTTACAAGCTAATTGCTCAAGTATATTATCTACTGAACAATGAAGTGACAAAGAATTGAAAAAGTACTTTAAAAGACACATATTCACCCCCTCTAGGTGATTATCGACCCGTAGGATTATCTTTCAAGTGGTATCAGAGGCAGGTTATTCAAGAAAGATCTAACAGTCTAAAAGAGATCCAAATGGTGGTTGAAAAATATCAGATCTAATGGATTCTGAATCTTATAGAGAACTCAGCTATATGAAAGTGCTAATATGTACCAAGAATACCTTTGCCTTATGGAAGCAGAGAGTGAGATTATTTATGGAGGCTTCAGATCCAAGAATTTTTGTCACTGTACAAGAAAGACCTTATATGCCAATGAAGATATCTGTCCTAGATGCAAATGTTCAAACTCCAAAGAAACTCTCAGAAATGACAAAGGATGAGGTGGTTATTTCCACCATGGACAAAAAACACAAAATATAATTGTTAGTGCGATAGATAATTCAACTTTTTTAGAATCTTGTGCACTGTAAAAACATCCAAGGAGATGTGGGACACTCTCATAGTCTACATGGAAGACACGAAAGAAGTAAGAGATGACAGAAAATCTCTTCTCAACTACCAGTATGTGGCATTAAGACAAGGAAAGACTGATTCTATAGAATAATATTATGAAAAGTTCTTTAGAATAATAAATGACTTAAGAAATTATGACAGAGAATTCTCAAATTATGAGCTGAATGACAAATTTATGAGATCCCTAAATAACGAATGAGACATCAAGATTTTTGTTGTAAGAGAAATGTGGAATTTGAGAAACATGTTACCCCAAGACTTATATGGGAAGCTTTTGTCACAAGAGATTCAGCTTAATTCTAGAAAAACTGAAGCTGAATCTCCAAAAGTTCAACTCAGAATAAATCTATGGCCTTCAAAGCAGATACATCAAAGAAGTCTAGAAGAGAAATCCCATCATCGCCAACAAGCGATGAAGATACAAATAGTGCTGGAACCTATTCTTCATCAGAAGAATTATCAGATGATGAATTGACACTGTTTACCAGACAATTCAAGAAAATGCTGAGACGAAGAAAGTAGTGGAATAAGAAGAAATCATCTGGACCAAGCTCCAGTAAAATAAAGACAAACACAAAGATAAATCTGCGGTCAGGTATGATTCTTATCAGAATAAATAATTTATGACTGGCATTGTCTGCTTTTGCTGTAACAGGCCTGGACATGTCATTGTTGACTGTCCAGTAAAAAGAAAAAAAAGTTCTATAAAGACAAGAAATCAAAAAAGGGTCTAATGGCAAAGAAGCTAATGACCCTATGTGATAGTGATACTGATTCAACTGAATCAGAAGAAGAACATGCTGGACTATTCTCCTATGAAGAAGAATTTATCAGAGAGTCCATTATAAAGGCAAAAAATCCACAACTTCATCACACTATGGTGATTATGAAGAAGATATGGAGGTCAATTTGATGGCACTGTCTGATAATCCAGATATAGAAATTGCTGAATGTTAGGATCCTCTGGTAATCTTTGACAATTCCTGTTGTTCTACAAATTCTGTGCATGAGACTATAGATGAGCTAGACTCATGTGACTCAAAGCTTGATTCACATAAGTCTAACCCTGAGACTGAACTGCAGCAGCTCACAGGGAAATTTGGAAAACTATTGGAAGCTCTTGTAAAGAGCAAGAAGCTTGTCAAAGAACAAGCTATAGAAATTGCATCACTAAAAGGTCTTGATCATCTTCATACGATAGATACTCAGAAAATTGGTCTTCAAAGTTCTAAGTTGGCAAAGCTGACTAAGATCATTGATGAAAAAATCATATTGCTAAAGCAAAAGGATGCAACTATTCAGGACTTAAAATTCAATCTCCTGAATGAGAAAAGACTAGTACAATAATTTTCTAAACCTAAAACTGTGCTTCCTATTATAGACACCTTCTCAGGAACACTTGGAAGTGGGCTTGGGTATGTTAAATCCAAGAGAAAAAAGGCAAAAAGCTAACAGGACAAAGGGTTCCAGTCATTCCACAACCTGTGTTTCAGACTAAGTGTAAAGAAAACCTGAAGTCTGGACCAATTGGACCAAGTTCATATGTGAATATGAAAGCCATTCCTAATATGCCTACTCCAAGGAGGTCAATTGTAACTGAGAGACAAAGCAACTATTTTGCACCCAACGAAAATACAACTGTCAAGATAGCTAATTCCTTTCCTAAGGAATGTCAGCACAAAGTTCCTTCTGTACCTCCAAAGAGGAAGTATTACAGATATGAAAGCCGATGTTGTGGAAAGGTGAGACACTTTGCCTTAGTCTATTGGTTCAATTACACTGTGTATCATGTTCAGAAAAGAAATCCAGTTAAGAAGTTTACAAATGGTCTCAATGGAGCCACAACTAACAAGAACCTAGGAGCCAAAATAATTTGGGTTCCTAAGGAAAAATAAATTCTTATTTTGCAGGAATGTCCAAACACCAGAGATAGACTAATCTCGTACTTGGATAGTGGATGTAAGAACCCCCTCCCAGAACACAAAACACGACACGAGGGGAGTCTTATGCCCAGAACAGCCGCCTTGCGGTAGCACTAGCACACAAGCTAACCTGTACCACAAGACGTCTATCCTGTTGGCTAAACATATCATTGATTCAAACCCATTAAATAAGTCCAAAACAATTACATCAAATAAGAGAAGCAAACAAGGCTTCTATAATATCAGAGTACATGCCAAAAAGTCTACAATATGTGCCTCTCGAAACTCACATCGGTCACTGACGACAGCGATGGTATCGTCACTTCAGGCCCTATCATCCTGGCCTGGCTTCCCTCCTGTATAACCTGCTGTTGCTCTATCTGCGAGGTTTTCTCCTAAAAAGGAAGACGTAGCAACAGTTAGTCATAAAGACTAAGTGGCTATCACATCCGCTACCCGACGACTCCTCAACACCGGTCGGAGAAAGGAACAAAATATATATATATATATATATATATATATATATATATATATATATATATATATATATATATATATATATATATATATATATATGCAGTAGCACAAATAAGTGGTAAAGAGTTAATCAATATCACTGAATATCAGAGTAAATACAACAAGTGAGTAAATAATCTACTCTAACAGTTCTACCATCAACTGCAGTATATAATATAAAACTATAATAGTAAGTAACTTAACTTATATGAATGCCCATATAGACATATAAGTTAAGGATCGGCTCAATAGTAAAGCAACTCAACATATAAGAGTGCCCATACAAACTTATACGATAAGGATCTTATGTATGTGATGTGATGTAACGATATGTATGCAATGCAATGACTCACTCATGATCACGTACATGCAATTGCTATGTCGACACAGACTTGTAGTTCCCACTTTTCAAGCAGGTAGCTAACCTCTCAGGCGCCATTCGTCATGGCCAGATGGAGACAGTAAAACGAGACTCACCCATGATCACGTACATGCAATTGCTATGTCGACACAGACTTGTAGTTCCCACTTTTCAAGCAGGTAGCTAACCTCTCAGGCGCCATCCGTTGTGGCCAACCGGAGACAGTGAACCGGGCTTTTTCACTACTAGGCGAGCATCCACACTACGAAGCCCAGACCTCCGTATGCCTCAACACTAAGAACATAATAGTAGAGCTCACATGTATACTATGGCTTATAAGGAGCCTCAAGTAGGTGTGCACCAAGGACCAATCCCAACTGGCCTATCGTCGTGGCACAGAAGGAGCCTATGGGACCTGTATCACCAAAGAAGCAAGCCCAACCGCCCAATGTCTCTTTTCATCATTACCAAACCAGTGCGGTCAAACACCCGCACTTATCCCCTTTTTCAAATTCTCGTGCTCCAAGGCACTTAAGGGTTCGTCATCAACATAGGTGGCAGACCACCTCATACAACATACAAACCACACTGCTACTCGTTAGGAGACACGACACTAAGCAGTGGACCAATTTACACCTTCCCTTATTTAACGCTTCTCATGGCTATGCATTAACCTCCTCCGATTTATTTTAAAGATCAAGCATCCATCTACCGTTATAATTCCATCGCGGTAATCTCATCAGCATAAAATAGTTTACCCCTTTCATTTGCATGAATACACGATTTACTCGTTCGATTACCAAGCGTCACTTCTTCTTCCAAACCTATTCCGTTTCTCAATTATGATCATACCCAATTATGTTTTCCAACCAATTGCTTATCACATTCCCATATGGCCAAATTCATTCAAACCCCCAATAATTATTCTTATCATTTCATTACTCAATCCAAGCCAAATACTATACTAACCCGAGAGTATTAAATACAAGGAGTTGACTTTACAACCACTTCAACCCGACATTCCCGAGTCTACGTGACTCGTATGAAGGCGTAACTATCTGTTGGAAAGGTATTTCCAAGGAATACAACTTTGATATTTGGTCCATCACCCAGATCAGAACGTAACACACTTGAAATCAGCTTCGTAGTCTGTTGCGTTCAGAAAACAGTTTTTTGCACGTTTATCTTGTCAGCCAGCAAGTTCGATCAGACTTTCCTGTGGCTACAAACATCGCATAAAGATGTGTAACCACTCTTTGGAATTGTATTTCCATGGGCTATGACTTTCATGTTTAGACGAAAGCCCAGATCTGGCCGTACCCAAAAGCGGCCTTGAAGTTTGCTGCATTAAGAAAACAGATAAACAAGGAGTTGACTATTTTCTGCGCATCTTAAAGCGAAACGAATGACATCGGTTCATCTTCCTCCTCCAACCGATATTCCCAAATCACATCCAGAATTTCTCCTCCCTTATTCACCCTAAAATGACCAACTCTCTTCACGAAACCAAGTACTCATCTTCACATAGAAGGTAGGAGTGGTCGAAAATGTCTTATCTCTAGGACACAAGTCCTAGCATGGCCTCCTCCTAGGAAACTTCTTCCCACAAATCAAGACTCCTTTGAGTCGATATCTCTCCTAGGAATAACTAGAGATCTAACACCAAGGTAGAGGGTAGGAAGCTCACCTCGTTTCCAGCGGTTCCGACATTTTCGGCCATGGATCTAGTCATTCTCCTTGGCGACATGGCTTTCTCTCCTCGTTGGCGGTGTTCTTCCATGAAAAGGGGAGAAGAGTTTCCTCCATAATCCAGCTCCGGCGACCCAGGATATTCCTCTCTTCCGCTCCCGATGGTTTCACACTCGACACCTTTTGCCAGTGCACCCCGAGCCTGAGTCAAGTATCTTGACTCAGAACGCACACGAGGGTCCTAGCGTGAAACGAGACGTTATAGTGGATGTTACAGACATATGACTGGAACAAGGAGAAATTTGTGGGAATTTATCCCTATGAAGAATGCACCAAAGGTGATCTTTAGTGGAGCTGACAAAGGAATTACCAAAGGTTATGGTAAGATCACAAATGGCTTTGTCACTTTCACCAAAGTAGCTTATGTGGATGGGTTGCAATACAATCGTTTAAGCATAAGTCAACTGTGTGATCTTGGCTATGACATTTCATTCCACAAAGATGAGTGCCTAATAAAGGAGTTAAGTGACCAAGAGGTTATCTTGACAGACACTAGGTGTGAGAATGTATATTGCTTAAATTTTCTTTGTTAAAAGTCAGACTCACCCATATGTCTGGTTGAAAATGAGAAAGACTCACACTGTATCAAATGGCACAAGTGGCAAGCTCATTTGAACTATAAGACCATAGGCAAGCTTTTCAGCAAAGAGCTAGTTAGGAATGGTCATAACATTAAAAGCTCTAAGGAGAGGATTTGCTCTGCATGCCAAAAAGGCAAGCAGATCAAAGCTTCATTGAAAAGTATTGAATCCAAAGACTCAATGTGGTGTTTATACCTCTTGCATATGAACTTGTTCAGTCCTATTTCAGTTCATAGTTTAGGAAGGAGTGTCTACATTTTTGTGATTGCAGATGATTATTCCATATTTACTTGGGTTTTCTACTTAAGGAAAAATTCTGAAACTCCTGATGTCTTCAAGACATTTGTCAAACAAATTCAGAATGAATTGAACAGTTCTGTCATCAGTATTAGAAGTGATCATGGAACTGAATTTCAATCTGAATATATGATAAAGTTTTGTGAAGAACTTGAGATTCAGCAGGAGTTTTACTCTCCAAGAACAACACAGTAAAATGGAATTACTGAGGGAAGGAACATGACTCTCATTGAAGATGGAAGAACAATGCTGAGTGATTCTTCACTCTTAGAATAGTTTTGGGCTGACGCAATTCACACAGCATGTCATGTTCTTAATAGAGCTTCAATCAACAAAAGGTTGCATAAGACTCCTTATGAACTAATTAAGGGTAGAAAACCAAACTTCGTCTATTTTAGAATCTTTGGATGTATATGTTATGTCCTAAATAATGGAAAAAGATACATAACTAAGTTTGCAAAGAAGTCCTATAATGGCATATTTGTTGGTTATAGAAACCACAATAAGGCCTACAACTTGAGGGATGAAATTATGGAGGAGTCTGTTTATGTTGTATTTAATGAAAGTTCCATGTTTTACAATGATAAGCCAGGTTCATCAAGAACAACAGGAGTAGACTTGAAGCTAAATGAGCTGTCTATAGAAGATTTAGTTTCAGCAAGGCAAAATATACATGATGGAGTCAACATTGTTGAAGAAGTGCTTGCACAGGAACAACTAGGAGAAGAAATCAAAGCAACAAGATGTAGCTGGTCTAAGAGAAGAAGTCACATTACTAGTTTCTATCAGACATCTAAGGGATCATCCAAGGGAATTGATCATTAGAGATACAGCTCAGGGTGTGACCACAAGAAGAAAACATCACAACACTGTGATGTACTCAAGTTTTCTGTCTCAAACAAAACCAAAAAGTTTGAAGAAGCCACTGTAGATCCTTTTTGGATAGGTGCAATATAGGAAGAATTGAATCAGTTCAAGAGATTTTAAGTCTGGAAGCTGGTTCCCCAACTAGATGACTGTAACATCATAGGAACTAAATGGATATACGGGAACAAACTGGATGAAAATGGTGTTATAGTCAGGAACAAAGCTAGACTGGTTGCAAAGGGCTATAGACAAGAAAATGGCATAGACTTTGATAAAACTTTTACACCAGTGGCTAGATTCGAAGAAATTAGACTCTCCCTGACATATGCAGCCTATAAAGGATTCAAGGTTTACCAAATGGATATGAAGTTATCCTTCCTTAATGGTAACCTCAAAGAAAGGGTCTATGTTGAGAAACCCTCAGGCTTTATTAATTCTACTAAACCTACTCATGTTTATTTGCTATTAAGAGCTCTCTATGTGTTAAAACAAGACCCAATGGCTTGGTTTGAGACTCTGTCCTAGTTCCTTCTAGAGAATAAATTCTCAAGAGGGATAATAGACAAAACACTATTCCTAAGGGAAGTCTAAGAAAAAACCATCTTAGTACACATATATGTTGATGACATTATATTTGGTTCTACTAATGAGTCACTTTGCACTAGATTTGCCAAACTTATGCAAGATAAGTTTGAGATGAGTAACACGCGTGAACTCAAGTTTTTCTTGGGTCTCCAAGTTAAGCAAACTATAAATGGACTTTTCATTAGTCAATCTAAGTTCACCAAGGAGTTAATCAAGAAATATGACATGGAAACAACCACTTCTATGAGAACTCCTATGAGGTCTAGTATGTATTTAGACAAGGATGATGCTGGCAAGCCAATTGATATCACCTTGTATAGGGGCATAGTTGGATCACTACTATATCTAACAGACAGTAGACCAGACATAATGTATGCCACTTATGTCTATGCTAGGTATCAAGCACGCCATGAAGAATCTCACTATACAACAATTAAAAGAATATTGAGATATTTAAATGGCACACCTAATCTTGGTCTATGGTATCCCAGGAATAGTGATTTTGAATGATAGGCTTTTTAGATGCAGATTATGCGGGATGTAAAGAAGACATGAAAAGCACACCAGGCTTATGTAAATTCCTTGGAAGGACGATGGTGTCATGGAACAGCAAAAAGCAAACAAGTGTAGCAATATCCACAGCTGAATCTGAGTATATTTTAGCTGGAAGTTGCTATGCACAGTTGCTTTGAATTTAGCATCAGTCACAAGATTACAACTTACAGCTAAGTAAAATTACTTTATTTTGTGATTTTAGTAGTATATATCAATTGCAAAAAATCTTGTTTCACATATTAGAACAAAACATATTGAAATTAGATATCACTTCATCAGGGAGCATGTATAAAATGAAGATATTTGTTTAGAATTTGTTCCAACAAATAAACAAATTGCTAATATTTTTACTAAGCCCATAGAAGAAGAAAAATTTAATTTCTTCAAATTTGAACTTGGATTGTTGAATCTTGAGTAATAGATGCACTTATAAAAACTGATATAAAAAATAAAAATAATTGGTCAGTAACTAAGTTTAATTACCTAAAAAATAAGGATATACATCATAAATGTCAAGAATCTACATTTTAGAAAACAAAATTTTGACAAAGTCAAAAGTTATGTCGAGACACCAGAGAATGTGTCGTGACATCTTAGAAAGTGTCGAGACACAAGAAAGTGTGCTGACACTATATATAGTAATGTGTCGAGACATCAGAAAATGTGTCGACACTTCATCACTGCAAAGTGTCGAGACACTAAAGTAAGCGTCAAGACATAAGGGTGTCAAGACCCAAAGGTATGTGTCGAGGGACATAATCCCCGTGTCGACTTGTGTCGACATATCTCGACAGACATCTTTTCCATATGTCGACACTAGGTATTTACCTAAAATTTAGAAAATTCTAAATGCAGCACGCCCTTTCGTCTTCAGGAAAGATTAGACTATAAATAGGGTGTGAGAGTAGAAGTCGACTACGCTTTCTTGATTTCTTGAGCTTTTGATTCCTGAGTGTCGAGACCTAGAATATTGTTTAGTCGACACTCGTCAATGCTTTCTCTCAACTCCAGTGGCTCCCAAGAATGACGATAACATCTTTGAAGGTTATGAACTAGTGCACAATGGATTCATCACGACGCAAGAAGAAATTAGATAAGTCATTGACCTAATCAAAGAAGAAGGTCTGGAATATCTGCTCTTTGAAACGACAAACATCTGGAAACGAGAAGTTTCAGAATTATTCTCCAATGCTAAACTGGATTCAAACTCCACAAAGATTAAGTCTATAGTGAATGGAAAAAAAGTTAAGATCACTACCAGGAAATTGGCCAAGGTTTTTCACATACAATGCATTGTTCAGGATGATGACCTTGATTCTGCTAGGACTGCAGAAACATTGGTGTGGTGTTGATTGGCCCCAACCACTAATATTGGAAGCACCCTGAACAGGAAGGGTATGAATTCACAAGGAAAATTTCTGTCAGAAATAATTGGGATGGTACTGTTGTGCAAGACAGGGGCACATGACAGGATCTCAGCATTTATGTTTGAGCTTATGACAAGTGTGATCTTCAAAATCAAGACTAACTTAGGCAGAGTGGTCTTTTATAAAATAGCAAAAAGTATCAAGAAGCCTAACATGGGCAGAATTCTAAGTCTATATTTGGTTCATGCCATACCAGACAGCCTCAACCTCAAGATTGGATCCAAGATTAATCACATGAGGAGAATGGAAATGAAGATATTAACAAGGTGGGATAGAGTCCTATCCAAAGAAACACCTGTAGTTGAGAAGGTGAAAGAGAAAAAGTAGAAGGTTGTAGTTGTGGAAGAAGATTCTTCTAGTAAATCTGAAGAACAAGAAAGTTCTACCTCTGAAAAACAGGAAGATACAATAGTTGAGAAATCTCTAAGGCTGTCACCTGGAACTGGTGATCAGGTGCAGGGGGAGAAAATTCAAGAGATGGATCAAATTGAGGGGGTGAACCTCAATTTTTTGCCTGATATTGATATGGATACTGTACATACTATAGTAATGGAAGTAGTACATTAATAGGGAAATCCATGAGGCCTGTTCACGCGGGTTAAGGGAAGAATTTGCCTCATCTGGTGGGTATACTGCCGATCAAGGCCAGCAGATAGGAAAGTTGTGGCTGCAGAGTTTGATGCGATGGTTGTCCCTGGGGGTCATCCTCTTCAAATGAGATGTATGAGGGTCTATTTATAGGCTGGAGGAGGTGACTTCATGAACTGGGCTTGATGACATCACCCGGATGATATGTGCCAGCAGCGATCGACTCCGCGATAGGCTGCGGATTGAAGAGGAGCTCACCTACTGCAGAAGAAGCTGATGCTAGGAAGCTTGAGATGCTTCTGGGGGGCAGCATATAGAGTCTGCTTAGTACGTGGCGGAAAGGGAGAGTTCGCCTTAGCTGCTAGATGAGACGAGTCCACCGCCTTCTGGAAGGCGACCTAGAGGCAGGTCGCCTTCTGTGGGTGAACTGAGGATGGGCCGCCCACTACTTGGAAGAGGCAAGTCCACCACCCTTAGGTGGACTGAATTTGAGTCCGCCCCATGCTATGCGGACTGATGAGGGGATGGCTTGCTGTTGTTGGAAGCGAGTTCACACCTGCTGCGGTTTATGTCATTCATTTGTTGGCAGACTAAGACCGAGTCCGCCACCTTTTGGTGAACAAGGATTGAGTCTGCCCACTACTAGTGGACTGAGGTGGAGTCCGCCTCATTCATAGGCGGTCTGCTGCCAAGCGGTCTGTTGATAAGGTTGTCGCGGACTGGAATGCGAGGCCGCCTTTCGTACGCGGACTGAAGAAGAGTCTTGGCCTAGGCCGATTCTTGCACGTGGCAACCTGGAGGTGGGGGCCTTCTTCTGGGCGACCTGGAGGAAGGTCGCCTGCTACCGGGCAACCTGGAGGCAGGCCGCCTACTGTTGTGAGGGTTGAAGAGACTATCTGCCTTCCCCTTGCCGGTCTGAGACAGATTGGAAGTGTTATCCGCACCTGTAGAAGAAAGAGGTCTACTGTACGGTTAGCCAGACTAACCGCACGGCCTGTAGAACACAGCTGCTGCGCGACCTAGGCGGTTAGACCGCCCTAGCCGCGCGGCCTGAGCGGACAGAGAAATCTATCTGCCTAACCCAAGAAGATGGCTGTCAGGTCGCAACCTTCAGGGGGAACTTGGAGCAGACCGCGACTTGCGAGCTAGCTACCTGTGGGTGGGATCACCGATTTCTAGGTTAACATAATCCCCGCACTTTTTTATTTCCTGAAGGGAACTTCGAAAAAGTAGGAGGCCCACGAAAATCGTGAACCACCCCTCAAAAACTGCCAATAAGAGAGGAGTGGGCAAATACCTGATGTCTCTTCTCAGAAAGGTCCGATAACACTTACTTTTTTTTCTGCAAGGAAGAGATTGTAAGTGAAAAAAGGCACATCTTGTGTGTGCCTGAATTTTTCATGCAAAGTGAAGAAGACTTGTGAACGCATTCTACTGAGCTCTACAAAACAAAGGTGAGAGGAGGTATAGGAGAATAATAACTTGCAAGTAAGTGAAGGGAACTTGCAAACACCTGCTAGTCTCTGCAAAAAGAAGAGTAAGAAGAAGATATGAAAGAAAATAATTTGCAAGTATCTGATGAGAACTTGTAAATGTTGATGCGGTAAGGAAGATATAATTGGATAACAGAAGAAATGTCCAACAAACTGTGCTATTAACTGAATAAAAAACTGAGTTGAATCGAATAGAGATCAAAGTACAATAATGATCTTCTTGCGTGATCAGATATAATATCCTTAATATGAAATCCAGATCAGCAAGATGAAACCATCTTGATTAGACTTCAATAACATGGCTTGTCAATAAATAGAACCAGATTCTTTGATTGAATAATCAGTGCCAAGAATATTAATAAGCATTGTCAATCGTCAGCAAATAGAGCTTTATGGAAGCCGAGTATATACAACGATTATAGGCAAGAAGTATAACGCCATACATGCTTCAGAGAGGTTGAATTTTGCCTGTTAACCTGAAGGAAAGTAGTTTTGTACAAAAGCGGACTAACCGCCCTCCCTTGGAAGGGCACAAAAAGAAAAAGCAGAATCCTAAAAAGGAACGACAGACACACTTCTCTCATGACTTGGGCTACAAGCTATGCTGATCAGTTAGGACAGGTGCGCCAAGTGGTCTATAACATTGCTCGCCCTAAAGGATCAGCGGTGTTGTGGGTCCCCAGATGGCATAGCTTGAGAGTACCTTGGTGTGTTTGACGATCACAATATGAGATGATCATTGAGACAAGGCTACACCCGGGGGCCATTACTTGCCAAGCAACAATCATTTTAGTAGTAATGTATACCTAACAGAGCATAATAGAGCTAACACACTAGGAACTCCCTTGATGTACGTTGTGTGTTAGATACCGGCTGGGATCCGAAGCCCTAAAGTCCTCCTGCATAGATTGGACGGCTCCCACTGCACATATGTGAATACTCCCCGCTACATGTGGTCATCGTGGTGTTACGTAAGAAACCAGCCTATAGGGGACGAGCAAGACTTGACGATATCTCGTCGGTTCAGCGATCCTTTTGGCAAAGAGAAAATAGAGAGGAGACACTCAAAAAATGAAAAGTGTAAGTACGTGATCTCTGATGTAAAATTTATTAAAATGAATGAGAGAGAACTTAGAAATTTTCAGAACATATGTAAGAGAAATGTTCAATAAGGATAAAAAAATAGGTCAGCCATGATTGCAAAGAGCTTTTGGGTGCTCTTCCATGCCCATCTTCACCTCAGAATAGATTTCCAAGGGCGCCTATGTCATTCACATCAATGGTCTCACCAAAAATGAAGTTAGTGTCATCACTGATTTGGCTCACTCCCTTTGAGCAGCAAGGAATGTCTGCTACTTCTTTGCGTTTTGAAGTAGACGGTTCAGAGTGGTCATCCTTCGGGAACAGGTCACGCATCTTACCCTGCCTCAGCATCTTCTGCACTAGTTGACAAATTGCTCGACAGTTTTTAGTTGGATGCCCTTTCTCTTTATGAATTCGCAGTAGGGATCCAAGTCTTTAGATCTTTGATCAGCGGGTTGGTAAGACATTTTATAACTTGTCTTGCTTTTCATGACTTGGATTACTTCTTGCATAGCCTGTTCTAGTTCAGATTCTGGCAAGTCATCATCAGACTGCTGATAAACTGAAGCTGCTCGCGGAGCTAGTGCCGGATAAGGAGGAGGGGCCGACAATGGTAATCTTTGATTTTGGAAGTGATCTTGACTTAGGCGAGGTGTTGGTGACATCAGAATTTCCTTCCCTTCCTTGCTTGCGGTTAAAAATCCTTTTGAGGAGGCTTTGGAGGTTGCCCATACGAAGGAGGAGGATCTTTCTCCGTTACAAGCCTGGAGATGTAGTTGGGATTATTCTTTTCACCTCGTATGTCTTGATACGTCCTTGACACTCAGACATTAGCCTCGAATTTTAGTGGTTCTTCTCTTAAACCACTTATCAGAGCGACTCAGTACATTTCTGGATCGACGTTTTCAATGTCAAGAATCTATCTTTGAAAACAATCAACAAAATGAGCCCAAGTCTCATTTTCTTGCTGCCTGATCTCAACCAGGGCTTCAAGACCGCCTTTTGTCTTTGTAGAGGTAGAAAACCTGAGAAGAAATTCTCTTTATAGATCGACAAAAGAAGCGATGGACTGAGGGCGCAGTCCATAGAACCACTCCTTCACTTGTCCATCAGAGGACGTTACGAAGAGCTTGCACCTAGTAGCATCTGTTAGAGTCTTTAGGGCGATGGCTGATTCAAAAGCTTGTAAGTGTGCCATCAGATCAGACTCCCCAATATAAGTTGGTAACTGCGGCTCTCTGAAGTTAGTTGGAGTTGGCACTTGCCGCAGACTCTCTGAAAGTAAGGGTTAGATCTGAAATACTCTAGATGGGGGGGGGGGTGAATAGAGTATCTTGAAAACTTAAAAGCTTTTTGCTGTAAATAAAAACAGACCTAAGATAAATTAATCTAGCACTATCACATGCACAACAAAACCAAATATCACAAACACAACAACCTAGCTATCACAACCATAGAAAGAATAAAAGAAAAGGTGCAACCAGACAACACAAGAATTTTATAGTGGTTCCCCAACATGGGTACATCCACTCTTCTACCACCCTGGTAGAATCCACTAACAGGTTTTTGATCAGGTGACTGCCAGTAATGAGCTTTTGATCAGGTGCTAAAAAACCAACCCAAGTCTTTTGATCAGGAGACTTGCAACCAAGAATAACTTTTGAAGAGAGTTAAAGAACCCTTTTTACAGTGGGGGATGAGAGAGTGATTATATCTTCTCTTTCTCAAAATACAACTAAGGAGACTTAGTGGATATATGGTGTTAGCAAAAGCTCCCCCTGCGATATTGAACTCAGGAAGATTTGAGCCTTGCTACAGGGTAAGTAGGCCTTCAATATTTCAGCCTTGACCAGCAGGTATCCAGGAGCTTCTTGACAGATAAAGTGTTTGTTGTCCTTTGAAGAATTCTTAGATGAAGCAGGAAGAAGACTCTTGATTTGAATGTATGTTCTTCTTCTTTTTCATCTAGCTGTGATTTCTCTGGTCAAGAGCTAGGGCTTCTTGTATCTTTACTGTGTTATTACCCTGTGTATGTTGTTCTCTGTGTTCAGACAAGAAGGAAGAAGAAAAACCCTATGCACTGTTTTTTGGAAGAAAGAGGAAAAATCATTTTTATATTTTCCATAAAATCTTCCTTTTAAATTTTGAATTTCTTCCTTCATTCAATGCTGACGGCCTGAAGAATATTTGCATTGATTGATTTCCCCAACTATCCCATTGAAAAACGGCAAGCGATAATCCTGATGAAGTCCATAATCAATGCTGCGTCTAACGGTAATATTCAGAGAATGTTAAGCATTGATTACTTAAGAATTATTGCAATAAACTAAGAGACAGAGGATAGGAAAAGTCCATGTGTGGAACAACACATAAATCGTCGAGTGAAGAGCAGAATTCATCAACCTGGGTCCAGAGTTCGTCGAGCAGAGAAATCACGTTCGTCGACCTGATAATAGTTGTTCGTCGAACTAAGATCCAAGATCCTCGACCTGAGAACAGATAACTGCTTTCTCTGGAACCTTGCCAACTCTGTGCATCAAGATCGTCGAGCTGAGATTCTGACTTCGTCGACTAGTGTTCAGCTAACGGCTACTTGATAAAACTTGTCAATGCTGTGGTCCAAGTTCGTCGAATTGAGAACATGAATTCGTCGACTGAAGTATGATTCTAGACTTAGAATATTTAAGTGTTTCTGGTCTTAAAATATTGAAGTAGATGATCCAGAAATTATCGACCTAAGATCCAAGTTCGTCGAGCTGATATTCTAACTTCGTCGATTGGAGTTCAGTGAGAAGAATTCTGGACTTGGAATGTTGAAGTATAGTGTCCAGAGATCGTCGACCTGAGAACCAAGTTCGTCGAGCTCAGCTTAGAGAATTGTCTCTGAGTTCGTAGAGCTGAGCATGACTTTCGTCGACCTGAGTTAGACGAACGTCAAACTCATTTTCCGAGTCTTTGAAATTTCTCTAAGTCTTGAGTCTTCTGCAGTCTGTTGATGAGTGGTCCATGTTGTGTTGACTCTAAGGGCATGGCCTAGACTCTAAGACACAAACATGACCCTAGCTATACATGTCGGTTCAAACATCCTAATTTAGTGAACCTAGACCAAATCCAACTAGAGATCCAACAATCTCTCCCTATTTTGTTAAGGTCACTAATTACAGACTTATATTAATAACAAAGCAAGAAAAATATATCTGGCAGGATTTTAATATATGCAGCAGATATATATATACAGAGAGCTTTGTATCAGAATAAAAACAGACAGTTTTAAAATAATCCAAGAGACTCAAATAGTTTAAAGTTTATTTCTTCTTCTTGGGCTTCTTGTGCTTCTCCTCTTTAGTTTTTTCACATGGCTGAGTAAACTTGATCTCCCTGTTTGGATTAGCTGCTTGTGTCTTTGTCATTGTCATGTCATTAGCTCCAATGATATTAAGGGAGGTAGCCCTTGACACTATAGCTTCTGGATGTAGTTTCATATAATCATCAACATTAAAGAATTTATTAGCTTTAACAAACCTGTTGAGTCCCTCCTTCCTGTATTTGGACATGGTTGAATATTGAGAAGGATCCTTTCCTTCAGCTTTTGCTTTATTAATCATGGATAGGCCAACCAGTTCCTGGAACCTGGCCATCCTTGCAGTTGTAGCTGTCTCTAGATCTTCAAAGGGTACAGGAGGGGTGACAGGTCTTTTTGGGCTTTCAGCTTCTTTATGTTTAGAGATTTGTTGTTATTGATGTTGATGTTGCTGTTGTTGTTGTTGTCTGCCTGATGAATAATGCTTCTGCTGGCTTCTTCCTGAAGAAGAGGAAGAGCTACCTTGATGTCTCTGATAGGTTTGAAACTGGGTAGTCCTTTGAGTTGAAGAACTTGAAGCACCAGCAATAGGTGGAGGAGGAGGAGGGTCCTTTCTATATCTCTGAGGAGGAGGGGGAGGTACTTCCTATTTTTCTTTCTTTCTTTTTGTTGGTTCTTGGACAGCCACATTCATGTTATCATGCCCTTATAAGGTGTGATTTTCTGTAGTATATAATATGGAGTGTCATTTGCTGGATTTGGTTTTGGGGCAGGAGGTAGAGGAGCCTTTCTTTTCTTTGAGACTTTCTTTTTCCTAGGCTCATTATCAGAGTCCTCTTCATCATCATCCTCATCATCAGAGTCTTGAGGAGCATCATACAAAGCATCAATAGCTTTTAGTACAGATTTATCAATGGGCTTTTCAGCCTAAGTAGGAGCTGGAGAAAGAACTGGAGGAGGAGCTAGAACTGGAGCAGGAGAGCTATGCATATCAGTGCTTTCAGCAACTGATTTATTTTCTTCTTATATGTCAGTCATGATCAGTTCATCTAGATCAGGCATTGGGGAATCATCCATGACAAAAGTTGGAGCAGGAGGGGATGAAACAGTGAGGGGATCAGCTCTGGGTGGAGATGAAGTAATGAGGGGAGCATCTTTTGGGGGAGATGGAATGGCTAGAGCCTCTGGAACAGCAAAAGTAGCCTTAAGTTGCATGGCAACCTTAGGGCTTATGGGTGATGTATAAGGGATTATAGCCAAAGATGACTTTGTACTATACTCTGGAAGTTCACTCAAATAAACTGTATCAAAAACTTTCAACAAATTCATCAGATTAACTGTGAGATTGATAATATAATCACCAACAGTGTCTACCTCAACCAATAAGGCTCATCCGTATCAGTATCTGATTCTATTAAATCTATGATGTCAGAAGGATCTGCTACATCTGTTGGATCCCTAGTTAGATTTGGGCTAGGCTCACTAAACTAGGATGTTTGACCCAACATGTATAACTAGGGTCATGTATGAGTCCTAGAGTCTAGGCCATGTCCTTAGAGTCAACACTGCATGGACCAACCATCAACAGACTGCAAAAGACTCAAGAATTAGAGAAATTTCAGACTCAGAAAATGAGTTCGACGTTTGTCGAACTCAGGTCGACGATAGTCGTGCTCAACTCGACGAACTCAGAGAAAATTCTCTGAGCTGAGCTCGATGAACTTGGTTCTCAGGTCGACGATCTATGGACACTATACTTCAACATTCCAAGTCCAGAATTCTTCTCACTAAACTGCAGTCGACGAAGTTAGAATATCAACTCGACGAACTTGGATCTTAGGTCGACGATTTCTGGATTATCTACTTCAACATTATAATACCAGAAACACTTAAGTATTCCAAGTCCAGAATCATTCTTCAGTCGACGAATTCATGTCTTCAGTTCGATGAACTTAGACCACAATCCTGACAAGCTTTTATCAAGTAGCAGTTAGCAGTCCTCAGCTCGATGAAACTAGTTCTTAGGTCGACGAACCTAGTTCTCAGGTCGACGATATTGGGACACTTTACTTCAACATTCTAAAAGTCCAAGAAACATTTCACTAAACTCCAGTCGATGAACTTAGATTCTCAGCTTGACGATCTTGATGCACAGAGTTGGCAAGGTTATAGAGAAAGCAGTTATCTGTTCTCAGGTCAACGATCTTGGATCTCAGCTCGACGAACATCAATTATCTGGTCGACGAACTTAACTTCTCAGCTCGACGAACTCTGGACCCAGGTCGACGAATTCTATTATCTGTTCGACGATTTCTGTGCAGTTCTACACTTGTAAATTTCCCTCCCTCTGTCCCTTTTCTATTGCAATAATTCCTGACTAATCAATGCTTAAATATTCTCTGAATATTACTGTTAGAAGCAAGCATTGATTACGGTTTTCATTAGGATTATTACTTGCCGCTTTTCAATGGGACAGTTGGGGAAATCAATCAATGCAAATATTCTCCAGGCCCTCAGCATTGAATGAAGGAAGAAATTCAATTTCAGAAGGAAGTTTACACAGAAATATAAAAAGGATTTTTCTTCTTCTTCCTTCAGCAGAGAAAAACACAAAAAGACAACAACACAGTACATAGGCTTTTCTTCTTCCTTCTCATCTGATCACAGAGAACAGAACACACAGACCAATAACACAGTAGATAAATCAGAAGCCCTAGACCAGAGAAAAAACAACAAGCAGAAGTAGAAGAAGAACATCAATCAAAAATCAAGAGTCTTCTTGCTTCTTCATCTTAGGATTCTTCAGAGGACAACAAATATTATATCTGTCAAAGAAGCTCCTGGATACCTTCTGGTCAAGGCTGAAATATTGAAGGCCTACTCACCCTGCAACAAGGCTCAAATCTTCCTGAGTTCAATATCTCAGGGGGAGCTTTTGCTAACATCATATATCCACTAAAGTCTTCTCAGTTGTATTTTGAGAAAGAGAAGACATAATCACTCTCTCACCCACAATGTAAAAAAGGTTCTTTAACTCTCTTCAAAAGTTATTTTTGGTTGCAAGTATCCTGATCAAAAGACTTGGGTAGGTTTTTGAGCACCTAATCAAAAGCTCATTGGTGGCAGTTACCTGATCAAAAACCTGCTAGTGGATTCCTACCAGGGTGGTAGAAGAGTGGATGTACCCAGGTTGGGGAACCACTATAAAATTCTTGTGTTGTCTGGTTGCACCTTTTCTTTTGTTCTTGTTGTGGCTGTGTTAGCTAGGTTGCTGTGTTTGTTATATTTGGTTTTGCTGTGCATGTGATAGTGCTAGACTAATTAATCTTAGGTTTGTTTTTTTTACAGCAAAAAGTTTTTAAGTTTTTCAAGATACTCTATTCACCTCCCCCTCTAGAGTATTTCGGATCTAACCCTTACTTTCAATTGGTATCAGAGCTAGTTTCCTTTGGTTGTATAATCTATCGCTTGAACCAAAAGATCCTTAGTTAGATCTGATCCTTGTTTTATTTCTGCTAGGATTATATACACAGCATGGCACAGAACAAGGACTATGCAAGCACCAGACCTCCAGTGTGCAACCTAAATAGGTTTGCCATCTAGAAGGCAAGAATAAAATATATGAATTCTATTGATGAGGATATCTACAATTCCATCTTGACAGGTCCTCCTCAAGCAAATGCCTCTACATCTACAGCAGCTTCAAGCACTAATACAGTTCCACCACCTGAGTGGACTGAAGCCCAGAAGAAAGCAAAGGTTGCTGATGCCAAGGCCATGAACATTCTGGCCCAAACAATATCTGATGACATTTTCCAAAAAGTGGCAGAATGCATATCAGCTAAGGCCATTTGGGACTCTCTCAACCAAATGGTAGCTGGATCAACTGATGAGAGCAAAGATAGAAGATCCAATCTCATATCCCAATATGAGAACTTCAAGAAGGAGGAAGCAGAATCTGTTGCAGATATGTACAACAGGCTGAGCTCAATCATCAATGAGATGAAAACCTTGGATAAGGACATCACCCTCACTGAGGTGAATGATAAAATCCTTATGTGCTTTTTAAGCACATGAGATTCAAGAATCTGGCCAATCAAGGAGGCCAGAAGCTTAAATGAGATCTCCACTGAATCTCTTTTGGGAAAGCTCAAGTCCTATGAGCAGCTCATTAAATGCAGAGAAGCAGTAGAACAAAGGACACCTCCACCAGCCAGGAAGGAACACAACCTGACATTCAAGGCTATTGAAGAATCTGAAGTCTCAGCAGTCAATGAAGAGTTGATGAGTCTGCTTGCTAAAAGATTTTATAAAATGACAAGGAAAGACTTCAGGAAGAAATCATCCAGGCATGATGACAAGCAAAGGTATGACAAAACCCCTACTAAAGAGGTAGTTTGTTTTGGCTGCAGGAAACCTGGACACTTCATCTCAGAGTGTCCAGAGAATCAGAAGAAAGAGAAAAGAAGAGATAAGGATACAAGAAGATAACAAAGTTCAAGACCTTCCTCCAACAAATATAAAAAGAAGGAGAAATGCTTTGTAGCTGAATCCTGGAGTGAAACTGAGGATGAATCCACATCTCCAAGTTCCAGTGAAGAAGAAGAAGAGGCAAGGGCCCAAGAAGTCTGCCTCATGGCCATTGATGCCTCCAGAAGTCAATCAGATGAAGAATATGCATCTGAAAATGAAGAAGCTTCAGAAACAGAAGCTGATCAGGTACTTTTATCTTTTGACTATAATTCTGATGCTTTCAAATTTGAATTTAAAACCATGTTTATTGATTTAATAAACTCTGAAAAGGAAATCAAACACTTAGGGAAAGACTAGCTAATCAAGAAAATATAATTTCTGAAAACACTAAGCTAAAAGATGAACTCACACTAGCTAATGAATAAATTATTGCTTTAAAAACAAAGCTATGTGAGGCCAAACAACTTGAGGAATCTCTCAATGGGAGAAGCCTTAAGCTGATGGACATCACAAGCACAGTCAATGCCAGACTAAATGTCAAACTAGGCTTGGGTGCATCATCAAGTTTACCCCCTATTCTCAAGAAGAACATATTATCAACCCCCATTAAATTTGTGTCAGCTAAGAATAAAGAAGTAATGAACAACAATCAAACTGAAATCACACATAAAAATAAGAAAAATCAAAATCAGAAAACTTTAGACAAAAATAAAGTTCAGCAGATTTCATCGAACCCAGATCGATGAAATGTGGCAAGTTCGTCAAACTCAAGTCGACAAACTGTGAACGTAAATCTATATAATAATCATTCGTCTTACTGCGATCGACGAACGGTGTATGGTTCGTCGAGCAGAGGTTGACGAACTTGGGGCACAGAAAATGACTATATTCATTCTCTGAGCAGAGATCGACGATCTCATGTCATTTCGTCGAACTCTGGTCGATGAACTCATAACTATTCGTCGAAACCAGTTAGACTTAGTAAAACTCATGAGAAGATATCACCCATTAGGATATAAATCACAACCAGAATATTCTGTGATTTCAAGTTTTTTCTATCAGCAAAACAAAGGACCCAAGGTAAGCTGGGTCAAGAACAATTAATTATTTTCTCTGCAGGTGAAGAGTTGTCCAGTTGTTAATCAACTATGATATCTGGACAGTGGATGCTCCAAGCACATGACTGGCAGCAAGGACAACTTACACAATTACAAGTACAAGCTGGGACCAAAGGTTATCTTTGGTGATTAAAAGTGTGGCCAGTCTGAAGGTTATGGAGAAGTAAGGATTAGAGCAGTCACATTCAAGAAGGTGACTTATGTAAAAGGACTCAAGCACATGAGATTCAAGAATCTGGCCAATCAAGGAGGCCAGAAGCTTAAATGAGATCTCCACTGAATCTCTTTTGGGAAAGCTCAAGTCCTATGAGCAGCTCATTAAATCCAGAGAAGTAGTAGAATAAAGGACACCTCCACCAGCCAGGAAGGAACACAACCTGGCATTCAAGGCTATTGAAGAATCTGAAGCCTCAATAGTCAATGAAGAGTTGATGAGTCTGCTTGCTAAAAGATTTTATAAAATGGCAAGGAAAGACTTCATGAAGAAATCATCCAGGCATGATGACAAGCGAAGGTATGACAAAACCCCTACTAAAGAGGTAGTTTGTTTTGGCTGCAGGAAACCTGGACAATTCATCTCAGAGTGTCCAGAGAATCAGAAGAAAGAGAAAAAAAGAGATAAGGATACAAGAAGACAACAAAGTTCAAGACCTTCCTCCAACAAATATAAAAAGAAGGAGAAAGACTTTGTAGCTGAATCCTGGAGTGAAACTGAGGATGAATCCACATCTCCAAGTTCTAGTGAAGAAGAAGAGGCAAGGGCCAAAGAAGTCTGCCTCATGACCATTGATGCCTCCAGAAGTCAATCAGATGAAGAAGATGCATCTGAAAATGAAGAAGCTTCAGAAACAGAAGCTGATCAGGTACTTTTATCTTTTGACTATAATTCTGATGCTTTCAAATTTGAATTTAAAACCATGTTTATTGATTTAATAAACTCTGAAAAGGAAATCAAAACACTCAGGGAAAGACTAGCTAATCAAGAAAATATAATTTCTGAAAACACTAAGCTAAAAGATGAACTCACACTAGCTAATGAATAAATTTTTGCTTTAAAAACAAAGCTATGTGAGGCCAAACAACTTGAGAAATCTCTCAATGGGAGAAGCCTTAAGCTGATGGACATCACAAGCACAGTCAATGCCAGACTAAATGCCAAACTGGGCTTGGGTGCATCATCAAGTTTACCCCCTATTCTCAAGAAGAACATATTATCAACTCCCATTAAATTTGTGTCAGCTAAGAATAAAGAAGTAATGAACAACAATCAAACTGAAATAACACATAAAAATAAGAAAAATCAAAATCAGAAAACTTTAGACAAAAATAAAGTTCAGCAGATTTCATCGAACCCAGATCGACGAAATGTGGTAAGTTTGTCGAACTCAAGTCTACAAACTCTGAACGTAAATCTATATAATAATCATTCATCTTACTGCGATCGACGAACGGTGTATGGTTCATCGAGCAGAGGTCGACGAACTTGGGGCACAAAAAATGACTATATTCATTCTCTGAGCAGAGATCGACGATCTCATCCCGTTTCGTCGAACTCTGGTCGACGAACTCATAACTATTCGTCGAAACCAGTTAGACTTAGTAAAAATCATGAGAAGATATCACCCATTAGGATATAAATCACAACCAGAATATTCTGTGATTTCAAGTTTTTTCTATCAGCAAAACAAAGGACCCAAGGTAAGCTGGGTCAAGAACAATTAATTATTTTCTCTGCAGGTGAAGAGTTGTCCAGTTGTTAATCAACTATGATATCTGGACAGTGGATGCTCTAAGCACATGACTGGCAGCAAGGACAACTTACACAATTACAAGTCCAAGCTGGGACCAAAGGTTATCTTTGGTGATTAAAAGTGTGGCCATTCTGAAGGTTATGGAGACGTAAGGATTGGAGCAGTCACATTCAAGAAGGTGACTTATGTAAAAGGACTCAAGCATAACCTCATCTCTATCAGCCAATTATGTGATGAAGGTTATCAAGTATACTTTAACTCTACATCTTGTATTATTTCTAATAAAAAAAACAAAATGTTTTAATTGGAAATAGACAAGAAAACATATACTTACTTGATTTTCTTTCTGCCAATTCAGATATTTGTCTGCTTAATATTATTTGCAATCATAATGAATTATGACATAAAAGACTAGGACATGTAAACATGAAAAATATTTCTAGGCTATCTAAAGACAGCCTTGTAAGAGGCTTACCTTCTGGTCCCTACAAGAAGGAAGGCCTTTGCAGGGCTTGTCAACTAGGCAAGAAAACTAAATCTAGTTTTAAATCAATTAATAAAAGTGATTCACCTAGGATCTTGTACTTGCTACACATGGATCTCTTTGGACCCATTGCTGTACAAAGCTTAGGAGGGAAATCCTATACTCTAGTCATTATAGATGACTTCTCAAGATTCACTTGGGTGTTATTTCTGAGATCTAAGTCAGATACCTTTAAAGTTCTTATAGATTTTCTCAGGACCATACAGATTGAGTACTCTACTCATGTTGCATTGATCAGAAGTAATCATGGTACAGAGTTTGAGTCTCTTCTTATGCATGAGTTCTGTGAGAAGGGAGGTATCGGGCACTGCTTCTCAGCTCGTAGAACTCCCCAACAAAATGGGGTAGCTGAAAGGAAGAATAGAACCTTGATTGAAGCTGCAGACACATTACTTGCAGATGCTTACATGCCACTATCCTTTTGGGCAGAGGCTGTAAGCACAACAAATTATGTACTGAACAGAAGTTTGATACATAAACTAAAGAATATGACTCCCTATGAATTACTTAAAGGGAAGAAATCTAAAGTCACTTATTTTAAAGTATTTGGTTGCATATGCTATATACATAATAACAACAAGAAATATATTAGAAAGTTTGAAGCTAAGGCTGAAGAGGGAATTTTTCTAGGATATTCCCAAGTAAGCAAGGCTTATAGGGTGTTTAACAAATCTACCTTAAAAATTGAAGAATCAATTCATGTTACTTTTGATGAAACTATAAAGTCTTATAAGGAGAAAGAGCTTTCTACCAGTAACACTTTGCAGGTATCTCACTTGTGTGAGAAAATGGGTGAATTAAACCTTCCACAAGAAGCTATAGCACCCTCTCCTCCACAAGTTGTTCAAGACAATGAAGATGAATCTTTGGAAGAGGCTGAACCTCATTCAATAGCAAACATAATTCCACAAGAGGAATTAAATTCAAATGTTGTTGCTGAACCAACTGCACCCACTGATCTTGTCACACTAAGGGATCACCCTAGATCCCAAGTGATTGGAGGCATAACAGTAGGTGTACAGACAAGGCATCAACTCAACCAAGATGTGATGCATGCCTATTTTCTCTCTCAAGTTGAACCTCAATCCATAAAAGATGCTGAGCAAGATCCCCACTGGATCATTGCAATGCAAGAGGAACTCAACCAATTTGAGAGATGTAGAGTTTGGGATTTGGTTCCAAGACCCAAAGACTATCCTGTCATTGGAACCAAATGGGTATATAGAAACAAACTAGATGCCCAAGGTGCAATTGTGAGGAATAAGGCTAGACTTGTTGCTCAAGGTTATAGGCAAGAAGAATGCATATACTATAATCAAACCTTTGCACCAGTTGCAATGTCAGAAGCAATTAGAATCTTTCTTGCATATGCTGCCTACAAGAAGTTTAAAGTCTACCAGATGGATGTGAAAAGTGCCTTTCTAAATGGAGTACTAAAAGAAGAGGTTTATGTTGAACAACCTCCAGGTTTTGTCTCTCCAACCCATCCTTCTTATGTATTTAGATTGCATAAAGCCCTCTATGGTCTAAAGCAAGCTCTAAGAGCTTGGTATGAGACCTTAGATAGCTTTCTGATAGAGCATGAATTCACTAGAGGCATAGTAGATAAAACATTATTCACTAGACACCATAATGATAAAATCTTGTTAGTGCAAATTTATGTGGATGGCATCATATTTGGGTCTACTGACTCTAAATTATACAAGAGATTTTCTGACCTTATGTATTCTAAGTTTGAGATGAGTAGCATGAGTGAGTTCTCACACTTCCTTGGTCTCCAAGTGAAGCAGCTACCTAATGACATCTTCATCTCCCAGGCTAAATATGCTAAAGAGCTTCTTAAAAAGTTTGGGATGACTGATGCCTCAGCTAAGAAAACACCTATGGCTACTAATGCTGTAATAGATTCTGATCCATATGGGAAACCTGTTGACCAGAAGTTATATAGGGGCATTGTTGGGTCACTATTATATCTTACAACTAGCAAACCTGATATAATGTTTGTCACATGTCTTTGTGTTAGGTTCTAAGTGAACCCTAAAGAATCTCACATAGTTTTTCTAAAGAGAATTTTGAGATATATAAAGACTTGTCCTAGTCTATGCCTTTGGTATCCTACTGAGTCAGAATTTGATTTAACTGGATATTCAGATGCTGACTTTGCTGGATGCAGGGTAGATACGAAAAGTACCTCAGAAACTTGTCAGTTCCTTGGTATGAGATTAGTATCTTGGTTCTGCAAGAAACAATCATCTGTGTCTACATCAACAGTTGAAACAGAATATATAACAGCTGACAGTTGCTGTTCACAGATGTTGTGGATTCAGAATCAACTCCTGGACTATGATTTCAACTTAAATAATTCAACTCTATTATGTGATAACACAAGTGCTATAACCATAGCATAAAATCCTGTCCATCACAGTAAGACTAAACATATATAAAATCAAACTTGTCTATATCCACACTGATTTACAAAGAGTTGATATTTTCACCAAACCATTGGATGAAAGGAATCACTTGTTCTTTATAAACCAGCTGGGTATGATAAATGGAGAAGCCTTGATTTAATTTCTATCTGCACTTGACAAATTTTTCCAAGTTCGTCGAACGGAGCTCGACGAACTGGGCAAAGTTCTTGAGATATTCGTTGAACGGAGGTCGACGAACTCTCTGTGAGTGAAGTTGTTTTCGTCGAATGGAGATCGACGAATCTACTTCAGAAAACTTTCGTCGAACGGAGCTCGACGAAATGCCTTCAAATCTTCAGACTGAGCTCGACGAATTATTTAACTACACTTTATTTCGTCGATCTCAGATCAAAGAATTATTTATTTTTCGTGGAACGGAGTTTGTCGATTCATATTCCAAAAAATCTTATATCTAGGTTTTCTTCGACCTCCGTCCCGCGCTTTCAGTTCCCTTGCACTTGATCTTCATTTTTCTCTTGCAGGTGAACTAATGGCGATTCCAGCAGGCAGCCTTGCAGCGATGAAATTTGATACAGGATTCGATGTGGACTTTGATTCCTTCCAACATTCAGACCCAATCTTTCTGGACATCCTGCAACTCCTTGAAGAACATCAATTGAAGAATCTGATGTCCACCAGGATCAAGATAACTGGCGCTGAGATTAGAGAGTGGGTCTACACTTCTTCCACCACCGATGAGAATACCATGACCGGATCTATATCGGGTAATGTCGTCTCCCTTACTCCTGCAGTGTTAACCGAAATTTTTGGATTAACTAATGGCGAAGAAGAGTTGGAAATCGGTACTGAGGAATTTGATGAAATGCTGGGTATGATGGGTTATTCTGGCGAAACCCCTAACAAACTGCTGAAGAAACACCTCTCCGCTGAATTTAAATTCCTAGCAGATATTGTGGCCAAGGTGTTGCTGGGTAAGCACACTGCTCATGATTACATAACCAGGCACCAATTCCTGGTAATGTGTGCTGTGGTGAACAAGAAGTAGGTAAACTGGGCACATATTTTGTTTGAGCTAATTAAGAAAAAGAACAATAAAAAGGAGGTTTGTTTTGGAAGAATTTTAGAAATCTTCCTAAAGGAAAAGGCTGCTGAATCACTGGTCTCCCCGACCATATTCATCAATGCTTCCAAGAGGCTAACCTGTGCCCTCTTTGGCAAGTGGGAGAGGAGCATCACCAAGCCCTCCAAGGATTCTTCCTCTTCCACCAGGCCTTCTGAGAGCACTAGTGCTGCTCCAGCCACTTCCCACCCTACTGAAGATATCCCTCCTCCACCTCAACCTCCTCCAGCTCCTCAAAGCCATCCTCCGATTCTACACCCACTCCCCTCCCAGGTTCCTATCACAGTCCATACTCCCACACCTCCATCCTCCCCAATAAATATATCCCCAACTCATATTCACCATCATACCTCTCCTCCATCCCAACATGGTCCACACATTCCCTCCAACACTCCCACTCCCTCTCCCCATGGTACATCAACTAACTCCCCACCTTACTCTCCCTTACCCCATCATATGGCCAACATCCCCTCCTTCACTCTGCCCACTTCCCCTCCTCATACTTCTTCTATCCCAAATGTCCACATGATAGATGCTTTACGTCCTCCTCCACCATCATCTTCCATCCCTCCCTCTGTTTCCATTATCACACCTTCTGCCACACCCTCTACATCTATGTCATTGGACCCCTCCATTATTCCATCTCTCATTGCACTTCTTACTCCCCTCCTCAAAATAATTATAGAAGAGGCTATTTCACCTCTTGCTACCTCCATATCTTCTCTTGTTGATAATATATCTGCTCTTTCTGCTCCTCTCTCTTCAGTTAGGGGCCTGGCTCCAGTGTACACTGAAACCAGGCAGTGAGAGATACTCAATGAAGAAGCAGTAGCTGAAACAGCAGCACATGCAGTAGCAACAGCGGAAGCTGTAACAGCAGAAGCAGTATGTTGGATCCCTAGTTGATTTGGGCTAGGTTCACTGACTTAGGATGTGACCCATCATGTATAGCCAGGGTCAATTTGTGTCCTAGAGTCTAGGTTAAGTCCTTAGGCTCAACTCCAGATAGACCAGCTTTCAACAAGACCCTCAGAGACTCCAGACTCACAAGTTTTCAAGACTAAGTAAAGTGAGTTCGATGTTCGTCGAACTCAGCTCGACGAAAGGAGTTCTGCGCTCGACGATCGTGAGACAATTCTTAGTGCTGCGCTCGACGATCTATGTTCTCTGTTCGACGAAAACTCAGTTTCTACATCAAGCCAAAGTTAGGAGGACTTCAAATTTTTCTAAGTCCAGCTTCATGCTTCGGTCGATGAATTATATTTTGAGCTCGACGAACTTGGACCTCAAGATCACAGCTTCTCAGGTCGACGAAGTCAACTTCTCAGGTCGATGGATGCTATACTCTACTCGATGATTTTGGACTCAGAGAATCTGTGTCGACACTTAGGGTTTGTGTCGACACCAGACGATCTGTGTCGACACCAGGATTTCAGTCGACACCAGCTTATGTCGACACCAGGATTTCAGTCGACACCAGCTTATGTCGACACCAGGATTTCAGTCGACACCAGCTTATGTCGACACCAGGATTTCAGTCGACACCAGCTTATGTCGACACCAGGATTTCAGTCGACACCAGCTTATGTCGACACCAGAGGATTTGTGTCGACACCAAGATCAATCTGTCGACACCAATTTATGTCGACACAACATTTCAGCAGATGCAGAGTATTTTATCTAAGTCCAGAACCTTTCTCAGTTCGACGAATTTGATTCTTAGCTCGACGAATGAAGACTGTCTATCAGATGAATGAAGATTGTTTGGCCGACGAACTCTATCAAGCACAGCTCGACGAACTCAAGCTCAGCTCGACGAACACAAGTTCAGCTCGACGAATTGTGTTCTTTGTTCGACGAATCCAGATTAGGTTTTCTTCAAGGCTCCCGTCCCGTTTCTTGGCGCTGATTCCTGAACATTTAATGCCAGATCTTCTCGGAATGTTACCGTTAGAACATGCATTGACTATGGACGATTACATGCCGTTTTTTCATGGGACAGTTAGGAAAGTCATTGATTGCTGATTCTTTCCAAGGCTGACTGTAATTACTGCTTGACATTCAAAAGTTTGAATATTCCTCAGTTAGTAAGAGATACACAGATACACAAAAAAATAGTGACACAGTAAGAGAACAGAATATTCCTCAGCAGTGATAGAGTTCAAGAATCACAGTACAGAAAACAATCTGACAGACACTCTGAAGCTGCAGAAGAACAAAACATTCTCAAATCTAAAGTTCTTGACTACAATTAGCCTTGACCAGAGAACTTTTGAAGAAGAAGAAGAATCACAACCAAATTCAATCAAGAGTCTTCTTCTTTCTATTCTCAGGACAACTTCAAAGGACAACAGAACTTTATCAGTCAAAAGAAGTTCCTGAAGTAGTTCTGGTCCTGGCATTCTAGGTCATTGAAGGCCTATCACCCTGAAGTAGTGCTCCAGTATTCCTGACCAATTCAAGATCTCAGGGGGAGCAAGATCTGCTACATCAATCCACAAGTCTTCTCTCTGACTGTTGACAGAGAAGACACTATCACCCTCTCTCTAATTCCTGTACAGGGTTTTAAATCCCTTCAAAATTATTCTGGTTGCAAGTCTCCTTCCAAAAGACTTGAGGGTTTGGTTTTTGGGGACCTGATCAAAACCCATTGGTGCCCAGGACACCTAATCAACTCATCCTGTAGTGGATTCCTACCTAGGGTGGTAGAAGAGTGGATGTACCCAGATTGATTGGGGAACCACTATAGCTCCTTGTGTCTTCTAGTTGCTTATTTTCTTTTGTTTTCTAGCTGTGGTCTGTGATTGCTCTGTGTTTAGTTAGTTGGTGTGTTTACTTTATGTTATTTGCTTCCCTGTTCACTTAGGTATACAACAACAGTTGTAAAAAGTTTTTAGTAAGCACTATACTCTATTCACCCCCCCCTCTAGAGTATATCAGATTTAACCTGCACTTTCAATTGGTATCAGAGGCAGGTTGGTTAAAATAACACACCTTAGTGGTTGCACAGGCTAACACCTGAACCCAAAGATCCCTCTAGTTAGATCTGTTTTAAGTTTGTTGTTAGATTTATTTTTTCACAGAACATGACCCAAAACAAAGATTATGCTAGCACCAGACCTCTAGTGTGCAATCTATCTAAGTTTACACTTTGGAAGGCAAGAATTAGATTGTACATGAACTCTATTGATGAAGACATTTTTAATTCTGTTTTGACAGTGTGTCCAAGAACCCAAGAAAATACAAGTACAAGTGCTATTCCACCTCCATCAGGAACAGATGCAGAAATCAAGAAATGGAAAGTGGCAGATGCTAAGGCAATGAATATTTTAGCCCAGACTATGTCTGATGAAATATTCCAAAAAGTAGCTGAATGCAACTCAACAAAGGACATCTCGGACAAGTTATCTGAGATATTCTCAGGATATGCTGATGAGAGAAAAGATAGAAGATCTCACCTCATAACCCAATATGAGAACTTCAAGAAAGGAGAAGCTGAGTCAGTAGCAGATATGTATAATAGACTCAGTCTCATAGTCAATGAGCTAAAAACATTAGACAAAGAGATCTCATTGACAGAGCTCAATGATAAAATCCTAATGTGCTTCCCAAGCACTTGGGACTCAAGGATCTGGCCAATCAAGGATGCCAGAAACCTAAATGAGATCACAACTGAAGCTCTCTTGGGCAAGCTCAAGTCTTATGAGCTTCTCATCAAGAATAGAGAAGAAGAGCACAAGGCTGCCTCACCAGCTATAAGAAAGTAAAAATCAATAACTTTCAAAGCCATTGAAGATCAGCCTGGAGACAAAGTCACGGGCAATGAAGAGCTGCTAAGCCTACTGGCCAAAAGATTTTACAAAATGGCCAGGAAAGATTTCAGGAAAAAGTCTGCCAGAGGGCATGACAAGCCAAGGTATGACAAATCAAATAACAAAGAGATTATTTGTCTTGGATGCAGGAAAACAGGCCACATGTTGTCTGACTGTCCAGAAAATCAGTATAAGGACAAAAAGGACAGGAAAGAAAGAAGAAAAGACAAAGACTTCAGGAAGAACAACAATGACAAACTCTCCTCCAGCAAGTACAAACACACCAGGAAGGGGTTTGTAGCTGAAACTTGGAGTGAGACAGAAGAAGAATCTGAAGCTTCATCCAGCTCAAGTGATGATGAAGATGATGCTGAAGAAAAAGAATTCTGCATGATGGCTATCAATGCCTCACAACAAAATTCTGATGAAGAAGAATCAGAGTCAAAATCAGAGACTCAATCTGAAGAGGACCAGGTAATAAATTCTTTTGATTTTAATTCTGATGACTTCAAGTATGAGTTTAAAGCACTGTGTTTAGATTTACTAAAATCTGAGAAGGAAATCATTTCTCTCAGAAATCAGCTATCTGAACATAGCACTTTAAAAGCAGAAAACCTCAAACTCTCTGAGAAGTTGGAATGTTGTAGGGAGCAGATAGCCTCACTGAAAAGTGACCTATCAGAGGCCAAAAAGTTTGAAGAATCCCTCAATGGGAGAAGTATCAAACTAATGGACATTACAAGCACAGTGAACTCAAGATTCAACAGAACACTGGGCTTGGGTGCCTCATCTAGCCAACCTGTAGTATTAACAACCCCAATCAAGTTTATCTCTGATAAAGGTAAGGGAGTTGTAGAGGTTGCTAGGAAGAATTCTGATCTATCTAAGAAAACCATAGTTCAACAGAAATCGTCGAACTCAGGTCGACGATCTCTGAACCCTGAACTCTGGCACAGTCGATCTTCGAACGGATCTCGACGATCTGACCCAAGATCGTCAAACTCAGCTTAGAGATCATCGAATAGAGCTCGGAGTTTTAAAAACTCTTTCAAAGACAAATCAAAGTTCAATCCTAGAGGTTCTACATCTCAATGGTTTAACCCATATACTGAATGGATAATACCTCCTAGGAGATATCATCCTGAAGGCTATAAGAGTCAACCAGAGATGTCTTTTATTTCTGAATTCAAAGGTTATCAACCTAGACCCAAGGTAAACTGGGTCAAAAATAAGTAAATTGCTTTATGTGCAGGTGAAGACCTATCCAACATCAAACCAATAATGATATCTGGATAGTGGGTGCTCAAAGCACATGACAGGAAAAAAGGATAATTTCACATCCTTCAAAGCCAAGCTTGGACCCAAAGTAATATTTGGTGATTCAAACTTTGGACTAACCAAAAGATATGGTGCAGTCCAGATTGGCTCAGTCACTTTCAAGAAAGTAGCCTATGTGGATGGACTGAAGCACAACTTGATCAGTATCAGTCAACTGTGTGATGAAGTCTATCAAGTGACTTTTAGCAAATCCTCATGCAAGATCAAATCAGAGGACAACACCATTGTGTTGACAGGTAAAAGGAAAGGTAACATCTATTTAGTAGACTTTCTTTCAACTAAAGTAGACATATGCTTGTTCAATTCTATTTGTAGACCTAATGAATTATGGCATAAGAGATTAGGACATGTAAACCTTAAAACCATTGCTAGGCTATCCAAGGACAACCTTGTTAGAGGACTACCTTCTAACCCCTACAAGAAGGAAGGACTTTGCAGGGCTTATCAATTAGGCAAGCAAACCAAAAATAGTTTCAAGTCACTTAATAAGAGTGATTCACCTAGGATTTTGTATCTGTTACACATGGATCTCTTTGGACCCATTACAGTACAAAGCTTAGAAGGGAAATCTTATACCTTAGTAGTTGTAGATGACTTCTCTAGATTCACATGAGTGTTCTTTCTGAGGAAGAAGTCTGATAACTTTAAGTGTTTGATAGAGTTTCTCAAATGCATACAGATTGAGTTCAACACTCACATTGCCCTGATCAAAAGTGATCATGGGACAGAGTTTGATTCTCTTCTTATGCAAGAGTTCTGTCAAAGTGAAGGGATCAGACATACTTTCTCAGCTCCTAGAACTCCTCAACAAAATGGGGTAGCTGAAAGGAAAAATAGAACCCTTATTGAATCTGCTACTACATTGTTGTCAGATGCTCACCTTCCTCTATCCTTTTGGGCAGAGGTAGTGAACACCTCCAACTATGTGTTGAATAGAAGCTTGATACATAAGCTGAAGGGCAAGACTCCCTATGAATTACTCAAAGGGAAGAAACCTAAAGTAGATTATTTTAAAATCTTTAGTTGTATTTGCTACATTCACAATAATGACAAGAGATACATAGCAAACTTTCAAGCTAAAGCTGATGAAGGAGTGTTTCTGGGATACTCCATGGTCAGTAAAGCTTATAGGGTATATAATAAATCTACTCTCAAAATTGAAGAATCTGTTCATGTATCTTTTGATGAGACTAACATGTCATACAAGGAGAAAGAAATTTCTACCATAAGCTCTTTATAGGTTCCACCATTGTGTGAGTCTATGGATGGACTGAACCATACCCAAGAGGTATCAAACCATCCCACTCCACAGGATGCTGAAGATAGTGATGAGGAAAGTCAAGAGGAAGTGGCTGAACTTCTCCCAACAGTTAGTATCATTCCCCAAGAGGAATTAAATACTGAAGTTGTTGCTCAACCAACTCCACCAACTGATCTTGTCACACTTAGAGATCACCCTAGATCTCAAGTGATTGGAGACATCTCAGTAGGTGTACAGACAAGGCATCAAATCAACCAAGACTTGATGCATGCTTGTTTTCTCTCTCAAATTGAACCTCTCACCATACATGAGGCAGAGCAACATCCCCACTGGATCATTGCAATGCAAGAGGAACTCAATCAGTTTGAGAGATGTAGAGTTTGGGATTTGGTTCCAAGACCCCATAACTACCCAGTTATTGGAACCAAATGGGTCTACATGAACAAGTTGGATGCTCAAGGCAACATAGTGAGAAACAAGGCTAGGCTTGTTGCTCAAGGCTACAGACAAGAGGAAGGAATAGACTATGACCAAACCTTTGCCCCTGTTGCAAGGTTAGAGGCCATTAGGATATTCCTTGCCTATATAGTTTACAAGAGATTCAAGGTCTACCAGATGGATGTCAAAAGTGCATTTCTGAATGGAATACTTCAAGAAGAGGTTTATGTAAAACAACCTCCAGGTTTTATCTCTCCAACTCAACCCTTTTTTGTTTTTAAATTGCATAAAGCTCTCTATGATTTAAAGCAAGCTCCAAAAGCTTGGTATGAGACCCTAGCAAGCTTTATTTTAGTGCATGAATTTACAAGAGGAACCATAGATAAAACACTTTTCACTAGACATCATAAGAACCAAATATTGTTAGTACAAATATATGTGGATGACATTATTTTTGGGTCTACTGATCCCAAATTGTGCAAGCGGTTTGCTGACCTCATGCATTCAAAATTTGAGAAGAGTAGCATGAGTGAGCTTTCCTACTTCCTTGGTCTCCAAGTGAAGCTGCTCCCAGATGTTATCTTCCTCTCCCAAGCTAAGTATGCTAAAGAGCTTATCAAAAAGTTTGGGATGGGTGATGATTCAGGGATGAAAACCCCTATGGCTACAAATGCTGTTGTGGATTCTGATACAGCAGGGAAACCAGTGGATCAGAAAAATTATAGGGCAATTGTTGGATCCCTATTATACCTAAAAGCTAGCAGACCTGATATAATGTTTGTCACATGCCTTTGTGCTAGGTTCCAAGTGAACCCTAAAGAATCTCACCTTATTTTCCTAAAAAAAATTTTGAGATATATAAAGAGTTGCCCTAGTCTAGGACTCTGGTATCCTGCAGAGTCAGAGTTTTAGTTAACTGGATACTCAGATGCTAACTATGCTGGATGTAGAGTGGACAAGAAAAGTACCTCTAGAACATGCCAGTTCCTTGGTATGAGACTTATCTCCTGGTTTTGTAAAAAGCAGACATCTGTGTCTACATCAACTGCAGAAGCAGAATACATGGCTGCTGGTAGTTGCTGTTCACAAATGCTATGGATAAAAAACCAACTCTCAGATTATGGTGTCAACTTAAATAATTCAACATTATTTTGTGATAATACTAGTGTTATTGCTATAGTACAGAATCCAGTTCACCATTCTAGGACAAAACATATTGAAATAAGACATCATTTCATTAGAGATAATGTGGACAAAAAGAAAATTAACTTGATCCATATTCCTACTGATCTACAAAGTGCAGACATTTTCACCAAGCCATTGGATGAGAAAACCCATCTGTTCTTTATAAATCAACTGGGAATGATTAATGGAGAAGAGTTAACCTAATTTCTATCTGCATTCGACGAATTTTCCAGAGTTCGTCGAACGGAGTTCGACGAATTAGGGAAAGTTTGAGAGATTCTCGTCGAACGGAGATCGACAAATTCTCTGTGTGAGGAAACAATTTTCGTCGACCAGAGATTGACGAACTTTGCTTCAGAAAGACATTTCGTCGAACCGAGTTCGACGAACTATTTTCGATTCTTCTGGATGAGATCGACGAATTATCTGTCTATAATTTATTTCATCGAGCTCAGTTCGAAGAATTTTTCTTTTTCGTGGACCGGAGTTTGTCGATTCATATTCTGAAAATCTTATATCTAGGTTTTCTTCGACCTCCGTCCCGCGCTTTCAGTTCCTTTGCACTTGATCGCCGTTTCTCTCTGTGTTTTTTCTTGTAGGACATCAATGGCGATTCCCTCAGGAGCTTTGGTTGCAATGAAGTTTGACACTGGATTCGACATGGACTTTGAGTCGTTTCAACATTCTGACCCCATCTTTCTATACATTTTAGATTTACTGGAAGAACTCAGTTTAAAGGATTTAGTGACAAGGCGCATTAAACTTCATGGAACGGAAATACGAGAATGGGTATATACATCTACAGTTTCTGAAGAAGATGTTTTGACCGACAATATAGGGAACACTGCTGTTTCCCTCTCTCCCGCAGTTCTCACTGAAATATTTGGATTAGTGAACAGAGAAGACAATCTGGAAATGAATTCTGAGGAATTCAGTGATATGCTGAAACTGATGGGTTTCTCTGGTAACAACCCTAATAAGTTGTTGAAAAAGCAATTATCCGCCGCCTACCAATTTCTGGCAGATATTACGGGAAAGATACTGATGGCCAGCACTCTGCTCATGACTATATTACCCGTCACCAATTTCTGATAATGTGTGCAGTAGTGAATAAGTGACAGGTTGATTGGAGTAAGGTGTTCTTTGAATTGATCAAGAAGAAGAACAACAAGAAGGAAGTCTGCTTTGGCAGAATATTGGGAATATTTCTCAAAGAGAAGGCTGCTGAATGTATGGTCTCCCTGACCATCTCCATTAACACCAGCAAGCGCCTCACTTACGCTCTGTTTGGCAGATGGGAGAGGACCATCTCCAAGCCCTCAAAGGCTTCTTCCTCCTCCCTCCAAACTTTTGAGAGTACAGGGGCTGTAAAGGCCGCTCCCCACACTGTTGAAGAGGTTCCTCCATCTCAACCATCTCTTCCAGCACCTCTTCCTCCAAAGAAGCCTCCTCATGTACCTACCCCTCCTTCATCTCCACCACTTGACCTGACAAACATTCCCTCTCCACCTCCATCTTCCCCTCTACAAGTTCATCAACAACCCCCTCCTCCAGATTCCCCTCATGAGACAATACTTCCTACACCTCCACAGTCTCCTCTTCCCCCACACCTCTCCACCATACCATCTTACATTATACCATCAGATACAATCATGCAAGATGCCCCCACTGCATCTGTTATTCCTCCTCCCATTCCATCCCCTTCCCCTTCACCATTTGATCCATCTACCCTCATTTATTTGCTCACCCCTCTCATAAAATCTTTGATCTAAGAGGAAATTACACCTCTTGAGACCTCCATTAATTCCTTATCTGCCCAGCTCTCTCTTCTATCTGCTGTCCCCTCTTCATCTAGGGGCCTGGCTCCAGGTATTCCTGAACCCAGGCAGGGGGAGATGCTCTGTGATGAAGTTGTAGCAGATGCAGCAGCAGCAACAACAGTCACAGCAGATTCAGATTCAGATAAGGATACAATAATCTTGACAGACTTTGATACTGAGATGTTTGAGTTAATTCAATTCATGGATACTGACATTGATTTGGATGAGTCAGTTGCACAAATAGCTCCTGTTGGTGATTTCTATTTAAATCCCACAGTGAATTTATCAATTTTGCTGAGTAATTTTGATACTGTATATAAACAATCTCTTCCAGCTGATTTTACTAAGCCATATTTGGCTATGGTACCACATACCTCTCCAACTAGTCCAGCAGTTGCCAAGCAACTCTGTGACAATTTTGCTCTATCTGCCTCTAGCTCACAAGTCATTCCAGAAGATACAACAGTGCCAGTTTCAGCACCAGATTTTATTATGGATGACTCTCCAATGCCTACTCTAGATGAGCTTATTCAGGCAGACATTGAAGAAGAGAATAAGGCAATAGCTGATAGCTCTGTCTCCTTTGTTTCTGAATCTTGTACAGATATTTCTTCTCTTGTTGCTGATACCCCTTTTCCTGAACCTTCTGCCTCTCCTCCAGCAAAGGCTGTTGTTTCTAATAAAGCTTTAAAAGCTTTGGATGCTCTTTATGACATCTCTCAAGGTTCTGAGTCAGAAGAAGATGATGATGATGGTTCTGATGAAGATACAGGTAGTAAAAAAAGGGACTGTTGGCAAAGAAGAGAAAGGCTGCTCCTCCTCCAGCTCCCAAGCCAAATCCCAATGCAGACACTCCCTATTATATTCTGCACAAGGTGACTCCATATAAGGGAATGCCAGCATGGATGTGGCTCTCCAAAAACCAGCAGAAAGATAGAAAGAGAAGCAGGAGATACTCCCCTCCTCCAGTGCACAGATACAGGAAGGATCCTCCTCCTCCTCCTCCAGCAGCTGGTGCCAGTGGCTGTAGCTCCCAGAGATCTGCCCCAATGCAAACGTATCAGAGACAATCAGGGAGATCTTCTGGAAGCAGCCAGCAGAGGCCATCCTCCTCAGGTAGACAATAGCATAAGCAGCAGCAACAGCAAAGTCCTGAAGTACAAAAAGCTGAAAGCCCAAACAAGCCAGACTCCCCTCCAATTCCTTTTGAAGATCCAGAGACTGCTAATACTGCAAGAATGGTTAGGTACCAAGAGCTGATTGGTCTATCTTTAATAAATAAAGCCAAAGAAGAAAGAAAAGATATCTCTGGTCTTTCAACAATGTCAAAATATAGAAAATAAGAGATGAAAAGGTTTGACAAAGGTAATAAATTGTTTAATGTTGATGATTATATGAAACTTCACCCAGAAGCAGTTGTCCCCAGGGCTACATCATTAAAAATTATTGGGGCAGTTGATATGACCATGACAGTGGCTCAAGCTCAAGATCCTAACAGAGAAATCATTTTCAAGAAGCCAGGAGAAAAGAAAGCAGCAAACAAACCTCAGCAGAAGGAGCCAAAGAAGTAATTTTTCTTGTTGATTCATTTCTGTCTGTTATTTATTTTTAAACTATGCTATATGTAACAAAGCTGTGTATATATGTATCTGTTGCATGTGTTATAATTCTCTGCCAGATATATCTCTTCTCTTGCTTAGTTTTTCTGTTTTGAGTCTCTGTTAGTGACCTCACCCAAATAGGGGGAGATTGTTGGATCCCTAGTTGATTTGGGCTAGGTTCACTGACTTAGGATGTGACCCATCATGTATAGCCAGGGTCAATTTGTGTCCTAGAGTCTAGGTTAAGTCCTTAGGCTCAACTCCAGATGGACCAGCTTTCAACAAGACCCTCAAAGACTCCAGACTCACAAGTTTTCAAGACTAAGTAAAGTGAGTTCGATGTTCGTCGAACTCAGCTCGACGAAAGGAGTTCTGCGCTCGACGATCGTGAGACAATTCTTAGTGCTGAGCTCGACGATCTATGTTCTCTGTTCGACGAAAACTCAGTTTCTACATCAAGCCAAAGTCAGGAGGACTTCAATTTTTTCTAAGTCCAGCTTCATACTTCGGTCTACGAATTATATTCTGAGCTCGACGAACTTGGACCTCAAGTTCATAGCTTCTCAGGTCGACGAAATCAGCTTCTCAGGTCGACGGATGCTATACTCTACTCGACGATTTTGGACTCAGAGAATCTGTGTCGACACTTAGGATTTGTGTCGACACCAGACGATCTATGTCGACACCAGGATTTCAGTCGACACCAGCTTATGTCGACACCAGGATTTCAGTCGACACCAGCTTATGTCGACACCAGGATTTTAGTCGACACCAGCTTATGTCGACACCAGGATTTCAGTCGACACCAGCTAATATCGACACCAGGATTTCAGTCGACACCAGCTTATGTCGACACCAGAGGATTTGTGTCGATACCACGATCAATCTGTCAACACCAATTTATGTCGACACAACATTTCAGCAGATGCAGAGTATTTTATCTAAGTCCAGAACCTTTCTCAGGTCGACGAATTTGATTCTTAGCTCGACGAATGAAGACTGTCTATCAGATGAATGAAGATTGTCTGGTCGACGAACTCTATCAAGCTCAGCTCGACGAACTCAAGCTCAGCTCGACAAACACAAGTTCATCTCGACAAATTGTGTTCTTTGTTCGACGAATCCAGATTAGGTTTTCTCCAAGTCTCCCGTCCCGTTTCTTGGCGCTGATTCCTGAACATTTAATGCCAGATCTTCTCGGAATGTTACCGTTAGAATGTGAATTGACTATGGACGATTACATGCCGTTTTTCCATGGGACAGTTAGGAAAGTCATTGATTGCTGATTCTTTCCAAGGCCGACTGTAATTACTGCTCGACATTCAAAAGTTTGAATATTCCTCAGTCTGTAAGAGATACACAGATACACAAAAAAATAGTGACACAGTAAGAGAACAGAATATTCCTCAGCAGTGATAGAGTTCAAGAATCACAGTATAGAATACAATCTGACAGACACTCTGAAGCTGCAGAAGAACAAAACATTCTCAAATCTAAAGTTTTTGACTACAATCAGCCTTGACCAGAGAACTTTTGAAGAAGAAGAATCACAACCAAATTCAATCAAGAATCTTCTTCTTTCTATTCTCAGGACAACTTCAAAGGACAACAGAACTTTATCAGTCAAAAGAAGTTCCTGAAGCAGTTCTGGTCCTGGCATTCTAGGTCATTGAAGGCCTATCACCCTGAAGTAGTGCTCCAGTATTCCTGACCAATTCAAGATCTCAGGGGGAGCAAGATCTGCTACATCAATCCATAAGTCTTTTCTCTGACTGTTGACAGAGAAGACACTATCACCCTCTCTCTAATTCCTGTACAGGGTTTTAAATCCCTTCAAAATTATTCTGGTTGCAAGTCTCCTTCCAAAAGACTTGAGGGTTTGGTTTTTGGGGACCTGATCAAAACCCATTGGTGCCCAGGACACCTGATCAACTCATCCTGCAGTGGATTCCTACCTAGGGTGGTAGAAGAGTGGATGTACCCAGATTGATTGGGGAACCACTATAGCTCCTTGTGTCTTCTGGTTGCTTATTTTCTTTTGTTTTCTGGCTGTGGTCTGTGATTGCTCTGTGTTTAGTTAGTTGGTGTGTTTACTTTATGTTATTTGCTTCCCTGTTCACTTAGGTATACAACAACAGTTGTAAAAAGTTTTTAGTCAGCACTATACTCTATTCACCCCCCTCTAGAGTATATCAGATCTAACCTGCACTTTCACAGTAGACACAACAGCAGTAGCAGCAGAAGCAGCAGCAACAACAGATACATATGCTGATACAGAGTTATTTGATTTAATTCAGTTTATTGAATCTGACATGGATTTAGATGATGCAGTAACAAAGGAAATAACAACTGATGAAGATTATATTATAAATCTCACAGTTGATCTGTTGAATTTGTTGAAAGTTTTTGATACAGCTTAATTGAGTGAACTTCTAGAAAACAGCATACAACCATCTTTGGTTATAGTTCCTTACACCTCTCCCTTAAGCCCCAAGGTTGCCATGCAACTTAAGGCTACTTTTGCTATTCCAGAGGCTCCTGTCCTGCCATCTCCACCCAGAGCTGATCCCATCATTATTTCATCCCCTCCAAAAGACAGTTCTGCTCCTACCTTCATAATGGATGATTCACCAATGCCTTATCTTGACGCTCTGATCATGGCAGATATAGAAGAAGAAAATAAAACAGTGGCTGAAAGCACTATTATGTATAGCCCTTCTGTTCCAGCTTTAGCTCCTCCTCCAGCTCCTCCTCCTGCTCCTACTCAGGCTGAAAAGCCCATTGATAAATCAGTACTAAAGGCCATTGATGACTTATATGATACTCCTCAAGACTCTGATGATGAGGATGATGATGAAGAGGACTCTGATGATGAGCCTAAGAAAAAGAGAGTCTCCAAGAAAAGAAAGGCTCCTCCACCTCCTGCCCCAAAACCAAATCCTGCAAATGATACTCCATATTATATACTGCAGAAAATCACACCTTATAAGGGCATGCCAGCATGGATGTGGATGTCCAAGAATCAACAAAAAGAAAGGAAGAAAAGCAGGAGATACTCACCTCCCCCTCAGAGATTCAGAAAGGATCCTCCTCCTCCTCCTCCACCTGCTGTTGGTGCTTCAAGTTCTTCAACTCAGAGGACTACCCAGTTTCAAACCTATCAGAGACATCAGAGTAGGTCCTCCTCTTCTTCAGGAAGTAGCCAGCAGAGGTAGTATTCATCAGGCAGGCAAAAGCAACATCAACAACAACAATAACAACCTCAACATCAACATTAGCAAATTATAGAACATCAGAAAGTTGAAAGCTCAAAGAGACCTACCTCCCCTCCTGTACCATTTGAAGATCCTGAGACAGCTACAACTGCTAGGATGGCTAGGTTCCAGGAACTGGTTGGCCTATCCATGATTAATAAAACAAAAGCTGAAGAAAAGGATCCTTGTCAATATTCAACCATGTCCAAATATAGGAAGGAAGAGCTTAACAGGTTTGCTAAGGCTAACAAATTTTTTAATGTGGATGATTATATGAAATTGCATCCTGAAGCTGTAGTTCCAAGGGCTACATCCCTAAATATCATTGGAGCTGCTGACATGATAATGACAAAAGCTCAAGCAGCTGATCCTAACAGGGAAATTAAGTTTACTCATCCTGGTGACAAAGCTAAGGAGGATAAACCAAAGGAGCCCAGGAAGAATAAATAAACATTTTGAACTATTTTTGTCTCTCTATTGTTTTAAAACTGATATTTTATTCTGATACAAAGCTTAATGTATATATATATCTGTTTCATATGTTAAAATTCCTGCCAGATATATTTTTCTTGCTTTGTTATTAATATAAGTCTGTAATTAGTGACCTTACCCAAATAGGGGGAGATTGTTGGATCCATAGTTAGATTTGGGCTAGGTTCACTAAACTAGGATGTTTGACCCAACATGTATAGCTAGGGGCATATATGAGTCCTAGAGTCTAGGCCATGTCCTTAGAGTCAACACTGCATGGACTATCCATCAACAGACTGCAAAAGACTCAAGACTTAGATAAATTTCAGACACAGAAAATGAGTTCGACGTTCGTCGAACTCAGGTCGACGATAGTCGTGCTCAGCTCGATGAACTCAGAGAAAATTCTCTGAGCTGAGCTTGATGAACTTGGTTCTCAGGTCGACGATCTATGGACACTATACTTCGACATTCCAAGTCCAAAATTCTTCTCACTAAACTCCAGTCGACGAAGTTAGAATATCAGTTCGACGAACTTGGATCTTAGGTCGACGATTTCTGGAACATCTACTTCAACATTATAAGACTAGAAACACTTAAGTATTCCAAGTCCAAAATCATTATTCAGTTGACGAATTCATGTTCTCAGTTCGACGAACTTCGACCACAATCCTGACAAGCTTTTATCAAGTAGCAGTTAGCAGTTCTCAGCTCGACGAAACTAGTTCTCAGGTCGACGAACCTAGTTCTTAGGTTGACGATATATGGACACTTTAATTCAGCATTTTAAAAGTCCAAAAAACATTTCACTGAACTCCAGTCGACGAATTTAGATTCTCAGCTCGACGATCTTGATGCACAGAGTTAGCAGGTTCCAGAGAAAGCAGTTATCTGTTCTCAGGTCGACGATCTTGGATCTCAGCTCGACGAACAACAATTATCTGGTCGACGAACTTAACTTCTCAGCTCGACGAACTCTGGACCCAGGTCGACGAATTCTGTTATCTGTTCGACGATTTCTGTGCAGTTCCAGACTTGGAAATTTCCCTCCCTTTGTCCCTTTTCTATTGCAATAATTCCTGAGTAATCAATGCTTAAATATTCTCTGAATATTACCGTTAGAAGCAAGAATTGATTACGGTCTTCATCAGGATTATTACTTGCTACTTTCAATGGGACGGTTGGGGAAATCAATCAATGCAAATATTCTCCAGGCCGTCAACATTGAATGAAGGAAGAAATTCAAATTCAGAAGGAAGTTTACACAAAAATATAAAAACGTTTTTTCTTCTTCTTCCTTTAGCAGAGAAAAACACAAAAAGAGAACAACACAGTACATAGGCTTTTCCTTCTCGTCTGAACACAGAGAACAGAACACACATGCCAATAACACAGTAGAGAAATCAGAAGCCCTAGACCAGAGAAAGAACAACAAGCAGAAGTAGAAGAACATCAATCAAAAATCAAGAGTCTTCTTGTTTCTTCATCTCAGGATTCTTCAGAGGACAACAAATATTCTAGCTGTCAAAGAATCTCCTAGATACCTGCTGGTCAAGACTGAAATTTTGAAGGCCTACTCACCCTGCAGCAAGGCTCAAATCTTTCTGAGTTCAATATCTCAGGAGGTTCTTTTGCTAACATCATATATCTACTTAAGTCTTCTTAGTTGTATTTTGAGAAAGAGAAGACATAATCACTCTCTCACCCCCACTATAAAAAGAGTTCTTTAACTCCCTTCAAAAGTTATTCTTGGTTGCAAGTCTCCTGATCAAAAGACTTGGGTTGGTTTTTGAGCACATGATCAAAAGCTCATTGGTCGCAGTCACCTGATCAAAAACCTGCTAGTGGATTTCTACCAGGGTGGTAGAAGAGTGGATGTACCCAGGTTAGGGAACCACTATAAAATTCTTGTGTTGTCTGGTTGCACCTTTACTTTTATTCTTGTTGTTGCTGTGTTAGCTAGGTTGCCGTGTTTGTTATATTTGGTTTTGTTGTGCATGTGATAGTGCTAGACTAATTTATCTTAGGTCTGTTTTTATTTACAACAAAAAGTTTTTTAAGTTTTTCGAGATACTCTTTTCACCCCCCCCTCTAGAGTATTTCAGATCTAACCCTTACTTTTAACATCCTATGAAGAATCAGTCATAAAAGAATCAAGTTCTACTGCTGCTTTTGCTGCTGCTGCTTTTTTTTACTGCTGCTGCTGTTACTACTGCTGTATTCACTGGAGCATCTTCATCATGAAGCATCTCCCCCTGACTGGCTGCAGAAGGGCCTGGAGCCAGTCCCCTAGAAGAAGAAGGAACAAGGGATAGAGCAGCAACTGTGTCAGAGAGATTTTTGACGGAAGCAGTGAGAGGTGCTAGAGAAGTAGTGAGAAGATTTTGAAGAGTAGGAGATATGAAAGCAAGCAAGTCCTTTGCAATATCAGAGAAATTTAAATAAAGAGATTCTAGAGCAGTAGAGGAGTAGGGATTGTGGTGACCACAATTTGAGCAAACAGAGAAGACACCAGACATATCTTGGTGTGTGTGGTCAGGTGCAGAAGATGGAATTTTAGTTGTGGGGATGGATGCTTGATGTGAGGATGATGGGGGAATCACCAGATTGAATGTGTGGGAGGAGATAAAGGTGTCAGGATTTGTGGTGGTTAAATGAGGTGGAAGAGGGGATTGAGGTGGGGAGGGTTGTGGTGATTGGGAAGGAGAGGGGTGTATGGATTCCTGAGTGGGAGAAGATGGGATTTCAGTGGATTGGATTAAGGTGAGATTTATTTGATGAGAGGATGGAGGTGGAGAGCGTGCAAGAGAGGAGGGAGGTGTAGAAATGTAGAGTGGTTGTTGTTGTTGGTGTTGAGGAGAAGAAGGAATTGTGGAGGTGGAGGGGGCTTCTGCTGGGGTTTGAGGAGAGACTGTGACAGCCCTAGTGCTTTCAAAAGGCCTGGATGAGGAGGCAGCTTTGGTGGGCTTGGTGATCCTCCTTTCCCATCTGCCAAAGAGAGTAGAGGTGAGCCTTTTGGAGTTATTAATGAACACTGTTGTTGAGACCAAGTGTTCAGAGGCCTTTTCCTATAGACAAATGCCCAATATCCGGCCGAAACAAACTTCTTTCTTGTTGTTTTCTTCTTAATCAAATCAAACAGTAATTAGCCCTAGTTAATTCTTTTCTTTTCTACTAACGCAGCCATTACTAAGAACTGCTGCCTTGTTATATAATCATATGCTGTGTGTTTGCCGAACAACACTTTGCCGACCACATCATCTAGGAACTTATATTCTGCCGATAAGTTTTTCTTGAGTAGTTTGTTGGGGTTATCGCCACAGTGACCCATTTTATTCAACATATCATTATATTCTTCAGTATCCAGTTCGATGTCTTCCTCACCATTTAGCAGACCGAAAATGTCGGTTAGTATATTTGGGGAGAGAGAAACGGAGATACCTGAAATCGTTCCTGTTATTGAATCGTCTGTTGTGGTAGAAGTGAAAACCCATTCTTTGACCTCTGTCATGGCAATCTTAATTCTTGCCGTCATGAACTGTTTTAGTTGTTGCTCTTCAAATAACTTCAATATTTCCACGAAAATGTGATCGGAAAACTGGAAAGAATCAAAATTAATGTCAAATCCCATGTCGAATTTCATTGTAGAGGAAGCAATAGCTGGAATCGCCATGATGCACATGCAAGAGAGAAAACAATGATCAAGTGCAAGGGAACTGAAAGCGCGGGACAGAGGTCGAAGAAAAACCTAGGTATAGGTTTTTTCGGAATATGAATCGACAAACTCCATTCCACGAAAAATAAATAATTCGTCGATCTGAGATTGACGAAATAATTTGTAGTTAAAAAATTCGTCGAGCTCAGTCTGAAGATGTGAAAACATTTCGTCGAGCGTCGTTCGACGAAAGTTTTCTGAAGCAGATCCGTCAAACTCCGTTCGACGAAAACAACTTCACTCACAGAGAGTTTGTCGATCTCCATTCGACAAATATCTCAAGAACTTTTCCCAGTTCATCGAGCTCCATTCGACAAACTTTGAAAAATTCATCGAGTGTAGACAGAAGTTAATTCAAAGCTTCTCCATTGATCATGCCTAGCTGATTTATAAAGAACAAGTGATTTCTTTCATCCAAGGGTTTGGTGAAAATATCTACTATTTGTAGATCAGTGTAGATATAGACAAGTTTGATTTTATTTTTGTCTACACACTCTCTAATGAAATGATGCCAAATATCTATATGCTTAGTCCTACTGTGATGGACTGGATTCTATGCTATGGATATAACACTTGTGTTATCACATAAGAGAGTTGAATTATTTAAGTTGAACCCATAGTCTAGGAGTTGGTTTTTAATCCACAACATCTGGGAACAACAACTGCCAGCCGCTATGTATTCTTCTTCAGTAGTTTATGTAGACACAGATGATTGTTTCTTACAGAACCAAGACACTAATCTCATATCTAGGAACTGGCAGGTTCCTGAGATACTTTTCCTGTTTACCCTGCATCAAGCAAAGTCAGCATCTGAATATCCAGTTAAATCAAATTCTGACTCAGTAGGATACCAAAGGCCTAGACTAGGACAACTCTTTATATATCTCAAAAATCTTTTTAGAAGAACTAGGTGAGATTATTTAGGGTTCACTTGAAATCTAGCACAAAGACATGTGTCAAACATTATATCAGGTCTGCTAACTGTAAGATATAATAGGGACCCAACTATGCCCCTATATAGTTTCTAATCAACTTGTTTCTCATGTTCATCAGTGTCTATTACAACATTAGTAGCCATAGGTGTTTTCTTTGCTGAGTCATCAGCCATCCCAAACTTTTTAAGAAGCTCTTTAGCATATTTTGCCTGGGAGATGAAAATACCATCAGGTAGCTGCTTCACTTGGAGACCAAGGAAGTAGGAGAGCTTACACATGCTACTCATTTCAAACTTTGAATGCATGAGGTCAGAAAACCTCTTGCATAGCTTGGAATTAGTAGACCCAAATATAATACCATCTACATATATTTGTACTAAAAAAGTTTGATCCTTATGGTGCCTAGTGAACAATGTTTTATCTACTATGCATCTAGTGAATTTATGCTCTATCAAAAAGCTAGCTAAGGTCTCATACCAAGATCTTGGAGCTTGCTTTAAACCATAAAGAGCTTTATGCAATCTAAAAATATATGAGGGATGAGTTGGAGAGACAAAACCTGGAGGTTGTTCAACATAAACCTCTTCTTTCAATACTACATTTAGGAAGGCACAATTTACATCCATCTGATAAACTTTGAATTTTTTATATGCAGCATAGGCAAGGAAGATTCTGATTGCTTCTAACCTTGCAACTGGTGCAAAGGTTTGATCATAGTCTATGCCTTCTTATTGCTTATATCCTTGAGCAACAAGCCTAGCCTTGTTCCTCACAATTACACCATGGGCATCTAGTTTGTTTCTGTACACCCATTTAGTTCTAATGAATGTGTAGTCTTTAGGTCTTGGAACTAAATCTCAAACTCTACATCTCTCAAATTGGTTGAGTTCCTCTTGCATTGCAATGATCCAGTGGGGATCTTGCTCAACATCTTTTATGGATTGAGGCTCAACTTGAGAGAGGAAACTTGCATGCATCACATCTTGGTTGAGTTGATGCCTTGTCTGTACACCTGCTGATATGTCTCCAATCACTTGGGATCTAGGGTGATACATTAGTGTGACAACATCAGTGGGTGGAGTTGGTTCAGCAACAACATTTGGAATTAATTCCTCTTGTGGAATTATGTTTGCTGTTGAATGAGGTTCAGCCTCTTCCAAAGATTCATCTTCACTGTCTTCAAGAACTTGTGGAGGAGAGGGTGTTATAGCTTCTTGTGGAAGGTTTAATTCACCCATTTTCTCACACAAGTGAGGTACCAGCAAGGTGCTATTGGTAGAAATCTCTTTCTCCTTGTAAGACATGTTACTTTCATCAAAAGTAACATGAATTGATACTTCAATTTTTAAAGTAGATTTGTTAAACACCCTATAAGCTTTGCTTACTTGGGAATATCCTAGAAAAATTCCCTCTTCAGGCTTAGCTTCAAACTTTCTAATATATTTCTTGTTGTTATTATGTATATAACCTATGCAACCAAATACTTTAAAATAGGTGATTTTAGTTTTCTTCCTTTTAAGTAATTCATAGGTTTCTTCTCTTTAAGTAATTCATGCATGAACTTAAACATACATCAAATACAACTATGCGTATACCATTGATTTGTTTGACTTCTTACAAATCTGGTACATTGTGAACAATGGATCCAACAATCTCCACCTATTTGAAGAAGTCAAAACACCACTTCAAAAACCTTTGTCAATAATATACCCCAACATATGCAAAAATAATATACAACAACATATTAACACAAAAGTGTTAAGGGTTACCACATTTCCCATTTTTCTACTAGTATGGTGATCATCACCTACTCCCCCTGTGTTGTTGCAAGGTTCACCTTTTCCCCCTGTATGAGAACACCACCTGATCCCCATATTTTGATGCATTATCTTCTCCCTCTTCTGATTACAGATAATCAACTGGTGCTGAACTTGCCCCCCCCCCTGAACAAGAGTATCTTCTACCAAGACTTTGGATAGTCTAGCCTTGATACCATTTTCTGGTCTTCATAACCTGCAAGATGATGTAGTTCCTGTAACAAACAACATGAAAAGCAACTGAAGCTACACTAAGTTCAACAAACCCAACTCAAACTTGAAGGTGTTGAACTTTGCTTCATCTAGTGGCTTGGTGAAGTTACCAACCACTTGCTTGTGTGTTGGGACAAACTCAAGACTAATATCCTAACATTTCACATGCTCTCTTATAAAGTGATATCTAATCTCTATCTATTTAGTCCTATTATGTGAGACAGGATTCCTAGTGCTGACATTATCATTGTGATCTGGAAGTGATCAAGCATGTGGCCTCAAAGCCAACTCAGTATGTGCTTTTCAGGGTCACACATAATATTGTGGAGAAATTGAGAGATTGAATTTGTTTGATATAGCTCATATGACGAGTTAAAAAGATTTAGCTCAATCTGGCTAAAAGCGTCGAGTGCGTTGAAACCAGTCAACGTCTTCGTCGAGTTGAGCGTTAACTCGTCGAATGGCAGCGTTGAGTGTGTTGTATATATTCAGCGATTTGTTGAGTCAAATTGTTGATTCGACGAGTATTACACTTAAGCGTTGAGTGTGTTGACTATACTTGAAGATTCGTTGAGTCAAGGTGTTGTTTCTATGAGTCTGGGTCTCAAGCGTTGAGTGCGTTGAGCTCAATCAATGCCTTCATCGAGTAAATGGTTTACTTGACGAATCCGACACTTAGGTGTTGATTGCGTTGAGTGCACTTAATGCCATTCGACGAATCTAGCTTTTAGCGTTGAGTGCGTTGAGTGCATTGTACGTTATTCGACGATTTGTTGAGTATGGCGTAGAAAATGTTGAGAGCATTGAGTCCACTTAATGCCTTCATATAGTCAAGCTTTGATTCAATTGTGGTTGTCATTAAGTTCGTCATGTTTCCAATAGATAGTCAACGATTCATCGAGTGTGTAATGATACTCGATGATTCGTCATGCATGCTATAGATACTCGACGATTCGTCGAGACAAACGTTGTCTGGCCGAAATTCTGGATTGTAAGTGTAGGTCTGCCAATAGTGACAGGAATTGTTTTGTTTATTCCTTGGGTATAAATAGGATGTTTTATGGTTTCTAAGTAAGGGGATGCGATTTTTCTATCAAGCACACGAGTCGTACTGTGCGAAAACGATGGAAGCCATAAAAGATAGACGGAAGCATTTCGCTGATCCCGCGGCCGTCGCCGATCCCGATCCCTCCGCCGTCGCCGATCCCGATACCGGCGAGTGTCGTCGCCGCCTCTCCTTCAACAGATCTAATAGTGTGTGGAGACGCTGAGTGTCCTCTCCCTACCTAATGCTTGTTCGACAAGTGGCTGCGGGTCCTCTCGATCGTATGGATTTCCTATAGAGGCGCGAATATACTTTCTGCGCTCAAGACTCGAGTTGCTAAGTGGCCGACTAATTTTTCTAGAGCATCTTGGTTGAGTATAGACTCAATCGCTCAAAGGTAATTTTATTTACAACAAGCTTTACTTCTTGATTCATGAATGTTGCCAGATTCGAACACTTGTTTTCTTGTTCTCTATTTTTTGGCTGACAACTGTTGTGTCGTATAGTAAAACCAAATAGTGGTATCAGTGGGAGGTTCCCAACAATATTCAATGTATCATAAATTGCTAAATCTATGACGTGTAGATTTGAAAATTTTAGAAGTGTTCTGAAATACCTAAATCTATTCTTGGAACTCCACCAAGAACGCATATAATTTCTTTATTGCCACTCCTTAACAGTAACCGTCACACTTGTTGGTTTGTGAAACCAAGTATGTGGTCGATTTTAAATGTCACACATAAAGGCTCCGTTTGGGAGGACTTATTTTCAGCGGTCAAGCGGTTACGACCGCATGTACCGGACCTTAATTAATGTCCGGTACATGCTGTCATAACCGCTTGACCGCTGAAAATAAGTCCTCCCAAACGGAGCCAAAGTGACAAGCTTGTCTACTGTGTAAGTGGAGTTCGTGTTCCTCATGTCCAGTGTATGTAAATCTGAAGATTTAGAAGCGTTCTAGATATTCAGATTTAGCTCAGCTCATCAAGTGTTGATGATGATTTTATTGTGCACATCTGGGATGCATTTGGATTATGATTACCATTATTTTATTTTGTGGATGTTTGATGCAATCTCGGCAAGTGCACTGATTATTGTTAAGTAATAAACTCGGGGAGTTATCCTCCGAGTATCGAATCTCTCGAGGAGTGCAGATTGGGAGTGTGATCTTCCACGTCGGAAAGTGAATGCAAACGCAACAAAGGTTGGGGTGTTTTAGAACAACTAAAAGTAATTATGCGGGTCGCCTTCATCGCTTCGCAATGGTTGAATACTCCGATGAGTATTAGGGCAGCAGTCGTAAACGTTGAGGGTCGAAAACACCTCTTTGCCAAGCCAACACCTAACACTCGTTAGTGCGGCGTAACACCAAACAATCAACACAAAGCAAGCAAAGAAAGGAAATCTAAGCTATGAACCACAACAACATTTACCATAATAACACAACATGAACATTGTTAATAGTCCTAGCAAGTTTAGCTAACATCCCAAGTGTTGAAGCCAAATATGACCTCAACTGAAGTTCGAAGAAAAAGGGGTGCAGCCAAAACCTACTTCTCTCAAGTCTCGACCCTTGACTGGATTCAAAGGACCTAAGACTGACCCAATAGCCTCAGCAGGGAGGTCCCACCTCACACCCGGAAGATCTCTGAGAGCTTCCCCTCCAAAGCCAAAGCTGGGCTAGGAGCTCCTCAGAAAGCACTGAAATTTTGTGAGACAATGATAGCTTGCTTTCTAAGGAGCCCTTATGGGTCTATTTATAGCATTTTGCTGTCCTGAATTTACTGAAAAAGCCCCTAGTTGGTCTGCCAATAGCCGAATCCCGCTGTTTCTCTGAGGGTACTGAAGTAATTTCTCCTGAGTGCAATTAGGACATTCTTCCTAAGGCCCTGGGCCCCACTCGGCGAGAGCTGTGCCGAGACCCTTCTGCCTAGGGCATGGCGCGAACGTTCTCGCCCGGCGTAGGCGAGAACTCTTTGAGATAGGAGCTTGGCTCGGGCGCAAGCGCTTCCGCGCAGGCCGCGCTCGACGATCTTGGCCTACGGTTCCTCGTTCAACGATCAGGCGCGATCGTTCCCGCCTTCTTTGGGCGAGATCTTCCTTAGGGCGGGAACACTTCGGCTAACCCAACTGTGACCATTGTGCCTCCTTGTCTGGCTCAGCGAATATGGGGTTGTACACAATCCCCGCTCTTTTTGAGCTAGCACCGCGCTCGAAAAGACATGTCCAACCCAAAATATTCGCTGAGCACGTGTCAACATCAGGGAATCTTTCGGTGGGCCGTACGGTGCCTATAAATATGTGTGCCGATAGACGACCATAATACTTCCCTCGAGTCGTCATTCTCCCCCTGAGCTCTCGCCTTCTCTCGCTATGCCTTCCAAGCGTGCCGACAAACCGCTTCCGCAGGATCTGCAGGACCGTATTAACGCGGCACAGGCGCGAGCTAGGGCTAACAGCGCCCTGGTTGCCCCATGGCGAGCGAGACAATCGTCAGCTGCTGAGCCTTCTCTGCCTAAGAAGAAGAAGGCGAAGGTGGTTCAGCGGGACCTGTCCCGCGAGAACAGGAGCCCACCCACCCCGACACCTAGTCGCGCGGACAGCCCCTCGCCGCGGAAGGTAAGCTCGATATACCAATTACTAAAAACCAGTTGTCCAATTGTTTAACGTGATACCTCTCGCAGGAGACGGTTCCCGATGCTGCCGCGTCCCCGCGAGAACCCTTGGATCCACCCTCTAGCCGTCACGATGATCAACCGCGGGTTCCAGAGGTGGCCCCTCCACCTGACCCGAACATCGCAGGTAACGGTTCCCCTCTCGCCCTCAACTTAAATTTTTAAGTGCTGACCTGATTTCCCACAGCGTCGGTTTCCGCACCTCCAGATCTCGCCACCCGGGAGAGCGGGGCGAGAGCTGCGAATCAGTCTGCCCATGCGGTTGATTCCTCCCTACTGGCGGGAGGAAATACTGCCGAGATCTCCGTGCCTTTGTTAGACGCTAGCCCTCCAGCGGGAGAGGAGACCCGCTCCCCCGCTCCTGACCAAGCCGGGATCACCATTCGCAAAGTTTACCCCCCGGAAAAGGAAAGCCAATCCACCTCCTCTTTGGAGCTGAGGGGGGGGGGGGGGCTGGGCCTTCTCGCTTGTCGTCGACCGGGGGCCTCGTCACTCTGAAGGTATACGGAAACTTTATCGCAGCTATCCTTTAGCTCCCGCTAAAATGGGGATTCTTTTGACAGGGGACATGGGCTCGCGGCTTGGCGCTGAGGTAGAGGAAGAAGAAGAAGAAGAAAGAGAGGGAGAAGATGGCGAGAGCTCTCCCTTCCCTTCATCTGACAAGATGGAGGAGATCCTGACGGGTGCCGGGAGCGCGAAAAGACGGGGGAAGAAGGTCGCCGCCGTTCTGTCGAAGCTCATCCGGCGAGAACGGGTCCGCGACCTTGCGGCCCAAGAGTTCCGCCTATCAGTGGAGAAGAGGCTAGAGACCCTGGAGCGGGATTACCTTATCAGCGAGATGGATCGGCCGGGGGGAGCTACCGCTGGATCCTCACCTGAGAGGTGCATCGAGCGCATCCGGGATCTGTCCCGCCGGGTTGACCTGGGATGCAGCGTCTTGTCGTCCTACTTCAACCCGCAGGCGCCGCCCCGGACCAAGCTGCGGGACCGAGGAAAATGGTGGTGGGAGCAAGGGAAATGGCGCTGGGAGCCATACTGAAGCGCGAGACCTCCCCTCCTCTACCCCAGGCCTTCCCCTCTCTGATGTACCCTTATTTACTTGCATAGAGTTGTAACTAATGATTCTGCACTTTATCGCTTATTATTTTATCCCGTTCTCGCTGAGCGAGAGCAATAACTCGGTTTTAATATTTTTGTATGCGTATGAGTTATTTTCCCGGGTCCTTGGGTGGAGAGAGCCACCTCGTTTCCGCCTACCTTGCCCGTCGCATGACATCTCGCAACGTTTGCGCTAGTCACTTAATCAATCGGTCACTGTCAGACTCGGGCGGGAAAAACGAAGCGCCGCTGTCCTAGGACACGCCGGCTGTACCCCCGCCGCCTTTCTGAAAACAGCCATCATTACCACGTTTTTCTATAAATAGGAGGCTCACCTACCACATTCATTTCTCCGATTCCAGTCTCTCTCCTCTCCTGTTGCTGTCGCGGTTTCTCCAAAGCTCTCGCCCGTCTCCGCCTTCTACTTCCGTTCTCGCGCTGTTCTCGCTCTCGCCCTCTTCTCGTAGATCTTGCCTTCAAACTTTTTCGTGATGCCGGGCGGAAGCGAAGGACGATCCAATTGCGCGGAAGCTTTTCAAAAGCATCTTTTCCCTTCCTGCACCCTTTCCGTGGATGAGTTCAACCTGATCAAGTCTCAACACGTTCCCGCCGGCTTCACCGCGCGGAACCCGGGTAATCACGACAAGGTAAACTCCGCGGGGGAGGGGGAGCTCGCCATCCCCATCGAACACTTCGAGGTGGGCTTCCGCCTCCCGATGTGGCCTGAGATGCGGCAGGCCCTCCGATATTACGGGTTGGTTCCCGCGCAGCTGAACCCTAACTCAGTGGCGATTCTTATGGCATTTATATGTTATATGCGGTCCGAGATGATCGAGTTTAGCTTGCCGATCTTCCACAAGCTATTTACTTTCCGCGCGAAAGGAGGCGTGGTGTTCTTCTCCGGGCAACTGCTGAAGACGATCGGTCTCGCTAACAAGCATCATCATTGGGGCGAGAGGTTCATCTACATTTCTGGCGACTTCGGGAACGTACCCCTTGCCCCCATCCAATACGAGGATGTCGCCTATAAGCCTCCCTCCTTGGGCTCGCGCGAGAGCGCCCTCCTTGAGTTCTTCGGAACCAAGGACTTCGACGTCCTCTACCTCCGGCGAGACATCGATTCTCTCTCCCCTGTACTTCCGGGAGAAGGTAGGGTCTCGCCTTTATCTGTCTTTTACTTGTCTTTTCCAAGGTCGGGACTTATTGTCATTATTTTCGCAGGAGAGCGCGAGATCCCCCTACGCCAGCCTTTCGACGAGGCTCGCGCCGGAGGGAGTCAACCTCCTAAGGACCAGCTGGCTCTTGCGAAAGCCGCAGCTCAAGCCTGCCGAAAAGAGTCGGGTCCTCCTCCTTCAAGCGGTGCCGCGAAGCGAAAGCCCGGTGCCCCCGCGCCTCAATCAATTAAGAGACCCAAGACGACGGATACCGAGAAGGGCAAGGCTGTTGTGGTGCCGCCCACCCAACCTCTCCCCACAGGCCGCTCCTTTGAGGAGGTCTTGCAGACCGTTAGCAAGATTGCCGCCTCCAGGGGCGGTCCCGAGACCCCTGCCGAGAACCCTCAGGCCCCTGGTGCCGCATAGAGCGAGGGTGCCGCCGCCGGGACCTCCGGCCAGGCCCTGTCTGAAGAGGTGCCGCGATGTCATCGCAACTTCGGTCTCGGCATGAGGTGCCTGGACGCGGAAAACAAGCCACTGCTGCAGTGGGATCCTGATGCCAACAAGGTCTCGATCTCGTCCCTCCTGCCAAGCTGGGCAGAGCGAGACGAGGTCACCAGCGAGGCTTTCGCCCTAGGTTATTGCCTCTACAGCCGGGAGGACGCTAGCGTCTACGACAGGATGTCGACCCGGCTGCTGGCCTACGACTCCACCCGCGCCCTGATGCGTGGGCTGGAGCTTGCGCACATGTGTGCCCGCCGGAGCATCACGATAGACCGCAACTTTCAGGACATGTTCAAGGCCAGGGACGATGCGGTGGCTCAGGCGGCCTCTCTGGCCAAGGAGCTGGCCGAGGCTCAGCAAATGTTATCCTCGCGCCAAGCGGAAGGGGTAAGCGAGACCTTTCACAATCACTTATTCTCGCCTCCCTAACTCTTCTCTTATGCTAACCTTCCGCCGTTCAGGATTCCGCCCAAGCCGCACTTCGCGAGGAGCTGTCCCAGGCCCGATACGACAACGTTCTCCTGCGGGAGCAGATCGCGCGCCTCGAGGCGAGTGCAGCCCCTCCGTTGGACGAGAGATTGAAGAGCCAGTATTACTCGGCTTATGACATCGACAAGCTGCTCCAGGGGAATGCGCAAGCCACAGTAAAGTTGACGCTGAAGACGCTGCGAGACATTAACTGCTGGGACGGGAGGGGCAAAGACATCACTGCTCAACAGCTTGTTCCATGGCTCTTCGAGCCCATTCCAAAGCCCCCGGGCGCCCCTGATACCCAACCCTCAGACGTCCCGAAGTCCCCTGAGGCGGGTGGCGAGACCTCCGGGGAGAGCTCCAGCGGGAGCACAAGCGGGAGCTCGGAGGGGTACAACTTGTCTCCGTGAGGGGCCTCCTCTTCTTTTCCTTTCCGCCTCTGCTTTTTTCTTCCGCCCTAATGTAAACGCGAGACGTTACTAGCTTGTTCTTTTAATATATTTATGCAAATGTTTTTATTTGTAAATATCTCGCTCCGTTATTGCGAATGCGCCTGATGTAATTGTTGTGGTCGGATGATGCCAGACGGGAGCGTGGCTCGCGCACCCTTGGGACGGAACCGTGCTCTTTAGCCTGCATGAGCCCCTTCAGGACCGTCGCCTAACGATCCCGCCCATTTGTTTGATAATGTTAAGAGTCTTCTTGGCGAAAGCCCCCCACTGCGAGATCTCTTTGGCGGGGATTTCCCTGCCGAGATCTATCCCTGCCGAGACCTATCCTATCTTTTTCATTTTGTATTCCTAATGCGCCTCCTGCCTTGTCCAAACCAAGCCAACCAAACCAAACCTATCCCCCACAGGCGAGCCTACGGACCTGCCAGCTAGATGAGAGCCTGCGCCGCGGGTCTACCTGGGGCCGAGCCGAGCTCGGGGTGCCGATGAAGATCTCAAACCAACCAAACCTATCCCCCACAGGCGAGCCTACGGACCTGCCAGCTAGATGAGAGCCTGCGCAGCGGGTCTACCTGGGGCCGAGCCGAGCTCAAGGTGCCGATGAAGATCTCAAACCAACCAAACCTATCCCCCACAGGCGAGCCTACGGACCTGCCAGCTAGATGAGAGCCTGCGCAGCGGGTCTACCTGGGGCCGAGCCGAGCTCGGGGTGCCGATGAAGATCTCAAACCAACCAAACCTATCCCCCACAGGCGAGCCTACGGACCTGCCAGCTAGATGAGAGCCTGCGCAGCGGGTCTACCTGGGGCCGAGCCGAGCTCGGGGTGCCGATGAAGATCTCAAACCAACCAAACCTATCCCCCACAGGCGAGCCTACGGACCTGCCAGCTAGATGAGAGCCTGCGCAGCGGGTCTAGCTGGGGCCGAGCCGAGCTCGGGGTGCCGATGAAGGTCTCAAACCAACCAAACCTATCCCCTACAGGCGAGCCTACGGACCTGCCAGCTTGATGAGAGCCTGCGCAGCGGGTCTACCTGGGGCCAAGCCGAGCTCGGTGTGCCGATGAAGATCTCAAACCAACCAAACCTATCCCCCACAGGCGAGCCTACGGACCTGCCAGCTAGATGAGAGCTTGCGCAGCGGGTCTACCTGGGGCCGAGCCGAGCTCGGGGTGCCGATGAAGATCTCAAACCAACCAAACCTATCCCCCACAGGCGAGCCTACGGACCTGCCAGCTAGATGAGAGCCTGCGCAGCGGGTCTACCTGGGGCCGAGCCGAGCTCGGGGTACCGATGAAGATCTCAAACCAACCAAACCTATCCCCACAGGCGAGCCTACGGACCTGCCAGCTAGATGAGAGCCTGCGCAGCGGGTCTACCTGGGGCCGAGCCGAGCTCGGGGTGCCGATGAAGATCTCAAACCAACCAATCCTATCCCCACAGGCGAGCCTACGGACCTGCCAGCTAGATGAGAGCCTGCGCAGCGGGTCTACCTGGGGCCGAGCTGAGCTCGGGGTGCCGATGAAAATCTCAAACCAACCAAACCTATCCCCCACAGGCGAGCCTACGGACCTGCCAGCTAGATGAGAGCCTGCGCAGCGGGTCTACCTGGGGCCGAGCCGAGCTCGGGGTGCTGACGAAGATCTCAAACCAACCAAACCTATCCACCACAGGCGAGCCTACGGACCTGCTAGCTTGATGAGAGCCTGCGCAGCGGGTCTAGTTGGGGCCGAGCCGAGCTCGGGGTGCCGATGAAGATCTCAAACCAACCAAACCTATCCCCCACAGGCGAGCCTACGGACTTGCCAGCTAGATGAGAGCCTGCGCAGCGGGTCTACCTGGGGCCGAGCCGAGCTCGGGGTGCCGATGAAGATCTCAAACCAACCAAACCTATCCCCCACAGGCGAGCCTACGGACCTGCCAGCTAGATGAGAGCCTGCGCAGCGGGTCTACCTGGGGCCGAGCCGAGCTCGGGGTGCCGATGAAGATCTCAAACCAACCAAACCTATTCCCCACAGGCGAGCCTACGGACCTGCCAGCTAGATGAGATCCTGCGCAGCGGGTCTACCTGGGGCCGAGCCGAGCTCGGGGTGCTACAAAACGAATGATCACGTTATATTATGAAAAACTTGGCAACAGTTAAGAAAAAGCCACTCAATAGAGTATAATAAATTTATTTTTGAAATACATGGTTACATCCTCCCCCCCCTCAGGGGTAGAAGCGTTTTAGATCATCGCCACTCCAAGTGTGGCTTAGGGCTCTTCCCTCCACATCCTGGAGGTAGTATCCCCCCGTTCCGAGGACTTCCTTCACAATGTATGGACCTTCCCAGTTCGGGTGGAGCTTTCCCACAGGAGCAGACCTTCCTGCCGCGTCAACCTTTCTCAGCACCAGATCCCCTTCAGCGAACTGCTTGACCCTGACATGCTTATCAAAATGCTTGGCCATCCGTCGCTTGATCTCTTCCTGCCTGATAGCCGCCACGTCTCGCAGTTCCTCCACCATATCTAACGAGAGGCGTTGCCCCTCTTCATTCTCCACCCTCCAAGCCTCGTCCCCTTGCCCGCGGCTATGACTCGCGGGGACCGAACATCGAACTCCACTGGTAGGACGGCTTCACACCCATGAGAGAGCTTGAAGGGGGTCTCACCGGTGGCCGTGTTCGGAGTCGTTCGTAGTGCCCACAGGACCGACGGGAGCTGCTCCACCCAATTCCCCTTTAAGTTCTCCACCTTTTTTCTTAGTAGGTTTACAATGATTTTGTTTGCTGCCTCCACTTGGCCGTTACTCCGAGGGTGATGGACGGAGGCAAACCGGAGATCTATCCCCAGTTGAGCGCAGAAGCTGATGAACTCCTCGCTGGCAAACTGGGGGCCGTTATCGGTCACTATTGATTGGGGCAACCCATGTCTAGAAATGATTTCCCCCCAGACGAAATTCCTTATGACCTGCGAGGTGACCTTGGCTAAGGCTTTAACCTCTAGCCACTTCGAGAAATAATCGGCCATGACCAAGAGGAACCTCCTCTGCCCACTAGCCGGAGGAAAGGGTCCAACTAAGTCCATTCCCCAGATAGAGAATGGCCACGGCGCCGTGATACTCCGGAGACTCTGAGCTGCCAAGAGCTGAAGGGGGGCGTAGAGCTGACATTTTTGACATCTCCTCACAAATTCCATGGCATCCTTCCTTAGGGTGGGCCAGAAGTACCCCTGTCTGACCACCCTTGCCTCCAGCATCCTTCCTCCAGAGTGACTGCCGCACTCACCCGAGTGCACCTCCCTTAATATCTTCGGGATCTCTTCTTCGGTCACACATCTAGCTAGGAGCCCCGACAACATCTTACGATGCAGACCCCCCTCCATCATCAAGTAGTGAGCCGCTTTGCGCTTGAAGCTTCTCCCGATCTTGGTCTCCTCAGGCAGTTCACCGGTGGTCAGGAAGGTCACAAATGGATCCACCCACGAGGGTTGCCGATCCACCAGCATCAACTCTCCTTCCTCGATAGCCGGTCGAAATAGCTCCGTCAATGTTGATGCACGAAAACACAAGGGGGGTCGAGCACAACCAGCTAACTGTTCGAACACGGGGAAAAAGAGAGACTGCGAGTAGCGATCTACTAAGCGGATGAGGACTGAAAGAAGAGCAGGGCCGTGAACCACGGCGACAACAGACTTCGCCCGTCGCGGCCTGAATGCCTCTCTTGCGACGGGCTTTCTCTTGATTGAAGAGGGGTTTGGTTACAAGTGAAAGGAAAAGACTAGTGAAGCAGAGCAAAGGGGAGCCCGCAAGGCACAAGAATCGAGTCCGCAGCCTGTAACAAGTAGGCTCCTGGGTCCGAGTCAGCGTGCCTTGAGTGCACCACCTCCCCCCTATTTATAGGATAGGGGGCCTGCCCAAGCGGGCAGGGCTAAAATAACCGGCTGCCCGGGGTACAGGAGAACCGGGCAGCGGTGACGGGAAGCAAAAAGAAAGAACACGCCAGTCCGCACAGAAGGGCGGACTGGGCTCGCGAACTGGAGCTTCCACTGCTGCTGCTGGGCGCGGCCACTGGAGTCTGGCGGCCTGGGCGGACGGGATACTGCGTCCGCCGCTGGAGACTTGCCCAACGCGCCGGCGGACTGAGCGGACTGGGCTTTGCGTCCGCTGCTGGAGTATCACCCTTGGCTACTGGTGACAGTGCCGGACTGGGCGGACGGCCAAATCTTGTCCGCGCCTGCTGAATGGGGGCTTTTGGGAACTTGGAGTATGTTGCGGACTGAGGGGTTAACATAATCCCCGCACATTTTTAAGTTTCCAGAAAAACTTCGAAAATGTTACTTTAACCGCCGAGTCCGCAAACCTCGAAAATGCCGCCAAAGCTATAAATACCGCTGGAGGGTCTGGATCTGCTGAGAATCTTGATCGACACGGGGCGATACTCACCACTTGCGGTCTCCACTTTCCAGTCCGGCATGGCAAGACTTGGTACATTCCTCTCTAGCTTCACTGCCAAAGGCGACTCGGAGCCGTCAACGCCAGTGAAGACCAAGAAAATTGCAAAGAGGCCGGCAAGACAAGATCCTGTCCGCCTCGCAGGAGAAAACTCCCAGAGCGAGAAGCCTGCGGAGAAAGCAGTCCGCCACGTCGATGTTTCTGCTCGCAAGGATGCCGTAGTCGACGCCGAACCATTGAGGAGTGAGAAGATGGCAACCTTGTCGGACTCCGCCCCCTCTCAGAAGACTGCGACCTCGGCGGACACTACTGGCGAACACATGGAGACTGACATATCTTCCCCCAATGCCTCGGTGCAAATCGTTGACTTGGACGAAGAAGATCGGCGGACTGAGGTAGAGGACAACGCGCCCTCAAAGGCATTGTCTGTTGTGAATCCTGAACCTGTCCGCGCTGACCAGCCTGATTTAGGGGGTCCGCCGCGGATGCTGCTGAGAAGACCGCCAAGAGGAAGAAGAGGAAGAGAGACGGAGAGACCGTCGCTGAGCGGGTTGAGAGGAGGCTGCGCGCCATGAAGGAGAAGAACATCTCCAAGCGGACTGGGGAAGCGGACTTACAACACAGGCCGCGCGACAAAGAAGTTCCAGACGGCGATCTGGTTACTCCGGAGGCCCAAATCCGGGAGAGAATTCCCTCTCAACGGTCAGTCTTTCCACGGATGAGATACTTGATTCTATAGACGTCGATCAACTTGACTTAATCCAGGACTCCTTGCTGGTTATGGTGCAGCAGAATGAGGCAGGGACTGCTGGAGATAAGGGTGACGAACTCCCTTCCTTGTCCGCTGCGGAGGAAGAGGAGAGGGAGAGGCTGAAGGAGAAGATAGAGGAACAAAAGAAGCAAATCGTTGCTCATGTTGCTGTGGTCGAGGCAGCCTCGAAGCAGGCCGCGGCGGACAAAGCTGCTGAGGATCTGAGGATTGCGGCGGAGCTGATGCGGTCAGGTAAACCTCAGCCGGCGCCCAAATACTTTCAGCGCAAGTGGCTTTATAGGTCGCCGCCGCGGACGTCAAGACCGATCAAAATTATCACCAAGACGGACGATATCGTGGTCTCAACAAGTGCGGCTGCCGAGAGAAGAGCAAGGGTTCACCGTGAATGGAAAAAGCGGTTAAGCGCCTTTGACCCAGAGCGGGCAAGGCGGCCAATCATCTTTGATAGTCGGAAACTCGCTGCCGCTATATCTAAAAGTGATCTTTTATCCTTTCTTTGAGTCCGCCGCGAACTGCCTTTGAATGCGAAGTTTGACTTTATTTGTTGCAGGTAGAAAGTCGCTGCCGGGCTCCATAGAGAGTGGCGAGATCGTGATCACACCCAACACTGGAGCCGACGCGGTCTCACATGTGGAGTCCGCGGAGGATGAGCCACCCAGCCTGAGTATGATAAAAGAGTTAGAGAAGAAATTTGAAGCTGAAATGCAATGTGTTAAAGCAGAGTTAGAGAAAGCGGCGGAGCGCGAGAGGGCGTCCGCGGCGCGCGAGAAAGCGTTCGCAGAACGCGAGAAGGCCCTCAAAGACCAGGTCGCCAGCATCTCGCGGGCGCTGGAGAGGTCTGAAAGGGAAAAGAAGAGGCTCGCGGATGATGTCCGATACTACAGAGGCAAGCACTTGGCGTCGGCTCGTGAAGGAAAGGAGAAGCGGACTGCTGAGTTTGCTGAGCAGAGGCCGCGGGCGTCAAATCGCGTTCCTCCTGAGATCGCGGCACCGGCAGGTGGCCAGCAGCCCGCGGATGAGGAGCCGAGGCCGGCAGCGGAGCCAATGGTGCCTCTTAGTCGAGTTGACCGGGAAGCCGCCCATATGCACCGGACTATAAACGTCATCCATCACCATCTCTGCCGGGTTACAGTGAAATTCTTCAGATAAGTGATCAGGCGGCTCATCTATGCAGGGACAGAGCAGAAAAGCCGGCGCGGACTGATAACAGGGACCGCTGAGTCCGCAATTCCTTGAACTTTTCTGATTAAATGTATATTGTTTGTATGATTGCTCCAAACAATGCTGTGTGATGTGTGATTGAACTCTATTTGATCTGTGCGGATCCAGATTATATGTCCGCTATTCTTATGTAGCTTTATCTTTGGCATGATCTGTTGCGGACTGTGCGGACTAGCGCTGTGTCCGCTTCTTGCTAACCTGCAGGTGGGAATATTCGCGATCTGAGCGGATAGGGAACTGCGACGGCTATAACTTGGTCTTGAATCTTTTTGGAAAATTAGCTCGTCTTTTCTGTCCGCGTTATTTGTTTGGCTGCTTTTTAATTCTTTGCGGATTGTGCGGATTGAATATGCGACCTGCGCGGACTGGCCAAAAAGCTGTCAGACATTTCATCTATAAATACTGCCTTCTGTCCTCTATGCAGGAAATTGCTGAAGTAGACGAAACCCTGCGGCCTGCAACATGGTGTCCGCTCGCGCTGATGCTGCAGTCGCCTTCCACTCCGCGGACCACAAAAAATGCACTTTGACAGAGGCTGATCTGGCGGCCTTTGTTGAAAAGAGAATGGCGGACTCCAATATTCTTGTCCGCCTACCCGCACACCAAGAAAGATTGAACTTCTCGACGGCGACCCAGATCGCCATTCCTATTGATCATTTTGACAGCGGATTCAAGTTCCCACTCCTATGGGAACTTGCCGCGATTTTCGAGCATTATGGGATGGTGCCCGGCCAGCTCGCGCCGAACACACTTGCTGCGATCTGCAGCTACCTCTCCTACTTGCGATCCGAAAGGATCGCCTTTTCAATGAACATCTTCCGGAAAATGTTTTCCGTCCGCTCCATTACTGCCTCCGGAGGTCGCCCCTATAAGGGTGTGATCTATTTCTACTGCAGGGGGATGAAAGTTGCGGGTCTTCCAAACAAGATCCACAACTGGACCTCAAGGTTCTTGATCTTTGAAGGCGACCTCGGGTTCGCGCACACCTATCCGCAGGCGCGCGCGGACTCCGCTTTCAAGACTGTGCAGCTGGACGACTTGGAATCCGCGATTGTGGAGTTCCTGGCCAATGCCAGGCTTGATGTCGAGCACTACCTCCCGCTGCTAGCGGGCCTAGCGGACGTCGTGCCTGAGGACAGTAAGTAGCTCTGCGGACTCAACTTTTGTATCCGCCGCGACCACGCTTTTTAACTGGTTCTCTTCTTGCAGCGACCTTGGCGGTGCCCGCCAACCTGCCGCAGACGCCGAGCGGCTTTGTTCCTACTCAAAAGGAGAAAAAAGAAGCGGTTGCAAAGAAGAGGAAGGAGGAAGGGGATCCCGCAGCGGACTACTCCTCCTCCGACAGCTTCTCCATGGCCGGCTTCGGTACCAGCCAAAGGGACCTTAGGGGAAACCCTATGGTCCATTGGCATAGCAAGGATAAGCACGTCCGCTTATCCACTGCGCTCCCCTCATGGAGGAGTCCGCGGATAACGCGACATGCCCATGTTGCGCTTTCCACTCTCTACGGGAAGCGCAACTTGAGCGATCTGAAGAAGGTACCCGCCGCCGACCTCCCTCTGCTGGCCTCTCAGGCCTCTGCGAACAGTGCGGTGACAAACCATTATGTTGCCACTCTGGCCAGAGACCTAGTAAGGGAAAATGAGCAACTTCAGAAGGATATCAAAGTATTAAAGGAAAGGAACGCGCGGATAGGAGAAAGAAATGCTCGGCAAAGAGAGGAGCTGGCGGTAAGTTGAATTCGCCGCGATCTAGTTTGGCTGTCCGCCGCGATCTGTCTGATGCTTGCAATCTTGCTTTTGCAGGTCGCCTATGACTTGGGGAACACTAAGTTCCAGGCCGCCACGCTCCCCTTTGTAATGGAGACAGTTGAGATTGCCGTTGAGCGGCTTGCCCGCGACGGCCTCATGAAAGAGGGAGTGGACGGCGTCCCCTTTGTCTCCATCTTTCCGGAGCTGGCTCCTCAGATCGCAGCGATGGAAAAATCTAAAAAAGGGAAAGAGGTTATCGAGGAAAATGATGATGATGAAGAAGAAGAAGACGACGGAGGCTCTCAAGGCGAAGAGCAAGTCCCTGCGGACAATGCTGAATCAAGCCGGCGAGGAGAGGGTCTGTCCGCCGAGTCCGGCTCTTCTGCTTCTTCCTCTGCTACTGGCAGCTCGCATAGCGGGTCCGCCACTAGTTCAGGGTCAGGTAGCAGCGGGAGCAGCTCGGGGGGCTACTCTCCAGATGTCGACATCGTTGGTGACAGCCCTGCACCTGCTGAGAAGAGACAGCGGACTGACTGATGATCAATGCATATGTATACATTTTGCAATTTTACTTGTAAAAAGTGGCGGACGCAAAATTGCAGTCCGCCGAATATTTTGAATGATGTAAAAATTTTTGAAGAAATAGAAAGGATATTTTGTGTCATGTGTGCTTTCTGCAATGCTCTTTCTCCACGCTCACCGCACCGATATTTAGCAGTCCGCACAACACAGATAAGCTCAGGCCTTTGTTGATTAGAGAATTATAGTTCTATTTTGGAACTGTCAGGCGGACTCCGTTGAGTCTTACTTTCAGTCCGCATGATATATTATTAGTAAACTTTATTGATTAAAGAATTAGGTATCAACTTATTCAGTATCCGCCTTAGAGAACAACCAGCATCATGCCTGGGGTACTCGAGTTATAGGGTTTATAGTCCGCAAGCCAGATCGCACAATATAAAAGCTCAGTCGGTCATTAACTTGACAATGTGAAAATCATTCCGCGGCTGAATAGAACAGAGCCAATCCACTCAACAGAAATCAAATTTATATAACCCAAAATCATTCTGTGAACTGAGCAGATACAGAAAACCGATCTGCTTCTAACAGGAAAGTTCTATAACTTGAATGTGAACTCTGCGGACTGAGCGGATATAAAAAACAACAATCCGCTCATAACAGAAATGATCTATAGCTTGCGACCAGGTGGGCAGGTGAGCCTGATCGGCATACTTTCCTCACCGGGTTACAAGCTATAAGATCAACCCAAAAAAGGCGGACTGAGCGGATAGATAAAACCAGTCCGCTAAAGATAACCATCTTGCAATCCCAAGGAAACCACCAAACTCTTTGAATAATGAATCCGGTCCGCCAAAGATAGAAATGACCCATAGCTTGTGACCAGGTGGGCAGGTGAGCCTTAGCGGCATACTTTCCTCACCGGGTTACAAGCTATAAGATCAACCCAAAAAGGCGGCCTGAGCGGACAAAGAAAACCAGTCCGCAAACATACAGAAATGACCCCATAACTTGCGACCAGGTGGGCAGGTGAGCCTGCGCGGCATACTTTCCTCACCGGGCTACAAGTTATAAGGTCAACCCAAAGAGGCGGACTGCGCGGACAGAGAAAAACAGTCCGCACAAACTTCCCTGCAAAAAGCAAGACCCTCAATTGGCGGAACGGTTCCCTGCCCTCTTGCCTGGAGTACAGCCTAAGCTGTGGGTCTCCTGCAGGCACTGCTTGAGGGTACCACGGAGTGTTCGAGGGTTACGAGCTATGATGATCAGGTGGGCAGGTGAGCCGGAACGGCATACTTTCCTCATGTGATCATCGAAGTTGTAACCATATCCTTAAGGCGGCATGGTAGAGCTTTACACCCACCTTGCCCTCCAAAATGCAAAGGTGGGGTCAGGTACCTGCCGGGATCCGAAGTCCAGAATCCAACCGCGCTAGAGCCTGCAAGCTACCACTACACGGTGCGAAATCTCCTCGCAACACGTGGTCTTCGTGGTGTTACACTAATGACAACGGCTCTAGGGGAGGTCTAGCTGAACTCGGCGATGTCTCCTGGTATCAGGGAACCGTCATAGGTGTTTGGGAGAGAGAAAACACTAGAAAAAATGTCAGTATGGATTCTGTGATTAAGAAAATGTATCGCAAAGGGAACATGAGAGAAAAAAGAGAGTTCGGGTGTCAAACCGTTTTCGAAAATTCTCTTAGTACTTTATCTGTTATGATTACAACAAAAACACTCGAAGAAGTGTTAGCAAGCAGTTTCTACTCATAATAATTCTTGAAGAGGATATACAAAATAGAAAGGGGGTTTAAGAATAGAACCGCTTGAGATCATCCCCACTCCACGTGTGCGGTATATCCTCTCCTTCGTAAGTTTGTAAGCGGTAAGCGCCGCTTTTTAATGCTTCCTTGACGACAAAAGGGCCGGCCCAATTTGGATTGAGCTTTCCAACTGAACTAGCCCTTGCAGCAGCATCAACCTTCTTCAGAACTAGATCTCCCACTTGAAAGTGTTTGACCCTTATATTTTGATCGAAGTGACGGGCCATCCTCCTTTTGACTTCCTCCTGCCTGATGGCTGCTTGATCTCTGACCTCCTCGATGTGTTCCAAGCTGAACCTCATCTCCTCATGATTCAGCTCCACCCAGTCATCAATACCTTCTCTTGCAAGCAGCACTCTGGGTGACGGGACTTCAAACTCAACCGGATGAGTGCTTCTGAGCCATGAGAGAGTTTGAATGGGGTCTCCCCAGTAGCAGATGAAGGCGTTGTTCTAAGGGACCAGAGGACTGACTGAAGCTGATCAGCCCAACTGCCTTGAGATTCTGTACTTTCTTTTTGAGCAAATTGATGATCTGCTTGTTGGCTGCTTCTACCTGGCCATTGCTTCTGGGATGATGAACTGATGCAAAACGCAGCTCTGTTCCGATCTGCTTGCAAAAATCTATCATCTCTGAGTTATTGAACTGTGGCCCATTGTCAGTGATTATTGCCATTGGTATCCCGTGCCTGCAGACAATTTTCTCCCCAAATGAAGTTCCTGACGATTTGAGTAGTTGTCTTAGCCAGTGCCTTGGCTTCGATCCACTTGCTGAAATAGTCGATCATTACAATGATGAAACGCCGTTGCCCGCTTGCCAAGGGAAAAGGACCAACGAGATCCATTCCCCAAACCGCAAAGGGCCAAGGAGTTGCAATCGACCTGAGGGACTGAGCTGCTTGGTGCTGAAGTGGAGCAAACTTCTGGCACTGAACACACCTTCTGACATAGATCTCTGAGTCTTTCTTCATTGTGGGCCAGAAATACCCTTGCCGCAGGACTCGCTTTTCAAGAGTTCTTGCTCCAGAGTGGCTTCCGCACTCTCCTGAATGAAACCTCTTGCAGAACGGTAAGAGCTTCTTCCTCTGAAACACATCGGGCCATTGTTGAGAGGAAAGTCTTTCTGTAAAGGACTCCCGCCACTAGGAAGTAGTGAGCTGCTTTTATTCTGAAATTTTTCTTGTCTTTACTGTATGATGATAGTTTCCTGTTGATAGGTAAAGGATAAATGGGTCCATCCAAGAGGCTCGCTGGTCAACTTGCATTAAATCTCCTTCCTCTACTGCCGGACGGAAGAGTTCGGAAGTTGTGCCTCCTGAAGGTATCCCATGCTTAGAGAGAAAATCGGCCTCCTCATTCTCTGTTCTCGGAATATGTTCGATAGTGAAGCTCTTAAACCTGCCGATTTCTATCTTCACAAGAGCCAAATACTTTTTCAAGACTGGTTCCCTTGCTTCGAAGTTACCAAGGACTTGCGACGCCATTACAAGAGAATCAGTTCTGATGTGAGCATGATCGATTCCTAATTCCCTTGCGAGCCTCAAGCCTGCTAGCAGTGATTCATATTCAGCCTGGTTGTTGGTTACTGGAAAGTAGAACTTGATGGCCTGCTCCAGCTTGATTCCATTTGGATTGATGAGAACCACTCCTGCTCCGGAAGAACTTCTGCCTGAGGCACCATCAACATAGATGGTCCAAGCAAAGGTGACCTTTCTGCCTGGTCCGAACTGGATTCTGGCATGTCAATCAGAAAATCTGCTAGGACTTGAGCTTTGATGGCTGTCTTGGGCACATAAGAAATTTCAAATTCACTTAGCTCTATCGCCCATTTGGCTAGCCTGCCGGAATGCTCGGGCCTTTCCAACACACCCTTCAAAGGTTGATCGGTGATGACTTGGATTGAATGTGCTTGGAAGTATGGACGGAGCCTACGAGCTGACATGACCAGTGCCAAGGCTAACTTCTCTAAGATCGGATACCGCGTCTCAGCACTCTTCAAGATATGGCTGACATAATAGATTGGAAACTGCTTTCTGCCTTCTTCCCGAAGGAGAACGGAGCTGACGGCCTCAGGGCCAACTCCTAGATACAAGAAAAGGATCTCTCCTGGCCTGGGGCTCTGAAGCAGAGGGGACGAGGTAAGCTGCATCTTCAACTGTTCAAAAGCATGAGAGCACTCTTCTGTCCACTCAAACTTGGATGCACCGCGGAGAGTTTTGAAAAAGGGGGCACTCCTATCTCCAACCCGAGAGAGGAATCTTGCAAGACCTGCTAGCCTTCCCCCTAACTGCTGAACTTCCTTCGATGAACGAGGGGTAGGCATTTCAAGAATAGCTTTTACCTTGTCAGGATTGGGGGCAAGTCCCTCCGGAGTTAGGAGATGACCGAGGAACTTCCCCTTACTCGCTCCAAAGGTACACTTCAAAGGGTTGAGTTTCATCTTGTATCTACGCAGAGTAGCGAACGTCTCTGCTAGATCTAGCAAGTGCAGCGAAAACGATTTACTTTTAATCAAAAGATCGTCTACATACACTTCTAGGTTTCTTCCTTTTTGATGGTTAAACACACGGTCCATCATCCGTTGGTAAGTTGCGCCAGCATTCTTAAGCCCAAAGGGCATGACAAGATAGCAAAAACATCCATCGTTTGTAATGAACGACGTGTGAGGAACGTCGGGCTTATGCATTCTTATCTGGTGATAACCAGAAAACGCATCTAAAAAACTCATGTAAGAGTATCCTACCGCGGAATCAACTAAAGAATCTATCCGAGGCAGGGGGTAGCAATCTTTAGGACATGCTTTATTAAGTTTTGTAAAGTCTACACACATTCGCCACTTTCCCCCTGGTTTTTTAACCATTACAACATTTGAAATCCAGGTGGGGTATTGCACTTCTTTAATAAAATTCGCCTTGAGGAGTTTTGCAACCTCCTCCCTTATTGGCTCTGCAAGCTTTGTTGCCACGTCCCTCTTCTTCTGTTGGATGGGCTTGCAGCTTGGATCAACATTCAGGTGGTGGCAAGCTACATCAGGATCCACCCCCGGCATGTCTTCTGCTGACCAGGCAAAGACATCCAGGTTCTTCAGCAGGCAGGAAATCAACTCGGCCTTTTGATCTTCAGGAAGCTCCGAGTTGATGGAGAGTTTCCTCTCCTCCCCTTCAGCAATGGGGACTCCTTGCGTCACCTGGGCAGGTTCCAGGTGAGCACCTTCATCAGCAGCAGCTTTCGAGCTGGAAGAGGCTTCTGCGGCTTCTGCTGGAGCAAGGGAAGCTTCAACCATGTTGACAGTGCGAACGTAGCACTCCCTTGCTCTCCTTGGGTCGCTCCTGACCCGGCACATCCTCCCATCGGCAAAGAACTTGATGGCGAGGTGATAAGTGGAAATTACTGCTTGGTACTTGTTCAGCAGGGCCTGCCGAAGATGGCATGATAGCTGCTGGGGGCATCGACCACTATGAACTGTATCTGCTTTGTTGCCCCTCCAAGCTTTACTGGCAAGGTGACGCTGCCCTCCACCTCTTTCCTTTCTCCAGAGAATCCATAGAGCGGCCCCTCAGTGGAGAGCAGAGGCTTCCCAGTCCTCAGGGCCTCGAAGGTAGACTTGAAGAGGAGGTTGACTGAACTGCCCGTGTCAACAAGAATCCTGTCCACTGTGAAGTCTCCCAGCACAGCCTTGATAACAACAGCATCGTCGAATGGATTGGCTGTTTGCGGCAGATCTTCTGGACCAAAAGTGACGACCTCCCTTGGAGGAGCAACGGAAGAAGAGGCCACCTCCGCCTGGGTGACCCTTGAAATTGAAGATTTCCGAGTGGACTCGGTTCCTGCTCCACCATGGATGAAGAAGAGGCGTCCCAGAACTCCCTCATCATCCGCATCAAAGCATTCCACTGGGACGTTGATCGGCCCCAGACGGCCTTCATCCTCCACATCTACACACTCCTGGTAAGCCTCGCTACCTCTTTGCCCTTCGAGGTGGATGGCTTCGACGAGGAAGGAGAATCCTTCTTGGTCAGATCAATCTTGCCCTCGGCAAGCAACTTATCAATCAGCGCACGAAGGGCCTTGCAATCCTCAGTCAAATGGCCCTTTTCTTTGTGGAATTGGCAGTATTGCGAATTGTTCCTCGGCTTCCACAACTTCTGAGGCTCTTGCCTCCTTTCTTCTGATCTCCTTTGCAGGATCTGGATGACTTCGTCAAGATCCAGATCTGCAGGGTCCCCCATGGGACTTTCTTCATATTGGCACGAGGCAGGACAAGGCTGCCTGCTGGAGGATGGGAAGAGCCTGCAAAGGCACGGCGGGAGTGGCGGCCAACGGCAGTCTCTGCTCGTGAAACTGTGATGGCCTTGGAAAGGTTTTTTGTTGCGGAAGTTCCTGCCTCTTTGGGACGGAGGCTGGAAATCTGGGCGAGGGGGCTTGCCATGGAAGAAGAAGCGGAGGCATCCCTTCCTTCAGCCTTGGCTGTCAGGGATGAGACGTAAGTCGGATTGGCATTCTCCCCTTCTATGAAACGGTTGACCATGGCGATCAACTCCTGATAGGTCTCTGGATCCTTGGTTGTGGCTTTGAACTTCAGAGGGCCCTCCCGGAGGCCATGGATCAAGGCAACTTTGTAGTAGTCGGGGTTCACATTCCTCACCCCCTGGATCTCCCTCTGAAAGCGATCAACGAATCTTGCTACTGATTCGTTATCCCTTTGCTTGATCTCGAATAGGGCAGCTGGCCCATCCTTTCTCTTCTTCGAGGTAGCAAACCTCAGCAGTAACTGGCTACGGAGCTCTACAAAAGAAGAAATAGTGCCCGAAGGCAGCTCGTAGAACCACTCTCTCGCTTGCCCCTCGAGAGTGGTAACTAACAATTTGCACTTAATTGCATCTGAGAGGCATCTCAACGCAACTGCACCCTCAAATGCCTGGAGATGAGCAATGGGATCTGTCGATCCTGAATAGAAGGGGATGCGAGGCTCCCTGAAGTTGCTTGGAGCTGATTCCCATCGAATTCGGTCAACAAAAGGAGACGGGGTGTCAAATTCTGCAGGGTAGAAAGGGCGGACTGGAGCTGAGGAGTCCGCGGGCTCGGCGGACTGGCGATCAGCAAAGTGGAGTTGACGGGCAGGAGTGCCTCTAGCAGCTTCTCTGAAGAATTCTCTGAAAGCAAACTCTTCCTCTTGAGGGCGCAGAGGGGCAGCGGACTGAGCAGCGTTCCGGGGAGTTGCTGACGACTGCCGAAGCGGAGTTCGGCGAGCTGGGGTCTGGCGGACTGGCGAGTCCGCTGGGTCCGCTGCGGCCTGAGGAGCAAGCCGCTGAGCCAAAGCAAGCAGAGCTTGGCTGATTGTGTCAAGACGCTGGTCGGTCTGCCGGCGAGACTGCTCGGCCTCAAGGCGAGCTTGTTCTATTGCGTCCCAAAGGGAATCTTCTGAAGAGCTGGAGCGGTCTGAAGAGCGGGCTCTGCGGTCTGACATCTTTCGTCCGCTGATTTCAAAACACTACTCGGATCTGAAGGTCGCGTGTTAACTGTTGATGCACGAAAACACAAGGGGGGTCGAGCACAACCAGCTAACTGTTCGAACACGGGGGAAAAAGAGAGACTGCGAGTAGCGATCTACTAAGCGGATGAGGACTGAAAGAAGAGCAGGGCCGTGAACCACGGCGACAACAGACTTCGCCCGTCGCGGCCTGAATGCCTCTCTTGCGACGGGCTTTCTCTTGATTGAAGAGGGGTTTGGTTACAAGTGAAAGGAAAAGACTAGTGAAGCAGAGCAAAGGGGAGCCCGCAAGGCACAAGAATCGAGTCCGCAGCCTGTAACAAGTAGGCTCCTGGGTCCGAGTCAGCGTGCCTTGAGTGCACCACCTCCCCCTATTTATAGGATAGGGGGCCTGCCCAAGCGGCAGGGCTAAAATAACCGGCTGCCCGGGGTACAGGAGAACCGGGCAGCGGTGACGGGAAGCAAAAAGAAAGAACACGCCAGTCCGCACAGAAGGGGCGGACTGGGCTCGCGAACTGGAGCTTCCACTGCTGCTGCTGGGCGCGGCCACTGGAGTCTGGCGGCCTGGGCGGACGGGATACTGCGTCCGCCGCTGGAGACTTGCCCAACGCGCCGGCGGACTGAGCGGACTGGGCTTTGCGTCCGCTGCTGGAGTATCACCCTTGGCTACTGGTGACAGTGCCGGACTGGGCGGACGGCCAAATCTTGTCCGCGCCTGCTGAATGGGGGCTTTTGGGAACTTGGAGTATGTTGCGGACTGAGGGGTTAACAGTCAAGGTCCCTCCCCCACGAGGTCCGAACTTGGCTAGTCGATCGGCGGCTACACTTTCTTCCCTTGGAACATGTTGAATTAAGAATGACCGGAATCCTCCGATCCCTTACCTTGGAGAGGTATCTGATGAGGGTTGGCTCCCGAGCTTCAAATTCTCCCCGGATCTGCGATGCTACTACCTTTGGATCAGTGAAAACCTCCATATCCTGAATCTCCAGCTCCTTTTCCAGGCGGAGGCCGGCGATCACGGCCTCATATTCCGCTTGATTGTTGGTCACGGGGAAATGTAGAATGACCGCTTGCTCTAGGGAGTGCCTTCCTGAGGGCCCCTAGGGAGTGCCTTCCTGAGGGCCCCTCAACCATCAACTTCCATGTTTCTCGCGGTTGCTGCTCTCCCCCCTCGACCTCAACAACGTAGTCTGCTAGAAAGTCCGCCACTGCCTGTGCCTTGATGGAGAGCCTTGGGACAAAGGAGATGTCGAACTCGCTTAGCTCAATAGACCACTTAGCCAGCCTCCCCGAGTGCTCCACTCCTTCGAAGATCTTGCGAAGAGGGTGGTCGGTCACCACCCTAATCGAATGCGCTTGAAAGTACGGCGGGAGTTTTCTAGTCGAGATGACCAAGGCATAAGCGAGCTTTTCCAGGATGGGGTAGCGAAGCTCCGCTTTCCTCAATATCCGGCTGACGTAGTAGATGGGCAGCTGCTTCTTTCCTTCTTCCCTCACTAGGATGGAGCTCACCGCCTCTGCTCCTACCCCGAGGTACAAGGTCAGGTCCTCTCCTTCCTTTGGGCTCTGAAGGAGAGGAGCCTGAGAGAGTTGTCTTTTTAGCCCTTGGAAGGCCTCTTCGCACTGGGCTGTCCATTCGAACCTTTGATTTCCCCGCAGCGCTTTAAAGAATGAAGAACACTTGTCTCCTGCCCTGGAGAGGAACCTGCTTAGCCCAGCCAGCTTGCCTGTCAAGCGCTGGACCTCCTTGGCATCGCCAGCTGACTCTAAATCCAGGATGGCCTTGACTTTGTCCGGGTTGGGCTCCACCCCCGCCGGAGTCAGAAGATGCCCGAGGAACTTCCCGCGGCTGGCCCCGAAGACACACTTCAAGGGGTTCAGCCTCATTTTGAACCTTCTTAGGGTGGCGAATGTTTCCTCCAGATCTTGCAGGTGCGAAACCATGCACTTGCTTTTGATCATTAGGTCGTCGACGTAGACCTCCAAGTTTCTTCCCCTCTGATCCCGGAAGACCCGATCCATCATGCGCTGATAGGTAGCCCCTGCGTTCTTTAACCCAAAGGGCATCATCTTATAACTGAAGCATCCCTCCCTCGTGATGAAGTAAACATCCTTGGTGTCAGGAGGGTGCATCCGGATCTGGTGATAACCTGAAAAAGCATCTAAAAAGCTCATGACAGAAAAACCGACGGCTGAATCAACCAGCGCGTCGATCCGAGGCAGGGGGTAGCAATCCTTAGGGCACGATTTATTCAACAAAGAAAAGTCAATACACATTCTCCATTTACCACCTCCCTTCATTACCATTACCACATTGGAGATCCAGCCTGGATACTGGATCTCTGAGATGAAGCCTGCCTCTAGGAGCTTCTTGACCTCCTCGCGAATGGGCTCCTCTAGCTTGGTGGCGATGGCTCTCATCTTCTGATGAATGGGGCGAGTGCGGGGGTCCAAGTTCAGGCGGTGGCAGGCTACGTCGGCGTCGATGCCCGGCATGTCCGCCGCTCTCCAAGCGAAGATGTCGACGTTCCTTTGAATGCAAGCCCGCACCTGCTCCCGGGCCTCGAGACTCAAGCCCCCGCTGACCCGCACCCTTTGCACTTGTCCTGCGCTGGTGAAGACCTCCATCTCCACTACTTCTTCGGCTGGCTCCAGCCGCGACTGCTCCCAGCCGGCCCTTGCCTCTTCCTCCAGCTCCAGCTCTCTCCCTTCTACCTCCTCCTCAACCTCCATCGCTTCTACCAGGCCCTCCTGCTGCTGCTCGACTCCTACGCCCCTCGGGGCCTCTCCCTCGACTCCTTCTGCCGCTTGCCCTCCTACTTCCATCGCCCCTTCCGGGCTCTCCTGCTCCTCGTCCCCCCGGACCACCTGCACATCTCCTTGCAGCTTCTCAGTCTCCCCTTCTCCGACTTCCCCCCTTGCTATCCCTCTTGCCTTCTCTAGGACCATCTCCTCTTCCTCAATAACCTCCTCTAGGGCCGCCATCTATATCTCCAACTCTTCTGCCTCTGCCATCCACGAAATGGTGTTGACTGCTGTAACGTAACATTTCCTTGCCACCTTCGGGTCCCCTCTTACCCTGACCTGCACCCCCCCCCCCCCCATTGTTGAACTTGAGGCATTGATGGAACGAGGAGGGGACGCAGCGAAAGGCGCTGATGAGGGGGCGCCCAAAGATGGCATTGTAGCTGCTCGGGGCGTCCACGATCACGAACCTACAGTTCCGCGACACGCCCCCCAACCTTACGTGTAACCCTACTCCTCCTTCTACCTCTTTCCTCTCTCCGGAGAACCCAAACAGAGGTCCATCCGATGCCAAGACCCTCTTCCCTTCAACCCTCATCTCATCAAAGGCCTTCTTGAAGATGACATTTATCGAGCTCCCGTTATCCACCAGTATCCTTGAGACCGTATAATTTTCCACCGCCGTCTGGATCACCAGGGCATCACAGAAAGGATCCTCGTAGTCTGGCATGTCTGCTGATGAGAAAGTGATCTTTTCTTCTGGTGGGGGGACCTGGGAGGTGGAGGCCACCCCCCTTCGGTACATGGTTTGCAGGCTCCCCTTGCGGGTTGCCTCAATCCCCACTCTCCCGTGAATCACCCCGATTCCCCCCCCCCCGGGTTCCTACATCCACCCGATCTTCACACCTATCTTCCGTCTCGCCTTGCTGCACCTCCACTATCCTCACCGGTGGATCGTTCCTCCCTACTCCTCTCGCTTCTCTTAACTCTAAGAATTCCGGACAGGTGGCCGTCGCGTGACCTTCCTCCTGGTGGAAGTCACAAAAGAGCAACGCCCCCCCCCCCCCCCCCCCCCGCCCCTTCTGCCATCTCCCCTTCCTCTTATACCTCCTCCTCGAGCTCCTCTGGTTGCTACTCTCCCCCTTCCTACTTCCATGGCCTCCTGCGGTGGTGCGGGACGACCCCTCGATTCCTGCCTCCATGCCGGTCGATCGAACCTCCGGGGCTCCTGTAGGTTATCCCTCCCCTGATAGCCTTCTCCTAGGCCCTGGGGGCGACCCTCCTGGGGCCTCCAACCTAACCGGTTGTTCGGCTCCCGGGCCCCCCAACCCTGCTGCTGCCCAAACCTTCGGGGCTCCTCCCTTCTCCTTTCTTCCCTTTGCTCCCTCTGTTCCCTCGGCTCCTTCTGTCTTCCCGCTGCTGGCTCCTTCCCGTCATCCTCTGCTAGCTTGGCCAACTTCCTGGCGAATGCTGGGTTTGCTCTCTCGAAGTCAATCTCCTTTGCCGCCCTCTCCATGAGCTCCTCAAAGGAGAGGGGTGGCACCCTCTTCAACTCCATGCTAAAAAATCCCGGTCTCAGCCCCAGGGTGAAGGCCAGCATCAGCGCATACCCTGGAACTTCCTGGACTAAAAGGATCTCCTCCTAAAACCGGTCGACATAGTGACCCAGCATCTCGTCCGGCCTCTGCCTCACCGCAAACAGGCACTCCGCTTCCTTCTTCCGCTTCTTTGAGGTTGAGAGCCTCAACAGGAAACTTATCCGCAGATCTTCAAAACAGTAGATTGACCTGGCTGGCAACTGGTGGAACCAGTCCCGAGCCTTCTCTTTCAATGTGATGGCAAACAACCGGCACTTGAAGGCGTCCGTCATCTGCCTTATCGACACAACGTCCTCAAACCATTGTATGTGCTGTACCGGGTCATCCTTCCTCGAGTAGTAGGACATGTCGGGCTCCCGGAACCCCTCTGGTACCGGAGCCGAGATGATGAGCTCGCTAAAGGGGCTCTCGCCTCCTGCCTGGCGAGAGGGCACGTCCCGCGGCCTCGGCTGGCTGGCCCGATCCGCAAGACCGTGCCCCGGGAAGAGCTCCCGCACCGCTGCTTCCTTCTCGCCCAGATCCGTCAGTGCCTCCTTGCCCGGGCGCTGGCTCTGGCCTGGGAAGAGTTCCCGCGCAGCCACATCTCTCTCGCCAGCCTCGCCCGGGACCTCCTTTCCTGGGCGCTGCCCTGGGGCGTTCTCGCCCAAGAGCGGGACCTCTTCTATTGGGACCTGAGGGGTGGCCCACTCGCCTCTCGCCGAGAAGGCTAAACTGATTGTCTGCAAGACCTCTCGCCTGAACTCATCCAGCATCCTCTTCGTTGCCTCCTCTCCCCGGGTGGGGGATCCTCCAGAACCTGACCCTTCACCTTCACCTCCAGCCATAAGACAAAACTCGAGGCTTTCTTGAATCGGCTGCCTTCCACGCTCCCCGCACCAGAACTGTTGAAGCCAAATATGACCTCAACTGAAGTTCGAAGAAAAAGGGGTGCAGCCAAAACCTACTTCTCTCAAGTCTCCACCCTTGACTGGATTCAAAGGACCTAAGACTGAACCAATAGCCTCAGCAGGGAGGTCCCACCTCACACCCGGAAGATCTCTGAGAGCTTCCCCTCCAAAGCCAAAGCTGGGCTAGGAGCTCCTCAGAAAGCACTGAAATTTTGGGAGACAATGATAGCTTGCTTTCTAAGGAGCCCTTATGGGTCTATTTATAGCATTTTGCTGTCCTGAATTTACTGAAAAGCCCCTAGTTGGTCTGCCAATAGCCGAATCCCGCTGTTTCTCTGAGGGTACTGAAGTAATTTCTCCTGAGGGCAATTAGGACATTCTTCCTAAGGCCCTGGGCCCCACTCGGCGAGAGCTGTGCCGAGACCCTTCTGCCCAGGGCATGGCGCGAACGTTCTCGCCCGGCGTATGCGAGAACTCTTTGAGATAGGAGCTTGGCTCGGGCGCAAGCGCTTCCGCGCAGGCCGCGCTCGACGATCTTGGCCTACGGTTCCTCGTTCAACGATCAGGCGCGATCGTTCCCGCCTTCTTTGGGCGAGATCTTCCTTAGGGCGGGAACACTTCAGATAACCCAACTGTGACCATTGTGCCTCCTTGTCTGGCTCAGCGAATATGGGGTTGTACACCAAGCTTAGAAACAGAGTTCAAATCAGTGTAAGAAGGAGATTTACAACCCAACGCGTGAAGGCTAGCCATGATTCTCGGCCGGAGTCGAAGGTTGTCGTTCTTTGTCTGGGCTCGGTCGATGGTTGACGTCCGAGGAAGCTTGAAGTGCTGTCACCTACTTCAAAGGCCTTTTCCCCGTCTTCTCCACATTCTGTGAAGGCTAGAAGTTGCCGGAAAACTCTTCGTTGGTGGAGAGAAAGAGCTCCAAATGCTCATCTTGAGACGGAGAAGCAGAAAACAATGGAAGATCTTCGCTTACGGTGAAGTTTGGCGGAAGAACAGTGACTAGATGAGCTTTTCAAGGAGGAGAGAGGAAAAAGCTACTAGGGTAAGGATTTCACGCTCAGAGGTGTGGAAATGGCGGACTGATCCTGTCTCTAGTCAACACCTGAACTTAAATAGAAACAGGTCAGAAAAATGATCACACACGGTTTGGCGCACGACCGTGCGTTAACCTTGCGATGTTAACTTGCAGGCCAAGATTGTGGAAGAAGATGCGTTGACCCGTGTGTTTTACTCTCACACGGGCGCTTCCGCCTGTACGTGAAGGAAAATGCACGGGTAACCACAAAGCGCTGAAATTCATGGCAAGTAGGTTGAACCGTGCGTTTTACTCGTGCACGGGCACTTCTGCCCATGCGTGAACAAATCGCACGATTAACCACAGAGCGCTATAAAACCATAATGCAACAGGAAAACCGTGCGTCTCCTTCACGCACGGTTCCGAAGAAACCGTGCATGAATAAATCACACGGATTGGTCAATCCATCCAGAGATAACCTGTAGAAATCACATGATTCGGTGGAAATCGTGCACAAAGGAATCACACGACCGTGCGTTTTCCACAAGTCAGAATTCCAGAATTGGGGGAAAACTGATCACCTGCACATCAAAACCAAAGCTGGAGCAAAAGTTCCCAGCACCAAATATACAACAAAGAATATCCAAAGCCGCACGAGAGTACCCCAGTACATACCCCCGACATCCCGGTGCAATTTGCAAACCAAAATGGGCTGATACAGTGCACAATGACTAAGTGAGGCCCTAATCAAATATATGTCAATTCCTACTGAAATAATAGTGCACTAGCATGAAAATAAGCTCAGATGAGTCCGAAGAACCCTATATAAATCAGACTCATCATACCACCATACTTAAACATTTTCTTGTCCCGAGCAAATCATCCCTAACATGGACGAGTAAAATAGCATAGCTGGCCTATAACTGTGTAGCGGAGTTCCATGTGAAATCGCATGCTCACGCTCTTTGGAATACCGTAAAAGGAATTTCTAATTATGTACGAATAGCCTATATATTTCTAAAGGCGTATCAAAATATTATTACTACTCTACTATAGAATCGAGGGGAATCATTCGGTCACGCGCAAGGAGAAAGCAGACAATCACTAAGTGGAGCATTTCCAAAGCAAGGGATTGGGATAACCTCCAAAGGAATCCACCAATGTCAGTGACCATATGCTTGCCTGTTTACACTCTCTCCACGACACTATTTTGACATAAGAGCGAATCCTAGGACTTTAAATATAATGGAGGCTTATGCGAAGGTGAGGTATATAAAGATAAACAAGTCGGATACGCACACCCAAAACGAGACCACTCGAAAACAATAACAACTATACTCAACGATAAACACGCGCATCGCACCACCAGACTTGGATTTTTAACGGTGCGTGCACACCCATAACGATCACAATACAACCAACTTTCACAAACATAAAAACACAACTCTAAAATAATTTTTTTTTCTTTTTCTTTTACTATTTGTTTTTCTTTTCTTTTAACCAAATAACCAAAACTAGCCAAAAAAACGACAACACCACAAGCTGCACAAACACCCACATAACTGCCATACATAAAAGATACAAAGTACAATAAAACAAACCAATCGAGCGACCACATTCGGGTGTGCGAGTAGGAAATGCTATATGGCTTTGGTAGCGAGCCGTAGGGATATCAAGGGAAGGGACAGGCTCAACGGGGATAACAATAGATAGATGTTGGGAATGGTACAAGGCTCAAACTAGACAAAGTGACGGCCTACATCACGCGCGCACTTGACTAGCCATGTACCCATACTTCGAGAGTAGCTAGGGGCAAGTTCTTAGCCACCGAGAAAGACAATCCCTCCTCCCTACTCAAGTAATACAAGGCTAGCGATGTCGACATACATCCCTACGCTACCGTTTGATTCACACCAGATTCGAAGTGGACGAGTAGAATAAACAAGATTTACGCCAATAGAAATAATATACGCTATAAGCATTAAAAGAATCTAATTCTACACGTAATCCTAAATGAGACGTGAGCACTCAATTAGGAGCACTACAGGAGTCAACATTTTGCTCCGCCTCACAATCCTAGGCCAGCGTCGAAATTTTCCAAATCTCACACTAGTGACGATAAAACTCACGACGTGCTCCTATTCAAGCACGCACTCAAGTGTGGTGCAGTGGTATGCAATGCCAATAAATAACAGCAAATGAAAATATTCTTCTAGCATGACAATGATTTAATGCACGTGCGTGAGTAACCCGCATAACTCTCCCCACCAGACTTAGCCTAAACATCCTAACACCACAATGTGATCGTGAAATTAAAAAGCAAGTAAGGAGAAGGGGTTACCAAATGCTCAGAAATGAGCACACCAGAAGATTGACGTTAATTTCTATTGAAAAAGTCCACGACCCAAATGGAATTCACCTACAAAAGCCAATTTCTCCAAGCACAACAATCATATTATAGAATATGAAAAAACAACAAAAACAAAATAATGGGTTGTCTCTCAGAAGACACTTTTCTTTACCATCCTTAAGGTGTACCAAATACATGTATTAGCAGTTTTATATAGAGTTCAAGTGCATAAGCACAATAAGCAATGATAAAGTCTAAAATTTCTCAAAAAACATTAAACACAAATTATACAACAAAAGAGGGGGCGGCCCCGGAGATCCTTCACATCTCAGCTAAACGCTGACTTGTGATAAATCCTCCCAGACAAGCGAGATAAGGGAGAAGCAAAAGATTTAGGGCCCAGGGAAGACGAATCTCCCCTGCCCCTAGCCTAGTCTTTCTCGCGCCGGCGGGCAAAATCCAGCGCCTTGCGCTTTCGCAATTCATTCTTTAGCAATTCTACGGATGGGGATCGCCATGGTGGTACAACCACTCTATCCAATCCATAGGTATTTCTAGCTTTCCTGTCCGGAGGCGTCCTTTCCTCACCCGCGACGGGTGATAGATCAACCCGAGTAACCCGTTTCATAATTTTACACAAATCATTCGAATCAATATAAGTCTTTGATTCCAAATTATGCACGCTTTCAACAGCCATGCTCTGCTCCTTTGCCCCAGCAACTTGCCTTTCACTATGCTCTCTATCTTTTTCATCCGCAACTAGTTGCACTCCAAGCAACTCCGATTTTGTTTCTCCTTTAGCTTTCTTCAGCATTTTCGCTACTTTCACTGCCTTCTCTTCACCTTTCTACAACACACCTGTCTCAGCAATACTAGGCAAACCGTTAGATAACACAACATTTAAATCCTACAGCTTTCCGTGTTCATTCAGAATCATAGAGGGAAGAGATGGCAGTAAAGGCGAATCAACCTTGGATGCCAAGGTGTTGCCACTCACGTTAAATTGCAATGTTGCCCCACTAGATTTCAGGAATGGAACCCCTACGATAGGTTTTGAAACATTCCCCATTGGTCCCAAAACCTGAAAATCAGTGATCACTACAGCACCGTTCAATATCACTTCCACCTCCTTTATCTCACCATCGGTCTTCACTACCGACCCGTCAGCTAGAACGAGCGATTTCCGGATATTTGACTCGATATTCAAATTAAATTTTTCAACATCTTGCAAAGCAGGAATGTTTCAAGAAGATCCGGAATCACATAAGGCCATAGTCTCAACCTCATTTATTTTGCATTTCACAGCCACTTCATTTTCAGTACACTCATCCGTCTCCCCAACACACTTCCCTTGCTCACGGGAATTTTGTTCTGTGATGCTCGGGAGGGCGCCGCGAGTATGCTGAGAGAACACATGGGACAGTTGACCTAGCCGTGTCTCCAAGTTTCTCATGGAGGCGGTCTGTGTGGCCATTTGGATTGGGCCATCTCCACAAATTTTTCCATCATCTCTTCTAACGCACTCTTTCGCGTCCTCTGCGCTTTCTGATTATAACCCGCTTGCGGCGGTCGCGGCTGGCTATTAGAAGTTTGAGCATCAAACTGTTGCTGGCTTCCCTGCCACATTTGACCAAGCGCAAATTGGTTCCAGGAGAAATTCGGATGATGCATTCGGGTTATAAGCATTGTTATAAGGAGCAGCGCGGTTCTGATTACTTATAAAATTCACATTCTTGTCAGCAGATATACCTGAGGGATCAGCAAAAGCTTCTCCAGTTGGGCACTCATAAGTATGATGGCCGGGGTTTCCACAACCCTGGCATGAAATAGCCATCACCTGAGCTGGAGGAGGGGTCGATCTGGTTAGCAACATCATTCCATCCATAGTAGTATGCTCGCCTCAGCTTGCGGATGCACCGCATTTACCTCGAACAAATTTCTCACACCCCTAGGCGCGTTTCTTCCAGCAGTCCAATACGTGCTATGAGAAGTAGTGTCACGAAGGAGCCGCAAAGCCTCATCGGGAGTTAGGTTCATGATAGTGCCTCCAGCCGCCGCGTCGATCATGACCCTGTAATTAGGCTCACAGCAAAAAAAAAGATTTTAACAAAATTTCACGGCTCACAGCCTTGCTGCGTGCATCGACACTGCATATCATCAAATCTCTCGCAGGCCTCAGATAATGTTTCTTGGTCCAGCTACCGGAAGGTGGCTATCTACCTTCGGCCGTTCACTATTTTGTCCACTGGGTGGAATTTAGCTAACAACTTCGAGGAAAGAGCTTCGCACGTAGTTATAGTCCCAGGAGCAATAATGTGGAGCCAGGTTTTTGCCTTGTTCCTTAGAGAAAAAGGGAACATCCTTAGCTTCATCACGTCATCAGTAATACCGACATAGCGGAAGGTACCACATATCTCCGAGAATTCCGCCATATGGAGCTGCGTATCCTCACTTGGCAGGCCAGAAAACTGCGTATTATTGCGGATCATGTTGAGGATGGCGGGTTTTATCTCGAAGTGGTGGTTCATGATGGTGGGGCCAAAACCAGGGTAAACACTTCTTGCGGTAGGGGTCGTGAAGTCTCGCATTGTCCTAATGCGGGGTCGTACCACCTCCTGGTCCTCATCGACCCGTTCACCAATGCCATTTCCTTCTTGACCAAATTCGTCCATTCTTTCTCTTCATTTAGCAGCAGCAGCACGTCGGCGAGCTCACCTTGCTCGTGCGGTTTCAAGATCAACACCAAGATCTTCACCAAAATACCTGGGGTTTGGATCTGTCATACAACATGTTGAAATTTGTGAAGTGAAAGTGGGTGAATGGAGCACTTGGACCTATCCGCGTGGACTACACAGACAGGTTTGGCGGACTGCTAGGTCGGCAGGGAAGTTGCAGACGATTTGTTCTGTAGCGGCCTGGGCGGTCTGTTCGTGCTGAAGTGTCCGCCAGTAAGTGCGGACTGGCCCTTGTGGCAAGTGGTGTGGACTTGGTTGGTTCTGAACCAAGTCCATGTTTGGCTCAGTCCGGGGAGATCGCACAGTGGAGCGTGGACTGCTTCTCAGTCTGCCAAGTGTTGGGTACATTGGTTTAAATGTACCTGATTTGAAGAAGCCTCACCCAACTCAATGATATACATCAAAATGTATTTGATGTGCTTTTGAGTTACTTGTGCAGGTTAAGTATTTGCAGGACTGAAGCAAAAAGTTTCTAAGTACATGTGTCGACACCCAGAGGGAAAGTGTCGACACTTAAGAAGACTTGTGTCGACACCCAGACAAGCAGTGTCGACACTTGGAGTCATTGTGTCGACACTAAGGATGCAGAGTCGACAACAGACACAAAGTGTCGACACAAGGAGCTGTGTCGACACTCAGTGAAGAAAAGTGCAGTAAAGCTATGTCGACACTTAGCAGCAGTGTCGACACCTAGAAGAACTGTGTCTACACCAGAAAGTGTCGACACCTGGAGTTGTGTCGACACTCAGCAAAAGTTAGCAGAGATTAAGTATAAGTGTCGACACCCAGAACAATGTGTCGACACTCAATAGAAGAGTCAGCATTTGAAGAAAGTGTCGACACCCAGAACAATGTGTCGACACACAACAGAAGAGTCAACGCTTAAAGAAAGTGTCGACACAAGACAGTATGTGTCGACACTCAGCTGAAGACTCTACACTTGAAGAAAGTGTCGACACATGGAGCTGTGTCGACACTTAGTGAAGAACAGCAAGATCAACAAATTATTCTAAGTACAAGTGTCGACACTATGGGAATGTGTCGACACTCAGCTGAAGTATCAACAACAAGAAGAATGTGTCGACACAAGGAGCTGTGTCGACACTCAGCAAGTATCAACACTGAAGACATGTGTCGACACCAAGAAGTAGTGTCGACACTTAACAGATTCAACACATGAAGATGTGTCAACACAAAGGAGATGTGTCGACACTTAGAAGAATTCAGCAAAATACAGAAGATCAAGTACTTGTGTCGACACTAAATTTCAGTGTCGACACATGAAGAAGAAACAGTGTCGAGACATAGAATCTACAACACAAGAAGTTGTGTCGACACCTTGTAGACTTGTGTCGACACTTACACAACTTGTGTCGACACTTGGTCCATAAGTGTCGACACTTAAAGACAGAAAGTCTCGACACTATCAGACAGTTAGAGAATTTTCAAGAACTGACTGGATGACTTGACAGCTGCCGTTCCAGCCGGTCTACAGCACTTGTCAGAGTTGTCAGAAAGCAGTTATGAACCGGACCAGCCGGTTACCATGAAGAAGGCCTATAAATAGGCTTATACAGTCTACAGAAACTGTTGTTGTGGTTGTTGAAGATTGATAAAGTTCAAATTATTGATCAAGTATCTAAAAAAGAAGATCTAGCTATTCCTTGAAGAATCAAGTGCAGATCTAAGAAGTTGGAGAGAGAGAGCTCCATCCAAGAAATCAGCTGTTGGAACCCAGCTGAGAAGAAGGATTCAGATTGGTCTGAATCTTAAGTAGCAGAGATCAAGGATCAACTGCAGAAGGAATCAATCTTATTGAGTTCTACTTTCAAGAAGGTTTGAAGAAAGCTAAGTCAGATTCAGTCCAGCTGAGTTCTTCCAAGAACTCATCAAGAATCTCACAACTTATCTCTCTTTCATCTAAGTTGTTGAGTTTATACATTTTGTATTCATTATAACTTGTAGGATCCTTAGGGATCTGAGATTGTAAGCCTGCAATTATAAAGGCTGAGGGTAGGAGAGTTAAATCTCTGAGTGTAGGCCTTGGTGGCTAAGTGTAGGCCTTGGTGGCTGAGTATAGGCCTTTGTGGCTGAGTGTAGGCCTTTGTGGCTGAGTGTAGGCTTTGTGGAAAAGCTGAGTTGTAGGGCCTTGGGCCTGAGGTGTAGGCACCAGTTTGGGTTCTGAGATAGTGGAGGAGTTTGGCCGAATCTAGTACACTACTAGATAGGCGAAGGGGGAAAGTGGATGTACCCAAAGCTTGGGGAACCACTATAAAACTCTGTGTCTACTGTGTGATTGTTGTTGGCTGTGATTGTTGCATATGTGCTGTGTTATAGTAGATAGAATTCTGTGAAATTAACTGATTGCTGCCATAAAAAGTTAAAAAGAATTAGGTCACCTATTCACCCCCCCCCTCTAGGTGTTTAGGTACTATATCTTTCAAGTGGTATCAGAGCGAGGTTACTCAAAAAGGACTAACAGTCTGAGGAGATCCTGATTGGCAGTTTCAGTCTAAGTCAAATTACAGATTCAAGAAAATCAAGAACCATGGGTTCCACAGATAATCACAAGGAATTGGGATCCATGAAATTACCTATATGTAGGAAAGTGATTTTTGGGATCTGGAAGGAAAGGGTAAGGCTGTTTATGAAAGCCTCAGACCCTAGGATTTATATCACAGTCAAAGAGGGGCCATATGTGCCCATGAAGATATCAGTTCTAGATGCAAATCAGAGAACACCCAAGGATTTCTCTGAAATGACAAAGGATGAGATTGTCCTAGCCACCATGGACAAAAGGGCTCAAAACATTATAGTGAGTGCCATAGATGATGCAACTTTTCAGAATCTTATATACTGTAAGACAGCCAAAGAGATGTGTGATACTCTTATTGTGTATATGGAGGGTTCTGAAGAAGTAAGGCAAGACAGAAAATCCTTACTAAATCAAGAGTATGAAAGTTTTAGACAAGGAAAGGGTGATAGCATAACTGAGTGCTATAAGAAGTTCTATAGGATAGTGAATGAACTCATGTCTTATGGAAGAGAGTTCAGTAATTATGAACTAAATGACAAGTTTCTAAGGTCCCTAACTAAAGATTGGGACACCAAGATCTGTGCCATTAGCGAAATGACTAAGTTGGGAGAAATTCCTCCACCTATACTATTTGGCAAATTATTGTCATATGAAATGCAGTTGACAGTGAGGAAAGAGGAGGAGAAATCAACAAGAAATAAACATAAGGAAAGAACAGTAGCTTTCAAGACAGAAGCCCCCAGAAAGTACAGGAGTAAGTCACCAACTCCACCTCCAAAGGTTGCTGAATCAGAGTCAGATGAGTCTGTCAGCACAAAGTCTGAAAGCAGTGAAAGTGATGAAGACTTTGCTGCCTTCACTAGACATTTTCAGAAGTTCTTAAAGAAGAAACAGTGGAGGTCAAGGCCTTCTACTTCACAGGGAAAAGAAGACTTTTATCAGAATAAAAAGACTTCAAAGAAGGACAGGAAGAGGACTAAATCTAGTAAGGTAACTGTTTCAAAAATAGTGTGCTATTGCTGCAATAGACAAGGTCATGTTGTTGCAGATTGTCCAGAAAAGAGAAAAGAGTCTGGTGACAGGAAGAAGACTCATTTCAAAGGCAAGAAAGAGAAGTCTTTTGTTGCCAAAAAGGAAAAGACTCTGTCAGATATTTCTTCTTCAGAAACTGAGTCAGATGCTGAGGCATACATAGGGCTGTTTGCTGAAGAAGAAAAAGAGTTCATGCAGATTATGAAGTCTATATATGAACAAGAAGACAGTCAATGCCAAGGACTGATGGCATTGACTGAAAATGACAAAATCCTGGAGCAGCCAGGACCCAGTAAGGTACAAAGTTCAACTTTAAGTTCAGTTTCTTGTTCCAGTACAGAATCAGATTCATCATCATCAAATGATGAGAGTGCATCTGAGTCTGAAGAAGATATTCATCAGCTGATAGATGAATATAAGGTACTGTTGCAAGCTTACAAGAAGAGCAAGTCCTAGCCAAAAGTCAGGCAAAGGAAATTGCTGATCTCAAAGCTGCAGCAACAGATTCTGAGAAATTGTTTGATCAAAAGCTTAATGAGATAGCCAGACTGAAGCACATAACAGTGATTCAGATGGGAACTATATCATTTAAAAATGATCAAATCAAGAGTCTGGAGATTAATCTTCAGAAGGAGAGAGAGCTTGTTGCTAGGTTTTCTAAACCTAAGTCAGTGTTACCCATAATTGATGAATTTGTTCATCACAAGGGTAAAGCTGGACTGAGATTTACTAGACCTGCAAGGACTGAGCAGTCCAAGTCCAAGTCCAAGGGCAAAGCCCCAACACTCAACAAGTCAGCTGTAGATAAGACAGCAAAGACAGTACCTAAGTAAAGGTACAATAAGTTTGAATGTTGGTGCTGTGGCAAGGTTGGCCATTTTGCAATGGACTGTTGGCACAATGCTAGTGTCAAAGTGAGTAACAAACTACCTGTTGGAAAGCCTGCAGGTAGCTTTGTCAGGTTGCAAACTAACAAGTACCAAGGACCCAAGAATTCTTTGGGTTCTAAGATTCATTAATCTGTTTTGCAGGTGAGTCCAAGTGGCCATGCCCCAACATGGTACTTGGACAGTGGATGTTCCAGACATATGACTGGAACTAGAGGATTACTAAGGGACTACATTCCAATAAACGATGGTCCAAAAGTCACCTTTGGTGATTCTGAAAAAGGAATCATCAAAGGATTTGGTAACATTTCTAGTAACTTGGTTACCATTACTCAAGTGGCTTATGTTAAAGGGTTGAAACACAACCTAATAAGTATAAGTCAATTAAGTGATGTAGGGTATGACATCTCATTTGTTAAAAATGGTTGTCATATTAAGAGGTCAACTGATCAAGAGATAATTTTGACTGGTTATAGGAAAAGGAGTGTCTATTGCTTAGACATTATGGTTGAGAACAATGGTTCTCCAGTGTGTCTTGTAGCTGATGAGATAGTCTCTCATTGTGTCAAATGGCACAAGAGGCTTGCCCATCTTAACTACAAGACTATTAGCAAACTCTTTAGCAAAGAGTTAGTGAGGAATGGTCCTCAAGTTAAGTGTGTTAAAGATGGTATTTGCTCAGCTTGTCAAAAGGGCAAGCAGACTAGATCCACCTTTAGAAGCATAGAAAACAAAGATGCTGTGAGGTGTTTATACCTCTTGCATATGGATCTCTTTGGTCCAATGCCAGTTCACAGCCTAGGTAGGAAGGTCTATACCTTTGTAGTTGTAGATGACTACTCAAGGTTTTCCTGGGTGTTCTTCTTAAGACAGAAATCTGAAACACCTAGTGTCTTCCATAGCTTTGTCAAGCAAATTCAGAATGAACTAGACAGTACAGTGGTCAAGATTAGAAGTGACCATGGTACTGAATTTCAGTCTGATAGCATGACAAAACTATGTGAAGAATTTGGGATATTTCAAGAATTTTCTTCACCTAGAACACCTCAGCAAAATGACATTGCTGAGAGGAAGAATAGGACCTTGATTGAGGCTGGTAGGACCCTATTAATTGATACATCACTACCAGAATATTTCTGGGCTAAAGCAGTTAATACTGCATGCCATGTTATAAATAGGGCTACCATCACTAAAAGCCTCAACAAGACCCCCTATGAAGTTGTGAAAGGCAGGAAACCAAACCTATCCTACTTCAGGATCTTTGGTTGCAAGTGCTTCATACTTAACAATGGTAAGTCTTACTTAACTAAGTTTGCTGCCAAGTCCCAAGAGGGAATTTTTGTTGGGTACAGCAATAATAGTAAGGCTTATAGAGTCTATAACTTGTCTACTCAAGTTGTAGAAGAATCTGTACATGTAGTATTTGATGAGACTAAACTTATTAACAACGAGTTGTCTAGTAGTGCATGCAGCCCCACAGGTTTAACAAAGAAGATGGACAAGCTCACTATAGAAGAAGATAGTGGCTGTTGTCCAGGGGGAGTACTACATGTACCAAATGCAGAAGAAGTACAAGGAGTACAGCAAGATGATGAAACTGAAGAGGTTTAACCAGAAGTCAGGATGCCTCCTGCCAATAGGCATCTTAGAGATCATCCAGTAGAGCAGCTTATTGGAGATCCAAGACAAGGGGTACAAACAAGGAGCAGAAATCTGAATACAGCAATCTACTCCAGTTTTCTATCTCAAGTTGAACCAAAGAAGTTTGAAGAAGCCATTCTAGATCCACAATGGACTGAAGCAATGCAAGAAGAGCTGAATCAGTTCAAGAGATGCAAGGTCTGGTAACTTGTTCCTAAACCTAAAGACCACAATATAATTGGAACCAAGTGGATCTATAGGAACAAGATGGATGAACAGGGTGTCATCATTAAGAATAAAGCAAGATTGGTTGCTAAAGGATATAGGCAGGAAGAAGGTATTGACTTTGATCAAACCTTTGCTCCAGTAGCCAGACTGGAAGCCATAAGGATGTTTCTTGCCTATGCAACCTTTCAAGGATTCAAGGTTTACCAAATGGATGTCAAGTCAGCATTTCTGAATGGTAATCTTAAAGAGGAAGTCTATGTGGAACAGCCATCAGGTTTTGTTTATTCAACTTTACCTAATCATGTCTATAGACTTAGGAAAGCTTTATATGGGTTAAAGCAAGCCCCTAGGGCTTGGTATGAAACCCTATCTAGTTTCCTCATTGAGAACAAGTTTTCAAGGGGGAAAATAGATAAGACTCTATTCCTTAGGGAATCAGGAGGCAAAGTAATACTAGTCCAAATATATGTAGATGACATTATATTTGGGTCTACTGAAAGTAGTCTTTGCAAAAAGTTTGCAAAACTAATGCAAAGTCAATTTGAGATGAGTAGTATGGGAGAGCTAAAGTTCTTCTTGGGTCTCCAAGTAAGACAGACTGAGAGTGGTTTATCCATATGCCAGTCCAAGTTCACCCTAGAACTCATAAGAAGTATGGTATGGATTCATCCAGCACCATGAAGACTCCTATGTGGTCAAGTATGTCTCTTAGCAAGGATGATGCAGGGAAGCCTGTAGATGAAACCTTGTATAGAGGGATAGTTGGCTCCCTATTATACTTGACTGCATGTAGACCAGATATCATGTATGCTACATGTGTGTGTGCAAGGTATCAAGCCTGCCCTAAAGAGTCTCATTTGACAGCAGTCAAAAGGATATTGAGATATCTAAAGTGCACTCCCTATCTAGGCCTCTGGTACCCTAGGAATGGGGATTTTGATCTAATAGGTTATTCAGATGCAGACTTTGCAGGATGCAAAGAAGATAGAAAAAGCACTACTGGAACCTGTCAATTCCTAGGTGGGAGACTAATTTCATGGAGTAGCAAAAAGCAAACAAGTGTGGCTATCTCCACTGCAGAGTCAGAGTATGTGGCTGCAGGAAGTTGCTGTGCTCAACTTCTGTGGATACAACATCAGCTTGAGGACTATGGATTTCAGGTAAGTAGAACTCCACTCTTCTGTGATTCTACAAGTGCTATTTCAATTGCACATAATCCTGTATCTCATAGTAGAACAAAACATATTGAAATTAAATATCATTTTCTTAGGGAGCATGTAGAAAGAGAAGATATTTTTCTTGAATATGTTAAAACTGATAATTAATTAGCTGATATGTATACTAAGCCCCTAGAAGGAGCTAAGTTCAATAGATTTAAAATTGAACTAGGAATGATAAACTTAGAGTAAGTTTACAGAATTGAAATTGGCTAAGTAAAAAGGTGTCGACACATAGAGATTTCTGTGTCGACACAGAATAGTGGTGTCGACACTTCAGGAAAAAGGTGTCGACACATCTAGGAAATTGGTGTCGACACTTCAGAATATTAGTGTCGACACATGACATGTAGGTGTCGACACATCCAATGTGATGTCAACACTTAGTATTTACTCAGAATTCTCTAAGTAAAGTCTCGACTATGTGTCGAGTTATGTAGTGTCGACACATAAACAAGTGTCGACACATAAAATCTGTTGACTAAACTTGTGTCGACACATATGTGTCGAGACATTATAAGTCAGTGTCGACACTTATTGCCAGTGTCGACACAATTTAAGTTAGCTGTCCCGCCTGTTCATCTTCAAAATTAGAAAGGTATAAATAAGGTTTTGTCTTAGTTTGTCGACACGCTTTCAAAGTTTCGAGACCAAACTTCTGTGTCGACACCTCTCTTCTCTCAAGACAAATTCTACAAACCCTAATGGCACCTAAGCTAGAGGAGAACGTTAATGAAGGATACGAGCTGGTGCGCAATGCTTTCGATGATGATGATCAAGAAATCCAGACTGTCGTAACCCTAGTAGCCGACTCAGGGTTAGAATATCTTGTTTCAGAGCCAACGAAAATTTGGAGGAAAGAGGTACTGGAATTCATCAATGGAGCTAAGGTAGATGAAACTGGATTCAAGATAAAATCCAGGGTTCATGGTGAGAAGGTGAAGGTTTCACCTAAAAGTCTGAGGAAAGTATTACAGTTACCAAGAACAAAAGAAGAAGATGAGGTTACTGCTTCAAAGACTAGGGAAGCTCTAACATGGTGTGGTCTAGATTCTAAGATGAAAATAGGATCTGTGTTTAACAGAAAGGGCATGAATAGCCAAGGGAAATTTCTGTCTGAGATAGTTGGCAAAGTAATCCTCAGTAAGCCAGGAGGGCATGACAGAGTGTCTGCCTACATGTTTAGTATTATGACAAGAATCATCTTCACTCTGAACACTGACTGGTCTGTTATAGTGTTTGAGAAGATAAAGGAAAGCTTGAATAAACCCAATCTGGGCAGGATCATAAGTCTATACCTAGCTGGTACCATACCAGAGGTTATGCAACAAGCTGCTGGAAGCAAAATCAACCACATGAGAAAAATAGATCTGAGAATTTTCTCCAGATGGGATAGGGTGTTGTCTAAAGAGATGCCAACCCCTGAGAAGATCATTCCTGAGAAAGAAATTCCACCAAAGAAGAAGAGGAAAACTGCTCCAGTGGCTCAAGTGTCCACTAGCAGCTCTGATAGTGAAGAACAAGTGGTTTTTACACCAGATGAGAATGAGGAAGGAACTGCTGTAAAGTCTCCTACTCCTCAAGATGTTGCTGAGATCCAGGGGGAGCTACCTCAAGCTAGCCCCATCCACAAGGATCAAATCCATGGGGAGCATCTAGTTGTAGAAGAACCAACTACACTAGAAAGTGAACAAGCAACCAACGCCATACTAGAGGTAATCACTGAACTAAATGCTTTAGATGTTCCTATAGAGGATACTGATTTGACTGATGTTCATCAGCAAACTCAGCTGGATAGCCAAGTCCCAGATGTTGTCATGGAAGACACATCTGCTGCAGCTCAGCTTGTTTCTGATCAAGTGGTAGAAGAGCCCAGAATTTCTCCTGCTCAGTCTCCACAAGAATACACCATGGAAGATTTATTCCTAAATCTGGATAAAGCAGATTTTGATGAGGAAACTGCTGCTGAAGAGGAGAATGCTCCAGTTCAGGGGGAGCAAGTGCAAATTCATGAAGAGCCTGCTAGGCAAGAGACTGTCAAGCCCCAAACTGTTGAGGAAATACCAAAGGAAAGGGTAGATATAGCCAGCTCCTCAGCATCTGAAGATGAGGAGGCTGCAAGGGCAAAGAAACAGAATATTTATGTATTCAAGAGAAGGAGTCAGAGTTACAAAAAGGCCTTACAATCTATTGCACCACAGTCTGCACTACAGCCATCCCCAGCTTTTGATTATAGTGCACTGATGGTTGCTATGCAGATCAAGCTGGATGAGCATAGAAAAGCAATAGAGACTTATGTGGATGAAGGGCAGAAATCATTACAATTTGATTTGGCCCAGGATATCAAGTCAATAAGATTTGAGATGAATCTTAACAAGAAGGAGATGACAGACTGCTTCCACAAAGGGGGGAATGCAGTAGTGTACTTAGCTACACACCAAGAGAAGATAAAAGCACAAGTGGATGACATGGCTGTGAAGCAAGGTTATGTTCTTAAAAATCAGATAAGAATGAATGACAACCTTACTGCATCTCACAATGCAATAGTCACAGAACTGAAGAATCTAGCTGCAGGGCAGACTCCAGCTATAGCAAAGGCAGATTTTGACAAAGTATTCCTAGAAGAACTCACTGCTCTTAAAACTGCCATTCAAGAATCTCAAAAGAATATAACTGACAAACTCCAAAGGTTAAAACCTTTCTTTAAAGATGGAGTTAATTACTTGGATAATCAGGTGAGATTTCAAAAAGATGATGTGAGAGATCATATCGAACGAGAAGTCATAAAGGGGGAGAGGGTTTTAGTCAAGGCCAGCTCTGATCATGCCAAATGGATATCAAATTTTATCAGAGCTACACTGGGTTATCCTCCTCTTTGTGATGATGATAATGTTGCTGAATCTGGCATTCATCCTGCCTATCTTGGAGAGGATCAACCTGAAGTGGCTCAAGTCATATATCCTCCTCCAGATTTTGACATGATTCACGTAGATGTACAGTCCATGTATAGCCCACCTGGGGGCAAGGACAATGTTATTATTGAGAAAGTTGTTCAGCCTATATCTGAAGCCATGCAAGAGACACTGCAGAAAGAAGAAGAGACTAGATTGTCTAAGAAGAGGTTTAGAGAACAAGCTGAACAGAGACCAGACTTTGAGCAGTGGAGCCCTACCTCTAGAAACATTATATTAACTGCCTGGAAAGCTGCCAGAGATAATATGCATGACAGGAACAAATGGTTTTCTGAGGCTGAATGGAGAAAACATGAGACTAGGCAGGAGGCAATAGTCCAATACAGAAGGAAGGCCAAGATGGGAAAGCTACCTCCTACTGCTCAGGAGCCTAGCAAGTACTTTCCAAAGCCATACCATTATTTTGAAAGACAGAAGATTAAAGCAGAAGAGCTTAAGAAGAAAGATCTGAAAGGCAAGAAGCCTGCTGATGCTGAAGTTGCTGATGCTCCTGTTCAAGCTAAAGTTCAAGTTGGAAAAGGAATTGTGATTAAGGAGCCAGAACAGAAATAGAATTAGAATTTTCTTGAAGTTTACTTTGTAATCTTTTTGATGTAAAATATTTTGTGAACTTCTGAAAAAGAATATGACAGATATTAGAACAATGTGTTATATGTTAAATCTATTTCATATTTGTTCTGTGATAATGTCTATGTCTATTTCATATTTGTTCTGTGTTGATGTCTATGAATACATGTGTGATTGATACATGTTTATGTTTACCCTGCTGTATATAATCCTGCTTTACATCATTTTGTAATTTTATTTATGAATGGTGTATATCATTGACTAAGGGTTATGACTTCTCCAAATAGGGGGAGATTGTTGGGTACATTGGTTTAAATGTACCTGATTTGAATAAGCCTCACCCAACTCAATGATATACATCAAAATGTATTTGATGTGCTTTTGAGTTACTTATGCAGGTTAAGTATTTGCAGGACTGAAGCAAAAAGTTTCTAAGTACATGTGTCGACACCCAGAGGGAAAGTGTCGACACTTAAGAAGACTTGTGTCGACACCCAGACAAGCAGTGTCGACACTTGGAGTCATTGTGTCGACACTAAGGATGCAGAGTCGACACCAGACACAAAGTGTCGACACAAGGAGCTGTGTCGACACTCAGTGAAGAAAAGTGCAGTAAAGCTATGTCGACACTTAGCAGCAGTGTCGACACCTAGAAGAACTGTGTCTACACCAGAAAGTGTCGACACCTGGAGCTGTGTCGACACTCAGCAAAAGTTAGCAGAGACTAAGTATAAGTGTCGACACCCAGAACAATGTGTCGACACTCAATAGAAGAGTCAGCATTTGAAGAAAGTGTCGACACCCAGAACAATGTGTCGACACACAACAGAAGAGTCAACACTTAAAGAAAGTGTCGACACAAGACAGTATGTGTCGACACTCAGCTGAAGACTCTACACTTGAAGAAAGTGTCGACACATGGAGCTGTGTCGACACTTAGTGAAGAACAACAAGATCAACAAATTATTCTAAGTACAAGTGTCGACACTATGGGAATGTGTCGACACTCAGCTGAAGTCTCAACAAGAAGAAGAATGTGTCGACACAAGGAGCTATGTCGACACTCATCAAGTATCAACACTGAAGACATGTGTCGACACCAAGAAGTAGTGTCGACACTTAACAGATTCAACACATGAAGATGTGTCGACACAAAGGAGATGTGTCGACACTTAGAAGAATTCTGCAAAATACAGAAGATCAAGTACTTGTGTCGACACTAAATTTCAGTGTCGACACATGAAGAAGAAACAGTGTCGAGACATAGAATCTACAACATAAGAAGTTGTGTCGACACCTTGTAGACTTGTGTTGACACTTACACAACTTGTGTCGACACTTGGTCCATAAGTGTCGACACTTAAAGACAGAAAGTCTCGACACTATCAGACAGTTAGAGAATTTTCAAGAACTGACTGGATGACTTGACAGCTGCCGTTCCAGCCGGTCTACAACACTTGTCAGAGTTGTCAGAAAGCAGTTATGAACCGGACCAGCCGGTTACCATGAAGAAGGCCTATAAATAGGCTTATACAGTCTACAAAAATTGTTGCTGTGGTTGTTGAAGATTGATAAAGTTCAAATTATTGATCAAGTATCTAAAAAAGAAGATCTAGCTATTCCTTGAAGAATCAAGTGCAGATCTAAGAAGTTGGAGAGAGAGAGCTCCATCCAAGAAATCAGCTGTTGGAACCCAGCTGAGAAGAAGGATTCAGATTGGTCTGAATCTTAAGTAGCAGAGATCAAGGATCAACTGCAGAAGGAATCAATCTTATTGAGATCTACTTTCAAGAAGGTTTGAAGAAAGCTAAGTCAGATTCAGTCCAGCTGAGTTCTTCCAAGAACTCATCAAGAATCTCACAACTTATCTCTCTTTCATCTAAGTTGTTGAGTTTATACATTTTGTATTCATTATAACTTGTAGGATCCTTAGGGATCTGAGATTGTAAGCCTGCAATTATAAAGGCTGAGGGTAGGAGAGTTAAATCTCTGAGTGTAGGCCTTGGTGGCTAAGTGTAGGCCTTGGTGGCTGAGTATAGGCCTTTGTGGCTGAGTGTAGGCCTTTGTGGCTGAGTGTAGGCTTTGTGGAAAAGCTGAGTTGTAGGGTCTTGAGCCTGAGGTGTAGGAACCAGTTTGGGTTCTGAGATAGTGGAGGAGTTTGGCCGAATCTAGTACACTACTAGATAGGCGAAGGGGGAAAGTGGATGTACCCAAAGCTTGGGGAACCACTATAAAACTCTGTGTCTACTGTGTGATTGTTGTTGGCTGTGATTGTTGCATATGTGTTGTGTTATAGTAGATAGAATTCTGTGAAATTAACTGATTGCTGCCATAAAAAGTTAAAAAGAATTAGGTCACCTATTCACCCCCCCCCCCTCTAGGTGTTTAGGTACTATATCTTTCAAGTGGTATCAGAGCGAGGTTACTCAAAAAGGACTAACAGTCTGAGGAGATCCTGATTGGCAGTTTCAGTCTAAGTCAAATAACAGATTCAAGAAAATCAAGAACCATGGGTTCCACAGATAATCACAAGGAATTGGGATCCATGAAATTACCTATATGTAGAAAAGTGATTTTTGGGATCTGAAAGGAAAGGGTAAGGCTGTTTATGGAAGCCTCAGACCCTAGGATTTATATCACAGTCAAAGAGGGGCCATATGTGCCCATGAAGATATCAGTTCTAGATGCAAATCAGAGAACACCCAAGGATTTCTCTGAAATGACAAAGGATGAGATTGTCCTAGCCACCATGGACAAAAGGGCTCAAAATATTATAGTGAGTGCCATAGATGATGCAACTTTTCAGAATCTTATACACTGTAAGACAGCCAAAGAGATGTGGGATACTCTTATTGTGTATATGGAGGGTTCTGAAGAAGTAAGGCAAGACAGAAAATCCTTGCTAAATCAAGAGTATGAAAGTTTTAGACAAGGAAAGGGTGATAGCATAACTGAGTGATATAAGAAGTTCTATAGGATAGTGAATGAACTCATGTCTTATAGAAGAGAGTTCAGTAATTATGAACTAAATGACAAGTTTCTAAGGTCCCTAACTAAAAGATTGGGACACCAAGATCTGTGCCATTAGAGAAATGACTAAGTTGGGAGAAATTCCTCCACCTACACTGTTTGGCAAATTATTGTCATATGAAATGCAGTTGACAGTGAGGAAAGAGGAGGAGAAATCAACAAGAAATGAACATAAGGAAAGAACAGTAGCTTTCAAGACAGAAGCCCCCAGAAAGTACAGGAGTAAGTCACCAACTCCACCTCCAAAGGTTGCTGAATCAGAGTCAGATGAGTCTGTCAGCACAAAGTTTGAAAGCAGTGAAAGTGATGAAGACTTTGCTGCCTTCACTAGACATTTTCAGAAGTTCTTAAAGAATAAACAGTGGAGGTCAAGGCCTTCTACTTCACAGGGAAAAGAAGACTTTTATCAGAATAAAAAGACTTCAAAGAAGGACAGGAAGAGGACTAAATCTAGTAAGACAATTGTTTCAAAAATAGTGTGCTATTGCTGCAATAGACAAGGCCATATTGTTGCAGATTGTCCAGAAAAGAGAAAGGAGTCTGGTGACAGGAAGAAGATTCATTTCAAAGGCAAGAAAGAGAAGTCTTTTGTTGCCAAAAAGGAAAAGACTCTGTTAGATATTTCTTCTTCAGAAACTGAGTCAGATGCTGAGGCATACATAGGGCTGTTTGCTGAAGAAGAAGAAGAAGAGTTCATGCAGATTATGGAGTCTATATATGAACAAGAAGACAGTCAATGCCAAGGACTGATGGCATTGACTGAAAATGACAAAATCCTGGAGCAGCCAGGACCCAGTAAGGTACAGAGTTCAACTTTAAGTTCAGTTTCTTGTTCCAGTACAGAATCAGATTCATCATCATCAAATGATGAGAGTGCATCTGAGTCTGAAGAAGATATTCATCAGTTGATTGATGAATATAAGGTACTGTTGCAAACTTACAAGAAGAGCAAGTCCCTAGCCAAAAGTCAGGCAAAGGAAATTGCTGATCTCAAAGCTGCAGCAACAGATTCTGAGAAATTGTTTGATCAAAAGCTTAATGAGATAGCCAGACTGAAGCACATAACAGTGATTCAGATGGGAACTATATCATTTAAAAATGATCAAATCAAGAGTCTGGAGATTAATCTTCAGAAGGAGAGAGAGCTTGTTGCTAGGTTTTCTAAACCTAAGTCAGTGTTACCCATAATTGATGAATTTGTTCATCACAAGGGTAAAGCTGGACTGGGATTTACTAGACCTGCAAGGACTGAGCAGTCCAAGTCCAAGTCCAAGGGCAAAGCCCCAACACTCAACAAGTCAGCTGTAGATAAGACAGCAAAGACAGTACCTAAGCAAAGGTACAATAAGTTTGAATGTTGGTGCTGTGGCAAGGTTGGCCATTTTGCAATGGACTGTTGGCACAATGCTAGTGCCAAAGTGAGTAACAAACTACCTGTTGGAAAGCCTGCAGGTAGCTTTGTCAGGTTGCAAACTAACAAGTACCAAGGACCCAAGAATTCTTTGGGTTCTAAGGTTCATTAATCTGTTTTGCAGGTGAGTCCAAGTGGCCATGCCCCAATATGGTACTTGGACAGTGGATGTTCCAGACATATGACTGGAACTAGAGGATTACTAAGGGACTACATTCCAATAAAAGATGGTCCAAAAGTCACCTTTGGTGGTTCTGAAAAAGGAATCATCAAAGGATTTGGTAACATTTCTAGTAACTTGGTTACCATTACTCAAGTGGCTTATGTTAAAGGGTTGAAACACAACCTAATAAGTATAAGTCAATTAAGTGATGTAGGGTATGACATCTCATTTGTTAAAAATGGTTGTCATATTAAGAGGTCAACTGATCAAGAGATCATTTTGACTGGTTATAGGAAAAGGAATGTCTATTGCTTAGACATTATGGTTGAGAACAATGGTTCTCCAGTGTGTCTTGTAGCTGATGAGACAGTCTCTCATTGTGTCAAATGGCACAAGAGGCTTGCCCATCTTAACTACAAGACTATTAGCAAACTCTTTAGCAAAGAGTTAGTGAGGAATGGTCCTCAAGTTAAGTGTGTTAAAGATGGTATTTGCTCAGCTTGTCAAAAGGGCAAGCAGACTAGATCCACCTTTAGAAGCATAGAAAACAAAGATGCTGTGAGGTGTTTATACCTCTTGCATATGGATCTCTTTGGTCCAATGCCAGTTCACAGCCTAGGTAGGAAGGTCTATACCTTTGTAGTTGTAGATGACTACTCAAGGTTTTCCTGGGTGTTCTTCTTAAGACAGAAATCTGAAACACCTAGTGTCTTCCATAGCTTTGTCAAGCAAATTCAGAATGAACTAGACAGTACAGTGGTCAAGATTAGAAGTGACCATGGTACTGAATTTCAGTCTGATAGCATGACAAAACTATGTGAAGAATTTGGGATATTTCAAGAATTTTCTTCACCTAGAACACCTCAGCAAAATGGCATTGCTGAGAGGAAGAATAGGACCTTGATTGAGGCTGGTAGGACCCTATTAAGTGATACATCACTACCAGAATATTTCTGGGCTGAAGCAGTTAATACTGCATGCCATGTTATAAATAGGGCTACCATCACTAAAAGCCTCAACAAGACCCCCTATGAAGTTGTGAAAGGCAGGAAACCAAACCTATCCTACTTCAAAATCTTTGGTTGCAAGTGCTTCATACTTAACAATGGTAAGTCTTACTTAACTAAGTTTGCTGCCAAGTCCCAAGAGAGAATTTTTGTTGGGTACATCAACAATAGTAAGGCTTATAGAGTCTACAACTTGTCTACTCAAGTTGTAGACAAATCTGTACATGTAGTATTTGATGAGACTAAACTTATTAACAATGAGTTGTCTAGTAGTGCATGCAGCCCCACAGGTTTAACAAAGAAGATGGACAAGCTCACTATAGAAGAAGATAGTGGTTGTTGTCCAGGGGGAGTACTACATGTACCAAATGTAGAAGAAGTACAAGGAGTACAGCAAGATGATGAAACTGAAGAGGTTCAACCAGAAGTCAGGATGCCTCCTGCCAATAGGCATCTTAGAGATCATCCAGTAGAGCAGATTATTGGAGATCCAAGACAAGGGGTACAAACAAGGAGCAGAAATCTGAATGCAACAATCTACTCCAGTTTTCTATCTCAAGTTGAACCAAAGAAGTTTGAAGAAGCCATTCTAGATCCACAATGGACTGAAGCAATTCAAGAAGAGCTGAATCAGTTCAAGAGGTGCAAGGTCTGGGAACTTGTTCCTAAACCTAAAGACCACAATATAATTGGAACCAAGTGGATCTATAGGAACAAGATGGATGAACAGGGTGTCATCATTAAGAATAAAGCAAGATTGGTTGCTAAAGGATATTGGCAGGAAGAAGGTATTGACTTTGATCAAACCTTTGCTCCAGTAGTCAGACTGGAAGCCATAAGGATGTTTCTTGCCTATGCAACCTTTCAAGGATTCAAGGTTTACCAAATGGATGTCAAGTCAGCATTTCTGAATGGTAATCTTAAAGAGGAAGTGTATGTGGAACAGCCATCAGGTTTTGTTGATTCAACTTTACCTAATCATGTCTATAGACTTAGGAAAGCTTTATATGGGTTAAAGCAAGCCCCTAGGGCTTGGTATGAAACCCTATCTAGTTTCCTCATTGAGAACAAGTTTTCAAGAGGGAAAATAGATAAGACTCTATTCCTTAGGGAATCAGAGGCAAAGTAATACTAGTCCAAATATATGTAGATGACATTATATTTGGGTCTACTGAAAGTAGTCTTTGCAAAAAGTTTGCAAAACTAATGCAAAGTCAATTTGAGATGAGTAGTATGAGAGAGCTAAAGTTCTTCTTGGGTCTCCAAGTAAGACAGACTGAGAGTGGTTTATCCATATGCCAGTCCAAGTTCACCCTAGAACTCATAAGGAAGTATGGTATGGATTCATCCAGCACCATGAAGACTCCTATGGGGTTAAGTATGTCTCTTAGCAAGGATGATGCAGGGAAGCCTGTAGATGAAACCTTGTATAGAGGGATAGTTGGCTCCCTATTATACTTGACTGCAAGTAGACCAGATATCATGTATGCTACATGTGTCTGTGCAAGGTATCAAGCCTGCCCTAAAGAGTCTCATTTGACAGCAGTCAAAAGGATATTGAGATATCTAAAGGGCACTCCCTATCTAGGCCTCTGGTACCCTAGGAATGGGGATTTTGATCTAACAGGTTATTCAGATGCAGACTTTGCAGGATGCAAAGAAGATAGAAAAAGCACTACTGGAACCTGTCAATTCCTAGGTGGGAGACTAATTTCATGGAGTAGCAAAAAGCAAACAAGTGTGGCTATCTCCACTGCAGAGTCAGAGTATGTGGCTGCAGGAAGTTGCTGTGCTCAACTTCTGTGGATACAACATCAGCTTGAGGACTATGGATTTCAGGTAAGTAGAACTCCACTCTTCTGTGATTCTACAGTGCTATTTCAATTGCACATAATCCTGTATCTCATAGTAGAACAAAACATATTGAAATTAAATATCATTTTCTTAGGGAGCATGTAGAAAGAGAAGATATTTTTCTTGAATATGTTAAAACTGATAATCAATTAGCTGATATGTATACTAAACCCCTAGAAGAAGCTAAGTTCAATAGATTTAAAAATGAACTAGGAATCATAAACTTAGAGTAAGTTTACAGAATTGAAATTGGCTAAGTAAAAAGGTGTCGACACAGAGATTTCTGTGTCGACACAGAATAGTGGTGTCGACACTTCAGGAAAAAGGTGTCGACACATCTAGGAAATTGGTGTCGACACTTCAGAATATTAGTGTCGACACATGACATGTAGGTGTCGACACATCCAATGTGATGTCAACACTTAGTATTTACTCAGAATTCTCTAAGTAAAGTCTCGACTATGTGTCGAGTTATGTAGTGTCGACACATAAACAAGTGTCAACACATAAAATCTGTTGACTAAACTTATGTCGACACATATGTGTCGAGACATTATAAGTCAGTGTCGACACTTATTGCCAGTGTCGACACAATTTAAGTTAGCTGTCCCGCCTGTTCATCTTCAAAATTAGAAAGGTATAAATAAGGTTTTGTCTTAGTTTGTCGACACGCTTTCAAAGTTTCGAGACCAAACTTCTGTGTCGACACCTCTCTTCTCTCAAGACAAATTCTACAAACCCTAATGGCACCTAAGCTAGAGGAGAACGTTAATGAAGGATACGAGCTGGTGCGCAATGCTTTCGATGATGCTGATCAAGAAATCCAGACTGTCGTAACCCTAGTAGTCGACTCAGGGTTAGAATATCTTGTTTCAGAGCCAACGAAAATTTGGAGGAAAGAGGTACTGGAATTCATCAATGGAGCTAAGGTAGATGAAACTGGATTCAAGATAAAATCCAGGGTTCATGGTGAGAAGGTGAAGGTTTCACCTAAAAGTCCGAGGAAAGTATTACAGTTACCAAGAACAAAAGAAGAAGATGAGGTTACTGCTTCAAAGACCAGGGAAGCTCTAACATGGTGTGGTCTAGATTCTAAGATGAAAATAGGATCTGTGTTTAACAGAAAGGGCATGAATAGCCAAGGGAAATTTCTGTCTGAGATAGTTGGCAAAGTAATCCTCAGTAAGCCAGGAGGGCATGACAGAGTGTCTGCCTACATGTTTAGTATTATGACAAGAATCATCTTCACTCTGAACACTGACTGGTCTGTTATAGTGTTTGAGAAGATAAAGGAAAGCTTGAAGAAACCCAATCTGGGCAGGATCATAAGTCTATACCTAGCTGGTACCATACCAGAGGTTATGCAACAAGCTGCTGGAAGCAAAATCAACCACATGAGAAAAATAGATCTGAGAATTTTCTCCAGATGGGACAGGGTGTTGTCTAAAGAGATGCCAACCCCTGAGAAGATCATTCCTGAGAAAGAAATTCCACCAAAGAAGAAGAGGAAAACTGCTCCAGTGGCTCAAGTGTCCAGTAGCAGCTCTGATAGTGAAGAACAAGTGGTTTTTACACCAGATGAGAATGAGGAAGGAACTTCTGTAAAGTCTCCTACTCCTCAAGATGTTGCTGAGATCCAGGGGGAGCTACCTCAAGCTAGCCCCATCCACAAGGATCAAATCCATGGGGAGCATCTAGTTGTAGAAGAACCAACTACACTAGAAAGTGAACAAGCAACCAACGCCATACTAGAGGTAATCACTGAACTAAATGCTTTAGATGTTCCTATAGAGGATACTGATTTGACTGATGTTCATCAGCAAACTCAGCTGGATAGCCAAGTCCCAGATGTTGTCATGGAAGACACATCTGCTGCAGCTCAGCTTGTTTCTGATCAAGTGGTAGAAGAGCCCAGAATTTCTCCTGCTCAGTCTCCACAAGAATACACCATGGAAGATTTATTCCTAAATCTGGATAAAGCAGATTTTGATAAGGAAACTGCTGCTGAAGAGGAGAATGCTCCAGTTCAGGGGGAGCAAGTGCAAATTCATGAAGAGCCTGCTAGGCAAGAGACTATCAAGCCCCAAACTGTTGAGGAAATACCAAAGGAAAGGGTAGATATAGCCAGCTCCTCAGCATCTGAAGATGAGGAGGCTGCAAGGGCAAAGAAACAGAAAATTTATGTATTCAAGAGAAGGAGTCAGAGTTACAAAAAGGCCTTACAATCTATTGCACCACAGTCTGCACTACAGCCATCCCCAGCTTTTGATTATAGTGCACTGATGGTTGCTATGCAGATCAAGCTGGATGAGCATAGAAAAGCAATAGAGACTTATGTGGATGAAGGGCAGAAATCATTACAATTTGATTTGGCCCAGGATATCAAGTCAATAAGATTTGAGATGAATCTTAACAAGAAGGAGATGACAGACTGCTTCCACAAAGGGGGGAATGCAGTAGTGTACTTAGCTACACACCAGGAGAAGATAAAAGCACAAGTGGATGACATGGCTGTGAAGCAAGGTTATGTTCTTGAAAATCAGATAAGAATGAATGACAACCTTACTGCATCTCACAATGCAATAGTCACAGAACTGAAGAATCTAGCTGCAGGGCAGACTCCAGCTATAGCAAAGGCAGATTTTGACAAAGTATTCCTAGAAGAACTCACTGCTCTTAAAACTGCCATTCAAGAATCTCAAAAGAATATAACTGACAAACTCCAAAGGTTAAAACCTTTCTTTAAAGATGGAGTTAATTACTTGGATAATCAGGTGAGATTTCAAAAAGATGATGTGAGAGATCATATCGAACGAGAAGTCATAAAGGGGGAGAGGGTTTTAGTCAAGGCCAGCTCTGATCATGCCAAATGGATATCAAATTCTATCAGAGCTACACTGGGTTATCCTCCTCTTTGTGATGATGATAATGTTGCTGAATCTGGCATTCATCCTGCCTATCTTGGAGAGGAGCAACCTGAAGTGGCTCAAGTCATATATCCTCCTCCAGATTTTGACATGATTCACGCAGATGTACAGTCCATGTATAGCCCACCTGGGGGCAAGGACAATGTTATTATTGAGAAAGTTGTTCAGCCTATATCTGAAGCCATGCAAGAGGCACTGCAGAAAGAAGAAGAGACTAGATTGTCTAAGAAGAGGTTTAGGGAACAAGCTGAACAGAGACCAGACTTTGAGCAGTGGAGCCCTACCTCTAGAAACATTATATTAACTGCCTGGAAAGCTGCCAAAGATAATGTGCATGACAGGAACAAATGGTTTTCTGAGGCTGAATGGAGAAAACATGAGACTAGGCAGGAGGCAATAGTCCAATACAGAAGGAAGGCCAAGATGGGAAAGCTACCTCCTACTGCTCAGGAGCCTAGCAAGTACTTTCCAAAGCCATACCATTATTTTGAAAGGCAGAAGATTAAAGCAGAAGAGCTTAAGAAGAAAGATCTGAAAGGCAAGAAGCCTGCTGATGCTGAAGTTGCTGATGCTCCTGTTCAAGCTAAAGTTCAAGTTGGAAAAGGAATTGTGATTAAGGAGCCAGAACAGAAATAGAATTAGAATTTTCTTGAAGTTTACTTTGTAATCTTTTTGATGTAAAACATTTTGTGAACTTCTGAAAAAGAATATGACAGATATAAGAACAATGTGTTATATGTTAAATCTATTTCATATTTGTTCTGTGATAATGTCTATGTCTATTTCATATTTGTTCTGTGTTGATGTCTATGAATACATGTGTGATTGATACATGTTTATGTTTACCCTGCTGTATATAATCCTGCTTTACATCATTTTGTAATTTTATTTATGAATGGTGTATATCATTGACTAAGGGTTATGACTTCTCCAAATAAGGGGAGATTGTTGGGTACATTGGTTTAAATGTACCTGATTTGAAGAAGCATCACCCAACTCAATGATATACATCAAAATGTATTTGATGTGCTTTTGAGTTACTTGTGCAGGTTAAGTATTTGCAGGACTGAAGCAAAAAGTTTCTAAGTACATGTGTCGACACCCAGAGGGAAAGTGTCGACACTTAAGAAGACTTGTGTCGACACCCAGACAAGCAGTGTCGACACTTGGAGTCATTGTGTCGACACTAAGGATGCAGAGTCGACACCAGACACAAAGTGTCGACACAAGGAGCTGTGTCGACACTCAGTGAAGAAAAGTGCAGTAAAGCTATGTCGACACTTAGCAGCAGTGTCGACACCTAGAAGAACTGTGTCTACACCAGAAAGTGTCGACACTTGGAGCTGTGTCGACACTCAGCAAAAGTTAGCAGAGACTAAGTATAAGTGTCGACACCCAGAACAATGTGTCGACACTCAATAGAAGAGTCAGCATTTGATGAAAGTGTCGACACCCAGAACAATGTGTCGACACACAACAGAAGAGTCAACACTTAAAGAAAGTGTCGACACAAGACAGTATGTGTCGACACTCAGCTGAAGACTCTACACTTGAAGAAAGTGTCGACACATGGAGCTGTGTCAACACTTAGTGAAGAACAGCAAGATCAACAAATTATTCTAAGTACAAGTGTCGACACTATGGGAATGTGTCGACACTCAGCTGAAGTCTCAACAAGAAGAAGAATGTGTCGACACAAGGAGCTGTGTCGACACTCAGCAAGTATCAACACTGAAGACATGTGTCGACACCAAGAAGTAGTGTCGACACTTAACAGATTCAACACATGAAGATGTGTCGACACAAAGGAGATGTGTCGACACTTAGAAGAATTCAACAAAATACAGAAGATCAAGTACTTGTGTCGACACTAAATTTCAGTGTCGACACATGAAGAAGAAACAGTGTCGAGACATAGAATCTACAACACAAGAATTTGTGTCGACACCTTGTAGACTTGTGTCGACACTTACACAACTTGTGTCGACACTTGGTCCATAAGTGTCGACACTTAAAGACAGAAAGTCTCGACAGTATCAGACAGTTAGGGAATTTTCAAGAACTGACTGGATGACTTGACAGCTGCCGTTCCAGCCGGTCTACAGCACTTGTCAGAGTTGTTAGAAAGCAGTTATGAACCGGACCAGCCGGTTACCATGAAGAAGGCCTATAAATAGGCTTATACAGTCTACAAAAACTGTTGTTGTGGTTGTTGAAGATTGATAAAGTTCAAATTATTGATCAAGTATCTAAAAAAGAAGATCTAGCTATTCCTTGAAGAATCAAGTGCAGATCTAAGAAGTTGGAGAGAGAGAGAGCTCCATCCAAGAAATCAGCTGTTGGAACCCAGCTGAGAAGAAGGATTCAGATTGGTCTGAATCTTAAGTAGCATAGATCAAGGATCAACTGCAGAAGGAATCAATCTTATTGGGTTCTACTTTCAAGAAGCTTTGAAGAAAGCTAAGTCAGATTGAGTCCAGCTGAGTTCTTCCAAGAACTCATCAAGAATCTCACAACTTATCTCTCTTTCATCTAAGTTGTTGAGTTTATACATTTTGTATTCATTATAACTTGTAGGATCCTTAGGGATCTGAGATTGTAAGCCTGCAATTATAAATGCTGAGGGTAGGAGAGTTAAATATCTGAGTGTAGGCCTTGGTGGCTGAGTGTAGGCCTTGGTGGCTGAGTGTAGGCCTTTGTGGCTGAGTGTAGGCCTTTGTGGCTGAGTGTAGGCTTTGTGGAAAAGCTGAGTTGTAGGGCCTTGGGCCTGAGGTGTAGGAACCAGTTTGGGTTCTGAGATAGTGGAGGAGTTTGGCCGAATCTAGTACACTACTAGATAGGCGAAGGGGAAAGTGGATGTACCCAAAGCTTGAGGAACCACTATAAAACTTTGTGTCTACTGTGTGATTGTTGTTGGCTGTTATTGTTGCATATGTGTTGTGTTATAGTAGATAGAATTCTGTGAAATTAACTGATTGCTGCCATAAAAAGTTAAAAAGAATTAGGTCACCTATTCACCCCCCCCCCCCTCTAGGTGTTTAGGTACTATATCTTTCACCAAGCTTGGCAGAAGTGCATGTGCCTTGGTTGCAAGTTTGGGGATATGCGGACTGGAGGTTGTGTTTGCAACTGTGTGCGGACTGGAGCTGGAGTCCGCTGAGTCCGGTAAGTGTCTTGGTGACAAGGCTATGGACTTGGGGTATACGGACTGGTGTAGTCTGCGGGATATGCGGACTGGAGAAGTCTGTGGTATGCGGACTGGAGTCATCTGCAGGGATATACAGACTAGAGCTGTCCGCAGTATGGGAGGACTGACGTGGTGTGTCCACTGAGTCCGGCTGTTGCCTCGGTGGCAAGGCCGTGGGCTTGGGATTGGCGAACTGAAGCTGTGTGTCCGCTGAGTCCGGCAGGTGCCTTGATGGCGGGGCTGTTTGCTTGGGATAAGCAGGCTGGAGCTGTGTCCGCAGATTGGCGGACAGTGTTGCTGCGGAGTACGGCTATGGCAGTCCTGGCTTGGCCCTCGGCGATAAGGCACACTGGTGTGGCTGTCCGGCCTTGGTGATGGCGGCTTGGCCCTCGTCGACAAGGTGGACTGGTGTTGCTGTCCGGCCTTGGTGATGTCTTGGCGGTTTGGCCTTTGGTGACAAGGCGGACTAGCGATTGTGTCCGGCCTTGGAGAAGCTAGGCAGGCTGGCTATCTTGCATAGGTGCGGCGGACTAGTATGTATCCGTAGACTGCGGAAAAGTCTTGCTACAGGATGTTGCGGTAATCCTATCGGCTAGGGCGGTGACCACACTTATCATCGTGCCTATAAATAAGACCCATATCACATCAGGAAAAGGAACCTCAGGAACCAACCGAAGTAAGTGAACAGTAACTTGAGCCCGCACAAGTTAATGCAGACTGCCTTTTGGTGTCTGCGCGGTTTGGTTGAGTTGACAGGATTATGCTGTGCAGGTTGTGCGGATAGCACTGGAAAGCCAGGACTTGGCTTTGATTGCGGTCAGGGACAGTGCGGACTCTGCGGTTAAGCAGCAGGCAGAAAACAGCAGGTCGCGGACAGCGACCAGACGGTCTTCTCTTTGGCAACTTGGTTCGGGGTTCAATAAGTCGCCAGCCTCAGGAGGACTATTCTATTCGTTATCGCAGCATGTGCAGTCTGGCGGCTAGGCGATCTCACGGTCAGGCGGCTTGCAGATCGACAGCTAGAGCTAGCATTGGAATAAGGGGTAGTCCGCGCAGCTTGGGTTGCGGTCTGGCAACCTGGCGGACTGAGCAGACTCCACAGCAGTAGACCGACAGCTTGGTGGTTGAGTCCGCACGGCTTGTTTCTCTTATCTTGTTTTTTGTAGTTCTCTGCTTTCCCTTGGGTGGTTGTTTGGTGAAGCATGTCTCGTCATGTATGTCTCGCTGTGTCGAGAAGATTGCTACGAATCAATAAAGACACTTGTGCTGCATGTGTTTGCTTGTTGACTGGCTTAGGTTGAGGTTACCCCTACTCACTCCAGGTTCCAGGGAATTTTCCGCATGATCAAGGTGTGATCTTGATAGTGCTGAGAATATTAATTTGGCATCAGGCTATCTTGTTGACCACCTGGAGAAAATTCAACGTGGTAGTAGTGCCAGGTTGTTGAATTTTAACATGGTATCAGAGCTGGATTGGAGTGGATAAGCATTGATCAACTGAAGTGGTTGTTGCTCTTGTGAAGAGGGAACCAGTGGTAGAACCATGGCAGTGGAAGATGCAAGTTGTCTTGGAATTGATCTCCTTATAGAGATGAACTTTGATAGCTGGAAGTATTGTATAGAGAGCTTTCTTCTTGGCAAGGACCTTTGGGAGGTTGTATACTGAGCAGAAAGACAAGAGGCTACTGTTGGCAATGCTGAAGAGATGAGAGCTTGGAAGGAGACAAATGCGAAAGTGGAGTCTATTCTCAAGCAGATGATCTCATCGGAGCTCTTGGACCATATCAGTGGATGTCGGTCAGCTGCGGAAGTTTGGACTTCCCTTGATGGGTTGTTCAGGAAGGAGGTGAAGATTGCTACAGAGGATGGTCCTTCTACTTCATATCAGCAAGAGAGGAGTGTTTCTCCTAGGCGTGATGGGAAGAGGAAGGAAGGACCAAGGTGCTATAAATGCAAGCAGCATGGTCATCTCAGGAAGGAGTGCAAGGTTACCTTGCTCTCGGCGAACAAAGCTCATGTTGGAGGCAAGGAGAAGAACTTTGTTGGGTCTTCAACAAGTTCTGGTGCTGATCTAATGAAGTCCAGTGATAGTGCAGCTATCTGGCATGAAAGACTGGGGCATGTAGGGATGAACAAGCTGAAAGAAATGGCAGAAAGAAGACTCGTAAGAGGCTTGCCTAGATTTTCATCCTATGACGATGGTCAAGGGTGTGCAGGATGTCAGCAAAGTGAAGCTTATCACTTTATGGTTGATAAGGCACAATCAAGATGTAAAGCACCTTTGGAGGTTGTCCATTGTGCTCTGGCTGGACCGACCGTCACCGCCAGTCTTGGAGGCAGCAGGTTCATGCTGATATTGTTTGATGACTATTCAAGGTATACTTGGGTATAGTTCATGAAGAAGAAGTCCAACATGATGTGCTTGTTCGTGGAGTTCAAGAAGCTTGTGGAAGGATAGCTTGGCCTGCGGATCAAGAAGTTGAGGACAAGCATCGGTGGTGAGTTTGGCTCAATCGAGTTCTCAAATGTTTGCAGGAAGCAAGGGATCCGGACAGCAAGGCGGTATTGCAGCTCGGATGATCCGTTGGTTAACGGAGACCTGCAAGTGTTGGCTTCAGAGTAAAGGCGTTCCTAAGGCTCTTTGGGAGGAAGGGATGGCCTGTGCTGCTCATGTCATCAATCAGATGCCTCTTAGTCCGATCATTGTGAAGACTCCTTATGAGCTGATGTTCGGAGTGAAGCCTAATGTGAAGCACCTAAGGGTGTTTGGATCTACCTGCTACGTACACACTCCGATTTCTCTCAAGACGAAGCTAGTCTTTCTTGGGTATGATGTGCAGAGGAGAAGATGAAGGTGTATGGATCTTGTGACGAAGAGACTCATCGTGTCGAGACATTATCTTCGATGAGTTGACGCCGTATTGGGATAGCTCTTATGTGGATCTAGAGATGAGAAAGTCAGATGATGGGCTGAAGGAGGCTGTTGCTAAGGTTCAGGTGGAGCTTCCTGAGTCACTAGGAGCTCCAGGTTGTTCTAGCTCCGGGGCAAAGGCGTCAGGGTTAGGAAGTAGGGGGAGCATTGCTCCAGGTACTTCTTGCTCGAAGGAGGAGGCTTTCGGTTCAGGAAGCAGGGGGAGCGATGTTCCAGGTAGTTCTTGTTCGAGAGCGAAGACTTCTGGTTCAGGTAGCAGGGGGAGCGTTGCTCCAGGTGCTCCTGGTTCCAGTGAGGAGGTGTCTTGTTCAGGAAGCAAGGGGAGCATTGTTCTGGGTTTGCCCGGGAACGGAGCTGGTTCATAAGCAGCGGAGGTGGTTACCTGTGATCAGGTTCTTCGGAGATCGAACAGGATCAATAAGCCACCAGCTCGATATAGTGAAGGGAACACGGCGGGCTTGGTCCCATGTTTCCTTGCTAGCCCTCAGGTCGAGCGAGTACCTTCTGGCTATGATGACCCCACTAGAATCAAGGTGGTGGTTGACACTAAGGCTGAAGAGGTGACTTCTCTCAGAGGTAACGAGGGTTGGGATTTTGTGCCCAAGGTTATTGGTGATACTCCTGTGATGCATGAGTGGAGGTTGAAGCTGAAGAAGAAGGTAGAGGGAAGCATGGCTCCTTTTGGGAGATGCTGGAGGGCTCCCTCATGGTCCATGATATACGGGGCGAGGACTATGTCTTAGACATCTCTTCGTAGATGCTATCGAAGGGATCAGGTGCAAGGTTACAGTAGCTGCTGGAGTTATTCACGACTTCTCATTTCAAGTGGGAGTGTTGGAATTTGTGAAGTGAAAGTGGGTGAATGGAGCACTTGGACCTATCCACGCAGACTACGAAGACAGGGTTTTCGGACTACTAGGTCGGCAGGGAAGTTGCAGGTGGTTTGTTCTGTAACGGCCTGGGCGGTCTGTTCACGCGGACTACGCGGATAGCAGCGACGGTTAGCCAGGCCGGCTTGTGCTCAGCAGGCAGTTGGATTCCAGGAAGTAACTGGGCGGATAGAAACTCTAGCCGCGGAGTCCGGCATGAAGCAGACTGAAGAACTGGAGCTCGGCAGACCGGTTTGGCAGTTGCCTTGGTCTTGCTCTGGTGCAACGACAAGTGGAAGCCGCGGAGAATGCCAGTTAGTGCGGACTGATACTGGAGCTCGCCGGGAGAGGCAGACTGGATCCAGTGTCCGCTAGTAAGTGCGGACTGGCCCTTGTGGCCAGTGGTGTGGATTTGGTTGGTTCTGAACCAAGTCCATGTTTGGCTCAGTCCGGGGAGATCGTGCAGTGGAGCGCGGACTGCTTCTAAGTTCGCCAAGCTCGACAGAAGTGCATGTGCCTTGGTTGCGAGTTTGGGGATATGAGGATTGGAGGTTGTGTTCGCAACTGTGTGCAGACTGGAGCTGGAGTCCGCTGAATCCAATAAGTGTCTTGGTGACAAGGCTATGGACTTGGGGTATGCGAATTTGTGCAGTCTGCGGGATATGCGGACTAGAGAAGTCTGTGGTATGCGGACTGGAGTCATCTACAGGGATATGCAGACTAGAGCTGTCCGCAGTATGCTGGACTGACGCGGAGTGTCCGCTGAGTCCGGCTGTTGCCTTGGTGGCGAGGTCGTGGGCTCGGGATTGGCGGACTGAAGCTATGTGTCTGCTGTGTCCGGCAGGTGCCTTGATGGTGAGGCTGTTGGCTAGGGATATGCGGGCTGGAGTTGTGTCCGCGGATTGGCGGATAGTGTTGCTGCGGAGTCCGGCTGTGGCGGTCCTGGCTTGGCCCTCGGCGACAAGGCAGCCTGGTGTTTCTGTCCGGCCTTGGTGATGGCGGCTTGGCCCTCGGCGACATGGCAGACTGGTGTTGCTGTTCGGCCTTGGTGATGTCTTGGCGGTTTGGCAATTGGCGACAAGGCGGACTGGCGATTGTGTTCGGCCTTGGAGAAGCTAGGTGGGCTGGCTATCTTGCACAGGTGCGGCGGGATGGTATGTATCCGCGGACTGTGTAAAAGTCTTGCTGCAGGATGTGGAGGTAATCCTATAGGCTAGGGCAGTCACCACACTCATTATCGTGCCTATAAATAGGACCCATGTCACATCAGGAAAAGAAACCTCAGGAACCAACCGAAGTAAGTGAACAGTAACTTGAGCCCGCGCAAGTTGCTGCGGACTGCCTTTTGGTGTCCGTGCGGTTTGGTTAAGTTGACTGGATTGTGCTGTGCAGGTTGTGCGGATAGCGCTAGAAAGCCAGGACTTGGCTCTGATTGCGGTCAGGGACAGTGCAGACTCTGCGGTTAAGCAACAGGCGGAAAACAGCAGGTCGCGGACAGCGACTAGACGGTCTTCTCTTTGGCAACTTGGTTCAGGGTTCAATAAGTCGCCTTCCTCAGGCGGACTAGGCGACCTCGCGGTCAGGCGGGTTGCAGATCGGCGGCTAGAGCAAGCATTGGAATAAGGGGTAGTCCGCACGGCTTGGATTGCGGTCTGGCGACCTGGCAGACTGAGAGGACTCCACAGCAGTAGACCAGCTGCTTGGTGGTTGAGCCGCGCGGCTTGTTTCTCTTCTCTTGTTTTTGTAGTTCTCTGCTTTCCCTTGGGTGGTTGTTTGGTGAAGCTTGTCTCGTCATGTATGTCTCGCTTTGTAGAGAAGATTGCTGTGAATCAATAAAGACTCTTGAGCTGCATGTGCTTGCTGATTGACTGGCTTAGGTTGAGATAACCCCTGCTCACTCCAGGTTCAAGGGAATTTTCCGCGTGATCAAGGTGTGCTCTTAATAGTGCTGAGAATATTAATTTGGCATCAGGCTATCTTGTTGACCACCTGGAGAAAATTCAACATCGTAGTAGTGCCAGGTTGTTGAATTTTAACACAACACAAAAAAATCGATCAAAATACCAAAAACATTTGCAACAATTTTACGAATAGGAAAAATACACACAACGGTTGCACTCCCCGACAACGGTGCCAAAAACTTGATGCAATCTCGGCACGTGCACCGATTGTTGTCAAGTAATAAACTAGGGGAGTTATCCTCCGAGTATAAAATCTCTCGAGGAGTGCAGATTGGGAGTGTGATCTTCCACGTCAGAAAGTGAATGCAAATGAAACAAAGGTTGGGGGTGTTTTAGAATAACTAAAAGTAATTATGCGGGTCACCTTCAACGCTTCGCAAGGGTGGAATACTCTGATGAGTATTAGGGCGTGCAGTCGTAACCGTTGAGGGTCGAAATCACCTCTTCACCAAGCCAACCCCTAACACTCGTTAGTGCGGCATAACACCAAGCAATCAACACAAAGCAAGCAAAGGAAGGAAAGCTAAGCTATGAACCACAATAACATTTACCATAATAACAAAACATGAACATTGTTAATAGTCCTAGCAAGTTTAGCTAACATCCGAATCTTAGAAACAAAGTTCAAATCAGAGTAAGAAGGAGATTTACAACCCAACGCGTGAAGGCTAGCCACGATTCTCGGCCTGAGTCGAAGGTTTTCGGTCTTCGTCCGGGCTCGGTATATGGTTGATGTCCGAGGAAGCTTGAAGTGCTGTCACCTAGTTCAAAGGCCTTTTCCCCGTCTTCTACACGTTCCGTGAAGGCTGGAAGTTGTCGGAAAACTCTTCATTGGCGGCGAGAAAGAGCTCCAAATGCTTCTCTTGAGATGGAGAAGCAGAAAACAACGAAAGATCTTCGATTGCGGTAATGTTTGGAGGAAGAATTGTGGCCGGATGAGCTTTTCAAGGAGGAGAGAGGAAAAAGCGGCTGGGTTAAGGATTTCATGCTCAGAGGACCAGAAATAGCGGACTGATCCTGTCTCTAGTCAACACCTGAACTTAAATAGAAACAGGTCAAAAAATGGTCACGCACGGTTTGGCGCACGACCGTGCATTAACCATGCGATATTAACTTCTAGGCTAAGATTGCAGAATAAGATGCGTTGAGCCGTGCGTTTTACTCTTGCATGAGCGCTTCCACCCATGCGTGAAGGAAAATGAACGGGTAACCACAGAGCCCTGAAATTCACGTCAAGCAGGTGGAACCGTGCTTTTTACTTGCGCATGGGCACTTCTGCCCGTGTGTGAACAAATCACACGATTAACCACAGAGCACTATAAAACCATAATGCAAAAGGAAAACCGTGCGTCTCCTTCGCGCACGGTTCCGAAGAAACCGTTCGTGAAGAAATCGCACGGGTTGGTCAGTCCATCTAGAGAAAACCTGTAGAAATCGCACGATCCAGTGGAAATGGTGCGCAAAGGAATCACATGACCATGTATTTTCCACATGTTAGAATTCCAGAATTGGGGGAAAACTGACCACCTGCACAGCAAAACCAAAGCTAGACCAAAATCTCCCAGCACCAAATATACAACAAAGAATATCTAAAGCCACACGAGGAGTACCGCAGTACATACCCCCGACATCCCGGTGCAATTCACAAACAAAAATGGGCTGAAATAGTGCACAATGTCTAAGTGAGGCCCTAATCAAATATATGACAATTCCTACTGAAATAGCAGTGCACAAGCATGAAAATAAGCCCAGATGAGTTCGAAAAACCCTTTATAAATCTGACTCATCAATGTTCACATTGGTTAATTGTTAACTGCAATTAAATGTTAATCAATAATCTAAAATCCCTTAAGCAGTATTAAGTATTCAGATGCCTTCCGATGGATGACACTCTTCCTGCCTCGATCGATGAAGTGTGGGCTTGCCAAAGCAAGGTGCATTAATCTATCTTGGTAAGGGTGCGAGCGGATAATTATGATATCCCACTGTCGACATCGTGTCATACTTAACTGGGTGACCTCATAGGTTGAGTGCCCAGAGGCATAGGGTTGGCATGCACTATATTATGGATGCGAATAAAGAGTTATTCACCAGCCATACAAGAGTTGCATTGTGATGCAATTGACAAGCATTGTCTACCTAAATAACTGCATTGTGAGAGATAAGACAAAGCTGACTCATAGTGTTAGTGAAATATGTAACATCTCCATCCGTTCATGTAGCATATAATAGAAGGTTCGGCCTGGACACCACATCATATGCCACAAAACAGGCGGCGAAGTCACGGGTTGATATCAGAGTTGCGCATCCTAACTCATAGCATTCTAGTGGAAGCTTTTAACAGAAATACTGAACTCCAACCATGAATGTCCACTAATATAAATACCCACATTTATATAGGAATGTATACCAAATACAATATCGTTTGGCATTATGGCATTACAGTTGCTCTTTACAAGAGTGGCTTCCAAACATCGGCGCACAGGCCGGCCACACATGAACAAAACATAACATTTTTCAGCTTAGCCTTCAAGTGCTAGTAGCAACAGCAACATCAATAGTAGGGACTTCAGCCTTTATATGTCTCGCTCGGCTCTCCAGCACCTGTACAAGGACAACCCACCCAACGGTGGCAAACAAGGCAATGGTCAACATTCAGCTGACCAATTTATAACGACCCTACCCCTTTACCCGGGGCAGTGGTATTCCTTCCCTGCAGGCATAGTAATTCATATACAGATATATTTATATCACACATTGTGCTCTCACGCACAAACAATCCATCACAACCGTCAGCCACGCGGCCCGACGATCCGTACACTCAGGGCACATTCTTGGTGTACCGACGAACAAGGGTCCCACCACCGTTCCAGGTCCAACACCCGACGGTAAATGGAGCATTTAGTCTTTCCGGCGCACAGGCCGAAGTCTCTCATTATGCGCTCCAACTGACCGCACTTTCAGGTCTTCGAGTTAGATGGACATAACACAGGTATGGATCAACCAGCCCCATTGCTCAAGTCGCCTTGCCATCACCGAATACAAACGTACTTGTGGCTAAATATAAGGCGCGGGTCAGTTTCACCTTTACTATTTGGCACGAAGCCTTTTTTCAAGAGCTCATCAAGCTCACAATAGCCACAATGTCCATCACGGACTGGCTTCACACTAGCCACAATGTCCACCACGGACTGGCTTCACAATCACAGGTTAGCTAGGAGCCACGCCCAGCGTTAGCGACAGAACTCAATTTCCGTCCCTAGTCCCAACCTTCGCTGGCTCACGCGGCCAGCCATTCCTGCAGCCATGTGTAGTGCCAGAAATACTGGTCGTTCAAGTATACAACACAAGCACTTGCGGGTATTTTCCTGGTATCCCACACCTGTACTGACTGCTACTATCCTTCACATGCACAACCCATCATGCATCATAAGCATCATAAGGGTCTTTTCCGGGACTACCACTCCAGTACTTCCTGCTACTGCCCTTCACAGGTCTAACCCATCGATTCCTTAAACTACACGTTTAATCACGGAGTCTTCTCCGGTGTGTAAATGCAACATCACCAATCCAGACCAATCTGTCCAGATGGGCTTCACACAACATGCCTATTCCGTACTCCATTTCCGGATCTATATGCCAAACTATTGGGGATTCCAAGAATCAACCTCAGGAAATCCCTTCACAATCCACCCTCTAGTCTGGGAAATCCATGCACATGCCAAAAAGGAGGACTTCACATGTCCAAGAAAGAAGATCATTACCATTGACGACCTCTTTGGAACCATGGAATTCTAGCCGGCTGGAAAGCACCGCAACGGCTTTGCCTCCACAACGCTGGCCTCGGATCTCGAATCGGAACTCTGCAGCTCCACTGGTGGCTGGCTCCCCTCTCCTCCTCCTTGCTTGCTCTTCTCTCTAGCTTCCTTAGAAAGAGAATGGCCAAGATCAAAATGAGAATTCCCTTTTCATTCTCGGCCTTAAAGCAGCAGGGAGGAGCCTGAGCCATCAGATCCTAGCAGAAGAAAATGGACGACCACAATTTTGCCACAAAGGTCTAATTTTTGGCTGACATGGCCTGTGACAAACCCGTGTCACAGGCCGTGTACCTTAAGCGACACACAATCGACTCATCCAGAACAGTACACGGCCATATGACACGCCCGTGTCACAGGCCGTGTGACCTGACACGCCTTCAGACACGCTCGTGTCTGCGGCCGTGTATCTCAAGTGGTACACAACTAACTCAACCCGAGCAAGACACGGCCATGTGACACGCCCGTGTCACATGCCGTGTGACCAAAGACACACCCTTGTCCTGCCCATGTTCACTAGGCCTCACTGTCTTGGCCAAATCTACAAAAGGACACGGCCATGTGACACGCCCGTGTCACAGGCTGTGTGCCCATGCACGACTACAGACAAGCCTCCAGCGTGCGCTTCGTCGAGCAAAGTTCGTCGATCAGAGGGGGACACGCCCTCTGATACGCCCGTGTCGCAGGGCATGTTTTCTCTCGATAACCTGTCGAGCGCAGTTCGTCGAGCACTCGACAGGATGCTTAGCCATACAGAGCATGACACACCCTGAGACACGCCCGTGTCCCAGGCCATGTCACCCAAATTGAACCCAATCTTGGGATTTCAGGTGTTACAACCCTTCCCTCCTTACAATAAATTTCGTCCCGAAATTCGCACCCAGTAAGGAAATCAAAAACAAGATGTTATAACGTCACAAACGTTTGATACACCCTAACACGCACTGCATAACAGTTTACACAAATAGCTCTGGAAATTCAGCTCGCATGGTCTGATCTCGCTCCCATGTTAGCTCCTCATGGCCAAAATTGTCCCACCGAACTTTGGCCATCCTGATTGCCTTGTTCCACAATTGTTTATCAGCGCGATCCTCGATCCGAATGGGCCTAACCTTCGTCGTCAGCCCATACTCCACCGGCACACGATCATTCTTGATCACTTGATCTGGATGTTTGACGGCTTTCCGAAACACTGAGATGTGAAACACATCATGTAATCCACCCAAGTATGCCGAAAGAGCTAGCCGATATGCAGCTTCCCCAATTCGCTCTACCACTTCAAACGAACCAAGATATCTCGGACTCAACTTTTTCAAACGCCGAATCCTGGACACTCCTTTGAAGGGTTTGATCTTCAAATATACCCAATCGCCCACCGCGAACTCCACGTTCAGGTGCTTGGCATTGTAGTAATTTTCTTGTCGATCCTGGGATATCAGTAGCCTCTCTCGAATAGCGCGTATCGTCGAGTTAGCTTCATAGACTTCTTTACGCATATACAATTTGGATTCACCCGGTTTTGCCCAAACGAACGGTGCACGACACTTCCAACCATACAAAGCTTCAAACGGTGCCCTACCGATGCTCCCTTTGTAGCTGTTGTTGTAGGCAAACTTCACCATATAGAGATGATCTTCCCATTTCTTACCAAAGTCTATGGCGCACATTCGGAGCATATCTTCCATTGTTCTATTGTAAATCTCAGTTTGTCCATCTGTTTGGGGATGAAAGGCCATACTGAACGTCAAATTTGTGCCCAATAGTTGATGGATTAGCCTCCAGTCATTCGATGTAAATCGCCCATCACAATCACTCACGATGCTACGAGAAACACCGTGTAGCCGTACAATCTGCTCCATATAGAGCTTTGCCAAACTTTCCACTGAATCGTCCCGTTTGTTCGGAATGAAGTGCGCCACTTTCATCAACCGGTCTACAATCACCCAGATTGAATCATTCACGTGTTGAGATCTCGGCAACCCGTGCACGAACTCCATTGAAATATCATCGAACTTCCATTTCAGAATCGGTAACGACTTCGAGAACCCTCCAGGCTTCTGGCATTCCGCCTTAACCAAAGCACAAGTTTGGCATTTAGCCACATAATGAGCGATATCTTTCTTTAGTCCTGGCCAGCAGAACAGCTTCTTCATGTCCCTGAACATCTTTGTGTTCGCGAGGTGAATTGAGTACTTTGTAAAGTGAGCTTCGTACATCAACTCTTCACACAACTTCCCCATACTCGGGACGCGCAACCGGCCCTCTTTCCACAAAAGGCCGTCATCCCAGGAGAATTGGCCATCTAGCCCATCCCTTGCATAGCGTTGGATACTTTCATCCAGCTCTGTTGCTCGTCAAACCCTATCCGCAAGGTCATAATGTACCTCCATCCAGTTCAAGAAAGCATCAGCTGTGGAATTCTTGTCAACACAAGAAATCTCTAACGCTTCCAACTACTCGATCAGACGCTCATCATGCATCTGCAACCAATTTGCCCTTGACGGAGTCCGTCGACTCAAGGCATCAGCGACCACGTTTCCCTTCTTGGGAGTATAATGAATTTCAAAGGTGTAGTCCCAAAGGAACTCCAGCCACCTTCGTTGTCGCATGTTCAGATCCTTCTGCTCCAAAAAATACTTTAGGCTCTTATGGTCCGTAAAGATATCTACTTTTACGCCATAAAGATAATGCCGCCATAACTTCAGTGCAAAGATCACCGCCGCCAACTCCAGGTCGTTGACTTGATAATTTCGCTCATGCACTTTCAACTAGCGTGAGCCATAAGCAATCACTTTCCCAAACTGCAGAAGAACGCACCCTAAGCCGCTTCCTGAAGCATCACTATAGATCTCTTATCCGTCGGTACCACATGGCGATGTCAACATAGGCGCCGTGGTCAAACGACTCTGTAGCTCTTCAAAAGCTTGCGAGCACTCCGGCGTCCAAACGAATTTCTGATCCTTTCGCGTCAGTGTGGTCAGAGGCAAAGTGATCCGCGAGAAGTTTTTCACAAAACGTCAGTAGCAGCCTGCCAGTCCAAGGAACTCCTGACTTCGGCCACCGAAGACAACACCGGCCACTCCTGAATGGCTCTTACCTTTTACGAATCCACTGCCATGCCCTCTCCACTGACTACATGGCCAAGAAAAGCCACCGACGACAGCCAAAACTCGCACTTCGAAAACTTGACATAGAGCATATAACATATAATAGAAGGTCTGTCCGGGGGCCACATCATATGCCACAAAATAGGCGGCAAAGTCACGGGTTGATATCAGAGTTGCGCATCCTAACTCTTATCATTCTAGCGGAGGCTTTTAACAGAAATACTGAACTCCAACCACCGTTCCAGGTCCAACACCCGACGGTAAATTGAGAATTTAGTCTTTCCGGCGCGCAGGCCTAAGACTCTCATTATTCGCTCCAACTGACCACACTTTCAGGTCTTCGAGTCGGATGGACATAACGTAGGTACGGATCAACCACCCCCGTTGCTCAAGTCACCTTGCCATCACCGAATAGCAACGTACTCACGGCTAAATATAAGGTGCGGGTTGGTTTCACCTTTCCTGTTTGGCACGAGGCCTTTGTCAAGAGCTCATCAAGCTCACAATAACCATAATGTCCACCACAGACTGGCTTCACACTAGCCACAATGTCCATCATGGACTGACTTAACAATCACAGGTTAGCTAGGAGCCACGCCCAACATTAGCGACATAACTCACTTTCTGTCCCTAGCCCCAACCTTTACTGGCTCACGCGGCCAGCCATTCCTGCAGCCATGTGAAGTGCCAGAAATACTGGTCGTTCAAGTATACAACACAAGCACTTGCGGGTATTTTCTTGGGCTCCCACACCAGAACTTCCTGCTACTACCCTTCACAGGCACAACCCATCAAGCATCACAAGCATCACAATGGTCTTTTCCTGGACTACCACTACAGTACTTCCTGCTACTGCCCTTCACAGGTCTAACCTATCGATTCCATAAACTACACGTTTAATCACAGAGTCTTCTCCGGTGTGTAAATGCCACATCACCAATCTAGACCAACCTGTCCAGATGGGCTTCACAGAACATGTCTATTCCGTACTCCATTTCCGGATCTATATGCCAAACTATTAGGGATTTCAAGAATCAACCCAAGGAAATCCCTTCACAATCCACCCTCTGGTGGGGGAAATCCATGCACATGCCAAAAAGGAGGACTTCACATCTCCAAGAAAGAAGATCGTTACCCTTGACGACCTCTTTGGAGCCATGTAATTCTAGCCGTTTGGAAAGCACCGCAGCGGCTTTGCCTCCACAACGCTGGCCTCAGATCTCGAATTGGAACTCTGCAGCTCCACCGGTGGTAGGCTCCCCTCTCCTCCTCCTCCTCCTTGCTTGCTCTTCTCTCTTGCTTCCTTAGAAAGAGAATGGCCAACATCAAAATGAGAATTCCCTTCTCATTCTCGGCCTTAAAGCAGCAGGGGGGAGCCTGAGCCATCAGATCCTTGCTGAGAAAATGGACGACCACAATTTTGCCACAAAGGTCAAATTTTTGGTTGGCACGGCCTGTGACACCCCCGTGTCACAGGCCGTGTACCTTAAGCAGCACACAACCGACTCATCCATAATAGTACACGGCCATGTGACATGCCCGTGTTACAGGCCGTGTGACCAGACACGCCTGTGTCTGCTGTCATGTATCTCAAGTGGTACACAACCAACTCAACCCGAGCAAGACACGACCATGTGACACGCCCATGTCATAGGCTATGTGCCCAAAGACACACCCGTGTCCTGCCCATGTTCACAAGGCCTCACTGCCCTAGCCAAATCCAGAAAAGGACACGGCCATGTGACACGCCCATGTCATAGGCCGTGTGCCCATGGACGGCTGCAGACATGCCTCCAGCATGCGCTTCGTCGAGCGATGTTCGTCGACCAGAGGGGGACACGCCCTCTGACATGCCCGTGTTGCAGGGCATGTTTCCTCTCGAGAACTTGTCAAGCGTAGTTCGTTGAGCACTCGACGGGCTGCTCGGCCATACAGAGCAAGCCACACCCTGAGACACGTCCGTGAACCAGGCCGTGTCACCAACTTGAACCCAATCTTGGGATTTGGGTTGTTACAACCCTTCCCTCCTTACAATAAATTTCGTCCCGAAATTTGCACCCAGTAAGGAAATCAAAAACAAGATGTTATAACGTCACAAACATTTGATACACCCTGACATGCACTACATAACAGTTTACACAAATAGCTCAGGAAATTCAGCTCGTATGGTCTGCTCTCGCTCCCATGTTAGCTCCTCACGACCACAATTGTCCCACCGGACTTTGACCATCCCGATTGCCTCATTCCGCAACTGTTTATCGGCGCGATCCTCGATCCGAATGGGCCTAACCTTCATCGTCAGCCCATACTCCACTGGAAAACGATCATTCTTGATCACTTGAGCTGGATCTTTGACAGCTTTCTGAAGCACCGAGATGTGAAACACATCATGTAATCCACCCAAGTCTGCCGAAAGAGCTAGCCGATATACAGCTTCCCCAATTCGCTCTACCACTTCAAACAGACGAAGATATCTCGGACTCAACTTTTTCATATGTCGAATCCTGGACACGCCTTTGAAGGGTTTGATCTTCAAATATACCCAATCTCCCACCGCGAACTACACGTTCCGGTGCTTGGCGTTGTAGTACTTTTCTTGTCGATCCTGGGCTATCAGTAGCCTCTCTCAAATAGCGCGTATCGTTGTGTTAGCTTCATTGACTTCTTTACGACTATACAATTTGGATTCGCCCGCTTCTGCCCAAGCGAACGGTGTACGGAACTTCCGACCATACAGAGCTTCAAACAGTGCCCTACCGATGCTCGCTTGGTAGGTGTTGTTGTAGGCAAACTCCACCATATAGAGATGATCTTCCCATTTCTTACGAAAGTCCAGGGCGTACATTCAGAGCATATCTTCCATTGTTCTGTTGGTCCTCTCAGTTTGTCCATCTGTTTGTGGATGAAAGGCCGTACTGAACGTCAACTTTGTGCCTAATAGTTGATGGATTAGCCTCCAGTCATTCGACGTAAATCGCCCATCACGATCACTCACGATGCTATGAGGAACACCGTGTAGTCGTACAATCTACTCCACCTAGAGCTTTGCCAAACTTTCCACTGAATCGTCCCATTTATTCGGAAGGAAGTGCTCCACTTTCGTCAACCGGTCTATAATCACCCAGATTGAATCATTCGCGCGTTGAGATCTCGACAACCCGTGCACAAAATCCATTGAAATATCATCGAACTTCCATTCCGGAATCGGTAACGACTTCAAGAACCCTCCAGGCTTCTAGCATTTCGCCTTCACCAAAGCACAAGTTTGGCATCCTAAGGAAACTAAAATGTACTATTTCTACCTTCCGTCTGAGGGTAAAGTGTTTGTCACAAGGACTGACGTCTTTCTTGAGAAATAGTTCTTAGTAGAAAGACTGACAGGATAGAAATTGAAGAAGTTCAAGAACCACAAAATGTGAATGAATAAAAATTAGTACCTGAGTCAGGACTACAAGTTGTTGTAGCTGGAGAACCTGCTCAGTAAACACAAGTTCCACGTAGATCGGGTAGACCAAGGCTTTATCCCGAGAGATATGGATTTCTCATGTCTCAAATAGGTAATGTATTGCTTATGGATCATAGTGATGATCCCGCAACCTACGAAGTGGCTATAAGTGGACCGGACTCTGAGAAATGGTTTGAGGCCATGAAATCTGAAATGGACTCCACGTATAAAAACCAAGATTGGACCTTGGTGGAACCACCTGAAGGGGTATGACCCATAGGGTGCAAGTGGGTCTTCAAGAGGAAGACCGACATGGATGAGAATGTACAGACATTCAAAGGACGACTAGTGGCTAAGAGTTTCAAGCAAATTCATGGTATTGACTATGATGAGACCTTTTCCCCTGTTGCCATGGTTAATTCCATCAAAATTCTACTTGCTATTACTGCGTATTATGACTACAAGATCTAGCAGATGGATGTCAAAATGGCTTTCCTAAATGGAAACCTCTTTGAGGAAGTGTATATGACACAACCCGAGGGTTTTGTATCTCCAAGTGAAGCCACAAAAATATGCAAGCTGCAGCGATCCATTTATGGATTAAAACAGGCTTCTCAAAGTTGGAATCTTTGTTTTGATGCAAAAAATCAAAAAGTTTGGTTTTATCAAGAACAAGGATGAACCGTGTGTTTATAAGAGAATTAGTGAGAGCATCGCTGTCTTTCTCATATTGTATGTAGATGACATACTGCTAATCATGAATGACAAACCGACCCTGCAAGTTGTTAAGAACAACCTAGGAGACTGCTTTTCAATGATGAACTTGGGTGAAGCGACTTATATACTTGGTATTAAGATCTATAGAGATAGATCAAAAAAGTTGCTGGGTTTTACCCCAAGTACGTACATTGACAAGGTGTTGAAGCGGTTCAACATGCTTGAGTCCAAGTAAGGATTCTTACCAATGTCTCATGATGTGAGTCTATCTAAGGACCAGTGTCCTAAGTCTTGTGAAGATAAGGACCACATGAATTTGATTCCATATGCTTCAGCAATTTGGCCAATCATGTATGCAATGATATGTACTCGACCCGATGTCTCTTATGACTTGAGCATGACTAGCAGGTATCAGTCTGATCTCGGTGAAAGTCACTGGATTGCCGTTAATAATATCCTAGAGTACTTGTGAAGGACTAAGGATACGTTCTTAGTAATTGGTGGAGAGGAAGAGCTCGTTGTAACGGGTTACACAAATTCTAGCTTCCAAACTGATAGGGATGACTCAAAGTCTCAGTCAGAGTTCATATTTTACCTTAATAGAGGTGTTGTTAGCTGGAAAAGTTCCAAGCAGGAGACAGTTGTTGATTATACAATTGAGGCCGAGTATATCACCACTACAAATGCAGCAAAGGAGGCTCTATGGATTAGGAAATTCATCTGCTAGTTAGATGTAGTTCATAGCATTGTTCGTCCCGTAGATCTCTACTGTGACAACAACGGTGCAATTGCACTTGCTTCAGAACCTAGATCTCATCAGCGCTCCAAGCACATACTTTGGCGGTTCTATCTAATTTGAGAGATTGTCAATCAAGGAGATGTGAGCATTAACAGAGTGTCGACTGAGGATAACATTGCAGATCCACTGACAATGCCTCTCGCACAGAGAAAGCATGATGGTCATGTTAGATCTATGAGTATACGATACCTAAATGATCAACTCTAGTAGGAGTCTTTTGGACTGTATGTTTGTTGGTTGTATTATTTCATTTAATGAATAAAGTATTGAATGAATTTCATTTATATATTTTGGCAAGTTCTTTTATTATGTTATTATTTTTATTGTGATAGAGTAGTTAATTAAATAAATTCCCTTAGAGTGTTTGCCTCCAAAGGTCAAGTAGTGAATTTAATGTGAGAACCTATGATCCCAAAAGCTTGATTTTTATAGGTCCCTGGTCGTTGTATCATCTTAGAAGCTAAGGGCGATGATGATACCTTCAAGACTACATGTGCATTGACTAATGACCCATCCTAACAGGTCATGATATTGTGATATCAAGTCATCACATGGGTACTTGTTGTGAACAAGTTGTACCAGACAGACCAATTATGAGAATACTTTATGGATTGTTATATAAACGTGTCACAAGTATGGCTCAAGTGACAATGGTGTTTGTGGTCTTTTGACCCGAAGTCACAGCATTTATCGAGTTAGGAAGAGCATTCTTTGATGCCATCAAAAGTCCATTATTCATAAAGTTGGATGATAAAGTGGTTATTGGATAAGTTACAAATCATTTGGCTGTTTACGTGTCAGAAGAGAAGGGATTTGTCCTCCTTTATGACAGGAGTTGCATCCATGGGCCCCTTGATGGAATGGGACTGAGAAATGCATGACCATGCTTGGTTGAGTCAATATATGATACTGGGCTCACAAATTTCTGGAAGTCCATTCTAGACCAGGAAATAAGGATTGAACAATTATGAAGGTGGCACGGTCTATACCTCTAGTTCTATCCGGATGCAAGGGATGAAGCGACATGACAACACTGTAACATTAGTCACAATAGATTTTGAGTTTATAAACTCTTATTGTTTGGGGAGCAATGATGTATTACTAGATGCCGCTCATTGTTTGTGAACCCTTTGTTTGATACTTTTAAGATCAAGTGGGAGACTATTGGTATTATCATTGTGATCTGAACGTGATCAAGCATGTGGTCTCACTGCCAACTCATTATGAGCCTATCAGGGTCGCACATAAGATTGTGGAGAAATTGGGAGATTGGATTTGTATGATATAGCTCATATGATGAGTTGAAAAGACTTAGCTCAAACAGGCTAAAAGCGTCGAGTGCGTTGAGACCAGTCAACGCCTTCGTCAAGTTAAGCGTTAACTCGTCGAATGGCGTCGTTGTGTATATTTAGCGATTCGTCGAGTGAAATTGTTGATTCAACAAGTATGACACTTAACCGTTGAGTGTGTTGACTATACTCGACGATTCGTTGAGTAAAGGTGTTGTTTCGATGAGTTTGAGTCTCAGGCATTGAGTGCGTTGAGCTCACTCAATGCCTTCATCGAGTAAAGGGCTTACTTGATGAATCCGACACTTAGGCATTGAGTGCGTTGCCATTCGACAAATCTGGCTTTTGGCATTGAGTGTGTTGAGTGCACTCAACTCCATTCGACGATTCGTCAAGTATGACGTAGAAAGCGTTGAGTTCACTCAACGCCTTCGCAGAGTCAAGCGTTGATTTAGATGAGTTTGGCGTTAAGTATGTAATCATACTCGATGATTAGTCGTGTATGCTATAGATATTCGACGATTCGTCGAGACAAACGTTGTCTGGCCGAAATTCTGGATTCTAAGTGTAGCTTTGTCAATAAAGACGGGAACTGTTATGTTTATTCCTTGGGTATAAATAGGATGTTTTAGGGTTTCTAAATAAGGTGATGTGATTTTTCTGTCTAGCACACGAGCCATATTGTGCGAAAATGACGGAAGCTCTAGAAGACCAACGGAAGTGTTTCGTCGATCCCGCCGCCGTCATCGATTCCGATCTCAGCGAGTGTCACTGCCTCCTCTCCTTCAACATATCTAGCAGTCTGTGGAGACGCTGAGTATCCTCTCCCAACCTAGTGCTTGTTTGAAAAGTGGTTGCTGGTTCTCTTGATCATGTGGATTTCCTGTAGAGGCGCGTATATACTTTCTGCGCTCAAGACTCGAGCCGTTAACTGGCCAGTTGATTTTTTTGGTGCATCTTGGTTGAGTATATACTCAATCCTTCAAAGGTAATTTTATTTACAGAAGATTTACTTCTTGATTCATGAATGCTAGATCCGAACACTTTTTGTTTTCTTGTTCTCTAATTTTCCGCTGCGCGCATAACTGTTGTGCCGTCTAGTAAAACCCAACACCTAGCTATAGAGATTACACTAATAGAGTCATAGAATAAAGAACTTCTACTTAACTGAATGTTATAATCTTGAAGTTGATACTGTATACACAACAACTGTACATAGTAGCTCCCTTCAACTATGTATTCTGATTTTGCAGTAGAAATAGAAACACTTGTTTGCTTCTTGCTGCTCCATGACACTAGCCTTTTTCCCAAAAACTAATAGGCGCCTGATGTGCTTTTCCTATCTTCTCTGCGGCCTATAAAGTCTGCATATAAAAAACCTATTAGTTCAAAATCCCTATTCTTAGGGTACTAAAGGCCATGATCTGGGGTGCCCTTCAGATATCTCAAAATCCACTTAGTAGTAGAGTAATGAGATTTTTTACGGCATGCCTAATATCTAGCAAAGAAACATGTAGCATACATAATGTGTGACATACTAGCAGTTAGGTATAGCAGGGAGCCAATTATCACTCTATATAAAGTTTGATCAATAGGTTTCCCACCCTCATCTTTGTCTAAAGACATAGCTGACCCCAAGAGAGTTTTCATGGTGGAGGCATTTTCCATCCCAAATTTTTTAATCAACTCCCTGGTAAACTTAGACTGAGATATAGATAATCCATTGTTAGTCTGTTTTACTTAGAGACCCAAGAATAACTTAAGTTTGACAAACTTTCTGCAAAGGTTGTCATCAGTAGATTCAAAGATAATGTCATCAACATATATCTGGACTAGGATGATCTTTCCCTTGGATTCCCTTAGAAATAGGGTCGTGTCTATCTTCCCCTTGAGAATTTATTCTTAATGAGGAAGCTAGATAGAGTCTCATACCATGCTCTAGGAGCATGTTTTATCCCATATAAAGCTTTCTTAAGTCTATAAACAAAATTTTAATTGTTAGGAACAAAAAAACCCGGAGGTTATTCAATATAGACTTCTTCCTTCAAGTCTCCATTCAGGAAGGCTGATTTCATATCCATCTGGTAGACTCTGAAACCTTGGTATGTAGCATATACAAGGAACAGTCTGATGACTTCTAGTCTTGCTACAGGGGCAAAAGTTTGATAAAAATCAATACCTTCTTCCTCTCTACACCCCTGAGCTAATAGTCTAGCTTTGTTCTTGCTTATAATGCCATTTTCATCAAGTTTATTCCTGTAGATCCACTTGATTCCAATGTCATTATGTCCTTGTGGTCTGGGAACCAGCTTGCAGACCTTACACCTCTTAAAATAGTTCAGTTACTCTTGTATCGTTACAATCCAGAACTGATCCATGTTTGCCTCTTCAAATTTCTTGGGCTCTACTTGTGATAAGAAATTGGAGTATATTGCAGTGTTGAGACATCTGTACCTTGTCACTACACCTTGACTTGTATTACTAATGATCTGGTGGCCTGGATGATCCTTCAAATGTCTGACTGCTGGAGGTAATCTACCTTCAGCATTCCATGCTTCAAAGTCTCCATCTAGTTAAACATTATCCACAACATGTGAGCCTTGTGCTTCCTCTTGAATACACACACTTTCATCTTTGTCTTGAACTATAGGTTCAGCTTCCTTAATAGTCAGCTTATCCATCATCACTTTTGTGCCTGTAGGACTAGAAGAGGAGCTTGAAAGCTCATTGTTAATCATATTTTACTCATCAAACACTACATTAACTGACTCCTCTACAACTTAACTTGTCAAGTTATAGATCCTATTGGCCTTACTATGATTGTTGTACCCAACAAAGAACCCTTCATAGGACTTGACAACAAACTTAGTTATATAAGATTTCCCATTATTGAGTACATAACATTTGCTCCCAAATATTATGAGATATGCAAGGGTTGGTGTTGGGTATTGCATTCTCAATAACCCAGATTTTTATGAAGTCACCCTTGAACTAAGATGAATTAAGTTTGTATTTGATATTATTTTTAGTTGAGTGTTTGTAGGATATATTTGCCAAGTGTAGACCAATGTCAGTCTACAATGAGTCACCAAATATAGGACCATACAATGTAATCCCTCATTGTGTGATCCATGGTGTTGACTCATGTGTAGCCTCTCTATTGGGACACACTTATTTTTCAAGAACTCAAGGCATAGGAGAAAAGTTGGCAACTGTATATCATGAAGAAATTAAGTTTACAGATTTTCAGAAAAACTCTAAGTATTTTTCTCGAGTAGGAAACTTTGTACTCGAGTAGAACTTAAGCTTTCTCTCAAGTGAGACCTATCTTGAACTCGAGTTGCAGAAGCAGTTCTCGAGAAAGCTTAGTGCTGTTCTCGAGAAAGCCATGTGTTCTGGAGTACTCCATGATTTTTCTCGAGTTATCTCATTTCCAGTCCAAAATATTTTCTAAGTCTTTTTCTCGAGAAGCCACATGTCATTTCTCGAGAAGCTCAGTATTACTTCTCGATAACCAGAAGTCATTTCTCGAGTAACAGAATATTTTCTTGAGAACAGAAGTTCATTTTTCTCGAGTTACTTCTTTTCCAGACAAAATATTTTTTAAGTCCTTTTCTCGAGATGCCAAGGATTTTTTCTCGAGAAGACAATGTTTAGTTCTCGAGAAGCAGGAAATATTTCTCGAGACCTATAATGTTTTCTCGAGAGCCAGACATTTGTTCTCGAGATACCTCTTTGTTCTCGAGTACCAGAATGATTGTTCTCGAGAACAAACTTTATTCTTCTCGAGTACTTTCCTTCTGATATAGCAAGCCCAGATCCGACCCGCTCTGGCTACCCTCACGGCCTAGCCATAGGCCCACAATTGGCAGCCCACTGCCGGGCTGCAGCCCAAGCGCCCCACCCATGACCGCACCTATTCCCAGCGCGGCGGGATGTTGAGGCGAGGTCTCGAACCAAGCCACCTTGATAAAGAGCTTTCCTAACAGCTCTCATCACCAACTGAGCTGCAGCTCAGTTGGTGATGAGAGCTGTTAGGAAAGCTCTTTATCAAGGGGGCTTGGTTCGAGACCTCGCCTCAACATCCCGCCGCGCTGAGAATAGGTGCGGTCATGGGTGGGGTGCTTGGGCTGCAGCCCGGTAGTGGGCCGCCAGTCGTGGGCCTATGGCCATGCCATGAGGGTCTCCAGAGCGGGTCGGCTCTGGGCTTGCTGCATCAAAAAAGTTCACTTTTTTGATGTAGCAAGCCCAGAGCCGACCCGCTCTAGTGACCCTCACGGCCTGGCCAGAGGCCCACGACTAGCGGTAGCTCAGTTGGTGATAGTCCCTGTTAGGAAAGGGATTTATCAAGTGGGCTGGGTTCGAGACCTTGCCTTAACATCCCGCCGCGCTGGGAATAGGTGCGGTCATGGGTGAGGTGCTTGGGCTGCAGCCCGGCAGTGGGCCGCTAGTTCGTGGGCCTCTGGCCAGGCCGTGATGGTCACCAGAGTGGGGCGGCTCTGTGCTTGCTGCATCACCTTCATTCTCGAAATTGTTGATTTCCACCTCCACATTTTTACTAAGTGTTTTTCTTGAAATCCTCTTCTTTCTTTTCGAGAATCAGAAAACCTTTTCTCTAGTACTATTATTCTTCTCAAGAAAAGCTGTACTATTTTCTGAATTCTTCTAAGTTTCGACAGATGTGTTTTCAAATGTGATTAGCGCATAATTGTTCCACATGTCATGCATTTAATATGATTATGACTTTTAGATAAGTCCTATAAAAGGTCTTATCATAATCGACCAACCCTAAGAGAATCCCTAAGTATTCTGAATCGCGTTTTCTATTTCCAAAATCGGAAGCCGCCGCTATTCATCATCTTCATCGCCGATCTGCTTTTGATCCAGAGATTCATAGTAAGTGATTCAACCGATCAAGATCATCTACATCGATAGATTCTTTTCTTGATTATGCTGAGTCCAGAATTTTCAGATCCAGAGATTTGGCCCTGTCTTCTTCAATCTATTTCTAACAGAGCTTAAAAGTTCAAGGAAGAAGAAGGGATGAAGTTTTCAGATCTGAGATTAATACAGTTTGTATTTCTTTGTATTTCATTTTACTCTTGTAGGAGATTATTCTCCGAGTTTAGGAGCTTTGTTCTCCGAGTTATTTGTAGGAAGTTTCTCTTCCGAGTGTAGATCCTATTTTGAGGGATCGAGTTGTAGGAACTTTGTTCCGAGTAATAGGACTGTTTTCAATCCAATAATAGTGGAGTAGCCGAGTCTAGTGTGTTGCTAGATCGGTGAGGTAAAAAGTGGATGTACCCAAGGTTGGGGAACCACTATAATTCTTGGTGTCGTCTGTGTATGCTAGCTTATTTTTTGTGCATCGCTCGTTCAATTTTTATTCCGCAAAAAATACGTAGATCTCACCTATTCACCCCCCTCTAGGTGATTTAGGTAGACAACTTAAACATTTTTCAATTGGTATCAGAGCCAGGTTGTTCATCAAAAGGTTAACACCTTGAACAGATTTGCCCCAAGTTGTCTTTTAAGTGATTCAAGCATGGACAGAGCAAAGGATTTGCAAAGCTTCCTTTATGCACAAAGACAAACTTTCCCATGTGGAAAGAAAGAATTAAATTTTTCATGGATGCTGTGGACCCAAGAATATTCATGATTGTGGAAGAAGGACCTTATATTCCTATGACGGTCCCCACTATTGATCCCACCAAGAAAGTTCCAAAGAACCTGATGGATCTAGATAAGGATGAGATTGCACTTGTCTCCTTAGACAAGAAATCCAAAAATATCATCGCAAGTATAGTCGATGATTCTATGCTGAAGAACCTGATTCACTGTCAATCTTCCAAGGAAATGTGGCAGTCTCTCATCATCTTGATGGAAGCTACTGAAGAGGTTAGGGTTGACAGAAGATCCCTCCTGAATAAAAAGTATGAAGCATTTAGACAAGGTCCCAAGGATTCAATTGCAGATACCTTTGAAAGTTTCTTCAATATTATCAATGGCCTAAGAGTATATGGCCGGGTCTTCACTAATGAAGAATTGAATGATAAATTTCTGAGGTCCCTAACTAAGGAATGAGACAACAAAGTCTGTGCAATTCGGGACTTTGGCAAGCTGGCAGAGACCGACCCTCAAAATCTCTTCGGAAAGCTTATGTCATATGAGCTGCAAATCAATTCAAGAAAAGCTGAAGAAGAGAAGAGTCAGTCTTCATTCAAGTAGAAGTCTGTCGCACTGAAGACAGACAGCTTAAGGAAAGTCAAAGCTGCATCACCTGCTCCTGCACAGGAAGAGAGTGAAGAAGCTTCAGAGCCAACTACCTCAGGCCCAGAGCTATCAGAAGGAGAGTTTTCTTTTCTGTCAAGACAGTTCAAGATGTTCTTAAACAAGAAGAAATAGTGGAGAGGCAAAGATGCCTCGTTCAACATATCACGTCATGATGGTGATCGCCACAAGAAAGGCTCAAGTAGCCAAGACAGGTATCATTCTAAACATAGCAAACATATTTCTTTTGAGATTGTTTGTTATTGTTGCAATAAGCTAGGACACGTCAAAGCCGACTGCCCTCACAAGAAGAAGGAGGGTGGAAAAAGAGAGGAGAAGAAATCTTCTTACAATAAGAAGAGAACTGAAAGAAACCTAGTATCCAAGAAGAGCAAGACTCTCAGCAACTCTGACTCATCTGAGTCAAGTGAGGAAGAGGAAGCCTACTTTGGGCAAATGACACAAACAGATGATGAAGAAGAACCCTAGTACACTGGGAAGGTAAACTCTCATACTCCTCTCTCTGAATCAGATGCTTCTGACCATGATCATGAGGACTCCTCTTCTGACGATGTGTCTGAACTCATGGCTCAATATAAAGAGTTAATCAAGAATTACAACAAATGTCGAAAAGTTGTGAAAACTCAGGCCAAGAAGATTAAATCTCTTAAGGCTGAAGAGAGCAATCTGAGAGAGTAAGTTGCCAAGACGGACTCACTCAGAGAGAATTTCAATGCTGCAATTGAAGAGTATAATAAAGCTCTCGAGCACCTAGATATGAAGGAGAAAATCATCAAAGAATTGGAAGAATAACTTGCAGCTGAAAAAAACTTGTTGAAGTTTCTCCAAGCCTAAGACTGTCTTTCCGTTTGTTGCTGAATTCTCAGCTCAGGCCAAAGGTGCTGGCTTAGGCCATATGGATGCTCCTAGTAAATCTTCTAGGAGAAATAAGGCTCAACAGAAGAATAAGGCTGACAAGAAAGCTTTGGTCAAGGAGAAGGGGAAAGCTCCTCAAGATCAGACTTCATTCAAAAAGGTTATCTTTCCAACTAACGAGTTTGATCTTGATTCCTCCTACAGTCACTTTGCTAGGCCTACTTTTGTAGAGCCCAAGTCTCGGTAACAAGGATGGACCCGTCCCCGGAACTTTGGCGAAAGTGTCTTCCAGGCACCTTATGAGGAGATCACTCTTCAGAGCTATGGCCCTTATAGTCATGGTCAGAACATCAAGAAAGCACCAAACGTAAAACCAATTGTGGAAAACGCTCTTAAGGAGAAGAAGTCATGTGAGTGTCATCACCATGAAGCTTCTACCTGCAAGTCTGTTGCCCATGCTAGACCACACTCTCAAAGGTCAAGCAGGAGAAATTTAGGCAAAGATACAACAAGTTTGACTGTTGGTTCTGCGACAAATTTGGTCACTTTGCTATAGATTGCTGTGAAAGATAAGGGATAGATCTTAACTTACACTAGTTATAGTTATATATATATACTAAGAAAAGAAAATCACAGCACAAAAATAAATAAATGAAAGCAAGCAACGCAGATGACACAAGGATTATAGTGGTTCCCCCCAACTGGGTACATCCACTCTTCTACCACCCTGGTAGGAATCCAGTAGCAGGTTTTGATCAGGTGACTGCCACCGTAAGATCTATTTCCAGGGAGATCTTGCAACCCTTTGAGCTTTTGATCTAGTGCCCTAAAACCAAGAGTTTACTTTTGAAGAGAGAAAAACCCTGTACACGAGAAAGGGAAAGAAGTGAGGTTGTCTTCTCTGTCTCTAATCAACAGAGAGAAGAATTTAGTGGATTTGATGATGTCAAAGCTCCCCCTGAGATGTTGAATGGTTCAGGATTGCAGGAAGCTTTGCTTCAGGGTGTAGGCCTTCAAAGTGATGATTATCTCCATAAAGCTTTCAGACTGATATTGATGTGTGTCTCTTGAAAGCTTGGAGCAGATGAATAACTCTGATGATTGTCTTGATTAATGCAGAGTTCCTCCTTCTCTGTACAAAGGAAAGCCTTCACTGTATCGCTACAAACTACTGTGCTCTATGTTATGTGTTCTATCTTTCTGTTAATCTCTTATATCAAATTCAAACATTTGGATTCATTCATCTTGATAACGGCTGAAGCATTCCCGAGAGTAGAAGACGCCTTGGGAATCAATCCACAATTAACTTCTGAAATTCCCCACTTTGAACGGCTATTTCCAATGGGATTGTTTAGCACTAAATGTTCTGACTGTAATTAAACCTTAATTTAATGTGCCAATGGTAAATAAATAGGCCTGAAATATCTGCACTGAATTCGTCGACCGGAGCTCACAGATCATTGAGCTCAGCTTTTATTTCGTTGAGCAGGGAATCTGACTTGAGTTCAACGATCGTCGACCTGAGCTTGGAGTTCGTCGAGCTCAGCTGGATTTCGTCGAGCAGAGGTTCTTGCTTGAGATCAGAGTTCATCGACCTGAGTTCAGGGAAGGAACTCCGAGTTCGTCCACCTTAGATCGTCGTTCGTTGACCTGAGTTCGACTATCGTCGAACTGATTTTCTAACTTTGTCTTAACTGCATTTCTCGGAGTTCTTTCAGCAATTCTAGGGAGTTCTTCTGAGACAAGTCCTGGAAATAAACCTATGACCCATGACTATACATTGTGGGTCAATCTAAACAAATCTAATAGTGATCCTTACCCAAATCAGAACTAGGGTTCCAACAATCTCCCCCTATTTGGGTGAGGACACTATTTACATAAAAATAAATAAAATACAAAGCAAAAATAATCTGCCTGATTTATAAAATTTTTCAGCAGATGTACAAGGGTGCTTTGAGAAATGAAATAAATAAGACAGATCTATTACTGCAACCTCTTAAGCAATGTCCTCTTTATAAAACAAACAATCTCCACCTATATACTTTTCCTTGCACACATTCCTTGCCCCAAATCTGAGTAGAATTTATAACTTAGTAGAATAAACAGTCTCTCTCTACTGCTGTAGCCTTTCAAACAATCTCTCACTATACAGCCACTGATGTATCCTCTGTGTTGGCTGAGACTAAAGATTTTGATTACTATCAAATACCACTTTTCCTCTGTGGTAAGATAGGTCTTTTCCTGAAAAGAGATGTTAGGAGTTCTGGACCTAGATTTCCTTGAGTCCTGGTTCTCTCTTATAATAATTAGAAATAAAAGAATATCCAGGTTGATTTTTATAACCAAGTGGATGATATTTCCTACGAGGGATTATTCACTCAGTAAAAGGACTTGTAAATATTGCGTTTGATTATAATTCTGAAGAGAATAAAAATTTCTGTTCTGAAATTTTGAGTTCGACGAATTAAAGTAATTTCGTCGACCTGAGTTCGACAAATGGTAGTGATTTCGTCGATCTCTACTCAAAGAACAATATAAATTATTTTCTCTGTTCCACTTTCGTCGATATCTGTTCGACGAAACATATTTATTTAGTCGAGTATAGATTCCTGACCAGTTAAGATTAAAATCTCCATTCATAGTTCGCCGAGCTTTGTTCGATGAATGGTGTTGTTTTCGTCAAACTCGGTTCGACGGATGGTGTTGTTTTCGTCGAGCTCGGTTCGACGAATTATTTTGATCAAAAACTTTTTTAAGATTTTTAAGTTGATTTGCTTTATTATTTTGCAATTCTTCAGTATTTTTATTTATGTCCTCTAACTTTTCTTTTCCTTTAATTGATTTTAAATGACTTATTTGTTCAAGAGCATTCTTTAAATCTTCTTTGAGTTTTATATTTTCAGAAGATACATTATTTATATTATCTCTGAGAAGTTTTATTTCCTTCTCAGATCAAATCAAATCTTCACACAATAATTTAAAATCAGTTTTCAATTCTTCTGATGAAAGATCAAGGGTAGAGATTACCTGATCTTCTTCTGATTCACATTCTGATTCTTCATCAGAGTCTGATTCTTCATCAGGGTTGCTGCAGGAGGCATTTTTTTGCCATCAGGCAAAACTCTTTTGCTCTTGACTCTTCTTCATATTCATTTGTACATGATGAAGCTTCAGTCACTCCAAGTTTTAGCTTCAAAGTTTCTTTCTTTAGCTGATCCAGCAACCATTGTTGTGAGGGAGTCCCACATATCTTTTGTAGATGAACATTCAGCAACTTCCTGAAAAATGTCATCAGACATTGATTGTGCAAGAATGTTCATTGCTTGTGCATCTGCAATATTCAGCCTTTTCTGGTCATCTGTCCATTGAGATGATGGAACAACATTGGTACTTGTTGTTTCCCGAGGTTGAGTTGGTCCTGACAAAATGCAATTAAAAATGTTTTCATCAATGGAGTTCATATAAAACCTAATCCTTGTCTTCCATAGTGAAGCTTATCTAGATTGCACATAGGTGGACTGGTGCTTGAAAACTCTTCATTTTGTGTGATAATAAACTCTAAAGATGTATAAGATCTATCAGATCATTTTGGTTCAGGTGTTAGCCTGTACAACTAAGAAAATAACCTGGCTCTGATACCAATTGAAAGATAAGGTATAGATCTTAACTTGCACTAGTTAGAGTTATATATATATACTAAGAAAAGAAAATCACAGCACAAAAATAAAGAAAAGAAAGCAAGCAACACAGAGGACACAAGGATTATAGTGCTTCCCCCCAACTGGGTACATGCACTCTTCTACCACCCTGATAAAAATCCAATAGCAGGTTTTGATCAGGTGACTGCGACCATAAGATCTATTTACAGGGAGATCTCGCAACCCTTTGAGCTTTAGATCAGGTGCCCAAAAACCAAGAGTTTACTTTTGAAGGGAGTAAAAACCCTGTACACGGGAAAGAGAAAGAAGTGATGTTGTCTTCTCTGTCTCTAATCAGCAGAGAGAAGAATTTAGTGGATTTGATGATGCCAAAGCTCCTCCTGAGACGTTGAATGGTTCAGGATTGCAGGAAGCTTTGCTTCTGGGTGTTGGCCTTCAAAGTGATGATTATCTCCAGCAAGCTTTCAGACTGATATTGATGTGTGTCTCTCGAAAGCCTGGAGCAGATGAATAACTCTAATGATTGTCTTGATTGATGCAGAGTTCCTCCTTCTCTGTACAAAGGAATGCCTTCACTGTATCTTTACACACTACTGTGCTCTATGTTATGTGTTCTGTCTTTCTATTTATCTCTTATATCAAATTCAAACATTTGTGTTGGAACACCCTATTACTGATTTGGGCAAGGATCACTATGCCTTTTAGGAAATATGTTTTGACCTCCTTGTATAGATCTAAAGGTCAATTAAAATTGAGTCTAAGGGTTAGTATTTAGGTTTGAAAGCTACCCTCAAGACCAGAGATTTCAGTTCAGGAGACTAAGTCATTTCGTCGAGCTCAGTACGACGAATCGTCGAACTACATTCGACGATCGATGAGCTCACTTCGACGAATCGTCGAAATCCATTCGACGATCTCTGAGTTCAACTTCAACAAGTCGTCGAACTCCATTCGACGATCTTCGAGCTCAGATCGACGTTCTTATCTCCAGTTTGTTTCTCTATCTCTGAGCTCAGTTCGATGATAGTTGAGCTCAGATCGACGATCTCTGTTTCAGTCTAAGTCTAGTCTCTGAGCTCAGTTCAACGATAGTGGAGCTCAGTTCGACGTTTTTCTGGAGAGATCGACGATTTTCAAGATTCAAATTCAGACAGTTGTGGAATTATTCTCAGTATTTATTTCAAGGATCTTGTAGCCATTTTCAATTAATCTGGAGCAAGTTTCAAGGGATTTTCAAAGGAATGTTTTTATTGGACTTTCCTCCAGAAGGCAAATGCAGTTAAGGAAGTCATTTATGACAGGCTAACGGCTATCTTGGACAGAGAAGTATTCTATTCAGATCTAAGGAATAAAAGATCAGTTTTTCATTCTTCTCTGACACATATATTCTGCAACAACAACAATTATATAACAGAAGAGAAAGAGTTGCAGACCTTCTCAGTCTTAGAATTCATACAAGAACACCATCACAAAAGGAGATCAACACACTGAAATTTTCAGATCTCTCTTGATTCAAGTGTTCAAAGGCCATCATCATTCAAGACTCCAGACACCACGCATTTCAGTTGTTGCTGAAATCATCTTTTGCTGGAGATCAAATTTTCTGAAGGCCTATCACCCTACTGCAAAGCTTCACTTCCTGAACAACTCAAGATCTCAGGGGGGAGCTTTGACAACATCCACTATCTTCTCTCTGATTGTTGATAGAGAAGATCATCTCATCCCTCTCTCTATCTCTGATGTACAGGGTTTTTCAAACTCCCTTCAAAAGTTTGTGCTGGTTTCTGAGACCTTGTCAAAACTCAGTGGTGGCAAGACACCTGATCAAAAAATCTAGTTTGGTTTTTGAGCACCTTATCAAAAGCTCATTGGTGTCAAGGACACCTGATCAACTCATCCTGCAGTGGATTCCTACCTAGGGTGGTAGAAGAGTGGATGTACCCAGATTGATTGGGGAACCACTATAGCTCCTTATGTCATCTGGTTGCTTACTTTCTTTTGTTTTTAGCTGTGGTTTGTTATTGCTTTTTGATTAGATAGTTGCTGTGCTTACTTTATTTCATTTGCTTCCCTGTTCACTTAGGAATACAACAACTGTTGTAAAAAGTTTTTAGCAAGCACCATACTCTATTCACCCCCCTCTAGAGTATATGAGATCTAACTTGCACTTTCAATTGGTATCAGAGGGAGGTTTGTTAAACATACCACACCTTAGTGGTTGCACAGGATAACACCTGAACCCAAAGATCCCTCTAGTTAGATCTGCTTGTTTTGATTTTGTTATTAGAATTATTTCTTCACAAAACATGACCCAAAACAAAGATTATGCTAGCACCAGACCTCCAGTGTGCAATCTATCTAAGTTTGCACTTTGGAAGGCAAGAATTAGACTATACATGAACTCTATTGATGAGGACATTTTCAATTCTGTTTTGACAGTGTGTCCAAGACCTCCAGAGAATACAAGTACAAGTGCTGTTCCACCTCCCTCAGGAACAAATGCAGAAATAAAGAAATGGAAATTGGCAGATGTAAAGGCTATGAACATTCTAGCCTAGACTATGTCTGATGAGATATTCCAAAAGGTAGCTGAATGCAACTCAGTAAAGGACATCTGGGTAAGCTATCTGAGATAGTCTCAGGATCTGCTGATGAGAGAAAAGACAGAATATCTCACCTCATAACTCAATATGAGAATTTCAAGAAAGGAGAAGCTGAGTCAGTAGCAGACATGTATAATAGACTCAGTCTCATAGTCAATGAGCTGAAAACTTTGGACAAGGAGATCTCATTGACTGAGCTAAATGATAAAATCCTAATGTGCTTCCCAAGCACTTGGGACTCAAGGATCTGCCCAATCAAGGATTGCAGAAGCCTGAATGAGATCACAACTGAAGCTCTCCTGGGCAAGCTCAAGTCTTATGAGATGCTCATCAAGAATAGAAAAGAAGAGCAGAAGGCTGCCTCACCAGTTATAAGAAAAGAAAAATCAATAGCTTTCAAAGCCATTGAATATCAGCCTGAAGACAAGGTCACAGGCAATGAAGAGCTGCTAAGCCTACTGGCCAAAAGGTTTTACAAAATGGCCAGGAAGGATTTCAAGAAAAGATCATACAGAGAGCATGACAAGCCAAGGTATGACAAATCAAATAACAAAGAAATTATTTGCGTTGGTTGCAGGAAACCAGGCCACATTGTGCCTGACTGTCCAGAAAACAAAAACAAGGACAAAAAGGACAGGAAAGAAAGGAGAAAAGAAAAAGACTTCAAGAAGAACAGCAATGGCAAACCCTCCTCCAGCAAGAACAAACATACAAGGAAGGGATTTGTTGCTGAAACTTGGAGTGAGACAGAAGAAGAATCTGAAGCTTCATCCAGCTCAAGTGATGATGAGGATGATGCTGAAGAAAAAGAATTCTGCATGATGACTATCAATGCCTCACAACACAATTCTGATGCAGAAGAATCAGAATCTGAATCAGAGACTCAATTTGAAGAGGAGCAGGTAATAAGTTATTTTGATTTTAATTCTGATGACTTTAAGTGTGAATTTAAAGCACTATGTTTAGATTTATTAAAATCTGAGAAGGAAATCATTTCTCTCAGAAATCAATTATCTGAATACAGTACTTTAAAATCAGAAAACCTCAAACTCTCTGAGGAGTTGGAGTGCTGTAGGGAGCAGATAACTTCAGTGAAAAGTGAGCTATCAGAGGCCAAAAATCTTGAAGAATCCCTCAATGGGAGAAGTATCAAGCTAATGGACATCACAAGCACAGTGAACTCAAGATTCAATAGTATACTGGGCTTGGGTGCTTCATCCAGCAACCTATAGTACTAACAATCCCAATTAAATTTATCTCTGATAAAGTTAAGTGAGTTGTAGAGGTAGCTAGGAAGAATTCTGACTTACCCAAGAAAACAAGAGTTCAACAGAAATCGTCGAACGGAGCTAGACGATCGTCGAATGCAGATCAATGATCTCAGGCTAAATCGTCGAACTCAGGTCGACGATCTCTAAACCCTGAACTCTGCCACTGTCGATATTCGAACGGAGCTCGACGATCTGACCCAAGATCGTCGAACGCAGCTCAACGATCGTCGAGCAGAGATTAGAGTTCTGAAAACTTCTTCAAAGGTAAATCAAATTCCAAACCTAGGGGTCCTTCATCCCAAAGATTTAAACCTTATACTAAATGGATAATACCTCCAAGAAGATATCATCCTGAAGGTTATAAGAGTCAACCAGGGATGTCTTTCATTTCTGAATTCAAAGGTTATCAACCTAGGCCCAAGGTGAACTGGGTCAAAAACAAGTAAATTGTTTTATGTGCAGGTGAAGACCTATCCAACATCAAACCAACAATGGAATTTGGATAGTGGGTGCTCAAAGCACATGACAGGAAACAAGGACAACTTCACATCCTTTAAAGCCAAGCTTGGACCCAAAGTAATATTTGGTGATTCAAACTTTGGACTAACAAAAGGATATGGTGCAGTCCAGATTGACACAGTCACATTCAAGAAAGTAGCCTATATGGAAGGACTGAAGCACAACTTGATCAGTATCAGTCAACTATGTGATGAAGGCTACCAAGTGACTTTCAGCAAATCCTTATGCAAGATCAAATCAGAGGACAACACAACTGTGTTGACAGGTAAAAGGAAAGGTAACATCTATTTAGTATACTTTCTTTCAAATAAAGTGGATATTTGCCTGTTTAACTCTATTAGTAGACCTAATGAATTGTGGCATACGAGATTAAGACATATAAACCTTAGAACCATTGCTAGGCTATCCAAGGACAACTGGAGCTGGATGAAAGTCTCCAACACTATGCAAAGGGTGGGCTGGATTGGCAATTCTCCTCGGATGACGGCCTTTTGCGGAAAGAGGGCCGGTTGTGCGCCCCAAGTATGGGTAAGTTGCGAGAAGAGTTGATGTACGAAGCTCACTTTATAAAATACTCAATTCACCTTGAGAGCACAAAGATGTTCAAGGATATGAAGAAGCTGTTCTGGTGGCCAGGACTCAAAAATGATATCGTTCATTATGTGGCTAAATGCCAAACTTGTGCTTTGGTGATGGAGGAATGCCAGAAGCCTGGAGGTTTCTTGAAGTCGTTGCCAATCCCAAAATGGAAGTTCGATGATATTTCAATGGATTTCGTGCACAGGTTGCCGCGATCTCAAAGCGGTAATGATTCAATCTGGGTGATTGTAGACCGGTTGACGAAAGTGGTGCACTTCCTTCCGAACAAGCGAGATGATTCAGTAGAAAGATTGGCAAAGCTCTATGTGGAGCAGATCGTCTGACTGCACGGTGTTCCTCATAGCATCGTAAGTGATCGTGATGGGCGATATGCTCCGAATGTGCGCCCTGGATTTTGGTAAGAGATGGGAAGATCATCTATATATGGTGGAGTTTGCCTACAACAATAGCTACCAAGCGAGCATCGGTATGGCACCGTTTGAAGCTCTGTATGGTCACAAGTGTCGTATACTGTTAGCTTGTGCAGAAGCGGGCGAATCAAAACTGTTTAAGGGTAAAGAAGTCGATGAATCTAACTCGACGATACGCACTATTCGGGAGAGGCTAATGATAGCCCAGGATCGACAAGCGAAGTAGTACAACGCCAAGCACCAGAACGTGGAGTTCGCGGTGGGCGATTAGGTATATTTAAGATCAAACCCTTTAAAGGCGTGTCCCGGATTCGGCGTCTGAAAAAGTTGAGTGTGAAATATCTTGGTCCATTTGAAGTGTTGGAGCGAATTGTGGAGGCTGCATATCGGCTCGTTCTTTCGGCAGACTTGGGTGGATCACATGATGTGTTTCACATCTCTGTGGTTCGGAAAGCCGTCAAAGATCCAGCTCAAGTGATTGAGAATGACCGTATGCCAGTGGAGTATGGGCTAACGACGAAGGTTAGGCCCATTTGAATCGAGGATCGCACCGATAAATAGTTGTGGAACAAGACAATCGGGATGGTCAAAGTCCGATGGGACAATTGTGGCCGTGAGGAGCTAACATGGGAGCGAGAGTAGACCATGCGAGCTGAATTTCCCGAGCTATTTGTGTAAACCGTTATGCAGTGCGTATCAAAGTATATTAAAATTTGGTGAAGTTATAATATCTTATTTTTGATTTCCTTACTGTGTGCAAATTTCGGGACGAAATTTATTGTAAGGAGGGGCAGGTTGTAACACCCCAAATCCCAAGTTTGGGTTCAATGTGGGTGACACGGCCTGGGACACGGGCCTGTCCCAGGGCGTGTCCTGCTCGGTATGGCTGAGCAGCCTGTCGAGTGCTCGACAAACTACACTCGACGAGTTCTCGAGAGGGAACACGCCCTGCGACCCGGGCATGTCAGAGGGCGTGTCCCCCTCTGGTCGACGAACTTCGCTCGACGAAGCGCATGCTGGAGGCGTGTCTGTTGCCGTGTAAGGGCACACGCCCTGTGACACGGGCGTGGCACATGGTCGTGTCCTTTTCTTGATTTGACAAGGGCCTTGAGGCCTGGTGAGCACAGGTAGGACACAGGTGTGTCTGTAGGCACACGGCCTGTAATACGGGCGTGTCACATGGCCGTGTCTTGCTCAGGTTGAGATGGTTGTATACCCCCTGAGGTATACGGACTAGACACTGGCGTGGTTGAAGGCGTGTCAGGTCACACATCCTTTGACACGAGCATGTCACATGGCCGTGTACTCTTCTGGATGAGTCGGCTGTGTGCCGCTTAAGGTACACGGCCTATAATACGGGCGTGTCACAGGCCGTATCAGCTAAAAATTAGACTTTTGTGGCAAAATTGTGGCCGTCCATTTTATTCAGCTAGGATCTGATGGCTCAGGCTCCTCCCTACTGCTTGAAGGCCGAGAATGAGAAGGGAATTCTCATTTTAATCTTGGCCACTCTCTTTCTAAGAAACTAGAGAGAAGAGAGAGGAAGGAGGAGGAGGAGGAGGAGAGGGGAGCCAGCCACCAGTGGAGCTGCTGAGTTCCGATTTGAGATCCGAGGCTATCATTGTGGAGGCAAGGCCACTGCAGTGCTTTCCAGCCGACTAGAATTCCATGGCTCCAAAGCAATCGTCAAGGGTATCGATCTTCTTTCTTGGACATGTGAAGTCCTCCTTTTTAGCATGTGCATGGATTTCCCCCACTAGACGGTGGATTGTGAATGGATTTCCTTGGGTTGATTCTTGGAATCCCTACTACTATTGTATATAGATCCAGAAATGGAGTACGGAATATGCATGCTGTGTGAAGCCCATCTGGATAGGTTGGCCTGGATTGGTGATGTTACATTTACACGTCGGAGAAGACTCCGCGATGAAACGGGTAGTTCATGGAGTCGATGGGTTGGACCTGTGAAGGGTAGTAGCAGGAAGTACTGGAGTGCTAGTCCAGGAAAAGACCCTAGTGATGCTTGTGATGCTTGATGGGTTGTTCCTGTGAAGGGTAGTAGCAGGAAGTACTGGTGTGGAAGCCCAGGAAAATACCCGCACGTGCTTGTGTTGTATACTTGAAAGACCACTGTTTCTGGCAATGCACATGGCTGCAGCTATTGCTGGTCGGTGAGCCAGCTAAGGTTGGGTCTAGGGACGGAAAGTGAGTTCTGTCACTAACGCTAGGCGTAGCTCTTAGCTAACCTGTGATTGTGATGCCAGTCCGTGGTGGATATTATGGCTAGTATGAAGCCAGTCTGTGGTGGAAAGTATGGTTATTGTGAGCTTGATGAGCTCTTGAAAAGGCCTGCTGTCGAACAGGAATGGTGAAACTGACCCGCACGTTATATTTAGCCGCGAGTATGTTGGTATTCGGTGATGGCAAGGCGAATTGAGCAACAGGGAGTGGTTGATCCGTACCTTCGTTATGTCCGTCCGACATGAAGACCTGAAAGTGAGGTTAGTTGGAGCGCATAATGAGAGTCATAGGCCTGCGTGCCAGAAAGACTAAATTCTTAATTTACCGTCAGGTGTTGGACCTGGAACGGTGGTGGGACCCTGGTTCACCGGTACACCAAGAATGTGCCCGGAGTGCACGAACCGTCGGGCCGCGTAGCTGACGGTTGTGATGGAATGTTTGTGTGTGTGAGCACAATGTGTGATATCTATATATCTGCATATGAATTTGTTGGATCCCTAGTTTGATTTGGGCTAGGTTCACTATCTATGATAATTCACCCAACATGTATAGCTAGGGTGATGTCTGTGTCCTAAAGTTAGGCTATGTCCTTAGAAACAATCACAAATGGACAAGCCAATAGAAGACTGCAGAAGACTCAGACTTAGAAGAAAATCAAGTTCAAGAAAGTGAGTTCGATGTTCGTCGAACTCAGCTCGACGAAAGTCGTGCTCAGCTCGACGAACTCAAAGTAAATTCTCTGAGTTGAGCTCGACGATACTTGAGCTCATGTCGACGAATGCTGGAAGATCAACTTCAACTCATTATGTCCAGAATTCTTTCTCTGAACTCAGGTAGACTAAGTTATGTTATCTGCTCGATGAACTTGGAGCACAGAATTGGAAAGTTTTCACTGAAAGTAGTTCTCTAAACCCAGGTCGACGAACTTAGTTCTCAGGTCGTCGAATAAGATTTCTCAGCTCACCGAACTTTGGACTCAGGTCGACGAAATCTGTTCTCTGCTCGACGAATGTTGTGTAGTTCCAGACTTGGAATTTTCCCTTCTTGTCCTTATTCTATTGTAGTAATTCCTGAATAATCAATGCTCATATTCTCTAGAAATAGTCGTTAGTGGCAGCATTGATTGTGCTATTCATTTGGATTGTTACTTGCCGTTTTTAATAGGACAGTTGGGGCAATCCATTAATGCAATATTCTCTCCGGCCGGATTTTCATTCTCCAGGAAGTCAGCATTCAATGCAGACAATTCAAATTCAAAGGAGAAATTAGACAGAGATACATAAAAGATATTCTTCTCTTTCAATCGACAACAGATAACAGGAATAATAGAACACAAAGAGAACAAGACTGGCACCAGAAATTATTCAAGACAAGGCTGTGACAGTCTTCATCAAGTGTTCTTCCTCCAGCAAGCTAAAAAGAGACAATCAACTTCTAACTGTCCACGGATTTCTGGAGATCTTTTCAAGAAGACATACTCACCGTACAAAGCTTCCATTCTTCCTGAACAAATCTTCATCTCAGGGGGAGCTTTGACAACATCAAGATCCACTAGTCTTCTCAGTTATTTTGAGAAAGAGAAGACACCATAAATCTCTCACCCCCTCTTTGTACAATGGTTTCTTTAACTCCCTTCAAAAGTTATTCCTTGGTTGCAAGTCTCCTGATCAAAAGACTGGAGTTGGAATTTGAGCACATGATCAAAAGCTCATTGGTGACATTCACCTGATCAATACCTGTAGTGGATTCCTACCAGGGTGGTAGAATAGTGGATGTACCCAGGTTGGGGAATGACTATAAAAATTCTTGTGTTGTCTGGTTGCCCATTTCTTTTTGTTCTTGTTGTGCCTGTGATAGATTAGATTATATGTGTTGTGTTAGAATAGCTTAACTTAGGTTAACTTTTAGCTTACTGCTATTATGGTATCTCTTAATCCATTACCCTGATATTATTTCTTAAACAGTAAAAAGATTTTTTTTACTCTATTCACCCCCCTTCTAAAGTAAATCAGGTCTAACCCTCTCTTTCAATTGGTATCAGAGCAGTTTCCATTGGTTGTACAAGCTAACCCTTGAACCAAAAGATCTTGTGTTAGATCTGATCTTTTATTTCTCTTAAGATTATTTTTCATAGCATTGCACAGAACAAGGATTATGCAAGTACAAGACCTCAATTTGGAATTTAAATAAGTTTGCAATCTGGAAGGCATGAATCAGATTGTATATAAATTCCATTGATGAGGACATCTATAATTCCATTTTGATAGGTCCTTCTCAACCAACTACTTCAACATTAACATCAACTACTAGTACTTATGTTGTTCCACCACCTGAGTGGACAGATGCTCAGAAGAAGGCCAAAATTGGAGATGCCAAAGCCACGAACATATTGGCTCAGACTATGTCTGATGACATATTCCAAAAGGTGGCTGAATGCACATCAGCCAAGGGTATTTGGGACTCTCTTAACTAGATTGTAGCTTGTTCTGCTAATGAGAGGAAAGATAGAAGATCAACTCTATTTTCCCAGTATGAGAACTTCAAAAAGGATGAGACAGAGTCTGTTTCTGACATGTACAACACATTGTGCTCAATAATCAATGAGCTGAAGACTTTAGACAAGGACATCGCTCTTACAGAAGTAAATGATAAGATCCTCATGTACTTCCCAAGCTCATGGAATTCCAGTATCTGTCCAATCAAGGAGGCCTGGAGTTTAAATGAGATTTCCACAGAATCTCTATTGGGAAAGCACAATTCTTATGAGCAGCTGATAAAGTCTAGAGAAGCTGCAGAATAAAGGACTCCTCCACCAGTAAGAAAGGAACAAAATATAGCATTCAAAGCTGCTGAAGATACTGAAGCTTCAACAGTTAATGAAGAACTAATGAGTCTCTTTGCCAAGATATTCTACAAGATGGCAAGAAAAGACTTCAGGAGAAAGTCATCCAGGAAGGATGATAAGCCCAGGTATGATAAAACTCCTACTAAAGAAATAGTGTGTTTTGGATGCAGGAAACCAAAACACTTCATTTCTGAATGCCCTGAGAATCAGAAGAAGGAGAGAAGAAGAGGAAAAATTCTAGGAGCAAGCACTATCGCAGGCCTTCCTCCAGCAAACACAAAAAGAAGGAGAAGGGCTTTGTTGCTGAAACGTGGAGTGACATAGAAGATAAATCTACATCTTCCAGCTCCAGTTAAGAGGAAGAAGAGGCAAAGGCAAGGGAAGTCTGCCTCATGGCCATCAATGCCTCTTGCAGCCCATCAGATGCTGAAGAAGAATCGGAAAATGAAGAAGCCTCAGAATCAGAAGCTGATCAGGTACTATTATCTTTTGATTATAGTTCTGATAGTTTTAAAATTGAATTTAAAACCATGTGTATAGATCTAATTAACTTTGAAAAGGAAATCAAAATACTTAGGGAAAGATTGTCTAATCAAGAAAATTTGATTTTAGAAAACAACAAGTTAAAAGATGAATTAAACCAGGAAAATGAACAAATTATATTTTTAAAATCTGAACTGGATGAGGAAAGAAAAATTGAAAAATCCCTGAATGGTAGAAGCATCAAGTTGATGGACATCACTAGCACAGTGAATGCCAGACTTGATGGCAAGCTGGGCTTAGGTGCTTCATCAAGCCAACCCCCACTCATTCAGAAAAATATATTAACAGCCCTAATAATATTTGTTTCTGAAAAGGGTAAGGAGAAAGTAGAAGATAAAAAATCTTAATCAAACTGAACTAAAACCTAGGAATAAGAAAAGGAAAAAACAAACAGAAAAATCCAAATAATAACTATGTTCAACAGATTTCGTCAAACATAGATCGACGAAATATGTACAGTTCGTCGAACTCTAGTCGACGAACTCTGAACTCAGATTTTTATCATTATTATTCGTTGAACAACGATCGACGAAACCAGTTTTGTTCGTCGACCAGAGATCGATGATTTTGGGGCTCAAAAAATGTATTCTATCATTCTCTGAGTGGAGTTTGACGAACTCAACCCAATTCGTCGAGCTAAGGTCGACGAACTCACCAGAATTCGTAGAACGGAATTCAATATAATAGAAATTTAAATTATTCTAAAACTTATAACCAACCAAAAACATTCAATAATAAGCTTAATCAGTGGATTAACCCACCTAGGAAATATCACCCCTTAGGATACAAAAACCAACCTGAATGTTCATTTATTTCTAGTTTCAGTTTTGTAAAGAATGATGGACCCAAGGTTACCTGGGTCAGGAATGGCTAATCTATTTCATTGCAAGTAAAGGATGTTCTACCACAAAGCAACAGTGGTATCTGGACAGTGGCTGCTCTAAGCACATGACTGAAATAAGGCTAACTTAACACATTACAAGGCAAAGCTAGTACCAAAAGTAATATTTGGTGACTCCAACTATGGCCAGACTGAGGGCTATGGAAAAGTTAAAGTTTGAGATGTCACCTTCAGGAATGTTGCATATATAAGTGGACTGAAGCACAACCTTATCTCCATAAGTCAACTATATGATGAAATATTTCAGGTATCATTTACTAAAATCTCTTGTATTATTACTTCTTTGGATAATAGTGTAGTATTGACTGGCACTAGAGTAGGAAACATTTACTTAGTTAACTTCCAGTTAGCAAAATCTGAAATTTGTATATTTAATTCAACTAGCAAAAACAATGACCTTTGTTATAGGAGATTATGTCATGTTAACCTGAAAAACATTGCCAAATTATCTAGGCACAACCTTGTCAGAGGTTTACCTTCTTACCTCTACAAGAAGGAAAGCCTTTGCAGGGCTTGTCAATTAGGCAAGCAAAGCAAAAATAGTTTCAAATCATTAAACAAAAGTGACTCACCTAGGATATTGTACTTACTACATATGGACCTTTTTGGCCCTATAGCAGTACAAAACGTAGGAGGGAAATCTTATACTTTAGTGATTGTAGATGATTTCTCTAGATTCAATTGGGTTTTCTTTCTGAGATCAAAGTTTGATAATTTCAGAGTTCTTACAGATTTTCTCAAGAACATACAGATTGAGTACTCTACTCTAGTTGCATTGATCAGAAGTGATCATGGTACTGAGTTTAAGTCTCTTCTTATGCAAGAGTTCGGTAGGAAGGAAGACATCAAACATTGCTTATTAGCTCCTAGAACACCTCAACAAAATGGTGTTGCTGAAAGGAAGAATAGAACACTAATTGAATCAGAGGACACATTACTTGCAGATGCTTATACGCCCCTATCCTTTTGGGTATATGCTGTAAGCATAGCAAATTATGCACTGAATAGAAGTCTTATACACAAGCTTAAGAATAAGACTCCTTATGAGTTAATAAAAGGGAAGAAACCTAAAGTAGACTATTTTAAAATCTTTGGATGTTTATGTTATATACACAACGACAATAAGAAATACATTAGAAAGTTTGTAGCCGAGTATGATATTGGAATTTTTCTTGGATATTCCAAAGTTAGCAATGCTTATAGGATATATAACAAATCTACCTTAAAACTTGAAGAATCTATCCATGTTTTTTTGATGAGACAAACATGCTTTTCAAGGAGAAGACCTCTTCTACCAATGAATCTTTGCAGGAACATAATTTGTGTGAGAAGCTTAATGAACTGACCCTCACCAATGAGACAATTAGCCATCCTTCTCACAAGGTGCTGAAAAAGTTAAGAAGACACTGTAATCAGTGATGAACCAACAACAGCCAACCTAATTCCACAAGAGAAATTCACTCCCCAAGCTGTTGAACAACCACCTCCACCGACAAAATTTTTCACACTTAGAGATCACCCCATATCTCAAGTGATTGGATACATGACAGTTGGTGTGTAGACAAGACGTCAACTCAACCAAGATTTGATGCATGCCTGCTTCATATCTCAACTTGAGCCCCAATCCATTAAAGATGCAGTGCAAGAACCACACTGGATTATTGCAATGCAAGAGGAGCTCAACCAATTTGAGAGATGCAGTGTGTGGGATTTAATTCCAAGACCCAAAGATTACCCAATCATTGGAACTAAATGGGTATATAGAAACATGCTAGATGCCCAAGGTGTTATAATCAGGAATAAAGCAAGGATGGTTGCTCAAGGTTATATGCAAGAGGAAGAAAATGACTATGACCAAACATTTACACCAGTTGCAAGGCTGGAAGCAATCATGATTTTCCTTGCATATGCTGCCTACAAGAATTTCAAAGTCTATCAAATGGATGCCAAGAGTGCCTTTCTTAATGGAGAACTTAAAGAAGAGGTTTATGTTGAACAACCTCCAGGTTTTATCTCTCCAACTCATCCCTCATATGTCTTTAGATTGCATAAAGCTCTCTATGGTTTAAAGCAAGCTCCAAGAGCTTGGTATGAGACCTTAGCTAGCGTCTTGATAGAGCATAAAATCTCTAGAGGCATTGTAGAAAGGACATTATTCACTAGGCACCATAAGGATCAAATATTATTAGTACAAATTTATGTCGATTATATTATATTTGGGTCTACTGACTCCAAATAATGCAAAAGGTTCTCTGACCTCATGCATTCAAAGTTTGAAATGAGTAGCATAGGTGAGCTCTACTACTTCCTTGGTCTCCAAGTGAAGCAACTACTTGATGGAATCTTCATATCCCAGGCTAAGTTTGCTAAAGAGCTTCTCAAAAAGTTTGGGATGGCTGATGTCTCAGCAAAGAAAACACCCATGGCCACTAATGTTGTAATAGACTTTGATGAACATGGGAAACCTGCTGATCAGAAATTATATAGGATCATTGTTGGGTCCCTACTATACCTTACTGCAAGCAGACCTGATATAATGTTTGTTATATGTCTTTGTGCTAGGTTCCAAGTGAATCCTAAAGAATCTCACCTAATTTTCTTAAAAAGGATTTTGAGATATATAAAGAGTTGTCCTAGTCTAGGACTTTGGTATCCTACTGAGTCAGAGTTTGAGTTAACTAGATACTTAGATGTTGACTTTACTGGATGCAGAGTAGAGAGAAAAAGTACCTCAGGAACATGCCACTTCCTTGGTATGAGATTAGTCTCTTGGTTTAGTAAGAAGCAGTCATCTGTGTCTACATCAACTGCTGAAGCAGAATATATAGTAGTTGGCAGTTATTTTTCCCAGATGTTGTGGATTCAGAACCAACTTCTAGACTATGGGTTCAACTTAAATAATTCAACTGTACTATATGACAACACAAGTGCTATATCCATAACACAAAATCCAGTCCATCATAGTAGGACTAAGCATATAAACATTAGGGACCATTTCATAAGAGAGTGTGTAGACAAAAATAAAATTAATCTTATCTATATCTACACTGATTTACAAAGGACAAATATCTTCACCAAACATTTGGATGAGAGGAATCATCTGTTCTTCATAAATCAACTTGGTACGATAAATGGAGAAGCCTTAATTTGATTTCTGTCTATGGTCGATGAATTTTTCAAAGTTCGTCGAACAAAGATCGACGAATAGAGAAAATTTCTAGAGAACTTCGTCGAATGGAGATCGACGAATTCTCTGTGAGCGAAGTTATTTTCCTTGACCGGAGATCGATGAATTTGCTTCGGGAGACTTTCGTCGAACGGAGCTCGATGAAATGATTTCGCATCTTCTGACTGAGATCGACGAATTCTTTTGACCATGAAATATTTCGTCGACCTCAGATCGAAGAATTTTTTTTGAACGGAGTTTGTCGATTCATATTCTGCAAAACCATATATATAGGTTTTCTTCGACCTCCATCCTGCGCTTTCAGTTCCCTTTGCACTTGATCCTTGTTTTTTTGTTGCAAGCGAACTCTTGGAGACTTCGACAGGCGTTTTTGGAGCAATGAAATTTGATATGGGCTTTGATATCGACTTCGAGTCATTCCAACATTCTGACCCAATCTTCCTGGAGATTCTGAAATTATTTGAAGATCAACAACTAAAGAATCTGATGACCACAAAGATGAATATAACTTGAACAGAAATAAGAGAATGGGTTTACACCTCTTCTCCCCAGATGATGATACCATGATGGGCACCATAGAGGGTAACGCAATATCTCTTACCCCCACCGTCTTAACAAATATTTTTGGATTAGTGAATGGTGAAGAAGCATTAGAGATTGATAATGCTGAATTTGATGAAATGTTGATTAAAATGGGTTATTCTGGAGACTCACACAACAAACTACTGAAGAAACATCTATCTGATGACTACAAGTTTCTGCCAGATGTTGTCGGGAAGGTACTACTGGCAAGCACACAGCCCATGAATACATCACTAGGCATCAATTGCTTGTGATGTGTGCTGTTGTAAACAAGAAGCCTATGAACTGTGCTAGAATAATGTTTGAGATGATTAAAAAGAAGAACACCAAGAAAGATGTGTGCTTTGGAAGGATTATGGGAATCTTCCTTCAAGCCAAGGCCGCTGAATCCCTGGTCACACCGACCATATTTATTAATTACTCCAAGAGGATTTCTTGTGCCCTTTTTGGCAGGTGGGAGAGGAATATCACCAAGCCATCCCAGGCTCCCTCCTCCTCCTCCCCCAGACCTTCTGAGAGTACAAGGGCTGCTCTAGCCACTCCCTACCCTGCTAAAGATGTTCCACCTCCACCTCCACCACCTCCAGCCTCCCCAATTCATCTTTCTTCACTAGTTTATACCACAGTCCACACTCCCATACATACTCCATCACACCATGGTACACCAACTCCATCACACCATGGTACACCAACTCCATCACACCATGGTAAACCAACTCCATCACACCATGGTACACCAACTCCATCACATAATGGTACACCAACTACATCACACCATGGTACACCAACTCCATCACACCATGGTACACCAACTCCATCACACCATGGTACACCAACTCCATCACACCATGGTACAGCAACTCCATCACAACATGGTACACCATCCTCATCTCCTCTACCACTACATCTAGATAACATCCCCCTTTCTAACCTTCTATCACTACCTTCTTTTGACCTACTGTCCTCCCCCCTTCATACTCCATCACCTGAAGATGAGCCAATGCCAGATTCTCTACCTTCTCCTCCACCATCCTTCTGTATCCACTCAGAGACCTTCTGAGTTCATGCAATTGGACCCCCCTTCCATTCAATCTCTTCTGGCAATTCTCACTCCACTCATCAAAAACCTGATAGCAGAGTCTATTACCCCTCTTGCTACTTCCATCTCATCCCTTGCTGCCCAACTCTCTGCCTTCTCTGTCCCTCCTTCTTCAGTCAGGGACCGGGCTCCAGTGCCCACGGAAACCAGGCAAGAGGAGATACTCCATGAAGAAGTAGCTCCAGCTCCAGCGAAAGCAGCCGCAGAAGCTGTAATGCCCCCGATTTTTCGATGATTTTATTTGTTTGGGCAACATCAGATTTATGACGCCGTGGCATTACTTTTAACGTCAAGTGTTGGATTTGAGTAGTTTTGGACGTGCTCATCCTGTTTCGTCGCAACCCAAGCGTTTTTGGAGTCTCGGCGCGTGATCGAAGTTTTGGGTTTTGTTTTTGTTCGCTGCATGTTTTGGCGGTTAATATCTCGGGAATGGCTCGTAGGATTTTAGTTTTGACTTCGCCGTTGTGTCCGTAGCTGCAGTTTTCGCCTACGGCATGAGTTTCGTTTAATTCAGCGCGTTTGAGCCTTTGTTTTGATCTCATATTTCTTGTTCAACTATCTGAACACGTTAATTTTTATTTTAATGCCTTGAGCTTGTGTTGATTTCTCAGGAAGCCCAACTAGGTGTGGGTTTTCGTCGAACCGAGTTTTTCTTCGGTTTTTTTCTTGGCACTGTGTTGAGGTCGACGGTCGTCGAGTGGAGCTCGACGATTGTCATTTTCCTTTGCACTGTGTTGACGTCGACGATCGTCGAGCGGAGCTCGACGAATGTCATTTTTCCTGGGCGCTGTGTTGAGGTCGACGATTGTCGAGCGGAGCTCGAAGATTATCGTGTTGAGCTCGACGAATCGTCGAGCGGAGCTTGCTGTAGGTGTGTCCCTGTGTGCTGAGTTCGACGATCTTCGAATTGAGTTCGACGATCAGGCCTTGTGTTCTGCGTTCGACGATTTTCGAATTGACTTCGATGATTTTCGAACTGAGTTCGATGATCGTGTCCTGCTTTCTGTGTTCAACGATTTTCGAACAGAATTCATGAGCAATTCTCTAGCAGTACTCGAGTAATTGCCTTATACTCGAGTAATCCCCTTGTGATGTACTCGTGTAATTCCCTTAGTGCTCGAGTACTCCTCTATTACTCGAGTAGATGTAAAGAACTACTCGGGTAGGTTTCTGTTAGTCGAGTAGTTGTGATGAACTACACGAGTAGGCCTTCTGTTACTCGAGTAGTTGCATTGAACTACTCGAGTAGGTCTTCTGTACTCGAGTGGTTGTATTGAACTACTCAAGTAGGTTTTGTCTGATACTCGTGTAACCCTTTCCCTCTGCTTCGAGAAAACCGGTTCAGCTGAACCCGAATTATTTTGTTAATCTTCCTGTTATCACACTTGGTATAAATACCTTCTTCATCTTCTCCGATTCCTTTTTCCTCCCGAAACAGAGCGGTGTGAGCGAGAAAGAGGTTGTCTATCCTTAATCCTTCCGGTGGCCATTGACGGTGCTCCGGTGCTCGGAATTCCAAACAGATCGTAGATCTGGAAACCTCTCGTCGAGAGCTGCGCCCTCGTGGTAATTTCTTCCCCGTTTGTTGAGATTTTCTCGTTAGGGTTTTTCGGCCCTAATCCACTTGTCAACCCTTTTTGTCTAGATTTCAACTCCTCCCGCAGTCTTTTGCCCCGATCTGCGACGTGAAGCGATTCAGAGGACTTTTCCAGTAAAACCAAGGCAAGTGGTGGTTTTCCCCTCGTTTCTCTTTGTCCGATCTGATGGTAACGACTATACTTTCATGTTCTTTAAATTTTCTGCATTTATTCTTCCAAGTCATTGTGATGATTAATCGTTTCAACGTTCCTTCGTTGTTGTACATTGTTGTCTTGGAAAGCCCGATTTTGTCTGGTTTTGGTTAATCGTTCCTGGTGTGTCTTAGTGATGGCTATGCATGTTTCAGCTTTCATTATTTAGCGCATTAGAATTTATCTAGGACTGTAAATTGCTCCTAGAGGTTGATCAACCGCGTCTTGAGTTCGATAATGTCAAGTAGAATCTGTCGAGCCAAATATCGAGATATTTGTGTTGTGGTTTCTTTGGGTTTCTTGAATGCGGGAGTTAGTGGATGATTCCACCTCCGCAGTGTTTGTTACCTTCATTAGTGCCCTGTGGAAGTCTACCTGGTTTTTAGATGTCTGCGGTGTATGGTGGAGAGTATGAGACTCCCTCGTAGTTAGACGGATTATATATCCGTTTTGTTTTTGGGTGGTGTGTCCAAGAGTGACCACTTCGCCCGTGTTTTTGGGTGGTGTGTCCAAGAGTGACCACCTCACCCATTGTTGTTTTTGGGTGGTGTGTCCAAGAGTGACCACTTCGCCGTGTTTTTGGGTAGAGTCGACCACAGGTGCCTAATAAAGGTTTTGTATTTTCCTTCTTGTGAAATATTCATGCAGTCACCTTATAGCCTTGTGCATCTGGTGTACCCTTATGGAACGTGATAACTCACGTAGGAGTTCTTTTCCTGTTGATGCCCTGTTTTCTTTTGTACTTCACTTCAGTGTTTTTTTTTGGTCTTGGATTGGTACCCCTGTTGACCTTTGCTTACTTGGCTTATTACTTTTCCTGCCACCGTTTGTACCTTCTTGCTGAGGTATTCTGTCTTTGGAATGCCTCAGGTTCAGAGCAGTAGTAGTTAGCAGTGCTGGTTTTGGAGATTCTGGATGGCAGTGTTGGCCGTGGTTATTGCCTCATCATAGCGAGATGGTTTTGTTGTTTGTTTGGTTGTACTAGTTCAGACATACTTTTGTTCGTGGGTTCGTGTCAGTTTGTTGGCGCCCACTGAATTGTTAGTTGTTTGATACTTGCTAGCTGCTCATTTCTTTAAATGTGGATGTGGATTACTTGTTCTCTGGGAGGATTTATGCTAGGAATGTATGTTAGATATTTTCAACTATAAAATCTACTACTATTACTACATGCATTGCATAATTTAAAACTCTAACTTGTTATTTTTAGCGACCGTAAAAGCTATCTTTTCTACTATAATAAATTTAGAGTCTTGCATGGAATGAGTTGTCCTTTAGGGACGTTTTACTCATGTAGGATGTTTAAGTTAATCTAATCAAGTATTTTTCTGCAGCGTATAATATATCTTGATTTGTAAACTAGATGAGCCACTAAGCCGAGCGATACGGCTAACTACTACACTTAACTAATCTTCCTTAACATAACTTAAAAAGAACCTTTCTTCATGTTTAGTTTGGTGTCTACCTGAGCGTCCGCAGTTATCCCATGCTGACGTGGCATCATGATGTGCATTTTCCCCTACTCTGATTAGCTGTTTCTACGCGGTGAAAATGTGAGTTGTGACAGTTGGTATCAGAGGGAGGTGGCTTGACAATTTGTCGGGAAACCTTTAGTCGTTGGTATTAGGGGTTTAGCATCATATCATACACACACCGATATATCATCAGCACATCTTGGCTGAAGCACGAACACTACACTCATAGCATAACATGAAGTATACGGGGCATATTATGTAGTATGGGTTGCATAATATGTGTCTGTATATGGATCCACCATAGGGGCAACATGTGAGGGTTATGTAGTATGCGGTGCATAACCTCACCACATGAATGCGACTAGAATGTTTCTTTTTCGTTGCATGAGAATGTTATGTAGTATGGGATGCATAACATTTTCATGCGTACGCCGCTCATAACATGTATTAGGGCCTTTTTAGAATGCATAGCACAATCATGCATAGCATAACATTGCATAAGCACAACGTCCCAAGCTAAAGATTTGTGGGATGACATATGTACACACATGGTTTTAAATCAAAAAAAGAATAAAGAATACATGCATTGATGTCATAGGAACAAGAGTCAATAGGATGAGAGGATATCATCCTAAGTAGGACATAACATCATTATAAAATCCCAAAGCAAGTTGCAACATAAGCAAGTGTCTTTTTAGTATGGTCTGAACTAGTCGTGTGACTTTGTTGTAAGCTAGGGTTTTGATGAGTTATTCGTTTGACTTTTTAGAGATGCCGCCAAGGCGTCCTGCGACAAGGTCGACTCCCCAGTCGGAGGTTGAGTCATCAGGTGCGCAAAGTGACGCGATTATCGAGAGTCTACGTCAGAGCAATGAGGCTCTGTCGAGACAAGTGGTAGAGATACAATCTCAAATTGAGTCTTTGTTGTCTGCCACTCCCGCGCAGCAACTTCAGCGCAAGAGCCCGCCTCGGGCCAAGCCGTGCCCGATACCCCTGCTCCTCTGGTGCCCCCGATGGTGATACCACCAGAAATGAATTTCATATCGCACTTCCAGCGGTTGGGACCTCCCACCTTCGACGGGAGTGATGACTTTATGATTATAGATGATTGGATCATCTCCATCGAGGAGATGTTTTCGTATTTCGGAATTCTAGAAGCCCAGAAGGTGATGATTGCAGCCTATCAGTTAAAAGGTCTGGCAAAGAGTTGGTGGATTCTGGAAAGAGAGAGCCTGAAGGAAGGCTGTACTTTGAAATCAATTAAGAAGATGCTGCTGAAGAAATTTCTACCCTCGGTCGAGCAAGACCGCCTGATGAATAACTTCCTGCATATAAAGCAGAGACAGCTCACCGTGAGCGAGTATGAGATTGAGTTTAGCAAACTGAGCAGGTTTGCTCCTGATTTGGTAGCTTCTGAGGAGGGTAGAGTGAAACGTTTCTTGGGAGGATTAAGAAGCGATGTCCAGCAGTTGGCATGCGCTTACCAAACTGAAAGTTATGCTGAAGCAGTGAAAGCCGCTTTAAAAGTGGAGGCGATTGAAAACGCCAAGAACCGCGGTGTTGCGGCAAGGAAGGAGAAAAGAAAAGGTGTTGAGGATGGTAGCTCCAGGGCATCTGGCCCTTCTTAGAGAAGGAAAAGTAAGGAAGTGTGTAGCTTCTATGGTCGTCCTGGCCACCCCTACGAAAGGTGCTTCAAGAGGACTGCCACCCTGAAGCAGCAGCAGGTGCACGCCATCCAAGGTGCACCCAATGGAGAGCTTTTATGCCCGTTCTGTGCAAGGAAGGGTCATGACGTGACTCGTTGCTGGATGAAAGAAAGGATTTGCTTCCAGTGTGGGCAGAAGGGACACCAGAAGTCTGCGTGCCCCCAGGCTCAGTCCCCGCTACAGCCTGTGTAACACCCCAGTTTTTGCAAGAGGTTCAGTCTGCTGTTCTGGAAATTTTTGGGTTCTGGAAGGAGGCACCGGCCTGCGACACGGGCGTGTCGCAGGGCGTGTCGAGGCCGTGTCGACACTCGGCCCAAGTGTCGACACTTTGTGCTCGACAAAGTGTCGAGAGTGAGGCACACGGCTGCGACACGGGCGTGTCGCAGGGCGTGTCGAGGCCGTGTCGACACTCGGCCCAAGTGTCGACACTTTGTGCTCGACAGAGTGTCGAGAGTGGGGCACACGGCCTGCGACACGGGCGTGTCGCAGGGCGTGTCGAGGCCGTGTCGACACTCGGCCCAAGTGTCGACACTTTGTGCTCGACAGTGTGTCGAGACTGGGGCACACGGCTTGGGACACGGGCGTGTCCCAGGCCGTGTCACCTCTCGGGTTGGTGTTGGGGCCGTGTCGTTGGAGCTACACGGCAGGACACACGGCGTGTCACTGGGGACACGGGCGTTCAGATTGAACACGGGCGTGTCGGATGCCCGTGTCTGATTCCAGGCGCGTCGATTTGAGACGGCGAATGAGGCACACGGCCCTGGACACGGGCGTGTGCCAGGCCGTGTTCGGCCCAGATCTTATATTTTCCAGGCGAATCGCAGCCAGTCTTTTTCTGGTTTTGGGATCTAACGGTTCAGGCCATCTCCTGGGGATTTAAGCCCGAAGTTAGGCTGCAGATCCTCACTTTTTCCAAGTTCTCTCTTTCTAAGATCTTGAGAAAACTAGAGCAAGGAGGAAGAAGAAGAACTCTTGGGCTGTAGGAAGGGTGTCGGAGCTCCGAATCGCGAGCCGAGTCCGGATCCGTGGAGCTTAGACCGCTGCGAAGTTTTCCATCCGGATAGTTTGCCATGGCAAGGAAGAGGAGTCGGAAGGTAACGACATCTCTCCTCTCGGTCTTTAGGATGCACGTTTTAGCATCATCTAGTTTTCTTTTCTCTAATTTTTGGGCACCAAACTCTCAAATGAGAGGGGTTTTGGCTTGCCAAGTTTCAAGAGGAACTTCCGGGTCGATTGAGTCCGTCCCCGGCATATTTTGCATTAGAGATCCGCTTCGCTAGTGGATTAGGCATGGTGGGTGAAGCCGTAGTCGCGACCGTTAGTCCGACACGGTGATGTTGCATACGAACTTAGGGATTCGTAGAGGTTTCCGATGCGGCAAGATGCCGTTTGTGTTGTGGTGGTGATTGTCCCGTTTGCTTGAAAAGAGTACATGTAGTCGAACCCGGACAAGGTTAGCTCCTCGTGGTGGTAGATGGTTTCCTTGACAAGGTTAGCTCCAAATGAGAATGGAGATGGTTTCCTTGGTGGACAAGGTTAGCTCCGCACGAGTTGGAGATGTTTTCCTTGGTGCGCGGGAACGCTGCGGTACAAAGAGGGATTGCGATGTGTTTAGTCTTGGTTGTGTTGTGCCAAGGCGTGGCTATGTCTCCGTGGTCGGCTGGCTATCCCGTGACACGTGCGTCATGTGTGGAGAGTGTCCCGGCGAGACTAGTCCCCTTCTGTGAGACTGACGAGAATGCCAAGCTTGGGGCAAGCCCGGGCAAAGAGGCCATGAGCGGGTGGGGTCCAGCAAGGCTTCTTAGAATCGGTCAGTCTGTGGTTGTTGGAATCCTGACATGAGACGTCAGAGCTTGCAGGCAAGCCCGGGGCTAAGCCCACGAGCGGGTGGGGCCTTGGCAAGATTTCCATGTGGCGGCCTGTGCGCCGTGTGAGGGAGTTGTGTCTCCCTCAATGTTTGCGGCTTTATGCCAATTGGGAAATGTGAGTACCCAAATGTTGTGATGTTGTGCTAGATGCATACGGTGTAGGGTACCTTGGGTGAAGCCCGGGTGTTGCATTCATGTTGCATAGTAGGCCCTTTCTTTATATGCTCAACCAGTAGAGAACATGTTTGTTGATTGAGACATCCAAGCCTGTTTTAATGTATTTCTATTTATAGAAATTTATATTGCATATGAAGTGCTGACTTGCAGGTTGGAGGGTTCCCCGGGGTCCGTTAGGGGCGGCCGGGAGGAGATGTGTTGTTACACAGTTTGAGGTCAGCCTTTGCTGACCCACGTTACTAATAATTTTTACAGGGCAAGGATCGCACGCAGGAGCTAGCACGCCGGCCAAAAAGGCCTAAGCCCATGAAGTGTTTTCTCTTTTGTAGCACTACTTTTGATGATGTATGTTTGAGACTTTTTGTCCGGCTTGCATGCCGAGGTAGACTAGGAGTGCTGAGCACATTCATGTTTGGTTGTACTGTTTACCCTTTTGGACATTTGGTGTAAGGCCTTAAGGCCATTTGTTTACTCTTTTGGATTAGTGGATAACTTCTAGTTGTGCTTGGTTTTCCGCTGTGTTGTGCAAGTGTTTTGAGTTTGGGTAGCTATATCAACTTTTAATACTGAAGCTGTGGTGTTCGTATGTTGTGGGGCCCCGGCCGGACCCATATTATACGTCTATTACAGGGGAGGTGTTACAATTTGGTATCAGAGGGAGGTTGGATTCAAGGTCAGTGCGTAGAGAAGTTATCCACATAAGAGTAACGCGGGACCATGAGTGTCCTTATGTTTTAGTCTTGAGATTGGAGACTAATCCCTTATTTCTTGTCTTCCTGAAGAGTGCAAGCAACGAGGCGGGCACTTCAAGAGCAAGGGATGATCTCTCGGCGAGCAGTGCTACTGCTCCAGGTCTTTTGGGCACGGGTGTAGACCCGGCCGACTTCTGCCGCATGCTTGCAGAAGCGATGGTGGCAGCTCAGGCTGCAGCAGCGGCTCAGGTGGCAGCCCCTGCCACACCAGATACGGCAACGGCCGTGCCAGGAGCAGAAGCCAGGCGAGTGGAGCCTTTGGCGGAGAGAGTAGTTGTTGGACATGGAGATCGACACATGAAGTACTTCCTGAGTTTCCATCCCCCGTCCTTCAAGGGTACTGGAACGCCAACGGATGCGGAGGACTGGTGGGTTCGTATGCAAGAACTGTTAAGGGCGGCAGAGACGCCAGAGGAAAAGAAAGCTGAGTATGCGGCTTTCATGTTGGAAGGGGATGCCAAGTTATGGTGGGTGGCCCATAGCGGCCGCCAGTTTCCGGGACGCACCCCGTCAGTGGAAGAGTTTGGGGACGCTTTTCTTAAGAGGTATATCCCAGTTTCAACTCGGTTGGCCCTGCAGAGGCAGTTTCTGCATCTAATGCAGCGAGACAAGACGGTGGATGAGTACGTGCAAGAGTTCACCCGATTGGGTCGTTATGCGGGAACGACAATGGCTGATGATGTAGAGAGGGATAACCTCTTCTACCAAGGTTTGAGGGAGAATCTGAGGCAGCCCCTCATCTCCATGAAGAGGGCGGGATTTAATGAGTTAGTTGAAGCCGCCAGGAGTTTGGAGAATGATTTGGAGCGAACCCAACGCCGTAAGGGTTTTACTCCCAAGCAAGGGGAAGGGAAGCCTTCCCAATCTCATGGAAAGTCTGATGGGAGTAGGTGGAGGAAGAAGCCTTCCACTTCCAGATCTGGTGAGAGGAGCAACTGGACGCCTGGGGGTTCCCACTCTAGGGGACCGCTAACGTGCTACAACTGCGGGAAAGTTGGGCACATAGCCCGTGCTTGTCAGCAAGGGGGAGCGGGGCAAGAGTCAAAGCAGGAGCAGTCTGTGGGCTCGGGCCCCAGTGCTGCAGAGAAAGGAAAGATGGCGGAGTCGAGCGCTTCTCGGTTCCAACCGGTGCAACCAAGGGCCTACAACCTTGGACAGCAAGAAGCGATCCGCCAGTCGGATGTGGTGACAGGTATGAAGAGAATTTAAGTTTAAATTTTGTGCTTCATCCTTTTAGATTTTTTTGTGTAATGTCTATGTTGTAGGCTTCGTGTTAGTTTCCGGATACCCCGCTAGGGTATTGTTTGATACAGGAGCATCGCACTCCTTTCTTGCGGAGAGCTTCATCCGGAGAATAGGAGTTGAGTCTTTCTCGTCGGGAGCAGAGCTGAAAGTGCGCATGCCCAATGGGTCATCTATGACCACCGGGGCTAAAGGGCGCATTTGTTGGGAGCTAGACGGAGTTGTCTTCGCTCTGGAAGCGGCAGTGTTACCATTAGTAGAGTTCGATGTCATTTTGGGTATGGACTGGCTTGCAGAGCAGCGCGCCAGTATTGACTGCCTTTCTAAGGTGGTGACCTTAAGGAGTAAAGGGCAAGCAGAAGTCAAGTTTGAGGGCCTTGGTGGAGTGGCCTGTTCCCTGATATCGGCCATGCAGTTGGTGCGGGCGGTTAACCAGGGTGGTGTAGCGCTTGTAGCGTTATTGGAGGTTCGTCTCTCCCAACTGTCGTTTGAGGAAGTGCCTGTGGTGGCAGAGTTCAAGGATGTGTTTCCGGATGAACTTCCTGGAGCGCCTCCTCGGCGGGAGATCGACTTCTCGATCGAGTTAGTGCCGGAGGCTAGACCGGTGTCACGTCCTCCATTTAGGATGGCACCAAAGGAGTTAGCGGAACTTAAGGTTCAGTTACAGGAACTGTTGGAGCAAGGGTATATTAGACCCAGTTCTTCACCGTGGAGCGCACCGGTGTTGTTTGTGAAGAAGAAAGACGGTAGCATGCGCCTGTGCATAGACTACCGAGAGCTTAATAAGTTGACCGTCAAGAATAAGTATCCGATCCCTCGGATAGACGACCTGTTTGACCAATTGGTGGGGTCAGTGGTATATTCGAAGTTGGACTTGAAGTCGGGATACTATCAGCTACGAATTCGGGACGAGGACATACCCAAGACTGCTTTTGGGACAAGGTATGGACACTTTGAGTTTACGGTGATGCCGTTCGGGCTGACGAACGCACCATCGGTGTTCATGGATCTGATGAATCGGGTATTCCGGGAATACTTAGATTCTTTTGTGGTTGTTTTCATTGATGACATCTTGGTGTTTTCCAAATCGGAAGTGGAGCATGAGACCCACTTGAGAATAGTTTTGCAAGTGTTGAGGGAGAATGAGTTGTATGCAAAATTCTCCAAATGCGAGTTCTGGTTGGAGAAGGTGGCATTTTTGGGCCACGTGATTAGTGGTGATGGGGTGGCAGTGGATCCAGCGAAGGTGGAGGCCATCAGAGATTGGCCGGTGTTGAGGACCGTGGCGGAAGTCCGAAGTTTTCTTGGACTAGCCGGGTATTATAGGAGATTCGTGGAGAATTTCTCGAAGATAGCTCTACCCCTCACCTCTCTCACTCGTAAAGACCATAAATTTGTGTGGACCCAAGAGTGCGGTCAAGCATTCGAGGCACTAAAGGAGAGGCTTATGATGGCTCCGATCCTGAGTTTACCGCAAGGGACCGATGGATTTCAAATTTTCAGTGACGCATCGGGATGCGGTCTGGGTTGCGTTTTGGTGCAACATGGGAAGGTGATAGCCTTTGGGTCTAGACAGCTGAAACCTCATGAGAGGAATTACCCCGTCCATGACTTGGAGTTGGCGGCGGTAATCTTCGCGCTGAAAATTTGGCGGCATTATGTTTATGGCGCAAGAGTGGAGATCTTCACGGACCATAAAAGCCTGAAGTATCTCTTGGATCAAAAGGACTTGAATATGCGGCAACGCAGATGGGTTGAGTTTCTTGGGGACTACGAAGTGGCGATTCAGTACACGCCGGGTAAAGCCAATGTGGTGGCGGATGCGTTGAGTAGAAAGTACTCGGGCTAGGAAATTGGATCGAAGCTCATGATGAGCGGTTGGTACGGGAATGGGAGTCCCTTGGATTGGAACGTGTTGCGAGGGGCGAGTCTAGCGTGGCTCGGTTGAACTGGATTGAAGTGCAAAGCGATTTGTCCGACCGTATTCGGGAAGCGACTCGGTTGGATGTGGAGTTTCAACCTTTTGTGTTGGAGTCTCAAACGGGCGAGAGCAGCACCTGGGAGATGATTGATGGGATTCTGAGGAAGGGCGGAAGGGTTTGTGTACCGCAGTTTGGCAATCTCCGTGAGGAGTTGATGTTTGAGGCTCACTTCTCAAAGTACTCCATTCACCCGGGCAGTACAAAGATGTACTTGGATATGAAGAAATCCTTTTGGTGGCCGGGGTTGAAGCGAGATGTGGCTTTGTATGTGAGTCGTTGCCAAACATGTGCCTTGGTGAAGGCCGAATGTCAGAAACCGGGCGGGTTCCTGAAGCCCCTTCCAATTCCTGAGTGGAAATTTGAGGACATCTCCATGGACTTTGTGCATGGTTTGCCTAGATCGCAGCATGGGAATGATGCTATTTGGGTGATCGTGGATCGCCTAACCAAGGTGGCTCACTTCATCCCGAACCGGAAAGAGGACAGCGTGGAGAAGCTGGTGGAGTTGTATGTTCGCAACATTGTGCGACTGCACGGAATTCCGAAGAGCATAGTCAGTGATCGCGATGGACGATTTACGTCCAAGGATTGGAGACTTGTTCAGAAGAGCTTGGGCACGAAGCTAAAGTTCAGTACGGCGTTCCATCCTCAAACCGATGGGCAAACGGAGAGGACGAACCGTACGTTGGAGGATATGTTGAGGATGTGCGTTCTCGATTTTGGCAAGAGGTGGGAGGATCACCTCTTCATGGTAGAATTTGCGTACAACAACAGTTTTCAAGCTAGCATAAAGATGGCCCCATACGAAGCTTTGTATGGGAGGCGGTGTCGAACGCCAATGTCTTGGGCAGAGGCGGGAGACACCAAACTTCTGGGGAAGGATGCGGTAGTTGACGCTTGTGAGATGGTACGAACCATCCAAGAGCGTATGAAGGTGGCACAAGACAGGCAAGCGAAATATTTTAATGCTCGTCACCGGAAGTTAGAATTTGCAGTTGGTGATTGGGTTTATCTGAAGGTCAAGCCGTTCAAAGGCGTCTCGCGGATTCGCCGACTCAAGAAGTTGAGTCCAAGGTTTTTGGGGCCTTTTGAAATTGTTGAGCGGATAGGAGAAGCAGCCTATCGGTTGGCATTGTCCGCAGATTTGAGTGGATTACATGACGTCTTCCACGTCTCCGTGTTGAGGAAAGCCTTGGTGGAGTCTAGCGTGGTGATTGAGCCGGCATCGGTGCCGATTGAGGAAGACTTGAGGACGCGAGTCCTTCCAATCGCTATAGAAGATTCAGAGATTCGGCAGTTGCGGAATAAAGAAGTTAAACTTGTGAAAGTTCGTTGGGACAACTGCGGTCGTGAGGAGTTCTCGTGGGAGCGAGAACAGGCCATGCTAGAAGACTATCCAGAACTATTTTTTGTCAGGTACAATTTAAGTTGTGTACCCTTTTGTTTTGTAATTTCGGGACGAAATTCAGTTAAGTGGGGGAGAGTTGTAACACCCCAGTTTTTGCAAGAGGTTCAGTCTGCTGTTCTGGAAATTTTTGGGTTCTGGCAGGAGGCACACGGCCTGCGACACGGGCGTGTCGCAGGGCGTGTCGAGGCCGTGTCGACACTCGGCCCAAGTGTCGACACTTTGTGCTCGACAAAGTGTCGAGAGTGAGGCACACGGCCTGCGACACGGGCGTGTCGCAGGGCGTGTCGAGGCCGTGTCGACACTCGGCCCAAGTGTCGACACTTTGTGCTCGACAGAGTGTCGAGAGTGGGGCACACGGCCTGCGACACGGGCGTGTCGCAGGGCGTGTCGAGGCCGTGTCGACACTCGGCCCAAGTGTCGACACTTTGTGCTCGACAGTGTGTCGAGACTGGGGCACACGGCTTGGGACACGGGCGTGTCCCAGGCCGTGTCACCTCTCGGGTTGGTGTTGGGGCCGTGTCGTTGGAGCTACACGGCAGGACACACGGCCGTGTCACTGGGGACACGGGCGTGTCAGATTGAACACGGGCGTGTCGGATGCCCGTGTCTGATTCCAGGCGCGTCGATTTGAGACGGCGAATGAGGCACACGGCCCTGGACACGGGCGTGTGCCAGGCCGTGTTCGGCCCAGATCTTTTATTTTCCAGGCGAATCGCAGCCAGTCTTTTTCTGGTTTTGGGATCTAACGGTTCAGGCCATCTCCTGGGGATTTAAGCCCGAAGTTAGGGCTGCAGATCCTCACTTTTTCCAAGTTCTCTCTTTCTAAGATCTTGAGAAAACCTAGAGCAAGGAGGAAGAAGAAGAACTCTTGGGCTGTAGGAAGGGTGTCGGAGCTCCGAATCGCGAGCCGAGTCCGGATCCGTGGAGCTTAGACCGCTGCGAAGTTTTCCATCCGGATAGTTTGCCATGGCAAGGAAGAGGAGTCGGAAGGTAACGACATCTCTCCTCTCGGTCTTTAGGATGCACGTTTTAGCATCATCTAGTTTTCTTTTCTCTAATTTTTGGGCACCAAACTCTCAAATGAGAGGGGTTTTGGCTTGCCAAGTTTCAAGAGGAACTTCCGGGTCGATTGAGTCCGTCCCCGGCATATTTTGCATTAGAGATCCGCTTCGCTAGTGGATTAGGCATGGTGGGTGAAGCCGTAGTCGCGACCGTTAGTCCGACACGGTGATGTTGCATACGAACTTAGGGATTCGTAGAGGTTTCCGATGCGGCAAGATGCCGTTTGTGTTGTGGTGGTGATTGTCCCGTTTGCTTGAAAAGAGTACATGTAGTCGAACCCGGACAAGGTTAGCTCCTCGTGGTGGTAGATGGTTTCCTTGACAAGGTTAGCTCCAAATGAGAATGGAGATGGTTTCCTTGGTGGACAAGGTTAGCTCCGCACGAGTTGGAGATGTTTTCCTTGGTGCGCGGGAACGCTGCGGTACAAAGAGGGATTGCGATGTGTTTAGTCTTGGTTGTGTTGTGCCAAGGCGTGGCTATGTCTCCGTGGTCGGCTGGCTATCCCGTGACACGTGCGTCATGTGTGGAGAGTGTCCCGGCGAGACTAGTCCCCTTCTGTGAGACTGACGAGAATGCCAAGCTTGGGGCAAGCCCGGGCAAAGAGGCCATGAGCGGGTGGGGTCCAGCAAGGCTTCTTAGAATCGGTCAGTCTGTGGTTGTTGGAATCCTGACATGAGACGTCAGAGCTTGCAGGCAAGCCGGGGCTAAGCCCACGAGCGGGTGGGGCCTTGGCAAGATTTCCATGTGGCGGCCTGTGCGCCGTGTGAGGGAGTTGTGTCTCCCTCAATGTTTGCGGCTTTATGCCAATTGGGGAAATGTGAGTACCCAAATGTTGTGATGTTGTGCTAGATGCATACGGTGTAGGGTACCTTGGGTGAAGCCCGGGTGTTGCATTCATGTTGCATAGTAGGCCCTTTCTTTATATGCTCAACCAGTAGAGAACATGTTTGTTGATTGAGACATCCAAGCCTGTTTTAATGTATTTCTATTTATAGAAATTTATATTGCATATGAAGTGCTGACTTGCAGGTTGGAGGGTTCCCCGGGGTCCGTTAGGGGCGGCCGGGAGGAGATGTGTTGTTACACAGTTTGAGGTCAGCCTTTGCTGACCCACGTTACTAATAATTTTTACAGGGCAAGGATCGCACGCAGGAGCTAGCACGCCGGCCAAAAAGGCCTAAGCCCATGAAGTGTTTTCTCTTTTGTAGCACTACTTTTGATGATGTATGTTTGAGACTATTTTGTCCGGCTTGCATGCCGAGGTAGACTAGGAGTGCTGAGCACATTCATGTTTGGTTGTACTGTTTACCCTTTTGGACATTTGGTGTAAGGCCTTAAGGCCATTTGTTTACTCTTTTGGATTAGTGGATAACTTCTAGTTGTGCTTGGTTTTCCGCTGTGTTGTGCAAGTGTTTTGAGTTTGGGTAGCTATATCAACTTTTAATACTGAAGCTGTGGTGTTCGTATGTTGTGGGGCCCCGGCCGGACCCATATTATACGTCTATTACAGGGGAGGTGTTACAGCCTGCCCCACTTCGAGCTCTGTCGCCGCCACCAAACCTGGATAAAGCAAAGGGAAAGCTGAACGTGATGACCAGCGAGGAAGCCCAAACCTCTACGCAAGTGATATCAGGTTAGCCTCAGTTTAATTTACCCTTTGTAGTTATCGTTGTTTCCCTAGTTATCATTCGATTAGTTATGTATGTTACGGTTTTAGGGGAATTTAAGGTGCGGAATAGGTGGGCTCGCGTTCTTTTCGATTCGGGTGCCACCCATTCCTTTGTGGCCCGGAGATTTTTTGATAAAGATCATCTGAGTATGGACCATTTGGGAGGCTCCTTCCATGTTAAGCTCCCTTCCGGTGATTCTGTGATATCTAACCAAGGAGTTCTGAGATGCCTTATTTATCTTGGCATTTTTTTGGCCTATGCGAATCTGATGATTTTGGATCTGTCTGATTTTTACGTGATTCTGGGCGTAGACTGGATGTCCAAGTATGATGCGGTCATCCAGTGCAAGGCTAAGCGATTGGATTTCAGAATGGATGACGGACAACCTATGAGCGTCTATGGATTTCAGGACAGAGTTTACCCTGTCATTTCTACGGTACGTGCTTGTCGTGCTATAGAGTCTGGTTGCGAGGCATTTTTGCTCTCTATTTCTGCTCTAGAGACAGCTTTTGTTACGCCACATCTTGAGGATGTCTCAGTGGTGCGAGAGTTTCCAGATGTTTTTCCTGATAGCCTTCCAGGACTTCCTCCTGAAAGGGAGATAGAGTTTGAGATAGACCTCGAACCAGATACTCGTCCTATTGCTAAAACACCATACTGTATGGCTCCGCCTGAGTTGGATGAGTTGCGTACTCGGCTCGATGAGTTATTGAGGTGTGGTTTTATTAGACCAAGTACTTCTCCATGGGGTGCTTCTGTTTTGTTCGTCAAGAAGAAAGATGGATCGATGAGGCTTTGCATCGATTATAGGGAATTGAACAAGGTAACCATTAAGAATAGATATCCCCTACCAAGGATTGATGATTTGTTCGATCAATTGCGTGGTAGCTCGGTATTTTCAAAGATCGATCTTCGCTCAGGCTACCACTAGTTGACGATTCGAGAGGCATATATTCCCCGAACCGCTTTCTGTTCACGGCATGGACATTATGAGTTTCTGGTGATGTCTTTCGGTTTAACCAACGCACCATCTGCTTTCATGGATTTGATGAATCGGGTGTTTAAAGATTTCTTGGACCGATTTGTTATTGTGTTCATAGATGATGTCTTGGTGTATTCCAGCAATGTTGAGGAGCATACTCAGCATTTGCGTCTGGTTTTGTCAACCCTGAGGGAGCATAAGTTATATGCGAAGTTGAGTAAGTGTGAGTTCTGGCTACCTCAGGTGTCCTTTATGGATCATGTTGTAAGAAAGGACGGTATTTCTGTAGACCCGACCAAGATTTCTATTATAATGGAATGGGAGAGACCTTCTACACCTAAGGAGATTAGGAGTTTCTTAGGCCTAGCCGGCTATTATAGAAGATTCGTGGAAGGATTTTCGGTGTTGTCTGCTCCTCTAACTAGACTTACTCAGAAGAATGCTGCTTTCATTTGGAGTGATAAGTGTGAAGAGGCTTTTCAAGAGCTGAAGAAAAGATTATGTACTGCTCTGATTTTAACCTTACCTACTGAAGGAGATGAGTATGTTGTCTATGTTGATGCGTCACACATCAAACTTGGTTGTGTTTTAATGCAAGATGGTAAGGTGATTGTGTTTGGATCGAGGCAACTAAAGATCCACGAGAGAAACTATCCTACTCATGATTTGGAGTTTGCTGCTATCATTTATGCGCTGAAGCTTTGGAGACACTTATTGTACGACGCGTTGTGCAAGATCTATACTGACCATAAGAGTTTGAAGTACGTCTTCACTCAAAAAGAACTAAATCTGCGCCAGCGTCGGTGTTTAGAATATGTGGCGGATTATGAAGTGGAAATTCTTTATCGTCCAGGAAAGGTTAATGTACTAGCCGATGCCTTGAGTAGAAAGACCGCTAAGATTTTTAATCTGTCGGTGCAGTCCTTGGTAGAAGAATTTTTGTTGATGGATATTGAGGTTGGGAGTAGTACTGTGCCTGCTAGTCTAGAAGCAGAAGAACCCTCTTGGATTTCCCTTACTCGAGCACATCAGAAGGATGATCCTAATTTGTTGCACCTCCGGAATAGAACTGTGAAGGGAGAGCTACCTGATTTCTCTGTGGACGAGTTGGACACCTTGAAGTATCGTGGTAGATTTTGCGTCCCCGCCTTTGGCGATATTCGAGGTAAGATCTGTGCTGAAGCTCATGGTTCCAGTGTAGCCTACCACCCAGGTTCCACTAAGATGTATAAAGATCTGAATCAAATTGTTTGGTGGTCAGGGATGAAGAATGACATCGCAACGTTTGTATCGAAATATTATACTTGTCAGCGTGTTAAAGTTGATCACAGAAGGTCAGGTGGTAAATTGACACCGGTTGATATTCCAAGTTGGAAATGGGAGAGTATTTCAATGGATTTTATCACCGGTCTGCCAAAATCTCCCCGTGGGCACGACTCTGTTTGGGTGATAGTCGACAGACTGACAAAGTGTGCTCACTTTGTTCCATTTAATATTGGGTACTCGATGAAGAAGATAGCTGAGTTATATCTTGAAGAGGTCATCAGGTTGCATGGTGTGCCTGTTAGTATCGTATCAGATCGAGACTCGAGATTTACATCTCGCTTTTGGAAGAGTTTACAGGAGGGGTTGGGTACTGATTTAAGGTATTCCACCACCTATCATCCGCATACGAATGGTCAGACGGAAAAGTAAATCCGATCGTAGAAGATATGATCAGATGTTATATTTTGGATCATGGTGGTGCTTGGGATGAGCATCTCAGACTAATGGAGTTTGCTTACAATAATAGTTATCAAGAGAGTCTACAGGTGGCTCCGTTTGAGGCTTTATATGAGAGGCATTGTAGAACTCCATTGTTTTGGGCTGAAGTTGGTGAGAGGCCGTTGTTAGGTCCGGAAGCACTTGAAGAGATGAATTGTGCCGTTACTCATATTCTGGAAAAGTTTCGTGTCGCTCAAGAGCGCTATGAGAAGCATGCTAATCTACGAAGGGTCGATCTGGAGTTTGTCGTTGTAGACTTGGTTTTTTTGAAAGTTTCCCCGATGTCTGGCGTTAAAAGGTTTGGAAGGAACCACAAGTTAGACCCCCGTTATGTGGGATCTTTCCAGATTATTGAGCGCATCGGAGTTTCAACTTATATGCTGGAATTGACTGCGACCTTCCCTAGTGTCCATGATGTGTTCCATGTGAGCCAGTTGCGGAAGTGTGTTCGTAGGGATCGTCAAGTCCTCGACTCGATACCCCAGATTCAGCCCAACCTTACTTATGTGGAAGAACCTATTCGTGTTCTGGATTCTCAAGAGCGTGTGTTGCGGAGAAAGACCATTCCTATGGTCCAGATCCTTTGGAGAAACCAAGACGTCGAGAGCGCAACGTGGGAATTGGAATCAGCCATGAGAGAATCTCATCCGCACCTCTTCTCTTAGTTTCGGGTATATTGCTATGTTTTCAGTTATGCATGGTTTTATCAATTTTGGTTTGGTATTGGAGTTGTGATGAGTTTCGGGACGAAACTTCCTTTTAGGGGGAGTGACTGTAACGCCCCCGATTTTTCGATGATTTTATTTGTTTGGGCAACGTCAGATTTATGACGTCGTGGCATTACTTTTAACGTCGAGTGTTGGATTTGAGTAGTTTTGGACTTTCTTGTCCAGTTTCGTCGTAACCCGAGCGTTTTTGGAGTGTCGCCGCGCGATCGAAGTTTTGGGTTTTGTTTTTGTTCGCCGCATGTTTTGGCGGTTAATACCTCGGGAATGGCTCGTAGGATTTTGGTTTTGACTTCGCCGGTGTGTCCGTAGCTGCAGTTTTCGCCTACGGCGTGAGTTTCGTTTAATTCGGCGTGTTTGAGCCTTTGTTTTGATCTCATATTTCTTGTTCAACTATCTGAACATGTTAATTTCTATTTTAATGGCTTGGGCTTGTGTTGATTTCTCGGGAAGCCCTCCTAGGTGTGGGTTTTCGTCGAACCGAGTTTTTCTTTAGTTTTTTTTCTTGGCGCTGTGTTGAGGTCGACGATCGTCTAGCGTAGCTCGATGATTGTCATTTTCCTGGGCGCTGTGTTGAGGTCGACGATCGTCGAGCGGAGCTCGACGATTGTTATTTTTCCTGGGCGTTGTGTTGAAGTCGACGATCGTCAAGCGGATTGTCGTGCAGAGCTCGACGAATCGTCGAGCGGAGCTTGCATAAGGTTTGGCCCTACGTGTTGAGTTCGACGATCTTCGAATTGAGTTCAACGATCAGGCCTTGTGTTCTGCGTTCGACGATTTTCGAATTGAGTTCGACGATTTTCGAACTGAGTTCAACGATCGGGTCCTACTTTCTGTGTTCGACGATTTTCGAACAGAATTCGTGAGTAATTCTCTAGCAGTACTCGAGTAATTTCCTTATACTCGAGTAATCCCCTTGTGATGTACTCGTGTAATTCCCTTAGTGCTCGAGTACTCCTTCTCTGTTACTCGAGTAGATGTAATGAAATACTCGGGTAGGTTTCTGTTACTCGAGTAATTGTGATGAACTACACGAGTAGGCCTTCTATTACTCGAGTAGTTGTATTGAACAACTCGAGTAGGTCTTCTGTACTCGAGTGGTTGTATTGAACTACTTGAGTAGGTTTTGTCTGATACTCGTGTAACCCTTTCCCTCTGCTTCGGGAAAACAGGTTCAGCTGAACCCGAATTATTTTGTTGATCTTCCTGTTTTCACCCTTGGTATAAATACCTTCTTCATCTTCTCCGATTCCTTTTTCCTCGCGAACCAGAGCGGCGTGAGTGAGAAAGAGGTTGTCTATCCTTAATCCTTCCGGTGGCCGTTGATGGTGCTCCGGTGCTCGGAATTCCAAACTGATCATAGATCTGGAAAGCTCTCGTCGAGAGCTGCGCCCTCGTGGTAATCTTTTCCCCGTTTCTTGAGATTTTCTCGTTAGGGTTTTTCCGCCCTAATCCCCTTTTCGACCCTTTTTGTCTAGATTTCAACTCCTCCAGCATTCTTTTGCCCCGATCTGCGACGTGAAGCGATTCAGAGGACTTTTCCAGTAAAACCAAGGCAAGTGGTGGTTTTCCCCTCGTTTCTCTTTGTCCGATCTGATGGTAACGACTATACTTTCATGTTCTTTAAATTTTCTGCATTTATTCTTCCAAGTCATTGTGATGATTAATCGTTTCAACGTTCCTTCGTTGTTGTACAGTGTTGTCTTGGAAAGCCCGATTTTGTCTGGTTTTGGTTAATCGTTCCTGGTGTGTCTTAGTGATGGCTATGCATATTTCAGCTTTCGTTATTTAGCGCGTTAGAATTTATCTAGGACTGTAAATTGCTCCTAGAGGTTGATCAACCGCATCTTGAGTTCGGTAATGTCAAGTAGAATCTTTCGAGCCAAATCTCGAGATATTTATGTTGTTGTTTCTTTGGGTCTCTGGAATGCGGGAGTTAGTGGATGATTCCACCTCCTCAGTGTTTGTTACCTTCATTAGTGCCCTGTGGAAGTCTACCTAGTTTTTGGATGTCTGCGGTGTATGGTGGAGAGTATGAGACTCCCTCGCAGTTAGACGTATTATATATCCATTTTGTTTTTGGGTGGTGTGTCCAAGAGTGACAACTTCGCCCGTATTTTTGGGTGGTGTGTCCAAGAGTGACCACCTCGCCCGTTGTTGTTTTTGGGTGGTGTGTCCAAGAGTGACCACTTCGCCGTGTTTTTGGGTAGAGTCGACCATAGGTGACTAATAAAGGATTTGTATTTTCCTTCTTGTGAAATATTCATACAGTCACCTTATAGCCTTGTGCATCTGGTGTACCCTTGTGGAACGTGACAAGTCACGTAGGAGTTTTTTTCCTGTTGATGCCCTGTTTTCTTTTGTACTTTACTTTAGTGTTTTTTTTGGTCTTGGGTTGGTACCCCTGTTGACCTTTGCTTACTTGGCTTATTACTTTTCCTTCCACCATTTGTACCTTCTTGTTGAGGTGTTCTGTCTTTGGAATACCTCAGGTTCAGAGCAGTAGCAGTTAGCAGTGCTGGTTTTGGAGTTTCTGGACGACAGTGTTGGCCATGGTTGTTGCCTCGTTATAGAGAGGTAGTTTTGTTGTTTGTTTGGTTTTACTAGTTCAGACATACTTTTGTTCGTGGGTTCGTGTCAGTTTGTTGGCGCCCACTGAATTGTTAGTTGTTTGATACTTGCTAGCTGCTCATTTCTTTAAATGTGGATGTGGATTGCTTGTTCTCTAGGTGGATTTATGCTAGGAATGCATGTTAGATATTTTCAACTATAAAATCTACTACTATTACTACATGCATTGCATAATTTGAAACTCTAACTTGTTATTTTTAGCGACCATAAAAGCTATCTTTCCTACTATAATAAATTTAGAGTCTTGCATGGCATGAGTTGTCCTTTAGGGACGTTTTACTCATGCAGGATGTTTAAGTTAATCTAATCAAGAATTTTTCCGCAGCGTATAATATATCTTGATTTGTGGAATAGATGAGCCACTAAGCCGAGAGATACGACGAACTACTGCACTTAACTGATCTTCCTTAACATAACTTTAAAAGAACCTTTCTTCATGTTTAGTTTGGTGTCTACCTGAGCATCCGCAGTTATCCCCTGCTGACGTGGCATCATGACGTGCATTTTCCCCTACTCTGATTAGCTGTTTCTATGCGGTGAAAATGCGGGTTGTGACAGAAGCAGCTGTAGAAGCAACAACAGAAATAGCAGTAGAAGCAGAAGCATACACAGTTATCCCGGTTGATTTAATTGATTTCATTAATTCTGATATAAATATGGATGAGACAGCTATAGCTTGAATAAACACTGTTGGTGATTATATTAACAATCTCACAGTAAATATTTTGAGTTTGTTAAATAATTTTGATACAATTCATTTGAAATTTCTTCTAGAAAATAGCCTAAAGCCATCTATGGCTATAGTTCCTTACACTTCTCCAATAAGCCCCAAAGTTGTCATGCAGTTGAAGGCTAGTTTTGCAAGTATAGAGGCTCCAGTTGTTCCATCTCCACCAAGAGCAGATTCTTTCATTAAATCATCCCCTCCCAAAGCCATCTCTCCTCCAACATTCAAGATGGATGACAGTCCCTTGCCAGATCTGGAGGAGATCATGATGGCAGATATAGAACAAGAGAATCTATTAGTTGCTAAAAAGTTACTGAATCTGTTATTCTACCTCCAGCACCTCCTCAGGATGAAAAGTTGCAGATATCTGCAGAAGCTCTAAAGGAAATTAATGCCTTATATGACAATCCTGAGGGATCTTCTGATGACGAAGATGAGGAAGATGATTTTGATGATGAGCCAAAGACTAAGAAGAAAGTTTCTAAGAAAAGAAAGGTTGTTCCTCAAGCTACACCAAAACCTAATCCCACTCATGATACCCCATATTATATTCTACAAAATAACACTACTTACAAGGGTATGCCAGCTTGGATGTGGCTGTCAAAGAATAAGCAGAAAGTCAAGAAGAAAAGCAGGAGATACTCTCCTCCTCCACCTTCTCGAAGATACAGGAAAGACCCACCACCTCCTCCTCCACCTACTGCTGGTGCTTCAGGCAGTTCATCTCAGAGGTCTACCCAGTACACTCAAACTTATCATAGAAAACAAAGTAGATTCTCTTCATATTCTGGAAGCAGCCAGCAGAGGTACTCCTCAAGCAGACAACATCAACGACATCAACATCAACAACCTCAGCAACATCTACAACAAGCTCCTGAACATCAAAAAGCTGATAGTCCAAAGAGGCCTGAATCTCCTCCTGTCCCATTTAAGGATACTGAAACAGCAACCACTGCTAGAATGGCCAGGTTCTAGGAACTGGTTGGCTTATCAATGATAAACAAGGCTAAAGCTGAACGAAAGGATCCCTCATAATATTCTACTATATCCAAATACAGGAAAGAGGAATTAAACAGGTATGCAAAAGCAAATATGTTCTTTAATGTAGATGATTATATGCAATTACATCCAGAGGCTGTTATGCATAGAGCCACATCTCTCAACATCATTGGAGCTGCTAACATGACCATGTCCAAGAAGGAAGCATCAAAACCTAATAGAGAGATCAAATTTACTCAGCCTGCTGATAAAGATAAGGAGGATAAGCAAAAAGAGAAAATGAAGAAAAAGAAGTGATATTCATGTTGTTCAGTTTTCTGTGTGTCTTAAACTGTTTATTTATTTACTCACACAAAGCTACATTGTATATATATCTGCTGCATGTTTTAAATCTTTCTGCCAGATATATTTTTCTTTTGCTTTGTAAATGTTTTTGTTTTCATTTGTATTTGTGACCTCACCCAAATAGGGGGAGATTGTTGGATCCCTAGTTTAATTTGGGTTAGCTTCACTATCTATGATAATTGAGCCAACCTGTATAGCTAGGGTCATGTCTGTGTCCTAGAGTTTAGGCTAAGTCCTTAGAAATAACCACACATGGACCAACCAACAGAAGACTGCAGAAGACTCAGACTTAGAAGAAAATTAAGTTCAGGAAAGTGAGTTCGACGTTCATCGAACTCAGCTCGACGAAAGTCGTGCTTAGCTCGATGAACTTAGGGTAAATTCTCTGAGTTGAGCTCGACGATACTTGAGCTCATGTCGATGAATGCTGGAAGATCAACTTCAACTCATTAAGTCCAGAATACTTTCTCTGAACTCAGATTGACAAAGTTATGTTATCAGCTCGACGAACTTGGAGCACAGAATTGGAAAGTTTTCACTGAACGTAGTTCTCTGAACCCAGGTCTACGAACTTAGTTCTCAGGTCGATGAATAAGATTTCTCAGCTCGACGAACTTTGGACTCAGGTCGATGAAATCTGTTCTCTGCTCGACGATTGCTGTGTAGTTCCAGACTGGGAATTTTCCCTTCTTCTTGTCCTTATTATATTGCAGTAATTCTTGAATAATCAATGCTCATATTCTCGGGAAATAGCCGTTAGTGGCAGCATTGATTATGGTATTCATCAGGATTATTACTTGCCTTTTTTAATAGGACAGTTGGTGAAATCCATTAATGCAATATTATCTCCAGCAGGATTTTCATTCTCCAGGAAGTCAGCATTCAATGCAGACAATTCAAATTCAAAGGAGAAATTAGACAGAGATACATAAAAGATATTCTTCTCTTTCAATCGATAACATATAACATGAATAGCAGAACACAAAGAGAACAAGACAGGCAACAGAAATTATTCAAGACAAGGCTCTAACTATCTTCATCAAGTGTTCTTCCTCCAGCAAGCTAAAAAGATACAATCAACTTCTATCTGTCTACAGCTTTTTGGAGATCTTTTCAAGAATACGTACTCACCTAACAAAGCTTCCATTCTTCCTGAATAAATCTTTATATCATGGGGAGCTTTAACAACATCAAGATCCTCTAGTTTTTTCAGTTATTTTGAGAAAGATAAGACACCATAAATCTCTCAGCCTCTCTCTGTACCAAGGGTTCTTTAACTCCCTTCAAAAGTTATTCCTTGGTTGCAAGTCTGTTAATCAAAAGACTTGAGTTGGTTTTTGAGCACATGATCAAAAGCTCATTGGTGGTAGTCACCAGATCAAAACCTGTAGTGGATTCCTACCAGGGTGGTATAAGAGTGGATGTACCCACATTGGGGAACCCTTATAAAATAATCTTGTGTTGTCTGGTTGCCCTTTTCTTTTTGTTCTTGTTGTGCCTGTGATAGAATAGATTATATGTGCTGTGTTAGAATAACTTAACTTAGGATAACTTTTATCTTACTGCTATTCTGGTATCTCTTTACCACTACTTTGATATTATTTCTGAAACAGTAAAAAGATTTTTATTACTCTATTAACCCCCCCCCCCCCTAGAGTAAATCAGGTCTAACCCTCTCTTTCAGAATTGCTATGCCTACAGGGAAAGAATACCACTGCCACGGGAAAGGGGTAAGGTCCTTATAAATTGGTCAGCTGAACGCTAACCGTTGCCTTGTTTGCCACCGTTGGGTGGGCTGTCTTTGTATAGGTATTGTAGAGCCGAGCGGGACATATAAATGCTGAAGTCCCTGCTACTGCTGCTAGCCCTTGAAGGCTATGCAGAAAAATGTTATGTTTTGTTTATGTGTGGCCGGCCTGCGAGCCGATGTTGGGAAGCCACTCTTGTATAGAGCAACTATAAGGCCATAAGGCCAAATGATATTATATTTGATGTACATTCTTATATAAATGTGGGTGTTTATATTAGTGGACATTCATGGCTGGAGTTCAGTATTTCTATTAAAAGCTTCCGCTAGAATGTTATGAGTTAGGATGCGCAACTCTGATATCAACCCGTAACTTCGCCGCCTGTTTTGTGGTATATGATGTGGGGTCCTGACCGGACCTTCTATTATATGCTATATGAACGGATGGAGTCGTTACAGACGGATGGTCCGTTTGAGAGGACCATCTGGACAATGGAAGACCTTTTGAGACTGTGTGTATTGGATAGAGGAGAACCGTCGGAAAGGCTCTTACCACTGGTACAATTGTCATACAACAATAGCCATCAAGATAGCATCAGGATGGCTCCCCACAAAGTACTTTTTGGGAGAAGGTGTAGAACTCCATTGTCATATATGTAGGATGAAGATCCAAAAGTTTTGGGGATAGAGTATATTGATGACACCGATGTGCTTGTTACATTGATATGAGATCACATGCTTGAGGCTCAAAGTTGGCAGGCGAAATATCACAATAAGAAACATTGAATGGTGGAATTTCAAGTGGTGACAAGGTATTCTTGAAGATCAGGCCAATTCATGGAGTGTCTTGAGTGCGTGGTATGGAAAAGCTCAGCCCGAGATATGTGGGGCCCTATGCTATTCTGGAGAGAATTGTCCCTTTAGCCTATCGGTTGGAGCTACCACCCGAACTAGAAAATTTCGACGACGTCTTCTATGTGTCATCGCTCCGGAAGGCACTACTTCGGCCTGACCAATATGTCCCCACTACAGATGGAGCAGTAACAACTGATAGATCTATTCGATAAGAGCCATTGCAGATAGTGGACAACGAGACAAGGGGCTTGTGGCCGAAAAGTGTACCATTGGTAAATGTCTAATGGTTTAATCACGGGAAAGAAGAATACAATTGGGAGCCGGTGGACATGATGAGGAAGCTCTACCCGGAGTTATTTTCCCAAGGTAAAATTTCAAGCATATTCTATATTCATGCATTATCTCCCCATAGCCTTAGCCTGCTTTCATGGATGAAATTTGTTATTTTGTTTATAGGATTTGGAACGTCCAGATTCGCGCTAGGCCCCTTGTGTGCACTTTCAAGTCTAGAGAGCTGAATTGGGCTCAGGGTGCACTGGCAGATATGCTTGCACCAAAGCCAAGTGTCTAGACACTACCGCACGGCAATAGCAAGATACCGTGCGTTGGTAGCGATTGAGTTGTTGAGAGCATTGAGTGTGCAGGAAAGCGTTGAGAGCATAGAGTGGACAAAAGGCATTGAGTGTTATTGCGCGGCGATAGCAATGTACCATGCGGCGGTAATAGCCGAGGCATTGAGAGTGTTGAGTTGACAAAAGGCATTGAATGCTATCGCGTGACGATAGTACGATACCATGCGGCGGTAGCTAACTGATTTATTAGCAGAAGGCTCGGGAAATTAAATCTTGGCATTAGGATTATCATGGGTGATAGTCAGATGAATTATTTTGACAAGACACTCGGGAAGATATCTCACGATGGTAGAAGGTTACCGCTCGATGATAGAGATATATGTGGCGGCACCTGAGTGGGTGGTTCAAACGGTGGGTTGCGAAAGAAGTCATTTTTGGGGATACCGCCCGTCGATAGAAAGCTTCCGCGCGGTGGTAGCTCACTGATCGGGAAAACTACAATTCTATTTGGCTGCACCTATATATAATCATCCAAATCTTAGCCTCTAATTGTATTCTCAGAATCTTCTTAGAGAACGACTATGGCAGAGCTTTTCTTAGAAGATAAGGAACGGGAGGAGAACGAGAACCAAGGTCGACGCCATCATGCAACCAAGGAGAGTGACGAGATCCATTGCCGGAATCACCAGAAATGAGGTGAGCTCCCTACCCTCTCCCTTGGTGCTAGATCTGTAGTTATTTTATAGGAGAGATGTTGACTCAAAAGATTTTGACTTGTGAGATGGAGATCTCCTAGCTAGAGACCATGCTAGGGCTTATGCCCTAGAGATTTGATGTCTTCAACCTCTCCTCTCTTCTTGTGAAGATAGTGGACTTGGTTTTGTGATGCGAAATGGTGTATTGAGGGTGAATAAGGGATGAAGAAGTTCTGTCAAAGGTTTTGATTAAATGTTTTAAGGAAGAATATAAACCGATGTCGTTCATCATGCTTTAATATGCGTGCAGAAATCTATTTTTTGAGCGCAGCGATCTTCAAGGCCATTTTCAGGTATGCTACGTCTAAATCTGGGCTTTCGACTAAACACGAAAGTCGTAGCCCTTGGAAAGACCTTTCCAATAGATTGTTACACGTTTTCATATGAGTTATGTAGACTCGGAAATGGCTAGTCGAATTTGCTATATAATCAAGTCTTAAGTACATGTTCTTTGGTTAGTGTGGATCCGGTTTTGAATTTGGTAGAGAGGTCATAACAAATTAACATTGAGATTTGTAGAACTTAATTTATGAATGTTTGTGTTAAAAAAGGACTGATGGGATAGATCCTTAAGAAAGTAAATAAGGTTGAGGTTTTGGTAAACATAGGCTATACATAATCGTGATAAACAAATAGTTTGATGGAATATGATTGTACTGACAGTTTGAAGGAGGTTGTTAAAAAAATGGTTTGGGCAAGCTAGTGAACAAATAAATTGAAACGCTTGATTGTATAAATGATATTCCTTTGGAAGCATAATTGATTGTGAATGCTTGGCTTTAAAAAGGAATTTGATGAGGTTAATGCATGGCCAAGTGGTTTGATTATTAATGAGATATGTTTAGTAGTCCACTGCTTAGAGTTGTCTCCCTACGAGTACTAGTGTGGGGTTGGTAAGGTGGCTTGCCACCTATGTATATGATGAGCCATTACTTGGTATGGAAATGTCGAAGGGCTGAAAGTGCATGTGTGTTTGTCGCACTAGAATGATGTGTTGACAAGGGACTCAGTGTAGAGCCCTTGTGTGCTGCTGAGCACGAGATGTGAATAAAAAAAGGGACTCAGAGTGGAGCCCTTATATATGAAATTGCATGCTGTGTGAGTTGACAAGCTGTAAGACCCCTTTTTTTTAAAGCACGGGGTCTTAGGCCCAGAACCGCCGCTTTGTTGTGACACCATCCGCCCAGGAAGGTCGTCACTACAAAACGCAGATCTTGCCGGCCATATCGATCACAGAATTGTCGTAAAAGTATGAGAGTACATGAAATTAGAACTCTAACACATGTCCACAATAATCACATATATGGTAATAATCCTCCACGAAGGGAGAGTTCATAGCAATAATAATAAAAGTACTTGAAATAGGGCTCGTTCACGATACATCAAAGTCCTCACTATAAGTCACTCATCACAGAAGTAAATTTATAACAACTACTAGCGAACGGGACTCATTGTCCTAGATGTCTGAACTCCTGTGCTACATTGTCTCGTCTCCAAGCATCCCGACCTCCAGGGCTGCCACCGAGTGGGGAGAAGGAAAGGAAAGATAATGATGGTGGAGAATAAAGAAGGCAGGTGACGGTGGAACTATTCTAGCAGTTATTTATAATGTATTTATAGCTAATAGAGAAAGGTACAAGCTAGCAGTAAGGTAGAAAGTAAAACAAAGTAGTAAGTAGATGAAAGGTAAACTATGAAACAAGTAACCTTAACTTATATGAATGCTCATAAAACTTATAAGTTAAGGGATATTTTACAAGGCTCCGATCGTATAAAAAGTCCCATACCGATTTATATGTTGGGGTGTTGGTTTTCAAGCAAGCAATATATATATCCATAGAATAATAACCTTAGCTCATAAGCATGCTCTTGCAAGATTATAAACTAAGGGGTCGTTTTGCAGGGCGTATGGTATAAAATGTACCATACCAATTTATATGATGGGTGCCAGGTTTAAATGTAATGATTTATGCTATGCTATGTTATGCCATGAATCATGCAAGTGTAACACACCCACCCTACTCTGTGCACACAGACCTTTAGTTCCCCCTTTCTGGAGCCTAACCTCCCAGGATACCTCCGTAGTGGCAAACGGAAGCGGTGGGTTGGGCCTCGCCCACCTCTAAACTGGTAATTGTACTACCTGTCAGACCTATCGTACGCCTCAACGATGGTGCACTAAGCGGAGCTCCTGCATACTCTTTGCCGGTTGGTCCACCAGATTTAAATTGGCGAAGTGCTAAACCACACTTGCCGAGTGAACGTATTGGCGTCGGTGCATCGACCCTCCAACATCGAAGACCCACCACCTTAAAATTTATGCACATGCAATCTTGATGTATCTACCATGGAGCCAATGCTCCACGGACTAACACGTCCATCATAACCAACAACCAAGGAAAAGCTCCCTGGACTATCCTATTCGTTACAACTGCCGAGCCATCAGCTCGCCGGGCTAACCTGCCCATCGCCACTGAGCCTACCGCCCGTGTCAGCCAAACTAACTTCCCGAGACACTGGGGTGTGTGAAAGTGGACCACTAGTTATACTAGTTTCTCTTAAATATTGATTCTTCTTACGGTTTAGGTTAGCTCAGGACTGCCCAAGTTATTCCCGATGAAGTGCTCTCACAGGGCACAAGGAACTACGATGGGCTGAAGCCTAAAGCTCTCTTTCGCAAGGCACTCACTATTATTGGTTAATACTCGATTCCCGATCCCTTTTAATATTACTCTAGATCTAACCCTAGTGTTTTTTTACCCTCTCTCTCTCTCCACAGGAAATACGATCTTTCATCGATCTCGAGCACCCCCCAATCCTAGTTTACCCCAAAGTTTCCTCATCATAACTTCCAAAGATGAACTCAATTTCATTTTACCCAAACCAGCTAACTATTAACCCCCACCCATATGCCCAATTCAAACGCTATCACACTTTCTGCAGTTTTACTATTTGCAGACCAACCTATACTATATGTTGTACATGATAGGAGGTACTCCAATTTTTCATCCGCAAGCCGTAAGATATTTAATGGGGGTCTATCATGACATGATTAGCCTATCTTCAGAAACTTATAATTTTCCTAATTAATTTGCTATTTAATTAATTTTCTCCAATGTTAGGCCATGGGTAATTTGAACATGAAGTATAATATTTTCTCAAATAATGGCCACCCAAAAGATATGAACACTAGATAGCAAAGGAATAACAATAAATACCAGATTTCATGATTTTACATAAAGGGTTTGGCCTCTAATTAATTAATCCAATAATAAGCCATTAAGTATGGGTAAAGAAGTAAGTACTAAAGCTAATCATCTTAAAATTGTACAAAAATTACTGAATCTCAAGGATGACCAGAAAGTCCCTCTGACCAAAAATCACATTTTATCAACCTCAATAAGTATCAAAATAAATTCAATTACTTTTACCTAGAACACAGTTCTTTGTGAACCAACCCATATAGATAGACTTCTAAATATTCCGTAAAAATTCACAGAGCTTTAAAATGTCAATAAGGGTCTTCTTACCAAATTTCATAAGATTCCATTAAGTGGTTTGCTCATAAGAAATTTCTAAGTCGAAGGTGCAACTTGATGTGTTGTGAATGAAGTACCCCATAAAATGATCTGTTGGATCCCTAATTGATTTGGGCTAGGTTCACTAAACTTAGGATGTGACCCAACATGTATAGCCAGGGTCAAAGTTGTGTCCTAGAGTCTAGGCCAAGTCCTTAAAGTCAACATCAGATGGAGCAGCTATCAACAAGACTGCCAGAGACTCAAGATTTAGAAGATTTCAAGATAAAGTAAAAATGATTTCGCCGTTCGTCGAACGCAGGTCGATGAAAGACGTTCTCAACTCGATGATCTTGAGATATTTCTCTAAGCTGAGCTCGACGATCTTCATTCTCTGGTCGACGAAAACTGGTATCCTTCAACAAACTAAAGTTAGGATAACTCGAGATTTTTCTAAGTCCAACTTCAGACTTTGGTCGACGAACAAGATTCTGAGCTCGACGAACTTGGACCTCAAGTTCACTACTTCTCAGTTCGACGAAGTAAACTTCGTAGGTCGATGAACTCAGTACTCTACTCGACGAATTCTGGAACCAGAAGATTTGTTTCGACACTTAGGGCATGTGTCGACACCAACTATATCGACACCAGAAAACTTATGTCGACACCAGAAAACTTATGTCGACACCATGACTAATCAGTCGACATCCACCTGTGTCGACACCAGAAGATTCATGTCGACATACAGAATATCAGTCAACACAAAATACTTGACTAAGTCCAGAATTGTTGCTGAACTCCAGTCGACAAATGCAATTGTCATCTCGACGAACTTCAGACAGAAAAGGCAAAGGTTCTGAAGCATGCAAGTTCTGTTATCAGCTCGACGATCTTGGAACTCAGCTCGACGAACAGGAAGTTGTCTGGTCGACAAATTCAATATCTCAGTTCGACGAACTAGTAACTCAGCATGACGAATTCTGATTATTCATTCGATGATTCCAGACATAGCCATTTCCGGCCTTCTATCCCCATTCTAATGCCGAAATTCCTAAGTACTTAATGCTCTACATTCTCTGAATGTATCCGTTAGAAGGAGCATTGATTACGGTCTTCTTCAGGAATATTATTTGCCGATTTTCCATGGGAGAGTTGAGGAAATGATTCAATACCGATTATTCTCAAGGCGTCAGCATTAATTACACAGGATTCAAATTCTTGAAAAGATATAGAAGAAAAGAAGATCGACAATCAGCAGTAAGCAAGAACAAGAACTCAGTCAGATAAAGATACACACACAGACTGACTGCAAGAATTCATACAGTAGCAGAAAAGCTTCACACAAGAAAATCATACTGAAGCTCACAGTGATAGGGAGTGATCTGCATTCAGAGGAAGAAGAACAATCATACTATATCAAGAGTCTTCTTCTTCAATATTCTCTCCAGGACTTCCAAGGACAACAAACATCAAATCAGTCAAGAAGCTTCTACATCACTGCTTGTCAAGAACTCTGATTGAAGACATATCACTCTAGAGCAAAGCTTCCAAATCTTCCTGAACCATTCAATAATTCAGGGGGAGCTTTTGCTAAACATCAATCCACATAAGTCTTCTCTGTTTATTGAGAAAGAGAAGACATAATCACTCTCTCACCCCCTCCTATATAAAGGGTTGTCATCTCCCTTCAAAAGTGATTCCTGGTTGCAAGTCTCCTAACCAAAAGACTTGAGTTGGTTTTTGGGGACCTAATCAAAACCCATTGGTGTCAGGCACCTAATCAAAAACCTGAGTGGATTCCTACCAAGGGTGGTAGAAGAGTGGACTACCCAGATTTGGGGAACCACTATAAATTTCTTGTGTCGTCTGGTTGCCTATCTTTTCTTTTTGTTCTTGCTGTGTTGCTGTGATTAGGATTATTACTTTTTGTTTTCCAATTTCTTAATTACTGCACATTTTTAGTTTACAGCAAAAGCTGTAACCACACCTTTATTGGGACCTAACAATTTTTAAATATACTCTATTCACCCCCCCCCCTCTAGATTATGGTAGACCTAACCCTCACTTTCAATTGGTATCAGAGGAAGGTTCCTTTGGTTGGACAAATTAACCATTGAACCAAAGATCCTGTGTTAGATCTACACGTCACTTTATTCACATTTAACTTAGAAACACAACCATGACACAGAATAAAGATTATGCAAGCACCAGACCTCCAGTTTGCAACTTGCAAAAGTTTGGAATCTGGAAGGCAAGAATCAAGCTATATATGAATTCTATTGATGAAGATATCTTTGCTTCCATCTTAACAGGAGTACCTCCACCACCTGTAGCTCCTCCAAGTAGCTCTACAAATATGACTGAGTAACTGCTCCAGACTACAATGATGCTTACAGGAAAGCTAAGATGGCTGATGCAATAGCCATGAACATATTGGGCAAACAATGTCTGATGACATTTTCCAGAAGGTTGCTGAGTGCACATCAACAAAAGCCATTTGGGATTCCATAAACCAAATGGTTGATGGATCAGCTGATGAAAGGAAGGATAGGAGATCAAATCTCATATCTCAATATGAGAATTTCAAGAAACAGGAAGATGAGACAGTGTTAGAGATGTATAACAGATTAAGCTCAATTATTAATGAGCTAAAAACTATGGACATGGTCATCACTCTCACTGAAGTGAATGACAAAATTCTGATGTGCTTCCCAAGCTCATGGGACACAATAATTTGGCCCATCAAGGATGCCAGATGCCTGAATGAGATGTCCACTGAATCTCTATTTGGCAAACTTAAATCTTATGAGCAGTTAATAAAGACAAGGGAGGCTGCTGAACAAAGAACACCTCCTACAGCCAGAAGAGAACAGAACATATCATTCAAAGACTCAGAAGAATCAGAATCCACTGCATCAAATGAAGAGCTCATGAGTCTCTTTGCAAAGATATTCTTCAAGATGGCTATAAAGGACTTCAGGAGGAAGTCAGCAAGAAAGGATGACATGCCAAAGTATGACAAGACACCAACAAAGGAAGTGGTGTGTTATGGATGTAGAAAGCCTGGGCACTTTCTCTCTGAGTGTCCAGAGAATCAGAAGAAGGAGAAGAGAAGAGAAAAGGAAAAGGATTCCAGAAAACAGTTCACCAGCAAACCCTCTTCCAGCAAACACAAGAGGAAGGAAAAGGGGTTTGTAGCTGAGACTTGGAGTGAGACTGAAGAGGAGTCAACATCTTCAAGCTCCAGTGAAGATGAAGAAGAATAAAGATCAAAAGAGGTTTGCCTCATGATAATTGATGCCTCAAGAAGCAACTCAGAAGAAGGAGATTTAGAAAATTGAGGAAGCTTCTGAATCAGAAGCTGATCAGGTATTATAATGGTTTGATTATAATTCAGAATCTTTTAAATCAGATTTTAAAATCATGTGTTTGGATTTAATCAACTCTGAGAAGGAAATCAAACTTCTCAGAGATAAGCAAGTTAACTATGATAGCTTAGTATTAGAAAACACTAAATAGAAAAATGAAATAGATATGTTTAGTGAACAAATCACCCTTCTGAAAGATGAATTAAATAAGACAAAACAGCTAGAAGAATCACTAAATGGAAGAAGCAAACAACTAGCAGAAATCACTAACACATCTAATGCTAGATTTAATGGAAGTAAGTTAGGATTAGGTGCATCATCTAGTGAACCAAACTATTATTCAGAAAAACCACATGTCACAACCCATAAATTTTATTTCTGAGAAAGGATTAGAAGAATACTGAGCAAATATAAGGTAAATAAAATTCTTGAACAAATTCAAACTAAGGACAAAATTGAAAAACAGACCACACCCAAAAAAAAAACAAAGTTCAGCAATTTTCCGTCGACCTTAGATCGACGAACTCTGAACGCCAACTATAGTTATCATTATTCGTCTAACGGCGATCGACGAACGTTTTATGGCTCGTCGAGCAGAGATCGACGAACGTGTGGCGCAGAGAATGAACATGTTTATTCTCTGGGCAGAGATCTACGATCTCAACCCAATTCGTCGAACTCTGGTCGACGAACATACATAAATTCGTCGAACCCAGGAAGACTTAACCAAAACTATAACTTTAACAGAAACTTAAATACTTCTAGAAAATCATTTAATACCCTAGCTGACTGGACCATTCCACCTAGGAGATACCACCCCCTAGGATATAAATCACAGCCAGAATTTTCTGTTATTTCTAGTTTCTCTTATCAGCCATACAAAGGGCCCAAGGTAACCTGGGTCAAAAATCACTAACTATTTGCATTGTAGGTGAAGAATTATCCAGGTGGTAAATGAAACTTGGTAACCTGGATAGTGGCTGCTCCTAGCATATGACTGGCAGCAAGGACATCTTAGTAAACTACAAGTCCAAATTGGGGCCAAAGGTTATCTTTAGTGACTCAAAATGTGGTTAGTCAGAAGGAGTTGGAGAAGTAAGAATAGGAGCTGTCACATTCAGAAAGGTGACATATGTAAGTGGACTGAAGCATAACCTCATCTCCATAAGTCAATTATGTGATGATGGTTATCAGGTATACTTTAACCCTTCTGCCTGCTCTATCATTGATAAAAATAACCAAACTGTTTTAACTGGAAGTAGATAAGGAAACATTTATTTAGTAAACTTTTCTTCTGCCACAACTGATATCTGTTTACTGAATTTAACTAGTAATCAGAATGAATTATGACACAAAAGACTAGGACATGTAAACCCGAAAACATTGCTAGGTTATCTAAGCATAACCTTCTTAGAGGTCTACCTTCTGCTCCCTACAAGAAGGAAGGTCTCTGCAGGGCTTGTCAACTAGGCAAACATATTAAAAATAGTTTCAAATCAATTAATAAGAGTGATTCACCTTGGATCTTGTACTTGCGACACTTGGATCTTTTTGGACCCATTACTGTACAAAGCCTAGGAGGGAAATCTTACACTTTAGTTATAGTGGATAACTTCTCCAGGTTCAGTTTGGTATTCTTTCTGAGAACAAAGTCAGATACATTCAAGGTTCTTACAGATTTTCTCAGGACCATACAGATTGAGTTCTCTACCTATGTTGCATTGATCAGAAGTGATCATTGCACAGAGTTTGAGTCTCTTCTTATGCATGAGTTCTGTGAGAAGGAAGGTATCAGTCATTTCTTCTTAGTTCCTAGAACTCCCCAACAAAATGGGGTAGCTGAAAGGAAAAATAGGACACTCATTGAAGCTGCAGGCACATTGCTTGCTGATGCATACATGCCACTAACCTTTTGGGCAGAGGCTGTAAGCACTGCAAACTATGTCCTGAATAGGAGTTTAATCCACAAACTGAAGAACAAGACTCCCTATGAATTTCTCAAAGGGAAGAAACCTAAAATAAACTATTTTAAAGTTTTTGGTTGTACATGTTATATACACAATAACAACAAGAAATATATTAGAAAGTTTGAAGCCAAGCCTGAAGTTGGAGTTTTTCTAGGATACTCCCAAGTAAGAAAGGCTTATAGGGTATTCAATAAATCAACATTAAAAGTAGAAGAGTCAATTCATGTTTCTTTTGATGAAACTAACATGTATTGCAAGGAGAAAGAAGTTTCTACCAGCAGCAACTTGCAGGTACCCCACTTGTGTGAGACATTGGATGGACTAAACCTCACCCAAGAGGTTCCCACTCATTCCTATCCACAGGTCATTGAAGATAGTCAAGAAGATGAAGATGAAGAACATGAGCATCAACCAACAACAAATATAATTCCACAAGAGGAATTTATTCAAAATGATGTTGCACAACCAACTCCACCCACAATTTTGTCCCACTCTAGGGATCACCCCAAATCTCCCCCAAGTAATTGGAGACATATCAGCAGGTGTCAACAGTCAAGGCATCAAATCAAATTAACCAAGACTTAATGCGATGTCTGTTTTCTCTCTCAGGTGAACCTCTAACCATTCATGACGCTGAGCAAGATCCCCACTGGATCCTTGCAATGAACTAAACCCACCAATTTGACAGATGTAGATTGTGGGATCCAAGGCCTCAAAACTACCTAGTAATTAGAGACAAATGGGTTTTCAGGAATAAGCTTGATGCCCAAGGAGTCAATGTCAGGAACAAGACTAGGCTTTTCTGTTTCTCAAGGATATAGGCAAGGGAAGGAATAGACTGATAACATTCACCTGTTGCAACGGCTGGAAGCTATAAGGATCTTCTTGCCTATGCAGCATTCAAAAGGTTCAAAGTCTTTCAAAATGTGCCAAGAGGCCTTCTTAAATGAAGTGTTACAAGAAGAGGTTTTATAAGAACAACCTCCAGGTTTTGTTTCCCCAACTTATCCTTCTTATGTTTTTAAATTAAATAAGGCTTTATGGTCTAAAAAGCTCCAAGAGCTTGGTATGAGACCTTAGCAAGTTTCTTATTAGAGCATAATTTACAAGAGGGACTGTAGATAAAACCCTTTTCACTAGACATCATAAGGACCAAATGTTATTAGTGCAAATCTATGTAGATGACATTATATTTGGCTCTACAGATTAAAAATTGTGCAAGAGATTTTCTGACCTCATGCATTCTAAATTTGAAATGAGTAGCATGGGAGAGCTTTCATATTTCCTTGGTCTCTATGTGAAACAGCTTCCTGATGGTATCTTCATATCTCAAGCAAAATATGCTAAAGAACTTCCAAAGAAGTTTGGGATGGCTGATGCCTCAGCTAAGAAAACTCCCATGGCCACCAATGCTGTTGTGGACTCTGATATAGCAGGAAACCTGTAGATCAAACTGTATAGGGGCATTGTTGGGTCCCTATTGTACCTCACAGCAAGTAGGCCAGATTATGTTTGCTACATGCTTTGTGCTAGGTTCCAGTGAACCCTAAAGAATCTCATCTAATTTTCTTAAAGGGATTTTAAGATATATAAAGAGTTGTCTGATCTAGGCCTATGGTATCCTGCTGAATCAGAATTTTAGTTAACTGGATACTCTGATGCTGATTTTGCTGGATGCAGGGTTGATAGAAAAAGTACTTCAGGAACCTGCCAGTTCTTGGGTATGAGATTAGTATCATGGTTCTGTAAAAAGCAAACATCAGTGTCAACTTCAACTACTGAAGTAGAATATATTGAAGCAACACTGATCAAGGGTAAGCAAGTGTCAACTTCAATATAAAATTAATTCTTTTTAAGAAAATAAATAAATAATTCGTCGATCTCATTCAATATATTCTACTTCAGTAGTTGCTAAGCAAAAGACTTGATCAGGTAAGCAAAAGACTTGAGTTGGTTTTTGGGGAAACAAAACCATGTAGCAAACACCTGTTCCACGTAAAATTAATTCTACTTCAGGAACCCGCTATAGTCTCCTAACCAAAAGACTTGAGTTGGTTTTTGGGGACCTGATTAAAACCCATTGGTGTCAAGCACCTGATCAAAAACTTGAGTGGATTCCTACCAAGGGTGGTAGAAGAGTGGACTGCCCAGATTTGGGGAACCACTATAAATTTCTTGTGTCGTCTGGTTGCCTATCTTTTCTTTTTGTTCTTGCTGTGTTGCTGTGATTACGATTATTACTTTTTGTTTTCCAGTTTCTTAATTACTGCACATTTTTAGTTTACAGGAAAAGTTATAACAGCACCTTTATTGGGACCTAACAATTTTTAAATATACTCTATTCACCCCCCCTCTAAAGTATTGTAGACCTAACCCTCACTTTGATGATCAAGAATTCATATTAAAAATTTCTAGGGCTTGTTATAGTTTTAAAACATAAATTGACTAAATATCATCCAAACCCATGGTCAGGAAGTCACATAATAAAATTCTTCAAGACAACTCATGATAGTGCACTTTTCAGAGGAACCCACTTGTAAACTCATCCAAACATTATGTAGTATATTTCAGTGGTTAATATGATTAAGAAAATGACCTCTACTGAAATGTCATGTTGTTCCAAAGTCATATGAGCCACTAGACATTCCCTAAGGTGTATGGACCCAAAAACTTAACCAGTGGTTTAAGTGGTGTGCATGTGTCCAAATCCCACCATATCTCTCCCTATGGCTTTCCACCACCCTAGGATCACATGGACCAAACATCAAGTCCATACAAGGGCATATCACCCCATACCCTTCATAAATCCCCAAAGTTCAACCTTAGTGTTTGAACTTGGGTCCTAGGGAAAATCCACCCCAATCCACACCAAATTCCATGTGAGGGTGTCTAGTATCATAACAAAACAGTGGACCAAGTTTCAGCCTCTGCTGAGGTGATTTGACTACTTAAACCCACAAGGAACACTTTGACCTAAATACCCCGCTTTTGGCCAAGGCTAAGGTTTACAAAAATTCAACCCAAATCATCTCCAAATGAGATGAAATTTTATCTAAAGCCTTATAATGAACCCAAGGACCACTCAACAAAATTTGGGAGGGTTTGGAGATTATTAGGTCCCCTAATTAAATTACCTTATGATTATTAAATAATTTCAAAAACTATTGAAAAAGTATCCTCAAAAATTCCCATGTTTATACAAGACTTAGGTATTGGTAATATTGACTAACTGTCCAAATTTCAAATCATTTGGACATGTGGTGAAGTGGGAGCAGACATTTAAATCTCTGACAAGACCTAGGTGTTGACCCCACCCAAATGAGTGCTCTGGTCAAACCACTTACCCAAATGGGTTGAAAGAAATTTAAAATTAAAGTAGACCCATAGAGCTACAATTTTAATGTTGACCATTTTCCCTAATTGGGCATCTATGTATTTTTAATAAATAGAAACATTAACTGTATAATATGTGATAGAAAATCACAAAAAAAGAAATCATTAAATTCCTAGGAAATTTAATCTAGGAGCATGAATCTTGGCGCAGATTAAACGGCATCCGGTCATCCTCATGCTCCAGCTGATGGCCAGGAATCCCCTGACCTGGAGATTATTCCATCCCCATTTCCCGGCCACAACACTGGCGGGCCACCGCCACCACCACCTCCGTCGAGGTGGTTGGTCTCGCCAGGTGGCGGCTGTGCCGCCGGAGGGGCGGATTCTGGCGATCTCGCAAGCTTATTTTTTTCGGAAAAACCAGGAAAATGACCCCTTTGAGCGGGCTCAATTGAGCCCGATTCTCATCCTAAAATATTTATACGATCAACCTATGGATGAAGGTGCAAGGGAGGACCTGAGTTGCGACCTGAGAGCGGGTGATGTGCCTCCTTGCCATTTTTAGCCACCAAGCTTTGGCTCCTCTGCAACTTCTACACCAACAGAAAGGGAATTGAGTTGTAATCGGGGGAAACGCCTGCTCTGATCCTGGTGAAGGATCTTAAAGAAGGAATTGGGGAGAGGAGGATTGTAACTCCCCAATTTATCAAAGCACCAATAATGGCCATTAAACGTAATTTTCGGTTTTAGCCAAATTGAGGAGGATGAGCCACCCCACTAGCTGGCCACCTCCTGGAAACTCTTCCCCTGCCTCCAAGGAGTAAAAGCCCCATCAAAGTGAGGGGTTATGAAACCTCCATGGCCATGATGACCATTAAGCCCCCATTTTCTCTCTCCTCCAAAGTGGGGTAACCTCCTCCCTCTCTCTCCTAGACATCACTCTATGATTTTGGTGGGCCAAAATATGTCTCTCCACTTCCTTAGAGTAATGGGCCACACCACTTTGGCTTAGTCCACTTGAATTGGGCTAGGTTAACCTAAGTTGACCACTTTGACACATGAGTTGAATTTTGTCAACATGACCATTTGGTTTGACCCCACGGGGTCCTTGGTGACCCCTTGGCTTCCCCTAAGGTGTAGGAAGGGTTATGTAGGGTTGACTTGGCACCTTAGTGGTCACTTGCCCCTTAATTAGGGCACTTTGACCACTTTAGGGCTAGGGTTGACTTCGGTCAACTTAGCCTCTAAGGTTGACCCCAATGGATCTTTGGTGACCCATTGACTTCACCTTAGGTCTAGTAAGACCTAGGTAGTGTTGGTTGTGCACATTATGTGCACATTGCCCTTAGTTAGGGCACCTTGCCCAATTTAGGACTAGGATGATCCTAGGTCAACTTGGCCACCCTAGGTTGACTCCAATGGACCCTTAAGGCTCTAATGGACCTTGCAATAGGTTGGTGAGATTTTCGTGGGGTCTCGGAGTCATGGTGAAGCACCATGATCATCCTAAACTAGTGTTTAAAAACCTACTATTTGCAGACCATAGTGATCTCAACTACATTCCTAGGTCCACTTGGTATTCTTGGGCTTCCTAGTTGTCTGAGGGATGTTACACATGCAGTTTAATAATCATGGGTTAAGAATAGTGTGGTATGTCTATAGGCTCACAAGTTGTCATACTGACGGGAGTTGACAGATAGACTTTGGGCGGTTGGGCTTGATCCTCGGTGCTCATTCCCGGGGCTCCTTCCATACCAACTGGACGGATTGGATGTGTCCACGGTGCTCATTACTGAGGCCCTTTTCTTGCCACACTGGTAGGTCAGTTTGGGCTGTGTTCTTGTTGAACATTTGTCCAAGACCCTCTGAGCTGTAGTACATATATGATCTCCACTATTGTTTTCTTAACATTGAGGCATACAGAGTCCTATGCTTGGTACTGTGGACACCTGCCTAGTAGTGGAAAGACTGTTCCCCTATCACCGTCTGGCCACGACAGATGACGCCTGAGAGGTTAGCTACCTACTCGAAAAGTGGGAACTACAAGTCTGTGTCGACATAGCAATTGCATGTGTGTACCATGGGTGAGTCATCATAAGTCATTCATAACATAGCAATGCACCACATAAGATCCTTATCATTTAAGTTTATATGGGCACTCTAATATGATGAGTTACTTTAATGTTAAGCTGATCCTTAACTTATATATTTGTATGAGTATTCATATACGTTGAGTTACTTTCCTATTGTTGGACTTTACTTGTATACAACCGTTGAAGGTATAACTGCAAGTGCAGATTTATATAAACAATTGTTGTTGTTGCTTTGATATACCCTGATATTGATTGGTCTTATACCACCTGCTTGTAGTACTATATATATATATATATATATATATATATATATATATATATATATATATATATATATATATATATATATATATATATTGTACACTCTTCTTTTCTTCGCTCGATGCCTAAAAGTTGCCTGGGGAGCGGATGTGATAGCCACTTAGTATTTATGACCAACAGTTACTATGTTTTCCTTTTTATATGGAAACCCCGTAGATAGACCAGCAGGTTTTGCATGAGGGCAGCCAGGCCAAGGTCACATGGCTTGAAGTGACAATACCATCGCTACCGTCAGTAACTGATGTGAGTTTTGAGTGACTCATTTTGTATCCTTCATGGTATGTTGTACTTTGATATTATAGAAGACTTGGTTGCTTCTTTTTTATTTACTGTACTAGTTGGACATTATATATTTATGTGATTTTTGACTTCTGCTTATATTCTTATGTTGGGATGGCTATGATGATATTGGTTTTAGTCGGCATTATAGGCATCTTGTGGTACAGGTCGACTCATGTGTCGGCGCTACCGCAAGGCGGCTGTTCTGGGCACAAAAATCCCCTCGACCATGTCTTGTGTTCCGGGAGCCGGGGCTTATATATACAACCCTCAAAGTTAGGGGGGTAACTTCTTGAGAAAGTGATGGAAAACGCTCTCACTGAAGTGGAGCAAATGCAGATGTTGCAAGAAAATAGTCAACTTCTTCTTGTACATGAACAACATATAGATATAATTCAAGATGATGTTCTGAATGTCCCTATAGACATTACAAAGAATGAGGGGGAGATTCAACACGAACTCCCTGCGCAAGGTACAGTTTATGAGATAGAATCTTCAAAGTTAGACAAGGGAACTGCTGCTGCTGAGAACATGGGAACTCAACATTCATCTGAATTTGAGATGGATGATTCTGCTGCCATGGAAGATGTCAGTCTAGTTCAAGAACTAGCTCCAGTCACTGATGAAGCTACATCCACTGATCAGATATTAGGAACATTCCTGGCTTAGTTGAAAGGGTTGCTGGATGACCAAAGGATACAACCTGAGAATTTTATTGATGAATCAATAAAGAACCTCAGGTATGAGGTATCCATAGAGATCAAATCTATCATATTTGATGTTAATCTTCTAATGGCCCAAATAGTTAAATTTTTCTTAAGAGCAACTCCTATAGTTGTCTGCACTCAGGACAAATTGATAGAGATTGTCACTCTCCATAATACAATCAAATAAAATCAAAACATCACTTCTAGAAACATGTTGGCAATTCATAATGCTGACAAAGTATTAAAGGAAGAACAAACGACCACTCTTACCACTAAAATGTATGCCTGAACCAAACTCATGGATGATCGCATGCTGGATGTCAAGAACAAGGTTACTTCAGGTGTAAATTACATAGATGTGCAGTTGACCAAAGCGAATTCCTCCCAGACTAATGTTATTACTGAAGAAGCCAAAAAGGGGGAGAAGTAATCAGAATAAACACAAAAATGATGTATGGGTGTCAAATGTTATAATAGGATCCTTTGTCCTGGATCATATTCAGTATGACAACATCCCCATGGTTCCTGAACAAGTTCAACAGGCACTGAATCAGGGGCAGATGGCTCATCATTATAATCAGTATCAGTATGATGTACAATACTATGATCAGAGTGCAGATCAAACTGCTATTAACCATGGTGCTCTGTATACTAAAGAGGGAGCATATATGGCTAAACCATCACAAGTTGTAGTTCATATATTCTGCCCCACTGTTGAAGAAATCATGAGGTGCAAAGAAAAATCTGCTACTGAAGATGAAGAAGAAATCAGTTCAAGTAAAAAGAGGTACAGAGAACATATGGAAGCTAGGGATGACTTTGAACAATTGAGTCCACAATCTAGGACCATCATTCTGTCAGCGTGGGAACAAATCAAGTCAAAAAAATTGAAAGGGGAAAGCTCTACAGCTCCCTTGAATGGGCAAAGATGGAAAAAATTGAAAACTATAGAAGGTAATTCTAAAGAGACAAGAAGGCAGACACATTACTTCCTGATGTAGTGGAGCAAATAAAGTGCACTCCAAAGCCTTACAGTTACTTCTAGAGACAAAAGGAAAAGAATATACAAGCAAGAGCTGAGGATACAACCAAGTAGCCAAGGAGCAGTGGCATAGTGATAAGAGAACCTGAAACATAAAAGTGTTTCTTATTTACCTTAAGGGCTGATGGAATTGTAATTTTGTTTTATTCACAACTCAAAAAAATTAATCCATCTGATTATGAATATAATTTGGTTTGAATGTGCATTCATTATTTCCTCTGAGTTATGCAATGTTTTATCTATTATATCTGCTGCATTTGTGTTTGTGTATATCATTATCTAAAGTTTCGGCTTCTTCAAATAGGTGGAGGTTGTTGGGTCCATTGATCTCAAAGTCCCTGATTTGAAGAAGGCCTACTAGACAATTTCATACACATGTGAGTAACTAATTGTTTCAATAACTTCTATGTATGCAGGTGATTACTTGTTAAAATGATAAGACAGGTTAGGTGGACACAAGGAAGGATGCAGGATTGATAGAAATCTGCCTAAGTCCACAGGCAGTTGAGTGAAGGCAGTTCACTCAATGTCAGATGACAAAATGTGTTGAGTAAAGCATGGACAGTCAAAGCCTAACTACTTCCAAGATAGAATTTTTGTTAATTTCAAAAGAATTGAGTGAAGGCAGTTCACTCAGCGCCTAGAGCTAGAAGTGTTGAGTCAAGCTCAAGCAGTTAAAGCATCTGATAATCTGAGCAGGATTCCGGCTAAGTGCAGAAGCATTGAGTGAACGAATTTCACTCAATGCCTAAAGAAGAAAGCATCGACAGAACAAAGTTCAGTCAAATCCTAAGAAGATGAAGACAGAAATTAGGTCAAAGTCCAGATCTGTTGAGTGAACGTTGTTCACTCAATGCCAACACAACAAGAAATTATACTATGTACAGAGCGTTGAGTGAATGTTGTTCACTCAACACCTCATCAAGATGGCAAGCTAAGTTAGAAAGCGTTGAGTGCATAAGCATCACTCAACGCCTCCATAAAGAAGAAAAGCAAAAAAGTCCAAATGCATTGATTGATGGAGATTCACTCAACACCAAATCAGTTAAGACAACTAATGTATATATTCATCAAGTAATGACTGATCACTCGACGCATAGTGCTGTAGGATAATTGGATAAGTGTTTTGGCGCTGAGTGAAGGCTATTCACTCAACACCTATGATGAATTATCTGAAATCGACTAAGTCCTTAAGTGCTGACATCAGCATAAATTCAAATGTTGTGGGAAGTCTACAGTACACGACAAATGATGTTGCATGCTTGTAGTACTGCATTTAATGCAAAAGCATGATTGCAGCTACCATATTGATGAGTCTACATTTTACACTGATTTTTGGACTCATCTGGGCTAGTTTTATCGTCTTAGCACTACACTTGAGTGCCTTTATTGCTTATTTGTGCTTTTGTACCTATTTCACGATTAAGTGCACTGTAGGCCCGCTTCTGTGTGTTTTCTGTGTTTCTATTTTTGTTGTTATTCTTTAGCTCTATCTCGGGGATGTGGTGTGCACGTTCTGGTGGCCTTTCTGCCCCTTCTGTTGGTACAGTGGTCGTGTGCGTGCTCCGAAACTGCTCGGGAGACTCCGACGATGCAGGAATACTGCGCACGACCACTGGACTTACTGCGCACGACCACTGGTCGTGCGCCACTGTTCGTGCGCATTACACCCCCTTTTTCATAACACTGTCTCGGGAATCGCACGAGCACTGGCCATAGTGCGCACGACCACTGGTCGTGCGCCACTGCTCGTGCGCATATTTGCTGATGCTTCTTGTCCAGGTTGCAGGTTTATTTGGAAAAGCCGCACGATCATCGACCTAGAGTGCGCACGACCACTGGTCGTGCGCCACTGATCGTGCGCACTGCTTCTGCTGCCTCCGTATATAAGGCCCTGCTCCGCGTTTTAGGTCAACGCCTGTCATTTTCTGCGATTGGAGAGTGCGCGGGAATCGCCATTTCACCTCTCTAGCTGCTCCCTCACTTCCACCTTCGTCAGGAAGCCATTTCCAACTACTCCGAAGCTTTTCAACACTCCGGCGAAGCCCTCGGCCATTGATGACTTCAACTCCAAGCTTTCCTACAGAGTTGGTGAAGTAGATAACCTAGAGAACGGACTTAAAGGCCTTCGAGGTGACAGATCGTTGGTACCGGAAGCCTCCTTGGACTGAGCCCGGAAGCGGATTGACAACTCGCTACTCCGACCACGACCCGCGGTGGATCTTCATTCTCTTTTGGTTTACTCCTCTTCCCCTTCCTCTGTGTTATGAATGTTTTGAGCAGTGTAATGAACATTTCCATCCCTGAACATCAAGTTTCTTTTATAGTTAATGGAATGTTAGTATCTTCTTATGCTTGTGAGTTTTGTCTGTGAATGCGCCTCGCTCACCCCACATCCACTTCATTCCCGTGCCTTGTCCGACTGCACTCCACACAAGAACGCTGCAATCCATTAGCTTCCCTTCCACTCGCCCAACTGAAGTTCGGCATCGCGGCCGACAAACCCACTTCACCTTGCGAAGCGGTGCCTTCGACCCGCATAGCTTTTACTAGTTCAGTAGATCAAACATCCACAAACTCCCTAGTCCGCTATTTCCTTTTTGTTCTATTTTTAACTCTCATAACGATATTCTCGGTATTGTTGCCGTTCTACGCTAATTGCATTCCTCAAGAGACCGACACTCGGGGATTTATTCCCAAAACTTTATTACTTGTGCGACCGGTGCGCTTGCCGAATTACACGCATCAAGTTTTTGGCGCCGTTGCCGGGTAATGCAACTGTAGAGCGACTTCGGATGACTTCCAATATTATTATAAGAGTTAGTATTGTTTTGTTTTGACTGTTGTTTCCTTCTAGTGTGTAGTGTTTGCCACTATGAATGCAAGGGCGAGCTACAAGAGATTTTGTCACCTACGACCCAGAGATCGAACGTACTCTCTTAGCACGAAGACGCGCCGCAACCATCATTTTTGCCCCAATGGGAGACCAGCTGAATATTGATGCAGGCAACCGAGTTGGAGGGATACCTCATGTCGACAGAAATGATGACGAAAATGAAGTGAATCCTCCCCAGGTCCGCACCATGAGGGATTATACTACACCCACTGTCGGGAGTATATACCCTGGTTTCGGACCTGCTATCACCAATCCTCAGTTCGAGATTAAACCAGCTATTCTGAATATCATTCGGAACAACGCTCAGTTCTCTGGAATGGCCACTGAAGACGCCCATCTTCACCTTACAGAATTCTCCGAAATCTGCGCCACGTTCCGCTACGTCGGAATCCCAGATGAAACAGTCAAGCCCCGCCTCTTCCCTTTTTCATTAAGGGACAAAGCCAAGACATGGCTTCACTCCCTTCCACCTGGAACAGCCCCCACCTGGGAGGCTTTGACTACAAAATTTCTAGCTAAGTTCCATCTGGTGGATCGGATCGTGAGCATGAGGCGCGCAATAGCCAACTTCCGGCAAGCCGATCAAGAAAGTTTAGCCGAAGTTTGGGAGCGTTTTAATGAGCTGCTGAGGAAGTGCCCTAATCATGGATTCCAAACATGGAATCTCGTCGAAAGTTTCTACTTTTCTATTGATCCACACCACCGAGCCATGATTGATGCTGCCTCCGGAGGAACCATCATGAATCTTGCTCCAGATGATGCTCTGAAAGTCTTACAAGACACCGCAACCCACAGTGCTTACTGGACCACTGGAAGAAACATCCCACGAAGCACCAGTGGAGTGTTTGCCTTGGATATCCCCAAGCCTGCTCCTGCCGCCCCAGTGATGGCAATCTCATGTCAAGGGTGCGGAAGCACTGATCATCACAGCTTCGAATGCTTAGGAGTTGAGGTACAAGACGAATCTTTGTTTTTGAATGAATCCGTTAATTTTGTTGCCAATCAAAACAGGGGAGTGCCTTACGGGAATACTTACAACCCGGGGGTGAGAAATCACCCCAACTTTTCCTGGAATCCTAACACATCTGGCACAAGATGGCAACCGGGGCAGCATCAAAACGATGCGTATGCTTCCGGTAGCCAACCGCGGCCGCCTCAACCGAATTATTCCCAAGGGCCCCCATCGTTAAGAAAAATTCTTTGGAAGAGATGTTCGAGAAGTTTGTTGAGATTTCCCAGACCAACATGACAAATCAGGCCGCCTCAATGCGCAAACTGGAGGCACAATTGGGCCAATTGGCTCAAGTGGTTTCCGAGCACACCCAAGGCACCTTACCGAGCAACACTGAAAAGAACCCCCATGAACAAGGAAAGCGCCTTGGGGAGGACACTTCGGGAAACCGCAACGAACTTGTCATTAATTGTAAAATCAAAACATCGACACTCCAGCATTATGCGATTCCGGGGCGTCCAGCAACATACTCACTTTGCAAGATGTTGCAAAGATGCAGTTACAAGTTGACATTGAAAATCGGAAATCGCTTATCTTAGCTAATGGCAATCTTGTTGACACGGAGGGTGGTGTGCAGGACGTTAAAATCGAGGTTAACGGCACCAGTATCACCACTGACTTTCAGGTTTTGGGACCACAGGACAATAACTCAATTCCTATATTAGGAGTCCCATTCCTAACAGCCAGTGGCGCATCCCTCGACTTTTCTAAAGGCCGTGTCACTTAGCCAAAGGAAGAGTCCACCCTCGATAAAACATCCATACATTTTTCTTCCATCCCAAATAACAATTCTCTGAGTGTCACAGATGTCAAGCTGGATTCAGGTCTCCCCGCATTGGAAGCACATCTGGAGGAGACGCCAAAGAACGGACTCCCTCTGGAAGTCGATGAGAAGCAAGAGCTACAGGTCCACGAAGGGATCAATTGCACCAAAGCCATGACTGCCTTTCTACTGCCAGCTAACTCTGTTGTTGAGCATGTCGAACTAAGTTTTATTCGGGATAAATCCCTGGACAATAATTTGTATAATTCTGTTAAAGGATCTGTAACTTGGGCAAATCCGGTTGCCGTCACGGTGCCGGATAGGCCGCCACCAACCACGACACAAGGAAACCCCACAGCCTACCTTCATTGGAAGTCTCCCACGGTGGAGAAACTGAAAGAGGCCAAGCGTTTACGCGAAGAGCGCTACGCAGCCTTCCGGCATGCGAAAGAGTGCACTCGCAGTAATATGACAATGCCTACCCCGAATGCAAAAAGACACTCTGCTGTTCTCTCGCATCCCACCGGGGAGACTTACCATAAATCTTCTTATAGCTGATTGTGCCATCCTCTTTCTCGCTACTTGTTGAATGCTGGTTGCTCTATTTTTAATTTTGTTTCCTTTTGCTACTGCCAAGAACTCTCTATTTGAACTGCTAATACAGTATTTGGTCCACCTTAAGGACGATAAACTTAGTGGATTCCTTTGGAGGTGATCCTGAGTCCCGAACTTTGGCAATGCTCACCTTAGTGGCCTGCCTACTTTCTTCCTGCACATGATCGCACGATTCTCCAGAATTCTAATTTTGAGCAATTACAATATTTATTTACGTCTGTCGAATAGTGTAAACTACGTTGTTTAATTAAAAAGTTTTTCTATTATTTCTTCTATACCCATGATATATTTGATTTCTCGTCTTACTTCTTTTTGAAATTTCTGAGCCAGTTAGCTATCTTCGAGTCCACGGAGTAATGATTTGCTCGGGACGTGCAAATGGTTAAGTTTGGGGGTGTGATGAGTCCACATTTTACACTGATTTTTGGACTCATCTGGGCTAGTTTTATCGTCTTAGCACTACACTTGAGAGCCTTTATTGCTTATTTGTGCTTTTGTACCTATTTCACGATTAAGTGCACTATAGGCCTGCTTCTGTGTGTTTTCTGTGTTTCTATTTTTGTTGTTATTCTTTAGCTCTATCTCTGGGATGTGGTGTGCACGTTCTGGTGGCCTTTCTGCCCCTTCTGCTGGTACAGTGGTCGTGTGCGTGCTTCGGAACTGCTCGGGAGACTCCGACGATGCAGGAATACTGCGCACGACCACTGGACTTACTGTGCACGACCACTGGTCGTGCGCCACTGTTCGTGCGCATTACACCCCCTTTTTCATAACCCTGTCTCTGGAATCGCACGAGCACTGGCCATAGTGCGCACGACCACTGGTCGTGCGCCACTGCTCGTGCACATATTTGCTGATGCTTCTTGTCCAGGTTGCAGGTTTATTTGGAAAAGCCGCACGATCATCGACCTACAGTGCGCACGACCACTGGTCGTGCGCACTGCTTCTACTGCCTCCATATATTAGGCCCTTCTCCGCGTTTTAGGTCAACGCCTGTCATTTTCTGCGATCGGAGAGTGCGCGGGAATCGCCATTTCACCTCTCCAGCTTCTCCATCACTTCCACCTTCGTCGGGAAGCCATTTCCAACTACTCCGAAGCTTTTCAACACTCCGGCGAAGCCCTCGGCCATTGATGACTTCAACTCCAAGCTTTCCTGCAGAGTTGGTGAAGTAGATAACCTAGAGAACGGACTTAAAGGCCTTCGAGGTGACAGATCGTTGGTACCGGAAGCCTCCTTGGACTGAGCCCGGAAGCGGATTGACAACTCGCTACTCTGGCCACGACCCGCGGTGGATCTTCATTCTCTTTTGGTTTACTCCTCTTCCCCTTCCTCTGTGTTATGAATGTTTTGAGCAGTGTAATGAACATTTCCATCCCTGAACATCAAGTTTCTTTTATAGTTAATGGAATGTTAGTATCTTCTTATGCTTGTGAGTTTTGTCTGTGAATGCGCCTCGCTCACCCCACATCCACTTCATTCCCGTGCCTTGTCCGACTGCACTCCACACAAGAATGCTGCAATCCATTAGCTTCCCTTCCACTCGCCCAACTGAAGTTCGGCATCGCGGCCGACAAACCCACTTCACCTTGCGAAGCGGTGCCTTCGACCTGCATAGCTTTTACTAGTTCAGTAGATCAAACATCCACAATCTCCCTAGTCCGCTATTTCCTTTTTGTTCTATTTTTAACTCTCATAACGATATTCTCGGTACTGTTGCCGTTCTACGCTAATTGCATTCCTCAAGAGACCGACACTCGGGGATTTATTCCCAAAACTTTATTACTTGTGCGACCGGTGCGCTTGCCGAATTACACGCATCACATATCCAAGTGGGCCCAAGGCTCAAAGGGCCGTTGGACGGTGGATATAAAAGGGATCTGATCACTGAGAAGAAATTAACATTTGGGAAGTGCTGAACTTCTTCTTCTTCCTCTAGACATTATTGCAGTGCCTAGAGAAGTTGTTCAAACTACTGATCTGAAAGTTCTAGTATGTTAGTTGTTTTCTTTCTCATCCTAAATAGCAAGTTCAGAGAGATATATATGAGAAAGAAGTAGCAGCAAAGGCAAGACCTAGCTACAGCTACTTCACAAGCTCAAGCTTAATACTCCTAAAGAACACTTTTTGGATCTGTGAAGAATACTAGACTAAGTTATCTCAGCATAGAAGGAGAAAGACATAGGGAATATTTCTCTGGTGTCTAAACATCATCAACAAGCCATTACTCTCTCTATAGGATAATTTGATCTGAGTGTAAGCCTAATATATATAAAGGCTGAGTGTAGGATCTTCATAGATCTGAGGTAGAATTCAAGTGGTAAATCTGAGGTAGGATCCCGGTTTGGATCTGAGCTATAGGGTTGTTGGCCTGAGATATGAGAGTCGTTCTCTCTTAGTGGTAGAGATATTCTCCTAGCCTGAGTTGTAGGACTTCATGATAAATCTGAGATTGGTTGTCTTTGGATCATTGAGCTGTAGGAGCATTGCTGGCTATGAGTGGTAGGGCTTTGTTCCTGAGGTAGGTCTTGGAGGAGACTGAGATATCCTGAGGAGTCTGAGTTGCAAGCTCTTAGGAGCCGAGTTTGGAGAAGTAGCCTTGTCTAACAAGCAATTAGAAAGGTGGGAGGGACAGTTGATATACCCATAATCTGAGGAACCACTTTAAATCTCTTGTGTGCTTATTGTGTGATCTTGAAAGCTAACTTAATCTAACTCATAACACACTAAAGTAAGGAGAAAGTTTAAGAGGACCTAAAACCTATTCTCCTCCCCCTCCAGGTGCTAACTACTCTTGAAACTAAATACTTTCACTCAGACTTTAGAAAAGTCTCACACTCAGATCTCAAAGAGATCTTATAAGAGGGATTGAGATAGTGTGTTTTACTATGTCTCAATAGTATATGCTCTGGAGCCTTATTCTTTAGCTGTATCACCAACCAACTTCTTTTAACCCACAACAATAGGAAATGCTCTTTTAATTTGATATGGTTGTCATGTGTTGAATTCTTGCAGAGATCTTCTTCTTCAAACTTCAGAAAGATTATTGTGAATACTGTGGAGCTTGAAGAGAATGGATTGATTTTTCCCTGGTTTCCGCAAATTTTGCAAATTAGGGTTTACAATGAATTGCCAAAAGTTCTCTCTACAAAACAAAAGTCCTTTAAAAAATGTCTCACACACTTATCTTATATATCTCTGCATCAATAATGATTATAATACTATTTTAATAAGCAACATGGTCGGCTTTATCATTTATATCAAGATTTTGTAGCAAAAGAATGCAACAATTTCTGTCTTTTAGTAAGCAATTGGTGTGAATTTGAATTATGCATGATGTCAGCAGAATGTCTTGTCGCTTTTGACTTAGAATAATTGTTTTTTTGCTTCTGTAGAGGAGTTGAGTTATTGAGATTGACCTAAAGCCATTTGATTTAGTCAAATACTTTAATTGCTGAAGAGGTGTCGAGTGACTGCAGTTAACTCAACGCATTTTATATTGGCATTGAGTGAAGGATTATGACTGAACACATTTGCCCTTAGTTTGAATTTCTCCTTCTTAACTGAGGCGTTGAGTGAACGAACTTCACTCAATGCATTTATACTCAGATTATTTTCTACTTCACCACTGAGGCATTGAGTGAATGACGTTCACTCCACGCATTTGTACTTAGATTATTTTTTTGCTTCCACTGAGGCATTAAGTGAATGAACTTCACTTAACATATTTATAATTAGCCAGATTTTTTTACTTCTCCACATTCGCTTTAGTGAATGACATATAGTCAGTGCATTTAGACCTTTAATATCGAGTGAAGTGAGATGACTCGACGTATTTGTACTTATTCAAATGTTCTTCACTTTAACATGTGCTGGCTTATATCCAATTAGATTTCTACTAATCCCAAGTTGTTTAATCAGTCAATTACTATTTACCAGCACATATAACTTAGATTAATATCAAATACATATTTGTGTATATTATTGACTTATGGGCCGTTTTCAAATCTAGTACATTGTAGTCAATGTTCCCAATAATACCAACAATGTTAAAGACCTGACTTATTTATATGTGCGCTTGATAAAAAATGAATTTAATAGAATATGTAATTGTGAATTTGAATATTATATCTGGAGATTACTAGAACTAACGCATGAAGCTACCTCACAGGTAAAGGAGTCGAAGTTGTTTCGACTAGAATATGAATATGAATAGTTTCAAATGGAGATCGACGAGAAGGTGGATAGTATGCACACTAGCTTCTTGAAGATCATCAAAGCCTCAAGATCTCTTGGAGAGTCATACTCAAATTTAGTCTTAGTGAGTAAGATCCTGCGATCTATCCATCCTCGGTTTAATCCAAAGGTGACCTCTATAGATGAATCTCAAGACTTCAATGCCTTGGTGATAGAGAGTCTCATTGGCAATCTGATGACCCATGAGCTAGAACTGAAAATTCTAGCTGAAGAATATCGCAGGGAGTAAAATAAGAAGGCACTCGTACTAAGGGAGACCATGGAAAAGGAGTTAATTGAGAAAATTTATGATGAAGAGAGTCTTTTTGTCCATTGTTTCAAAAAGTTCATGAGGAAATCGAGGAGGTGAGAAAAAAATAGAAGATTCAAGAAGAACAATGATGAAGACAAAATGAGTTGGAATATGTCCTCAAAGGTGGCAAAAAGTGATGATGAATAGTCCACTCTGGTGTGCTTCCGCTATCATAAATTTGAAAAATCAAGAGGGAGTGTCCTAAATTTCTAAATAAAGAAAAGGAGAAAACATTTTGAAGCAAAGTCATGTAAAAGGTGTTGGAGGCGTCAACTTGGGATGATACTTCATCCAATGAATCAAGCACTTCTAGCTTCAGTGGTAAGTAAAACACAAATCTATGCCTCATTGGGAAGAATAATAACGAGTCTAACTGCAAATCCAGTGTCCATGAAGTCACTGAGGTAACCCCTACTACCTATAAAGAGCTATATTATTTATATGAAAGTTTATATGATAAGTTAGATGAGTTACTTGACAAAAATGACTACTCAAAGTATGAAAGCAAGCATACAAAGAAGGATATAAAAAGTTTGAAAAACGAACTCATCAAATGTGGGAAAAAGAAGGCCGAGTGCCAAGAGTGCTCTCACTTGTTTGCTACTATTAATGAGCAGAAAGAAAGCCACTCCAAGACTTCCTCTAGAATCGAAACTCTTATTAAAGAGAGAAAGGATTTGGAGAAAAGGCTATAAACTTCTCTTGGCCACATTGAAGATGGCAGGAAAAAAATTTCAAATCATTGTGCGATGATTGTCACGTCAAACACCACTATGAAGGACAAAATCCATAACCTAAACTGTGTTATCCAAAAATTTGGTACATGCTTGAAATCATTGAATATGTTATTGGGTTTTCAATGTTAGGGATTTTGAAATTTTATGATGGGATACTATAATGTATAGCTACCACCGAGAGCTAGTACCTACTCTCTAGAAAAATAAAGGTCGAAAAATAAAAAAAAAATTGGTACCTCTGGAAGCTCATCTCCTTCTTCCTGTATAAGCCCAAAAGAAATTCAAAGAGCAGCGTCCACCACTTACACTTAGTGTACCAAATGCAAAAAGTTTCGTCACACTTTTGGCTCATACTTGAAGAACATTTTAAAGAAAGATGCCCAAATCTGGGTACTAAAGTCTTCTACTTATACTACGGGTGGAACAACATAGGTAGTTTGATCTTTACCATCATCATCCTTTTAGGTCTATTGGTAAGCTAAGGACTAGGAGAACATGTGGTACTTGGACTCTGGAGGCTCCAAGCACATGATCGGAGATGAAGACAAGTTCCTTAGCCCAGAGAAGAAGAAAGGAGACATGTTGAATTTTAGAGATAATAATAAAGGAAGAATTATGAGTGTCGACAATATAGGTAATAAACAATTATCTATTTTGAATGTACTTTTTGTAGATGATTTGAAGAATAATTTGGTTTCCATTAGTCAACTCTATGATAAATGTCTAAATATTTTATTAGAAACCTCTACAAACACATGCAATATCATTGATGATAAAGCAAACATTATATTATTGATTGCACTTAGAAAACATAATGTGTATATAATCATGTTTTATGAGTTGTCCTCCTCTAAACTAAAATGTTTAGTTGTGAAAATTGAGGAGCTAGAACTTTTGCATAGTAGACTCGGGCATTCCGGAAGTAAACTATTAGTCAAGCTTCAGCAAGAAAAGCTAATCTACGGTCTTCCACAACTAAACAATAGTTTATATTCTTTATGTGCTCCATGGCAAAAGATTAAGTTCACAAAATTGTTTTTCAAAAGCATGCTCCACATTACCACATCTAGACCACTACAGTTCACTCTCATGGATCTCTTTGATCCAATTAGTACATATAGTTTAGGTGGTAAATGATATACTTTTGTTTTCATAGATGATTATTCTAGATTTTTTCGTACAGTATTTTTGGCTGCCAAATCTGATGCTTTTGTTGAATTTTCTACCCCGTTTGCACGAATATAAAATGAAATGGAATTAAAAATAAAATCCATAAGGTCATATCATGGGGGAGAATTTAAGAATAAAACTTTTACAAGTTTTTATAATAATTCAAGAATTCAGCATGAGTTTCCTACACCACGCAGTCCACATAAAAAGGAGTAGTAGAAAGGAAAATTTGAACTATACAAGCACTGTCTCAAACATACTAGCCGAATATATCTTACCTAGATATCTATGGGCTGAAGCGGTCAATACTGCATGCTATGTAATAAATCATACGATAACTCGCCCAGTTCTAAAGATATTCTATGAGTTTTACTTTGAAAAGAAGCTGAATGTGTCCTACTTTAGAGTATACGGTTGCATGATGAGTCCGAGATTTATATGGTTTTCAGACTCATTCGGGTTAGATTTCACGCACACATTCACATTTGGTTAATTATTGCATATATTTCACTTAGTTCACATTTGTATACGAAGTGCACTTTTTGCCCATTATGGTGTGCAATTGCTCTCTACTTTGTTCGGGGTAATCACATAGTGCTCTCCATTATGTTTCTTTGGTCATATTGCAGTTTTGGACATGCTGGGGGTCTGCGCAATCTATTTTTGTAATTCTAGTGAATCGCACGGTAGTGTGTTTTTCCTCTGCGCATTGGCGTTTGCCCGTGCGTGCCCTTTGTGCTGAAATTTTTGGTTTTGCCACTACCCATTCGATTTGGTCGCACACGGTTGATTCTAACCATGCGAGAGAAAATAGCACAGGTGACCTGCTTGTCTAAATTTTTTATGTTTTTATTGTTCATGTGTTTCCATCGCGCACGGTTGGATTCAACCGCATGATAAAAAATCACATGGGCTTGTGGTTCAACTGAAAAATATGTGTTCAGTCTCTACCTGTGCATTTCTGTTCGTGTACAGTTGATGCAACCTTGCGTGAGGAGAACTCACATACGAGGATTGTTGGCCTATGGTAATAGATTTCTCATAAATATTGCGTGGTTCGACCATACGACTGTGTGTTTGACAGCGCGTGACCAATTTTCTGATAAACTTGTATTTGAGCGTGGATTTTTGACCTATCTCCAGTTCTTCTTCCTGTTCAAGCTTAGAGGTCAAGTTCCACCCCATTTCGCCACTCCATTGCTTCCCACCATTTAGAGGTCTCCATCCATAATATTCTTGTAAATCAAAGGCTAGGAGATCCTATAGGCCTCCTCCATCGTTCACATGTATCCAAGCTCCATTGCAACTGATTTCTCGTTGCACTCTTGGTGTTTTTTTGTGAGGCCGTGGCCAAAGATTATTGACGGAGAAGACGAGTCAACTAAATGGAGATGGCAACCCTTCTCTTTCCCAAACAATATTGGAAGCACGATCACGGACAAGGACTAACAACCCTTTATTCTGGCCACGAACCTTTGATGAGTCTTCGTGCTTTAGTTGTAATCTCTCCCCCTCTTTATTGTAGTTAGTTTATTCTTGAATGGTTGTGAGGAATGATATTTGTTAAACCATAATTTATTTAATGATAATTTTCAGGTCTATGTGAGAATTTGATTACCTGGCCTCCCTTGCAGTATTGTTAGCGGCAATGTTGGATGGTTTACGTCCGATAATTGGAGGCTTATTCATCATTTACTGGGAACGAAGCTCAAGATTTTCACCGCCTTACATCCGTAGACGGATGGGCAAACCGAGAGGACAAATCAGACGATGGAGGATATGATGCGTATTTGTGTTTTGGATTTCAAACAATGTTGGGAGGATCACTTTTTCATAGTGGAGTTTGCTTATAACAATAGGTATCGGGCAATATTCAGATGCCTCCATTCGAAGAACCTTATGGTAGGAGGTGTCCTACTGCTTTAGCTTGACCAAAGACCGGTGATACCAAGCTGTTGAAACACAAAGATGTTGAGGAGTCGAATGAGTCCATATGGATCATTCGAGACGGTTGTTGACTGCCCAGGATCACCATGTGAAGTATTACAATGCCAAAAACCAAAACTCAAAGTTTGCGGTTGTAGTTTGGGTGTACTTGAAGATAAAGCCTTTCAAGTGAGTGTAGAGAGTTCGATGCTTAAAGAAACTGAGTCCTGTGTATTTAGGGATATTAGAGATCACTGAGCGCATCAATAAGGTAGCTTACCAACTTGCTTTGTCGATGGAGCAGAGTGGCACAACATCTTCCATATTTCTATATTAAGAAAGACGGTGCGGGAACACATTTCTGTGTTGGAGGTCGATAGTGTTCCGGTGGATAGTGGCCTATCTACCAAGGTGACAGCGATTTTCATCGTCGACAGCAACATATGATAGTTGCAAAGAATGGTCATCAGGATGATGAGAGTCTGTTGGGACAATTATGGCCGCGAAGAGCTCTATTGGGAGCCAGAAGAGGTCACGCAAGAGGAATAACCCGATCTATTTTCCTCTAGTATGACGAATTTCATTTCATTATACGTATTTTAAATTTCGGGACGAAATTTCGTAACGGAGGAGAGAATTGTAACACCATAAAATCGTGTCGCGAATTTCAATGATTTTGGTGTGTGAATAAAGAGCGTGGAGTATGGATAACAGCATGGGCTAGGGATTTATATTAAAACTAAACCTAATTCTTCCCCCTTCCCTCTCATTTTCTATCCAAGCCGACATCTCTCTCCCTCTCTCAGTTTTTCTCTCACGTGCAGCACAACAACAATCCCTATCCCAATCACTCACTCTCCGACTCGGTTTTTCATCCCGTAGCCACTAGAAAGAGGAGCAGATCCATCCTCTACCAACCTCTCTCTCGTCGCCGCTGGAAGTAGCCGACCCAATCTTCCCTCTCCTATCCCTCTTTCTCTCTCGTCGTCGCTGGAAGGGCCGAGCCCGCCTTCCATTATCCTGGACACTGCCTATAAGTGGGAAGCCCTTTTCCTTTCCTGTCTCGGCCACCGCCAATGAAGAGGAACCCGACCCTTGCCGACTGTAATGCCCCAAATGTCCCGTGGCCAGAGTTAGACTCTATGAATTACCACCCGACAGTAGGTTTATCACTGGCAGTAGTGTTGCACGTTGGGGGTTGACTCACTCTCTACGAGTTACTGCGTGGCGTTAGTAAGTTATCGCACCGCAGTAATCTGGCAGGATCAGCGAAAGAGCTTACGGTAAGCTACTGCCCAGTGGTAGTAATATCATTGGAGGATGTGGGTTCAATTAACTTGTCATGACTCTCAGCGACGTGTCGCGCATCGGTAGTGGGTATCGTGTGGCGATAGTGGATGGTTTTGTAACCGGCGCACTCGATACCATGTGGTGGTAGTGTGTTACCACGCGGCGGTAGCAGGACTGTAACGACGTGGCCACGTGTCGGCCTGTGATTGGAGTCCGTGGGCAGTGGGCTTGTGAAACATGCCTTCGATTGAGATACCACGTGGCGGTAGCTAGTTACCGTGCGGTGGTAGCTCAGTTTAAGGACTAGGAAGTGGCGTTTTCAATTCATTTTCTCTTGAGGCCAACTTATTCTGAGCTGATGAAGGAGGGAGGAGGAGGGACTAATAAAGGAGAATCCGATGTAGTTTGAGTTTCAAAGTTCTCATTTGTGAGACGAGTTTGGATCTATATAGGAAAAGCCGTTGCGGTTATTTCCATCCATCTAGATCCTCTCCCATGGCGCGAAAATGAACGTCAAGGGCAACGATCCTTCTTCATGGACAATTGAAGTCCATTGCTTTGTCATGTGAGGCTAAACGCTCTATGAGCATGTGGATGCAGTTCTCCCGAAGGGTAGATTAGTTGTATCTCCATTGTCTTTTCATTTAGAATCCAAAATCAAAGTTCGGTATAGGTATGCTTTGTGAAGCTCATCCAGACAGGTTAGTCTGTGTTGTAACCCTAGTTCTAATTTGGGTAAAGATCAATATTAGGTTTGCTTAGACTGACCCAAAATGTATAGTCAGGGTCATAGGTTTATTTCTTTAGTCTAGGCCAAGAGTCAACATCACATGGATCATCCTACAATAGCCTGTCAGAGACTCAAGCAGTTGTGTCGACACAGACAATATCAGTCGACACCAGAATCTGTTGTGTCGACACTTTGAATAAGTTGTGTCGAAACTTTGAATAAGCTGTGTCGACACCAGTAGCAGAATTGTGTCGCCACACAGAAAGGCAGTGTCGACACCCAGAAGATTTGTGTCGAAACACAGACTATCAGTCGACACAGATAATATTAGTCGACACTAGCTCAGTCGACACAAGAAGGATTTGTGTCGACACAGTTCACAGATTATTAGTCGACAGTATCAGTCGACACCAGAAGGACTTGTGTCGACACCCGGAACCATCTGTCGACACAGTTCACAGAAGTTGTTTCAGAAGGACAAGTCAAATTCTCAGGTCGACGAACCAAGTTCTCAGGTCGACGATTTCTGGCTTCTTCAGTATGTCAATCCAGAAAATATTCTAAGTCCAGAAACAATTCTCAGCTCGACGAACAGAAGGTATCTGATCGATGAACACAGGAACTCTGCTCGACGATCATCGATCTCCCATCAACGATCTCAGAGTCTTCTACTCTGAACTGAGCTCGATGATCTACGAGCTCAAGTCGACGATCTTGTGCTTCTCAGCAGTTATCTCAAATCTACGATAGTTGCTCACAGGTCGACGATCTCTTAACCCAGTTCGACGATCTCTGAGCCAAGCTCTGCGATTTTTGTCTGCCTTCAGTTATCAGTTCTCTCAGTCCGGTCAGAAATATTTATTTTTGTTATGATAAATCATTTTAAGGCAAATATATTCTTATAATTAATGCTGACATTCTCAAGCTGATAGAGGTATCTCATAAAGTATTATTTATGGTATTCACAGAATATTTTGTCAAGACAGTTATGGAAGTTCATTTATGATTGCCAGCCATTCTACCCGTTTGGGCTCCCAAATTCTTGCAGAGAATTAAGTATTGTCTGGAAATTCAAATTCAGTCCGTTATTCATTCCAAAAATATACAGAGAACTTAACAAGACAGAGACAACAAGAATCAGACAGTCAGTTAGAAAATCAATCTCTTTTGCTCTCAAGGTTTCTTGCTTTGCCAAAATACAAGGAAGAATAAGAACTTGCTGAACACACAATTCTCTCTAGTCTTCTTCCTTCATCAGGCTTCAACAGTCTACAGAGAGCTCAAATCAACATCAATCTGAAGACCTACACCCTGGACAAAGCTTCCTTCTTCCTGAAACTACTCAATATCTTAGGGGGAGCTTTGGCATCATCAAATCCACATAGTCTTTTCATTGTGTTTGAGAAAGAGAAGAATGTCATCTATTTTTCTTTAACCTCTCATGTACAGGGTTCTTACTCCCTTCAAAAGTAAACTCCTTGGTGATATGGCACCTGATCAAAAACCTATTGGTTTTTAGGCACCTGATCAAAAGCATGAAGGGTTTCTAGATCTACCTGAAGCAGATCTTGTGGTAATAGGGCACCTGATCAAAAACCTAAGTGGATTCCTACCAGGGTGGTAGAATAGTGGATGTACCCAGATTTGGGGTGTAAGACCCCTTTTTTTTCTCTTTCGACACCGGGGTCTTAGGCCCAGAACCGCCGTTTTGCGGTGACTCCTTCACGCCCTGAAGGGTCATCACCACAAAGCGCCGATTCTGCCGGCCAATTCGATCACAGAAAAAGTAGCACAATAATGTAAATGCAAATTGCAGTCCACAGAGAATCACATGTCATCATAAATATAACTCCACGAAGGGAGTGTCCACAGAATAAAACATCAGAGTAGCAAAATACGGGCTTATGCCCGGTACATCATATCCTCACTACAAAATCACTCAAGCGGAAGCAGAAAAACTACTCAAGGTCAAGACTCACGGTCCCGGCTGTATGAACTCCGGAGCTAGACTGCCCCACCTCCAAGCGCACCGGTCTCTGGGGCTGCTCCTCCATGCTGGACTCCACGATCCCCTAAATGATGCGGTTCGAAAACCGTTAGTCTAAAAGACTAAGTCCTATCATCCCCCACCCCTTCCCCCATGGTTCCTAGGCACCGAGCGGAGAGGAAGAAAGGGGAGGACTTGAAGGTGGAGAATTTCAAAAACAGATGACAGCGGACCTATACTAGCAATTCTATAACAGGTATAGACAATAAGCTGAAATATGAAAAGTAACCTTCACTTATGTGAGAACACATAAGCCAAGGGGTCTTCTGCAAGGCTCCCATCGTATAAAAAGTCCCATACCAATTTATACGTTGGGGTGTCGGATATCAAACAGCAGTAAATATATATATCAAAATTAACCTTAATTTATAAACTTGCCCACACAAGCTTATAGACCAAGGGGTCGTTTTGCAGGTCCTAAAGTATAAGCGTCTCATTCCACTTATACTTTAGGTGTCAAGGTTAAAGGTAACGATTATGTTATGACATGCAAGTGGGTATGATGGACATGCAAGTGCAACACACACACCCGACTCTGTGCACACAGACCTTTAGTTCCCCCTTTCTGGAGCCGTAACCTCCCAGGATACCTCCGTAGTGGCAGACGGAAGCGGTGGGTTGGGCCTCGCCCACCTCTAAACCAGTAAAGCACTACCGGTCAGACCTATCGTACGCCTCAACGCTTGGTGCACGAAGCGGACTCCTGCGTACTCTTGCCGGCTGGCGCACCGGACTTCTGTTGGCGAAGTGCTAACCACACTTGCCGAGTCAACGTATTGGCATCGGTACATCGACCCTCCGATACCGAAGACCCACCACCTTAATTTCCTTTCCTTTTATGCACATGCAAATTAGCGTAATCAAGAACTGAGCCGAAGCTCCCCGGACCAACACGTCCGTCTCAAACAATCGAGCCGAAGCTCCCCGGACCCAAAGTTCCGTCTTTTAACCATCCGAGCCGAAGCTCCCAGCTAACTTCCGGTGCTATCAGTGTTTGTGAAAGGTGCAACCCTAATTACTAAGTTACTCTTTTCAGCTTGTTAAAACAGTTTACGTTAACCCAGGACTGCCCCCGGTATTCCCTGTGAAGGGCTCTCAAGGGGCACTAGGAACTATGTTGGGATTACGCCCAGCGTTCCCTTTCGCAAGGTACTTATTTTTGTTGTTGGTTGATTCCCTTACCCATTACTTTCTCATGTTCCGATGGGCTAATCCTAGGTGATTTGACTCCAACTCTCCTCGGGAAGGACGATCTTTCGTCGGACCCGAGCGTCTCTAAACCCTAGACAAAACAACACCCTACTCCTTATCTTCCAAAGATGCACCTAAATCTACTTATCCTTTCCAGCAATCCATCAAGACCCATCACACGTGCTCTAATTCATATCCAAAATGATTTCCTGCAGTTTTGCTATATGCAGACCACTTAAGCTACATGACCCGTAAAAAGGGAAGTACATGAAAAACTCATCCAGTACCCCTATGATAATTACTAGAGGGCTAAAATGATATTTGAAGCATAAATCCAGAAATCCATAATTTTCCTAATTTGTCTGATAATTTATTTATTTATTCTAGTATCCAAAAGGCCCAAGTTTGAACATGAAGTAGTAATTTCAGACAAGATAATGATCCAATAAATTTATGGTAATTACCAAATGCATAATCAACTCTAAGGCCTAAGTCTTCAAATTTTTCAGCAAGGTTTGGGCCCTTAAATTTAATTTCAAAGTTACCTCATAAAAAGTCAATTTAAACGATTGTACAGTAATAATGCCTCCAAAAATTCAGAGAAAATTCACGGATGATTGTGATGGCCTACAAATACCCTAGAAAAAGTTTCATAATTTATCATTTAAAAATAAGGCTATATTTGATTTTCTCATGAAATTTCAAGTTTATGGGTTAATGAACAAAGTATACTAATTAACCATCCAATATTTCCACATAAATTGCCACATGATAATATTAAGCTAGAAACACTATGTAGCAAGTTTCATAATTTTTCAATAAGTAATGGGCTCTTGCAAGAATTATTTAGTATGTAACCAAAATAAAGCACTTGTGAAGTAGATGCCCTAACTAGATATCCATAAATTCTATCAAAATTCATACATGATTATTATAGCCTACAACTACCTCTGCCAATGTTTCATGCCCTTTCAATGGACAGTGAGACCACAATAGCCAAATTATTAATTAGGGCAATCCTATTGGTTACAAATGAAGTGCTACAAATATTGATTAAAACTCCTCAAGTAAATTATCAAAGGCTCAAAATATCCTCTTTCCCTCACTACCCAAATTTGGTTAAGTGTCAAGATGTTTAGCTAACCCAAACCTAGACTACAAGTTTTAGGTCCTAAGCTAGGGTTAGGGTTTTGGGGGTCCTACCCTTTTCAAAATTAGCTAATATTTTTAACAGAGGGTTTTATACATCCTAGGAACCTCCTTGCAAAATTTGGTGTTCATCCAAGGTGTTTAGGGCTCATGCCCTTCACAAGGCACAAAGGTCCTTTCTTAGGGTTTGGCCTGGGATCTTAGGGCAAATCAATTCCACTCTACCCCACATTCCATGGGGAGGTGCTAAGTGCCATACCAAGTCAGTGGCCCAAATTTCAGCCTCTGTTGAGGTGATTTGGTCACTCAAAATCAAAGGTGCACTTTTTGACCAAAATACCCTTATTAAGGTAAAGTTAGGGTTGGGTCAATACCTATTCAAAACACATCCAAATTAAGTGAAACGTTATACAGATACATAACATGAGCCCAGGGACCACTCACCAAAATTTGGGAGGGTTTAGAGATGTTTAGGACACCTATGTAATTTATTTATGTATTATTAAATTTTTATAAAAACTATAGAAATAGTTTCTCCAAAAATTCCCATTTTTGGACAAGCCCTAGGTATAGATAAGAATGATCCTCTGTCCAAATTTTAGCCAATTTTGACAAGGGATGAAGGGTGGACATCCATTTGAGTCTCAGGTCATCCCTAGGTACAGGTCCCACCAAAATGTTTGCCCTGGTCCAACCAGAGGGCCAAATTGGTCCAAATCAAATTTGGATTACATTAGACCCATAGGGATACAACTTTCATATTGAATGTTTTCCCACCAGGTGGCTCTAAGTATTTTTAATAATTAATGCAAAACAGCCCAAAAAACAGGACAGAAAATTCAGAAATCAAAACTAAATAAAAGAAATGATGCTGCACGAATCTTAAAGCAAATCGTGGGGCTCCTGGTCATCTTCTTCCTCCAGCCAAGGGCAATGATTGGCCGAACCTGGAGCTTATTCCAAGAGCATTTCCTGGCCACACGGCCACCTCCCTGGCCGGCCACCACCGCCACCACCTTCGTTGAGGTGGGGGCTATCGCCGGGCGGCGGCACGGCCGCCGGAGGGGTGGTTTCCTGCGAATCCGACCACCATTTTTTTTTTGGAAAAACCATGAAAATGAAAACTTGGATCGGCTCAATTGAGTCTGATTCTTGTCCTAAACGATTCCTAAGATCTACCCACGGAAGAAGGAGTAGAGGAGGACCTTTAACCGAGCTTGTCGTCGAGTGTGGTGGTGGTGCGCCATGGCCGGTGGTGGAGCTTTCCGATGCTTGCAACTTCACTACCAAACCGCCCGGTTTCTTTAGGTGAAGGGTGGAAACGATTTCTCTTGGCCCATGGAAGCTTTTAAAAGCATCAAATGGGTTGGGGGAGAGGGAGGGTCATGGCTTCAAATCCATTAATGGTCATGAATTGGAATTTTAGTTTTGGAGAAAATCCATGGAAATTCACCTCCCCTTTGTCCCAATTCGTTTGGAAACTCCTCAAAACTGATAGGGGAGATGAATACTAATTAATTGGTGAATAATGGAGGGGTGATTCACCTTCCCCACCATGAATGGCCTTCTCTTTCTTCTTTCTCTCTCTTCCCTATTGGAGGAAATAAATTCAGCCACCTTGGGTGGCTGGACATGGCTATTAAACTCCTTAAAACTGATGAGGGGGAATGTATTCAGCCTTTGGAATCAATTGGAGAGGCCCTTGATCTCCCTTGGCCATGAATGGCCTCTTTTCTCACTTTCTCTCTCCTCCATTAAAGAGAAAAATGGAGCTTTCTCTCTCCTACTCACCATGGCCGAATTTTGATCTCTCCTCCAGCCTATTGGCAGCCCAATAACTCATATTAATAATAAAAATGAGGTTAGCCCAAGTGGGGGAAATGGGTTTGAGCTTGGGTTAGCCCATTTAGGCTAATTTGACCGAACACTAGAATAGAGCTGACCTTGGTCAACATGACCATTTGAGTTGACCCCAATGGGTCCTTGGTGACCCATTGGACTCCCTTAAGGTCTAGGAAGACTTGAGTAGGGTTGGTTGGGCATCTTGGGGGTCACATGCCCCTTGGTAAGGGCACTTTGACCATTTTAGGGCTAGAGTTGACTTGGGTCAACATAACCATTTGGGTTGACCCCATTGGGTCCTTGGTGACCCATTGGCCTCCCTTAGGGTCTAGGTAGGGTTATGTAGGGTTACCCTGCACTTTGGAGGTCACATACCCTTAGTAAGGGTACTTTGACCAGATTAGGGGCTTGAGTTGACTTGGGTCAACCTGGCCTCTAGGGCTGACCCCAATGTGTCCTTAGTGACCCATTGACCTCACTTTAGGGTTAGGAGGCATAGGTGGGGTCCTCTAGGCTAGGAGTAGGTCAATTGACCCTAAGTAGGCTAGTTTGACCCATTTAGGGCTAGGGTTGACCTTGGTCAACTGAGCCTTTTGGGTTGACCCTAATGGGTCCTTTTGGCTCTAATGGGCCTCCCAAGGTATTAGGGGTGTTGTGGTGGGGTCTTGGGGTTAGGGTGTGGCCCATGGTCATCCTACACCATTGTTCAGAGTTCTACTATTTGCAGACCATGATGATCTCCCACCTTTCTGTCCCCTATCTCTTGGCCCATTACTGGCTTCCTAGGGTTTGTCATGACCTAGTCATGGCCAAAACCACTCTTAGGGGTCTAGTTGGAAATGGGATGTTACATGGGGAACCACTATAAAATTTCTTGTGTCGTCTGGATTGCCTTCTGTTTTCTTTGTGCATTGTGCTGTGATAGTTTCTTGCTTTTACCTCTTTCATATAAGTACCTATATTTTAATTCCGCAATATATCTAAACATTTTTTTATACTTTATTCACCCCCCTCTAGAGTAAACTGTATTAATCCCTCACTTTCAATTGTTATCAGAGGGTGTGTTTTTAAGGTTGTACAGGCTAACACCCGAACCTAAGATCTCTGATAGATATCTGTTTACTCTATTCTTTGTTATACCATGGCACGGTACAAGGAATTTGCAAGCACCAGACCTCCAGTTTGCAACTTGCAAAAGTTTGGAATCTGGAAGGTAAGAATCAGGCTTTACATGAATTCTATTGATGAAGACATTTTTGCTTCTATCTTGACAGGAGTACCTCCATCACCAGCTGCCCCTGTAAATACTTCCACAAACATGACTGCAGTACCTCCTCCAGACTACAATGATGCATACAAGAAAGCAAAGATTGCTGATGCAAGAGTCATGAACATACTGGCACAAACAATGGCTGATGACATATTTCAGAAAGTAGCTGAATGTGAATCAGCTAAGGCCATCTGGGATTCCTTAAACCAGATGGTTGCAGGATTAGCAGATGAAAGGAAGGACAGGAAAGCTCATCTCATCTCCCAGTATGAGAATTTTAAAAAGGAAGAAACTGAGCAAGTTTATGAGATGTACAATAGACTCAGTATCATTATTAATGAGCTGAAAACTCTTAATAAAGACATCTCAGTCACAGAAATAAATGACAAGATTCTCATGTGCTTCCCCAGCTCATGGGACTCTAGAATCTGGCCTATCAGAGAGACCAGAAACACACATGACATGACTACAGAATCAATCTTAGGAAAGCTGAAATCCTATGAACAGCTGCTGAAAACAAGAGAAGCTGAGCAACAAAAGATTGCTACAGCAACTAGGAAGGAGCAGAATATAGCTTTCAAAGCTTCAGAGGAATCAGAAACTTCTCCATCAAATGAAGAATTGATGAGTCTCTTTGCAAAGAGATTCTTCAAGATGGGGGGAAAAGAATTCAGAAGGAAATCATCAAGGAGTGATGATAAATCAAGGTATGGCAAAACCCCTTATAAAGAGATTATCTGTTTTGGTTGCAGGAAACCTGGACATATTCTTCCAGAATGTCCAAAAACAAGCATAAGGAAAGGAGTAAAGAGAAAGACTCAAAGAAGCACTCCAGCAAACCATCCTCCTACAAGCACAAGAAGAAGGAGAGAGGGTTTGTTGCAGAAACATGGAGTGACACTGAAGAATCAACTTCCTCCAGCTCTAGTGAATATGAAGAGGAAGCAAAGGCCAGAGAAATCTGCTTAATGGCCATCAATGCTTCAGGGCATGTCTCAGAAGAAGAAGAATCTGAAGAACGTTCAGATTTTGATCAGGTATTGGAAGAATTCGACTTTACCTCAGAAGATTTTAAAAATAACTTTAAATCTATGTGTAGTGATCTGATTAGATCTGAGAAGGAAATCAAACTTCTCAGAGATAAACAATTTAATTATGATAGCTTAGTATCAGAAAATAGTAAATTGAAAAACCAAATAGACATGTATAGTGAACAAATCATTTTTCTGAAAGTTGAATTAAGTAAAGCAAAACAGCTAGAAGAATCACTGAATGGAAGAAGCAAATAGCTAGTAGAAATTACCAGCACACTTAATGCTAGACTTAATAGAAGTAAGTTAGGATTAGGTGCATCATCCAGTGAACCACCAATCATTCAGAAAAACAACCTTTCACAACCTATAAAGTTTATTTCGGATAAATGTAAGAAGAATACAGAACAAATTAAAACAGCTAACAAAGTTTTAAAACAAGTTGAGATAAATAAAGAAAAACAAAAGGCTAAGTCTGAACAAAAATCGTCGAACCAAGATCGATGATCTCAGCATTATGCGTCGAACGATGATCGACGATCTGTGAACCCAGAACTTGAGCTTAAACACTCTGCAAACGGGGATCGAAGATATCATTATGTATCGTCGAACAGGGATCGACGATCGTGGAACCCAGATAATAGCCACTATTATTCTGAGAACCAAGATCGATGATATCAATGCTGGTCATCGAACGCAGATCGATGATCTGAACTAAAATCGTCGAACTCAAAATAGTTCTATCAAAACTATAATTTTAACAGAAATTTTAATAAGAATTCTAACCCTAAACCTTTCAATCCCTTAACTAACTGGATAATCCCACCTAGGAGATTTCATCCCTTAGGTTATAAAAGTCAACCTGTATACTCTTATATTTCAAGTTTTAAGTATGAAAAGAAGTCAGGACCCAAGGTTACCTGGGTCCAAAATATATAACTTTTCTTTGCAGATATAGACCTATCCTACCATACATGATAAGTGGTTTTTGGATAGTGGGTGTTCCAAGCGCATGACAGGAAACAAGGCCAATCTAAGTAACTATAAGGTAAAGCTAGGTCCAAAGGTTATATTTGGAGACTCAAACTTTGGTCAGACAGAAGGCTATGGAGAATTTACACTTGGAGCTGTCACTTTCAGGAAAGTGGCATATGTAAGTGGGCTGAAACATAACTTGATATCCATAGGACAACTATGTGATGCAGGTTATGAGGTATGTTTTACTGAATCTAAATGCAATATTTCTCTAAACAGCATTACTGTGTTATCAGGTATTAGGTTAGGCAATATCTATTTAGTTGATTTTAATTTTGCTTGTTCAGAAATCTGTTTATTTAATCAGTTTAGCAATAATAATACTTTGTGGCATAAAAGACTAGGACATGTAAATCTAAGAAACATTGCTAGGTTATCTAGGGACAACCTTGTTAGAGGATTGCCCTCTTGCCCCTACAAGAAGGAAAGCCTTTGCAAGACTTGTCAAGAAGGCAAGCAAACTAAAAATAGTTTTAAATCAGTTAATAAGTGTGATTCACCTAGGATTTTGTATCTGCTTCATTTGGACCTTTTTAGACCAATTGATGTACAAAGCCTGGGAGGGAAGTCCTATACTTTAGTTATTGTAGATGACTTCTCTAGGTTCTCTTGGGTTTTCTTCTTGAGAAATAAGTCTGATAATTTCAAAGTTCTTACAGACTTTCTAAAATGCATAAAGATTGAGTACTCTACTCAAGTTGCATTGATCAGAAATGATCATGGCACTGAGTTTGAATCTCTTCCTATGCAAGAATTCTGTGAGAAGGAAGGTATCATGCACTGCTTCTCTGCTCCCAGAACTCCTCAACAAAATGGGGTAGTTGAAAGGAAAAATAGAACACTCATTGAAACTGCAGGTACATTGCTTGTTGATGCTCACATGCCTCTATCCTACTGGGCAGAAGCTGTAAGCACAGCAAAATATGTCCTGAATAGAAGTTTCATACACAAACTTAAAGGCAAGACTACCTATGAATTACTAAAAGGGAAGAAACCTAAAATAGACTACTTTAGAATTTTTGGTTGTATTAGTTATATACATAATAACAACAAAGATTATCTTAGAAAGTTTGAAGCCAAAGCTACAATGGGAATCTTTCTAGGATATTCCCAAGTTAGCAAGGTATATAGGGTTCTCAATAAATCATCCTTGAAAATTGAAGAGTCAATACATGTTACATTTGATGAAGCTAATATGATTTACAAGGAGAAGGAAGCTTCTACCAGTGATCATCTGCAGGTACCAAGTCTATGTAAAAAGTTGGATGACTTAAATCTCACCCAGAAGGTGATATCTCATCCCTCACCACAAGCAAATGAAGACAGTGAAGAAGACACTATGGAAGAAACTGAGCTTCCTCCAACAGCAGAAGTAATTCCACAAGAGGAATTCACTCATATTGATGTTGCTGAACCAACTCCACCATCTGATTTTTTCACACTTAGGGATCACCATAGGTACCAAGTAATTGGAGACATATCAGCAGGTGTACATATAAGGAATCAACTCAACCATGATGTGATGCATGCCTGTTTTCTCTCTCAAATTGAACCTCAATCCATAACTGATGATGAGCATGATCCCCATTGGATCATTGCAATGCAAGAGGAACTAAATTAATTTGAAAGATGTAGAGTTTGGGACTTGGTTCCAAGGCCTAAAGGCTATCCAGTAATTGGAACTAAGTGGGTTTTCAGGAATAAGCTTGATGCCCAAGGTGTGATTGTGAGGAACAAGGCTAGGCTTGTTGCTCAAGGATATAGGCAAGAGGAAGGAATTGATTATGATCACACCTTTGCTCCAGTTTCCAAGCTAGAAGCTATAAGGATTTTTTTGGCCTATGCTGCTTTCAAAAAGTTCACAGTTTATCAGATAGATTTCAAGAGTGCTTTTCTAAATGTAGTACTACAAGAAGAGGTTTATATAGAACAACCTCCAGGTTTTGTTTCTCCAAGTTCCCCCTCTCATATTTTTAAACTGCATAAGGCTCTCTATGATTTAAAGCAAGCTCCAAGAGCTTGGTATGAGACCTTAGCCAGCTTTCTTTTAGGGCATGGTTTTTCTAGAGGCATGATAGATAAAACCCTTTTTACAAAATTGCATCATGATAAAATCTTATTAGTACAAATATATGTAGATGATATTATATTTGGTTCTACTGATCCCAAATTGTGCAAGAGATTTTCTAATTTAATGCATTCTAAATTTGAGATGAGCAGCATGAGAGAGTTATCTTATTTCCTTGGTCTTCAAGTGAAACAATCTCCTGATGATATCTTCATTTCAAAATCTAAATATGCTAATGAGCTTATTAAGAAGTTTGGGATGGCTGATGCATCTTCTATGAAGACTCCCATGGCTGCCAATGTTGTATTAGACACTGATGAACATGGAAAACCTGTTGATCAGACCAGGTATAGGGTCATTGTTGGATCACTACTATATCTAACAGCAAGCAGACCAGATATCATGTTTGCTACATGTTTATGTGTTAGGTTCCAGGTGAACCCTAAAGAATCTCATCTTATTTTCATAAAAAGGATTTTAAGATATATAAAAGATTGTCCTAATCTAGGACTCTGGTATCCCACAGAGTCAGCATTTGAGTTGACTGAATTTTCAGATGCTGACTATGATGGATGCAGAGTGGACAGAAAGAGCACTTCAGGAACTCGCCAGTTCTTGGGTGATAGACTTGTGTACTGGTTTTGCAAGAAGCAAACCTTTGTATCATCATCTACTGCTGATGCTGAATAAATGGCTGCTGGCAGTTGCTGTTCACAGAATTTGTGGATACAAAACCAACTCTTAGATTATGGTTTCAATCTAAATAATTCAACCATCTTCTGTGATAATACTAGTATTATATCTATAACACATAATCCAGTGCATCATTCTAAAACAAAGCATATAGATATAAGACATCATTTCATTAGAGATAATGTAGACAAAAAGAAAATTAATCTAGACTTTATCTCCACTGATTTTCAAAGAGCAGATATTTTCACCAAACCTATTAATGAAAAGAAGCATCTATTCTTCCTGAATCAGCTTGGAATGATCAATGGGAAGGATTAATATATTTTTTGTCTTCTGTTTTTGGATCTGTTCCTAAATCATCGAACGAAGATCAACGATCTTCGAACAGCTCTTGAGCTAAATCGTCGAACTACATTTGACGACAACTCTGTGTGAAGACAAAAATCATTGACCAGAGATCGACGACTTTGCTTCAGTTAATTGATCGTCAAGCTATGCTCGACTATCAATTTCCGACTGAGATCAGAGACCAAAGATATTATTTGTTTATAAATTAATCTTTGACCTAAGATCGACGTTTTTGTTTTTTTCGTCGAACAGAGATCGTCTTTTCATATTCCAAAAACCTATATGTAGGTTTCTCTTCGATCTCTGTCTTGCATTTTCATATTCTATTTTCCCTTTCCCTTGATCTCTTCTCCCTTGAGTCTACAGATCTTCCATGGCGATTTCTATGGCGGCTCTTTCAAAGATGAAGCTCGACACTGGTTTCCACGTCGACTTTGAATCAATCAGTCACTGTGATCCTATCTTTCAATTAGTATCAGTCACTGTGATCTTATTTTTCACGAAATTTTACAGCTGTGTGATGATCAGGGTCTGAAGAAGTTCATGTATACACAGATAAAACTATCTGTTGCTGACATCAAAGAATGGGTTTACTCTTCCTCAACAAATGACTACTCCCTTTCTGCTTCCCTTTCTGCTTCCCTTTCTGCTTCCTCTGTCCCTTCTTCATCTAGGGGCCTGCTTCCAGTTTTCACTGAAACCAGGCAGGGGGATGTGTCCAATTAAGATGCAGCAGGTTCAGCCTTAGCAGACCTTCAAGCTCAGTCTCCTCCAGCAGTACAGGAAGAAGAAGTGTTTCAGAAATTTTGTGCAGATATAGATGACCAATGAAGCTGCAGCAGTTCCAGCAGCAGCAATTCCAGAAATAGCAGAAGCAGATTATGATGATACAGATTGTAATGACACAGGTTTGGGCAAGGTTCAACATCAACAATAGCAAAAGCAAATGCTCCAGTTTTTTATTGCTTTGTATTTTCTTTGTGTTATGTAAATAGTGTCCTCACCAAAATAGGGGGAGATTGTTGGAACCCTAGTTCTGATTTGGGTAAGGATCACAATTAGGTTTGCTTAGACTTACCCAAAATGTATAGTCAGGGTCGTAGGTTTATTTCGTTAGTCTAGGCCAAGAGTCAACATCACGTGGATCAGCCTACAACAGCCTGTCAGAGACTCAAGAAGTTGTGTCGACACAGACAATATCAGTCGACACCAGAATCAATTGTGTCGACACTTTGAATAAGTTGTGTCGACACTTCGAATAAGCTCTGTCGATAGTAGTAGCAGAATTATGTCGACACACAGAAAGGCTATGTCGACACCAGGAATATTTGTGTAGACACACAGACTATCAGTCGACACAGATAATATTAGTCGACACTAGCTCAGTCGACACAAGAAGGATTTATGTCGACATAGTTCATAGATTATTAGTTGACAGTATCAGTCGACAACAGAAGGACTTGTGTCTACACCCAGAACCATCTGTCGACACAGTTCACAGAAGCTATTTTAGAAGGACAACTCAAATTCTCAGGTCGACGAACCAAGTTCTCAGGTCGACGATTTCTGGCTTCTTCAGTATGTCATTCTAGAAAATATTCTAAATCCAGAAACAATTCTCAGCTCGGCGAACAGAAGGTATCTGATCGACGAACACAGGAACTCAGCTCGACGATCGTCGATCTCCCATCGACGATCTCAGAGTCTTCTACTCTGAACTGAACTCGATGATCTATGAGCTCAGGTCGACGATCTTGTGCTTCTCAGCAGTTATCTCAGATCTACAATAGTTGCTCACAGGTCGATGATCTCTAAACCCAGTTCGACGATCTCTGAGCCAAGCTCTGCGATTTTTGTCTGCCTTCAGTTATCAGTTCTCTCAGTCCGGTCAGAAGTATTTATTTTGGTTATAATAAATTATTTTAAGGCAAATATATTATGATAATTAATGCTGACATTCTCAGGCTGATAGCCGTATCTCATAAAGCATTAATTATGGTATTCACAGAATATTTTGTCAAGATAGTTATGGAAGTGTATTTATGATTGCCAGCCATTCTACCCGTTTGGGCTCCTAAATTCTTACAGAGAATTAAGTACTGTCTGTGAATTCAAATTCAGGTCGTTAGTCATTGCAAAAATATACAGAGAACCTAAAAAGACAGAGACAAAAAGAATCAGACAGTAAGTCAGAAAATCAATCTCTTTTGCTCTCAAGGTTTCTTACTTTGCCAAAATACAAGGAAGAAGAAGAACTTGCTGAACACACAATTCTCTCTAGTCTTCTTCCTTCATCAGGATTCAACAATCTATAGAGAGCTCGAATCAACACCAATCTGAAGACCTACACCCAGGACAAAGCCACCTTCTTCCTGAAACTACTCAATATCTCAAGGGGAGCTTTGGCATCATCAAATCCACATAGTCTTCTCATTTTGTTTGAGAAAGAGAAGACTGTCATCTATTTTCCTTTAACCTCTCGTGTACAGGGTTCTTACTCCCTTCAAAAGTAAACTCCTTGGTGATAGGGCACCTGATCAAAAACCTATTGGTTTTTAGGCACCTGATCAAAAGCCTGAAGGGTTTCTAGATCTACTTGAAGGAGATATTGTGGTGATAGGGAACCTGATCAAAAACCTAAGTGGATTCCTACCAGGGTGGTAGAAGAGTGGATGTACCCAGATTTGGGGAACCACTATAAAATTTCTTGTGTCGTCTGAATTGCCTTGTATTTTCTTTGTGCATTGTGCTGTGATAGTTTCTTGCTTTTACCTCTTTCATATAAGTACCTATATTTTAATTCCGCAATATATCTAAACATTTTTTTATACTCTATTCACCCCCCCCCCCCCCTCTACAGTAAACTGTATCTATCCCTCACTTTCAGTCTGTATTGGTGATGATTATTTTGTATGCCGGAGAAGACTCTGCGATAAGCGTGTAAATTTCAGAGTAGCGGTGTATGTAGGTTACTACAAAGAGAGTACTGGAGAATAATTACAGGAAAATACACGTTTGAAGGGGATGAAACGATAGTCTATCCCCTACCGTGCGGCGGTAGCTCCCAATGAGCAATGTTTTGTGTGAGGCCTGTCTCGTGGAGACCTGGGGGCCGTTGTTTTGTGTGAGGCATGTCTCATGGAGACCTTGGACCGATGTTCTGTGAGGCCAAACCCGTGGAGACCTGGAGGCCTTTTGGTGAGGCCCATCTCTTGAAGACCTGGGGCCAATGTGTTGAGCTGAGAGCCTGAGGGGCCCAGCTTAGGCGGTCGTGAGTGCTAGTCTAGGATCATAACATAATTGTGTATCGTATGGATAAGAAAGTGGATACTGAACTGCATCGTGGATTGTTGTGCCCGATGATTTGAGTAACAAGAAATAGCTGAACTGTACCCAGCCCTATATTGATCGACTTGGATTGAGTCATTGTGTGATTCATGGGGATCCCCTTAACTTTGTTATAGCCATTGGGCGTTGTATTTGGCATCGGCCTGGAAAGACTAGAATGGTCAAACGATACTGACCGTAGCTAAGAACGGAGGTGCAACCCTTTGAGATCTGATGCACCGAGAATGTGCCCTAAGTACACGGGACGTTTGGACGGCCGTGCCAGAGTCTGTGGCAAATCATGCTTAAGTTGCACGTTCTAATTGCCAAAGTATATTTATGCTAAATTCTTGTTGGGAATGAGCACCGCCACCATGATTGAGGGGAGGGGTCATTATAATTTTGTCAGCTAATGTTGATCGTTCATTTATTTTCCACCATTGGGGTGTAATGCATTCATGTAGATGTAGCCAAGCCGAGCGGGAAATAGCGGGTGAATCCCATGGTTACTAGCCGACCATCGAAGTCCAAAGCGAAGTTGTTTTTACTATTAACTATTTCATGTGTGGCTGGTCTGCATGTCTAAGTATGTAAGACATTACCATTTGAGGAAACTTTATAAGGCCTTAAGGAAATAAATATTTGAGTATTTAACTTATAATTCCTATTTGGTTTAGTGGACATTCATATGGTTGAGTTCTAAACTTATTAAACTTATCTTCCGTTAGAATGCAATCTGAGTTAGGATATGCATTTGTGGATTTTGGTTTAAATACGTAACTACGGATTTTTTACACTGTGCATGCCCTAATTAGAGCCCTTTGGCACATTGCACCCTCAAATTCAAAATTTGGCACTTTGCAGCCTTGAAAAGCCTTAATAGAGCACATTGCACCCTCTAGTTATTTAAATATTAATTTCTTATTAAAACAAATTTTGAATTTAAAAGTGGGAGGGGTATATTGGTCCCCTCCTTTCTACTCATGGCTTTAATAGAGCACATTACCAGTTCATGGCGTTTTGTGTTGTCTGATTCCGCCCGCAGGGATGGAGTGATGACCCGCAAATAGACTCTTATTTATGTGGTTGGCTGATGAGTCGAACACCGCAGGCTTGCTAAAAAGCGAGCTTTTAACGAAGGAGGCAAGTGCACCTATCACATGTACTACTCGATATTCGGTGGAATACCGAGGTCGTATTATTCTCGGGGTCGGGTTGATTATCCCTACTGCTCCAGGAGTAACTATTATTTTACTGAAAATTTGTTGGGGATTTTAATTAACTAAGGCGGATAAAATAAAAGAAGACCGAAAATGATTTAGAAAATTCGATGAAGGGTTAATGCTCGGCACCGAATCAGATTAAGACTAAAATAACTTTTAATAATTATTGAAGTTAGTTTTCAAATTAATAAAAGGCAACTTGGCCGTGGAGGTTTCATAAATATGAGTGTACTTATCTCTTGGAATATTGCTGTCCTGAACGCTAAGACTATTCGACCGAACGTTAGTCCGACGAAGGATTCCTCTTAACGGTCGCTTTACGCTAAGAACCCCGATATTGGGTGGGGAACCCAATCTGGTAGAATTACGCTTGTCCTCTCTCGAGGGTATGCACGCAACTCTATTTACCCTGGGGTGATCTGTCCATATGCACGGCCTCTCGGCTAGCTAGCATATGGATAACCGAAATAGAGCCCACACATCAATATGTGGTTCTACGCGTCGTTAACCCGGGGTAAACCTTAAGTCCTAAAATTAAAGTAAAAATAAAGAACATTAATTATTTCAAATCATTTAATATGTCCCAATGCTCTTCGATGCCGAGGCTAATAATGATTAGCCACTCATAGATATGGGGATGGCTTTATAATTTTATGATCCGCGAGTTCGAGACTAAACACTGAAGGGTTATAAAAAGAAGACATAAAAGAATAACAAACATTTAGAAAACTAGAAAAGTTAGCTAATACGAGAACTCACACACACTTCAAATTATAAATAAAATAGAAACTAAGTTACAAAAAAAATGAAATAACAAGTCCTACTCAAACGAGTAGGCGGGAAATAAAGGCACGCCATTTAACTCTTATCGAGTAGGCGAAAATAAATTCAAGTACAAGTCCTACTCAAATGAGCAGGCAGGAAATAAAAACACGTCATTTAACTCTTAACGAGTGGGAGGAAATAAATGTGCACACACACACACACTCTACATGAAATAAACACACACACTCACTCTACTGAAAATGAAAATGCACACACACTTGCATAAATGAAAAATGCACACACACTGCAAAAAAGTAAAACACATGCACACACTCTACATAAATTGAAAGAAAGCGATAAAATTATTTCATATACTCACACACTCTACATAATTGAAAGAAAGCGATAAAATGAAGCATGAAAATTTATCTCATACAGTCACACTCTACATAAATGAAGAAAACATTAAAAATTATTCTGATACACTCACATACATAACATGGAATTTAAAAGTACAAAATGAAAACTTAACTCATACACTCACACACACAAATTAAAAACAAAATGAAAGTTACCTAAAAATTAAAACAACTACTTTTTTATACTTAGATTTTAACAAAAACACATAAAAAGAACTCATCAAAATTAAAAGAACGAAAGTTTTTCAAAACAAAGCAAAAACTAAAGCCTTTCAAAAATTAAAATTACAACCTTTTCATTCTTAGGATTTCATAAAAGTGATTAAAAAGTGAAAAGAAAGTGAAAAGAACAAAAACGTTTTGCAATCTTAAAACAAAGCTAAGTAAAAAAAACAAAATCACTTTTAAACCACTTTTATAAATTCATAAGAATGAAAACATAAAACCTAAAACATGAATAAGATAAAAATCATAATGAAACTATCCTAACAATATTTTTTTGCAAGTTAAAATACTATAGCTTTTATCATATTATCAAAACAAAACAACAAGAATTAAAAACACCTCTTACAAACTCACAAACACATTTCATAAAGAGAAAAACAAAGATGAAACTAAGGATAAAATGAAGAAGAAAGTGGGCACACCAGTTTATTCCAAAGTCATTTAAGAAGAGAAAAGCCAACATATTTTTATTGATTAAAATAAACTATTACAAAGCTAATACAAATCTAATACAAACATAAAAAGAGGAGGATAAAGTTCTCCTTACATGGCAATGGAATCCACAAGGGCACCCGACAAAACACACGAAATTTTTGCTCAAAAAAGTGATCCCTTGGACCTTACAGAAATGGGCTAATTATAGGGAAATTTTTTTAAGTACGCGCCCTCCGACATGGGCTTGTCGGGGGGAGGGGGTGTCAGTACTATTTGCGATGTGATTCGGTGATTTGACGGGAGCATTGACTTGCAGCTAAACATGAGGATGTCACGCCCTTAGTCACGGGCGTGACGGTGGGCGTGTCGGGGAGGTGGAACTGGGCGCGGGTTGCGTCAAAAGTCACTGTTGGCGTCTTATCGGGCTAGGTGGTGGAGGCACACCCTATGTCATGGGCATGTCGTGGGGCGTGTCGGGTATGGTTGACGAACATCGATCGTGGTTTCGTCGAGCGTGTGACACGGGGCTTATTCACGGGGCGTGTCAAATGACACAGGCGTGTGACCGGGCGTGTCAAACATTTCTCCTCAAATTCTTCTGATTCCATGGGAAATAAAGTGTCACAAAATTTATTTATCCTCAAATGACACAGGTTTATGAAGAGGGTTTGGATTTTGAGGTGAGGTAATTTTTTTTCAAACCTCCATTTTTTTTCATTTTGGATTATTAGGAAAATGAAATCTTATTTTTCTAATATGATTTTTTTTTCTTTTTCAACTTCATAATAATAAAATTAACCCAAAGTATATGTGTAGGAGTAATGAATTTTATCCTCTTACTCCGTAACATATAATCTTTTTAAATGATTGGGTGCCTATGTTTATGGAACAAAATCTTATTCCTATTGACATATGATCTTTTAAGGATAAAAAATTTATCATGCCAAGTAAGTCATGATAAATAAGGGGAGAAAAGAAAACTAGATTTTTAATTTAAAAAAGAAATTTGAGAGCAACCTTAATAAATTGTACGTTCCAATTTTTCAGAAAGCTAAAAGTAAACATAATTAAATTCTATAGTCGTTATTTCTAACATAATACACGTGCTTCTATCAATGAAAAATTATAAGTAGTGCCTAAAACAAATTCGCTATTTTTAACAAAGCATAATGAATTTTTTAAAACTTAACCCAAGCTATTTAAATTTTTCAATCAATAATTAACAACCGAATAGCGAACAAAGAATTAATAAAATTCACATATAAATAAACTCAAAACAAAATTTTTGGATAGAAAGAAAATTAAGAATGAAATAGTTGATTTATTTGTTTCAAAAACATTTTTTGGATTTTTATAGTTTTTATCATCATTTTTTGTGTTTCTAATTTATTATCTTTTTTTGAATTTTTGTTTTGTTTTACTCTTTTTTATTTTGAATTTTTGACTTATTATCATTTTTTTTAAAATTTGTTATTATATACATACGAAAAAAATGATATATATATTTGTTTAACTATTTTTTTCTTTTCTAATTTTGGTTTTTATATGCAAATATTTACAAAATTAGGAAAGAGAGAAACGTTAATTACAAAGAAGAGAAAGAAAGGAAGAGGGGAAAGAGAGAAAAGAACAAAAATATTTAAAAAAATATTTACAAAAAATATGTACATAAAGTATGAATAAAATTATTTACAAAATAAAACCAAATATTTTTTGGAATTTTTGTTTTATATTTTTTTTGGAATTTGTGTTTTATAAATTTTTTTTAAAAAGAAAGGAAATGAATTTTTTTTGGATTTTTCATTTTAAATTTTTTTGTATTGTTTTGTTGTTATATATTTTTTTATAGTTTTTTTTATTTTGGATTTTTGAAATGCAGAAAGTAGAGGTACAGAAAAATAAAGCATGAAAATACCCCCATACTTAAGTCCAACCTTGTCCCCAATGTTGCAAAGTAAGTATGCGGAACAAAAAGAAAAAGTAATATGTACAAAGAAAATAAAGAGAGGGGGGTAGAAGCTTCCCTGGACCGCGTTCGGGGAGGCCCATCAGAAACCCTTCATTATTAGAAAAAGGAGCAAACATAATAAATAAAGAGCGAAAAAGATAAGCGTGGGGTGCCTCCTAGGAGTGCTTTGTTTATAGTCGTGTAACTTAACTATTTTGGCGGGGTTATATATCGAGGAGGGTTATGGTTACGTAATGCTCGATCAATGGGTCGCCCGCGATGTATAACTTTAACCGATGACCGTTTACTTTAAACAATCCTTTTTCTGGGTGGGAGACGAGTACGGTCCCATATGGAAAAACTTCTTCAACGATGAAGGGACCGGACCATCTAGATTTTAGTTTTCTGGGAAAAAGTTTAAGACGTTAATTATAAAGAAGGACAAGATCGTCCGGAGAAAAAAATTTTAGGGACTTTATTTTTCGATCATGATATAAAATAGAACGCTCCTTATAGAACTTATTGCTCTCGTATGTGTTCGCACATCATTCATCGAGCTCGTTTAGTTGCAGTTTTCTATTCTACGTGGCTAAGTTGGCATCGAGGTTTAAGAGTTTTAAAGCCCAAATAGCACAATGTTCTAGTTCTACGGGTAAATGGCACGCTTTGCCATAGACTAACCGAAACGACGTACAACCAATTGTGGTATTGTATGCCGTCGATACGCCCACAACGCATCGTCGATTTTGACGACCAATCTTTCCTATTAAGTGAAATAGTTTTTTCTAATATTCGCTTAATCTCTCGATTTACTACCTCGACTTGGCACATTTTTGCGGGTGGTAGGGGGTGGCAAGTTTGTGCGTGATGCCATATTTAGCTAACGTCTTAGCCATTTGGGTGTTGCAGAAATGCGTTCCCCTATCACTAACAATTGTGCGAGGCGTGCCGAATCGAGAAAGTAGATTTTTAAGAAATGTAATGACGACTCGATCATCGTTAGTGGGGAGAGCTTGCGCTTCCTCCCACCTCGATATGTAGTCGACCGCTACTAAAATATACATATTTTTGAAAGACAGAGGTAGGGGGCCAACAAAATCTATTCCCCATAAATCAAAGAAGACTTTGGATTCTAAAAACATGTTTTGGGGCATCTCGTCTTGACGAGAGATGTTCCCCGACCGCTGACAGTTATCGCATACGCGTGCAAAATTATGAGCATCTTTGAAGAGAGTGGGCCAAAGTAGCCCGGCTCTAGCACCTTCCGCGCGGTCTGTTTAGCTTAATAATGCCCACCAACCAAACCCTCATGGTAGTGGTGAAGTATTTGCGTGCACTCCACACCCGCAATGCATCTTCGGACCGCTTGGTCCGCGTAGATACGAAAAAGAAAAGGGTCCTCCCAAAAAAATTATTTCAAGTCAGAAAAGAATTTCTTCTTTTGCTGGCTCGAAAAGTCCTTTGGGAGCACCCTCACAACTAAATAGTTCACAAAATCTGTGAACCAAGGCGGGGAAGAAGAACTAGTAGTTATGGCTAGGAGGCATTCCTCGGGGAATCTGTCATTTATGTCAAATTCGACGAGCGCTTCTGCACCAGGATTTTCTAAGCGCGAGAGGTGATCGGCGGCTAAATTTTCCGCGCCCTTCTTATCCCGGATCTCTAAATTAAATTCTTGCAAGAGGAGGATCCATCGAAGAAGTCGGGGTTTCACATCATTTTTAGCTAATAAATATTTAAGGGCGAAGTGATCGGTAAATACGATAACTTTAGGTAGCGTTAAGTACGAGCGAAGCTTATCAAAAGCGAAAACGATGGCTAAGAGTTCCTTTTCCGTTGTGGTGTAATTAACTTGTGCGGAACTGAGCGTCTTGCTAGCATAATAAATTGGATGAAAATTTTTTTCTACGCGTTGGCCAAGAACGGCACCTAAGGCAATATCATTAGCGCCGGACATAATTTCGAACGGAAGGGTCCAATCGGGCGCCACTAAAATTGGTGAATTGATAAGTTTTAGTTTTATGAAATTAAATGCAGTCTCGCATTTGCTACTAAAGACAAAATTTGATTCCGTTTCCAAGAGGCGAGTAAGCGGCTTTGTTATTATTGAAAAGTCTTGAATAAAACGTCGGTAAAAGCCCGCATGGCCTAAGAAACTCCTAATAGATTTAACGTTTGTTGGTTGCAAATGTTTTTCTATGATTTGTACCTTGGCCTTATCTATCTCCATCCTCTTAGACGAAATCATATGGCCGAGAACCAATCCTTCTCGAAACATAAAGTTACACATTTCCCAATTTAAAACGAGATGCGTGTCCTCGCATCGCTGGAGGGCACGATCTAGATTTCGAAGACAAGACGGGAAAGAGCGTCCGAAAACAGAAAAGTCATCCATAAAGACTTCCATAATCTCTCCTACCAGCTCGCCAAATATTGCCAGCATACATCTTTGGAATGTACCTGGCACATTGTAGAGGCCAAATGGAATTCTTCGGTAGGCGAAGTTGCCAAACGGGCAGGTAAAAGTTGTTTTCTCTTGATCATCGGGGGAAATGGGGATTTGTAAAAAACCCGATAAACCATCAAGAAAATAATAAAATGGATGACCGGATAAACGCTCCAGAACTTGTTCTAAAAATGGTAGCGGAAAATGGTCTTTACGGGTGACATCATTTAGTTTTCTATAATCGATGCACACCCGCCAACCTATAACAGTATGAGTTGGGATGAGTTCATTGTGCTCATTCTCGACTACGGTAAGACTGCCCTTTTTGGGCACCACGTGAACGAGACTAACCCACGCGCTATCTAAAATGGGATAAATAATACTTGCATCTAATAATTTAATGATCTCGGCTTTAACGAAGTCTTTCATGTTTGGGTTAAGACGTCGCTGCGGCTGAATGGTTTTGCGACAATTATCGTTGAGAAAAATCCTGAGTGCAAAAAGAGAGGTGAATCCCCTTTAAGTCAGAGATTTGCCACGCAATTACGTGGCAATGTTTAAGCAAAACTTCCAATAAATCGGAAGTCTACAAATCACTCAAGTCCGAAGAAATAATAATGGGAAGCGTATCACCTTTTCCCAAAAAAAACATATTTGAGTGATTCGGGTAAGGGTTTAAGATCTAGGATGGGCGGTTCTTCTAGGGAGGTTTTAATTCCTAGGTTTTTCTTAAAAATTGGTTCGAAAGGCATGTCTATAGAGGTATCCTCATCGCATTTAAAATTTTTGAGCGCATAAACATCATCATTTAAAAATACGGACTCAAAAATGGGAGAAGAACGATCTCCAAAAAGGAATCTAAAGAATAGCAGAAATCGTCGCTCGATGACGAGTCTTCCATCGTGGGATTAATAGAGAGAGTAACTTCATCTTCTCCTACACGAAGGAGGAGACAACCATTACTCACATCTATTAGTGTGTGGGAGGTTGCGAGAAAAGGGCGACCGAGTATTATTGGTACCTCGGCGTCCTCCTCTATGACTAAGATGACGAAGTGGACCAGAAAGGTAAACTTGTCTACTCGGACAAGGACGTCCTCCACTACGCCCAAACCTATTTTTTTAAAGAGCGAGAATGACATCAAATTAATGCTCGCGCATAAATCTACAAGAGCATATTTTACTAATATATTACCAAAAAGGCACTGGATGGAAAACCATCCCGGGTCATTTTGTTTTGGGGGCAATTTATTGGTAAGGGCTGCCGAGCAGTCAACATTTAGAGAAATATGCGAAATATTTTGTAATTTTTTGTTTAATAGAAAGAAGTTGTTTTAAATATTTCACATATTTAGGCATCTGCGAGATAGCTTCGCAGAACATAACATTAATATTAATTTGTTTTAATAGTAAAATAAATTTTTTATATTGTGCATCCTTAAGCTCATCAACTAACCTATGCAGATATGGCAGGACCTTATTTAAAATAATTTTTTCGTTTAAAATTTGTAAGGGCGGCGTAATCGAAGAATGGGGAAGAGTGGTCGGAGGTGAAATATGTACCTGAGGATCGGTCAGTTTTGGATCGACCACCTCCTTACCGCTATAGAGGGTTATAGCGTTGGCATTCTCCAGCGGATTAGGCTCCGTGTTTCCCGGCAGTGCCCCGAGCGTGCGCTCGGACATCATTCTCGCCAGTTGTCCAACCTGTTGTTCAAGGATTTTTAGCGATCCGGTGTTGTTCCGAATATTTGATTCGTTGTACGTTATGTATTTAAAAAAATTTTCCTCCATCGGGATGGTTTTGTAAGCGGGGGAGGCGGGAGAATTCCCGGCGCAAAAGAATTGGGGGGAAGCTGCACATTGTTCGGGTTGCTCCTGGAAAAATTGGGGTGATTCCTCCAAACCGGATTATAGTTATTACTATAAGTGTTGTTGTTGGGGTTGAAGGAAGGATGACCCGAATTTCCTATGAAATCCACGAACTATTCAGCCACACTGACGTTAGGTGGAATAAAACAAGGCGGAGTGGAGGAGGCATGTTGGGTCCGGCATTCCTTCACTTAACCCGTGGCGCTCTTCTACTTATTTAAGAAATTAAATAGCACCCTTTCCAAAAGTCCGGGCTTTTAGAAAATTTGGTTATGCGCTTGAACATTTAATTGGTATCAGAGCAGGTCACGGGTTCAAGACCGGGGGGCGCTATTAAATTCTGATTTTTCCCTTCTACCTGTGTGGATCCGGGGGGTCAGGCAACCGTGGACATGTGGTAACCCCACCTCTGAGCCGTGCAACCGTGGACATATGGTAACCCCACCTCTGAGCCGTGTGGGCCATGTGGTAACCCCACCTCTGAGCCTTGTGGGCCATGTGGTAACTCCACCTCTAAGCCGACGGGTTGTGCTGGATGCCGGGGGGGATTGTTGGGTCCGACGTTCCTTCACTTGACCCGTGGTGCTCTTCTACTTATTTAAGAAATTAAGTAGCACCCTTTCCAAATGTCCGGGCTTTTGGAACAGTTGGTCATACGGTTGATCCTTCAAGGCAGCAGACATCTCCGCAACCTGCTTTTTTAACCTTTCAACTTGAAGGGTTAAGAGAGCAGTGGCATCCACTTCAAAAAGGACGGCCTCTGACTTCGGGCGTTCCCATGGGACGTTTCATTGGTAGGCATTCATAGCCATTTATTCGAATAATGCCTGGGCGGCCTCGGGGGTCTTATGGTTAAGGGTGCGCCCGGCAGCCACGTCAATCATTTGACGTGTCTGAAAATTAAAGTCGTTATAAAAACTTTGTACCTGGAACCACGTTGGTAGCGCGTGGTGCGGGCACCGACGGAGGAACTCCTTAAACCGTTCCCAAGTGTCATATAGAGACTCGGGTTCGTTTTGCACAAATGAAGAAATGTCCGCCCGCAACTTTGCAGTTTTTGCGGGAGGAAAAAACTTCGTCAGGAACCGCTCCGTCAACTCAGCCCAGGTGGTGATACATCCTCACGGGAGGGAATTCCACCACTTTTTTGCTTTGGAATTAAGGTAAAAAGTAAATAGGCGCATGCGAATTGCGTCATCAGTGACGCCATTAATCTTAAAGGTGTCGCATATTTCCAAAAAGTTAGACAAGTGGATATTTGGGTCCTCGTCCCGCAGTCCATCGAACTGCACAGCGTTTTGGACCATTTGAATGACACATGATTTTATTTCAAAATTATTATTCACCACCGTAGGGAGAATAATACTAGACCTAGTATCGTCCAAATTCGGTCGGGCGTAATATGACATTGTACGCTCGACGGCCGCATTCAGATTGGGGTCGGCCATAACTATGATAGAGGGTTCTCCGATAGATTCTTCGGGGTCTAAAGAAGAAATTCAGCGTTGAGATCGAATACGCGCAAGAGAGCATTCAATCTCAGGGTCGAAGTCATAATCTTCAGACTCCGAGGGTTGTCCACGGGTCATACACCCAAAAACAATTAAAACTAAATAAACTTTTTTTTATTTTATTTTATTTAAAATAGAGTTTTTAGTTTTTTAATTTTTTTTTAGTTTTTTTTGTTTATAGAAAATAAGTAAAAGTAATAGACTCCGGAATTCGAAATAACAACTCAAGAGATTCCCCAGCAACGGCGCCAAAGACTTGATGGCCCGCGAACAAACTCTTATTTAGGTGGTTGGCTCGATGAGTCGAACGTCGCATGCTTGCTAAAAAACGAACTTTTAACGAAAGGAGGAAAGTGCACCTATCGCATGTAGTACTCGAAATTTGGGGGAATACCGAGGTGATATTATTCTCAGGGTCGGGTTGATTATCCCTACTGCTCCAGGAGTAACTATTATTTTGCTGAAATTCATTAGGGATTTTAATTAACTAAGGCGGATAAAATAAAAGAAGAGTGAAAACATTTAGAAAATTCGATGAAGGGTTAACGCTCGTCACCAAATCAGATTAAGACTAAAATAACTTTTAATAATTATTGAACTTAGTTTTCAAATTAATAAAAGTCAACTTGGCCGTGGAGGTTCCATAAATATGAGAGCACTTATCTCTTGGAATATTGCTCACCTGAATGCTAAGACTATTCGACCAAACGTTAGTCCGACGAAGGATTCCTCTTAATGCCCGCTTTACGCTAAGAACCACGTTATTGGGTGGGGGACCCAATCCGGTAGAATTACGCTTGTCCTCTCTCGAGGGTATGCACACAACTATATTTACCCTGGGGTGATCTGTCCATACGCACGGGCTCTCGGCTAGCTAGCGTATGGATAACGGAAATAGAACCCACACATCGATATGTGTTTCTACGCGTCGTTAACCCGGGGTAAACCTTAAGTCCTAAAATTAAAGTGAAAATAAAGAACTTTAATTATTTCAAATCATTTTATATGTCTCAATGCTCTTCGATGCCGAGGCTAATAACGATTAGCCACTCATTGGTATAGGAACGGCTTTATAATTTGATGAGGCACAAGTTCGAGACAAAACGCTGAAGGGTTATAAAAAGAAGACATAAAAAAATAACAAACATTTAGAAAACTAGAAAAGTTAGCTAATACGAGAACTCGCACACACTTCAAATTATAAATAAAACATAAACTAAGTTACAAAAAAAATGAAATAACAAGTCCTACTCAAATGAGTAGGCGGGAAATAAAGGCACGCCATTTAACTCTTAACGAGTAGACAGAAATAAATGCAAGTACAAGTCCTACTCAAACGAGTAGGCAGGAAATAAAAACACGTCATTTAACTCTTAACGAGTGGGCGGAAATAAATGTGCACACGCACACACTCTACATGAAATAAACACACACACTCACTCTATTGAAAATGAAAACGCACACACACTTGCATAAATGAAAAACGCACACACACTACAAAAAAGTAAAACACACGCACGCACTCTACCTAAATTGAAAGAAAGCGACAAAATTATCTCCTACACTCACACACTCTACATAATTGAAAGAAAGCGATAAAATGAAGAATGAAAATTTATCTCCTACACGGACACTGTTGGGTATTGTATCCACAACGTACCTGATTTGAAGAAGCCCCTGTACAAGCTAAGGTAAATAGGCAATGTTTTTGACAAATTATCTCAAGTTGTGCTTGCAGTTATTCCACGCTAAGTGCACACCAATGTCAGGGTGCAGTAGGTCAATATGCACGGGTCTGCACGACGTAATCCCTCGTTGAGCAGATCAGTGTGTTGGCCTACGTGTACTCTCTCTATTGGAGTGCACTTACTTTCAAGTACAGGGCTGTGATCTTGCAAGAGCAGACAAGGAGCAAGGATGGGTCAAGGAGCACATCATGGGTGGAAAGACGAAAATTCATCTAAGTGTAAATCGGCGAGAATCGCCAAGTGATTCTCGCCGATTCGGCAAGAATCACTAGTGATTCTCGCCGAATCGCCGAGAATCAGTGGCTTATTCCCGCCGACTCGATCCAACTACACTTTGAAGCAAGCAACTCTGATTCTAAGTAAGAATCGAGTGATTCTCGCCGATTCGGCGAGAATCACTAGTGATTCTCGCCGAATCATCGAGAATCACTGGCTGATTCTCGCCGTCTCGACCCGGCTAAATCAGTGCGTGCAACCAAGTCAAATTCGACGAGAATCATCTTTGATTCTCGCCGAATCGTCGAGAATCACCTTTGATTCTCGACGACTCGACGAGATTCACTTTCGATTCTCGCCGATTTTGACTTGGCAATTTTTCTGGAAATTCCTGAACCGGATTCTACCGCTGTCAATGTCCTGGACCGGGATTTAGGGATTCTTCTTGTGGGTCCCACAACGGTCATATTGAAGTTGTCTACAGTATAAATACCGGGTATTTTTGAACAGTACACAAAAACACACAGAAAGAAGCCGAGCACGATCTAAACCTAATATCGCGAAACAGTTCTGCCGCCGCCGTCGCTGCTCGCTAGTTGGTCGCCGCTTTTGATCGAGATTTCTTCCTGATCTTCCGGCGACAGAAGCTTAGCCAAGCTTAGAGTCTCACGCGTCTATCCAGAGATCCCTTGTCTCTCGATTTGTTGATCGGGAAAAACTTCCCCGTCCGAATCGATCGAGACGACAGATCCTCGTGTGACTGTTGGAAGACCTAGCTAGCTTCGCTACGAAGTTTGGATCTCCAAAGTACAGCAGCCGCACATCGTCGTTGCTGCCGATCCCGTGAACCTAGCCGCCGCTCATCTTGCCGCCGCCGGTTCCGGGGTGATCCTCTCCAAGAGAGTTCTAGGGTTGTGGACTCTTCGTGGACTTCAAGAACACGTCGTCAACGAAAAGGGACACCTTGTTCTCCAAACGTAGTTTGTATGTTTTGTACATTCTAGTTTTTCTTTTGTTGTAAAGGAACGTAGGTTCCTAGTTGTAAGGGTTGGGTGCAACCCGTGTTGTGGGAGTGTTGACTCCTACGTGTGGAATGGTTCCTTCCGATAGTGCAAGGATTGGATTTCAATCCTGTTGGTGAAGAGACCGAGTCGTCCCTTGTTGGGAGATAGGTCGAAGGGGGAAAGTGGATGTACCCAACTCGGGGAACCACTATAAATAGCTTGTGTATTCTGTGTGCTGTGCTGTTTATTTTTATTGTGCAGGTACAAGTTCAAATTCCGCAAAAACGCTGCACGTCACCTATTCCCCCCCCCCCTCCATAGGTGAAGATAGTTGACACTAGGTGGACTTTCAAGTGGTATCAGAGGGAGGTTCCTCATCAAAAAGGTTAACACCTTGAGTTGAATCCTGCCACTAGTGTCAAGAAGAATGAAAACATCTACCATGGACGGTCTCAAGTTCACAGGCAAGATCCCAGTATGCACCAGGCTCAACTTTCCTAACTGGAAGGAAAGGATCAGGTTCTACATGGAAGCAGTTGATCCTCGACTCTTCATGATCGTGGAGGAGGGACCTTATGTCCCCACTAAGGCATCCACCATTGATCCTACCAAGAAAGTGCCGAAGAAACTTTCTGAAATGGACAAGGACGAGATGGTACTAGTAGGACTTGACATGAAGGCGCGGAACATTCTGGTTAGCGCGGTTGATGACTCAATGATGCAGAACTTTTGCAACTGCAGGAAAGCACAGGAGATCTGGCAGTGCATGATCATCCTAATGGAGGGTACAGATGAAGTGAGGGATGATCGGAGATCCCTCCTGAACCAGAAATATGAGGCCTTCAGACAAGGGCCTAAGGAAGAGATCGGAGTCACCTACGAGAACTTCCTCAAGATTGTCAACGCCCTCAAAGGATACGGAAGAGTGTTCACTAATGGTGAACTCAATGATAAATTCCTTAGGTCCCTTACGAAGGAATGGGACACAAAGATCTGCGACATCCGAGAGTTTGGCAGACTAGCTGAAACAGACCCGCAAATTCTGTTTGGGAAGCTGATGTCCTATGAGCTTCAGCTGAACACCAGGAAAGCAGAAGAAGAAGCAGAGAAGGCTGCGGCCAAAGAAAAGACTGTGGCTCTAAAAGCCAGTCACTCCAGAAAAGGCAAGGGTGCGGTTTCATACCGTGCCAGGAAAAAGGATGAGGAGGAGGACTCCGAGCCATGCTCCTCCAGCTCAGAGCTGTCGGAGGAGGATTTCTCCCTCATCACCCGAGAGTTCAAGAAGTTCCTCAAGATGAGGAATCAAAGAAAGAGAGACGGCTCCTCCTCCAGGCATCAGAAGAAAAATTATTCTTCTGACAGGTATGCTTCTAAACCGAACAAACATCGCTCCTCTGACATTATTTGCTTTGGATGCAATAAGCTAGGACACGTCGTGGACGACTGCTATCAAGGCAAGAGAGAAAAAGGGAAAGAAGAGGAGCAGAAATCTTCGAGAGATAAGAAGAAAGAGCGGAGCTACATCGCCAAAAGGCCAAAGACACTGAGTGAGTCTGATTCCTCAGACTCCAGTGATGATGAGGAAGCCTACTTCGGGCTGGTGGGTCACTCCGACTCAGAAGGAGAATGCCCCCCATTTACTGGGAAGGTAAAAGCTCACACCCCTCTCTCCGACTCCGACTCTGATCCTGAGTCTCAGGATGATGAACCTGAGGATAGCCCTTCGGCCCGTGAAGCGGAGCTCCACGAGAAGTATGAGCTTCTGCTCAACACTTTCGAGGAGTGCCGTAAGAGACTGAAGGCTGAGAAAAAGGAAGTGAAATTCCTTAAGGGTGAGAGTGTATCCCTAAGGGAAGAGGTCACTAGTTTGATTTCTCTCCGACAGGAGCACCTTGACCTGACTTCAAAGCATTCAGAGTCTCTTAAGCTCCTTGATCTTAAGCAGGAGGAAGTCGACAAGTTGGAAGAACAACTTGCGGCAGAAAGGAAGATCGTCAAGAGCTTCTCTATGCCAAAAACAGTTCTTCCAGTTGTTGATACCTTCTCTACTCAGGCCAAAGGAGCTGGCTTGGGGCATGTAGGGCTATCCGGTTCCTCATCCAGGAGAAACAGGAACCAGAGGAAGAATAAGGCCACCAAGAAGGCCTCTGCTGATGAAAAGGGAAAGGCTCCGCTCAATCCTGTTGCGTTCAGAAAGCCTAGCTTTCCTTGCAACCAACATGACTTTGAATCAACCTTTGGTCATCATTTCCGGCCCTCGGTTGCAAAGCCAAAGAGCCGATATGATGGTTGGACCTTTCCCCGGAACTTCGGTGAGAGTGCCCTCAAGGCACCTTATGAGGAAATCCACATGGGAAATTATGGTCAATTCTCTAGCGGCCATAATGGAAAGTAGGCACCAAAAGCCAAGCCTGTTATATAGAAGGTGACAAAGTCATGTGACTGATGTCACCATGAGGCCTCCACCTCCAGATCCAAGGCCCCAGCTGTACCCACCATTCCCAGGGTAAGGCAGGAGCCTAGGAAGAGGTACAACAGATTCGACTGTTGGTGCTGTGGCAAAGTCGGTCACTTTGTCGTGGATTGTTGGTTTAATCCAAGGTATTACGAGACTCCCTATGTTAGCAATGCGAGGCCGACCACTCGTAGGGTTAACCAACCGAGGGGGAGTATGCTAACCAGGAATCTAGGACCCAAGTTCGATTGGGTTCCTAAGGAAAATTAATTTTGTTTTGCAGGAATGTCCAAAGGCCACCAAAACGCCGATCTGGTATTTGGACAGTGGATGCTCCCGGCATATGACTGGGACAAGAAGCCTGCTGCGTGATTACACTCCAGTCGAGAATGGACCCAAAGTCATCTTTGGAGGGTCAGATCGTGGAGTCACCAGAGGTTACGGTATGATTTCCAACGGTATAATCTCTATCACTAACGTGGCTTATGTTGAAGGGTTAAATCATAACCTGATCAGTGTAAGTCAGTTGTGTGACAAAGGTTATGATGTTAAGTTCTGCAAGGATAAATGTCTGATAATTTCACGTACCTCTTCTGAGACGGTATTATCAGGCATTAGGAGCAGAAATATCTTCTTCTTAGATTTTCTCAGTGTAAATTCATCTACCCCCGTATGCCTTGTGGCAACAGGCAGTGCATCTCTTTGTGATCAATGGCACAAGAGATTGGCACATATAAATTTCAAGACAATTAGTATGCTATTTTCTAAGAACTTAGTAAGGGATGCGCCCATTATCAAGTGCATCAAAGATAGCCCCTGTCATGCATGCCAGATGGGCAAACAGACTCGGGCTACCTTTAAGGGCATTGCAGACAAAGACTCTTCCCGGTGTCTTTATCTTCTACATATGGACTTGTTTGGTCCAATGCAAGTTCATAGCCTGGGAGGCAAGTCCTATACGCTAGTGATAGTTGATGATCATTCTCGGTTTACATGGGTGTTCTTCTTAAAATGAAAGTCAGATACGTTTGACATCTTCACTAGCTTTGTCAAGCAGGTTCAGAACGAATTTAACTGCTCAGTGGTCAAAATTAGAAGTGACCATGGAACAGAATTCGAATCTGGTGCTATGACAGAGTTTTGTGAAGAACAAGGTATCTTTCATGAGTTTTCCTCCCCGCGCACTCCTCAGCAAAATGGAGTTGCGGAGAGGAGAAATAGAACTCTCATTGAAGCCTGCACGACAATGTTGAAAGACGCTTCTCTCCCAGAATACTTCTGGGCAGAGGCTGTCAATACAGCTTGTCATGTACAAAACCGAGCACTGATCAACAAGCATGATCGTAAGAAGAAGCCTTACGAGCTATTGAAAGGCAGGAAACCAACCATGTCCTACTTGAGGATCTTTGGTTGCAGATGCTATGTACTGAATAATGGGAAGTACCCGCGTACTAAATTTGGTGAAAAATGCTTCGAAGGAATATTCATGGGCTATAGTTCCCACAGTCGGGCATATAGGGTCTTCAATAAGAAAACCCTAGTGGTAGAAGAATCAATAAATGTTGTATTTGATGAAGGAAGTTTGCTTAACAGCAATTCTTCTAGTGGTATTCTTGAAGATACAGGTGCACGACTTGAACAGCTGAGTCTGGATGAGACCGCTAAAGATGACACTCCTAAGTACGTCAAAGTTTCCACCTCCACGTCATCTGGAAATGTTGAAGATCAAAATGGAACAAATCCCTTAAAAGAAGGAGAAGCCCAAGAAGTAGTCGAAGCTCCAGACGCCAGACTTCTAGAGCTCCGGCACGTGCGAGATCATCCTAGAGATCAGATCATCGGAGATCCTCGTGTCGGTGTCAGAACTCGAAGAGGTACTATTAACGAAGTATTGCATCTTAGCTTCCTGTCACAGGTTGAGCCAAAGAAGTTCGACGAGGCGAACAAAGATGCGGCATGGATTCTGGCCATGCAAGATGAACTACATCAATTCGAACGTTGCAACGTTTGGACGCTAGTTCCCAGACCATACAAGCAGAATGTGATTGGCACCAAGTGGATCTTCAGAAACAAACTGGATGAACATGGTGTCATCATAAAGAACAAGGCCAGGCTGGTGGCTCAAGGTTACAGACAGGAGGAGGGGATTAACTTCGACCAGACCTTCGCACCAGTAGCAAGGCTCGAGGCAATCAGATTGTTCCTGGCGTATGCTTCGCACAAAGGATTCACAGTCTATCAAATGGATGTGAAATCAGCATTCTTGAACGGAGACCTGAAAGAGGAAGTATACGTCGCTCAACCCCCAGGTTTTGTCGATCCTACTTATCCCAATCATGTTTATTTTCTTAATAAAACTTTATATGGGTTAAAACAAGCTCCACAAGCTTGGTATGAGACTTTATCTAGTTTTCTTCTTGAGAACAAGTTCTCTAGAGGTAAAATAGATAAAACATTGTTTCTCAGGGAAGTCAAAGGCAAGATTTTGCTGGTGCAAATATATGTCGATGACATAATATTCGGCTCAACGGACAACAATCTTTGCAAAAAGTTTTCTAAACTTATGCAAGGAAAGTTTGAAATGAGCAGTATGGGAGAGCTAAAGTATTTCTTAGGACTTCAAGTGAAACAGTCTGAGGATGGAATCTTCATCTCTCAGACGAAGTTCACAAATGAACTCCTTAAGAAATTCGGTATGGAGAGTGCAACCTCTATGAGGACTCCAATGGGATCCACTATGTCTCTGGATAAGGATGAGAAAGGTAAACCTTTCGATGAAACCAAATACAGAAGCATCATTGGATCCCTGCTCTACCTTACTGCCAGTAGACCGGATATCATGTTCTCCACATGTGTCTGTGCCAGATATCAGGTGAACACTAAGGAATCTCACTATGTCGCTGCAAAGCGAATTCTAAGATACCTTAAAGGTACTCCCAATCTTGGCTTGTGGTACCCGAGAAATAATGATGTCGAGCTAATAGGTTTTTCAGATGCTGATTTTGCAGGGAGTAGGGATGACAGGAAAAGCACCTCCGGGACGTGTCAATTCCTCGGACGAAGGCTTGTTTCATGGAATAGCAAGAAATAGAATTGTGTTGCAACCTCCACAGCAGAGTCTGAGTACATCTCGGCAGGCAGCTGTTGTGCACAACTCCTATGGATCAGAAACCAGCTAGCCGACTACGACCTTCAGTTCAAGGAAGTTCCAATGTACTGCGACTCCTCCAGTGCAATTGCAATTGCCAACAACCCGGTATCGCACAGCAGAACGAAGCATATTGAAGTGTGATACCACTTCATTCGGGAGCACGTGGTGAACAAGGACATTTCTCTCTGTTATGTCCCCATGGACAAGCAGATTGCAGATATATTCACAAAGCCCTTAGACGAAGCCAAGTTCAGTCTCTTCAAAACTGAATTGGGAATGCTAAATTATGAGGAATGAAGACTACCGAAGCTCCAGGATCATGCATCTAGAGGGAGCCTCTGCAGGTACTCAAGCTGAGCACAGGCGCAAGAACTGAGGGGGAGCAAGGTACTCAAGTATGAGCACAAGAGCAAGAACTGAGGGGGAGAAGGGGTCAAATGCTACAGACCCCGATTTGCAGAAGCCGAAAAGGGGGAGATTACCCTCTCGGCACCCTCTCGGCTAAGGCTAAGGTGGCTCCAAGCTTGCTCTCAAGAAATGCTTGCTCTCAAGAAATTGGTATTGGTAATGAATAACTCACTCAACTCAATTTCAAGTTTATGATTTTCATTCCTATATGCTTTATTCACCTTAGCTTGTAGGGTTTAGGCTTCTTCAAATAGGGGGAGATTGTTGGGTATTGTATCCACAACGTACCTGATTTGAAGAAGCCCCTGTACAAGCTAAGGTAAATAGGCAATGTTTTTGACAAATTATCTCAAGTTGTGCTTGCAGTTATTCCACGCTAAGTGCACACCAATGTCTGGGTGCAGTAGGTCAATATACACGGGTATGCACGACGTAATCCCTCGTTGAGCAGATCAGTGTGTTGGCCTACGTGTACTCTCTCTATTGGAGTGCACTTACTTTCAAGTACAGGGCTGTGATCTTGCAAGAGCAGACAAGGAGCAAGGATGGGTCAAGGAGCACATCATGGGTGAAAAGACGAAAATTCTTCTAAGTGTAAATCGGCGAGAATCGCCAAGTGATTCTCGCCGATTCGGCAAGAATCACTAGTGATTCTCGCCGAATCGCCGAGAATTAGTGGCTTATTCCCGCCGACTCGATCCAACTACACTTCGAAGCAAGCAACTCTGATTCTAAGTAAGAATCGACGAGAATCACCAAGTGATTCTCGCCGATTCGGCGAGAATCACTAGTGATTCTCGCCGAATCGTCGAGAATCACTGGCTGATTCTCGCCGTCTCGACCCGGCTAAATCAGTGCGTGCAACCAAGTCAAATTCGACGAGAATCATCTTTGATTCTCGCCGAATCATCGAGAATCACCTTTGATTCTCGACGACTCGACGAGATTCACTTTCGATTCTCGCCGATTTTGACTTGGCAATTTTTCTGGAAATTCCTGAACCAGATTCTGCTGCTGTCAATGTCCTGGACCGGGATTTAGGGATTCTTCTTGTGGGTCCCACAACGGTCATATTGAAGTTGTCTACAGTATAAATACAGGGTATTTTTGAACAGTACACAAAAACACACAGAAAGAAGCCGAGCACGATCTAAACCTAATATCGCGAAACAGTTCCGCCGCCGCCGTCGCTGCTCGCTAGTTGGTCGCCGCTTTTGATCGAGATTTCTTCCTGATCTTCCAGCGACAGAAGCTTAGCCAAGCTTAGAGTCTCACGCGTCTATCCAGAGATCCCTTGTCTCTCGATTTGTTGATCGGGAAAAACTTCCCCGTCCGAATCGATCGAGACGACCGATCCTCGTGTGACCGTTGGAAGACCTAGCTAGCTTCGCTACGAAGTTTGGATCTCCAAAGTACAGCAGCCGCACATCGTCGTCGTCGCCGATCCCGTGAACCTAGCCGCCGCTCATCTTGCCGCCGCCGGTTCCGGGGAGATCCTCTCCAAGAGAGTTCTAGGGTTGTGGACTCTTCGTGGACTTCAAGAACACGTCGTCAACGAAGAGGGACACCTTGGTCTCCAAACGTAGTTTGTATCTTTTGTACATTCTAGTTTTTCTTTTGTTGTAAAGGAACGTAGGTTCCTAGTTGTAAGGGTTGGGTGCAACCCGTGTTGTGGGAGTGTTGACTCCTACGTGTGGAAGGGTTCCTTCCGATAGTGCAAGGATTGGATTTCAATCCTGTTGGTGAAGAGACCGAGTCATCCCTTGTTGGGAGATAGGTCGAAGGGGGAAAGTGGATGTACCCAACTCGGGGAACCACTATAAATAGCTTGTGTATTCTATGTGCTGTGCTGTTTATTTTTATTGTGCAGGTACAAGTTCAAATTCCGCAAAAACGCTGCACGTCACCTATTCCCCCCCCCCCCCCATAAGTGAAGATAGTTGACATTAGGTGGACTTTCAGACACACTCTACATAATTGAAGAAAGCATTAAAAATTATTCTCATACACTCACACACACAACATGGAATTTAAAAGAACAAAATGAAAACCTAACTCATACACTCACACACACAAATTAAAAACGAAATGAAAGGTACCTAAAAATTAAAACAACTACTTTTTATACTTAGATTTTACCGAAAACACATAAAAAGAACTAATCAAAATTAAAAGAACAAAAGTTTTTCAAAACAAAGAAAAAAACTAAAGCCTTTCAAAAATTAAAATTACAATTTTTTCATTCTTAGGATTTCATAAAAGTGATTAAAAAGTGAAAAGAATAAAAACGTTTTACAATCCTAAAACAAAGTTAAGCAAAAAATAAAATCACTTTTAAACCTTTTTTTATAAATTCATAAGAATGAAAACATAAAACCTAAAACATGAATAAGATAAAAATCAAAATGAAACTATCCTAACAACATTTTTTGCAAGTAAAAATACTATAGCTTTTATCATATTAGCAAAACAAAATAATATTAATTAAAAACATCTCTTACAAACTCGCACAGACATTTCATAAAGAGAAAAACAAAGATGAAACTACGTATAAAATGAAGAAGAAAGTGGGCACACAAGTTCATTCCAAAGTCATTTAAGAAGAGAAAAGCAAACATATTTTTATTGATTAAAATGAACTATTACAAAGCTAATACAAAGCTAATACAGACATAAAAAGAGAGGAGGAGAAAGTTCTCCTTACATGGCAATGAAATCCATAAGGGCAGCCCACAAAACACACGAAATTTTGGCTCAAAAAAGTGAACCCTTGGACCTTACAGAAATGGGCTATTTATAGGGAAAATTTTATAAGTACACGCCCGCCGACACGGACGTGTCGGGGGGGCGTGTCAGCACTATTTGTGATGTCATCCGGTGATTTGACGGAAGCATTAACTTGCAGCTGAACACGAGGATGTCACGCCCTTGATCACGGGGGTGACGGTGGGCGGGTCAGGGAGGTGGAACTGGGCACGGGTTGCGTCAAAAGTTGCCGGTGGCGTCTTGTCTGTCCAGGTGGAGGAGACATGCCCTATGTAATGGGCGTGTCATGGGGCGTGTCGAGTTGGGTTGACGAACGTCGAGCATGGTTTTGTCGATAGCATGATATGGGCCTTGGTCACGGGGCGTGTCAAATGACACGGGCGTATGACCGGGAGTGTGACCGGGCCTGTCAAACTTTTCTCCTCAAATTCTTCTGATTCCACAGGAAATAAAGTGTCACGGCCTGGTCACGGGCGTGACCCAAAGTACACGGGCGTGTACTTACTTTTTTGGGCAATTTTCTGCAAAGTTTTTGGAAATCAAATTAAACTTAAGTTAGTACAATTTTTACAAAAAGAAATCAATTAATTAAATAAAACTTACTAAAAAACAAAATTAAACTAAAATGACATAATAAAAATACTATAAAAAAGGTATATTTACAACTTATCATGAAGCTACACGTTCTTGACATTATTTTATATCCAACTCCACCTGCTCTATCTCCGATCGCCACCGCCCACCGAAACTAAGAAATGAGGACCTCATCGTGGCTTTGGAGCTAGTGATCGACAAAGCTTGTGAGCTATACGAAAAGCTGTGTCAAGTATCCTGTTTCGTTGCAAGCTTAGTGTCCTGTGTGTGAATGTTTTTTGCGTTCTTTTGCAATATATTGGTGCGTTTTGCATTTGGAAACTTTATGAAAAAATGTTCTGTGTTCGGATCAAAATTGTGCACCCACTGTAGCATTTCGTGCATTCGTGCATATAAGAAAATGTTAAAGTCTAAGACAAAATGCAATGGAGGAGAACTTGAAGAAACCTCATGTTCCTAATAATTGGGCAGTTGACTAATGTACTCTTAAATCTAGAGTATTAAATATAGCCAATTTTCTGCATCCAAATAGACACTTATGAAGATCAATATTTAGGCTTTGTTTGGCGCGGCTCATTTGCTCCTGTGAGTTTGGTCAAAATTGCCATAATCATAGAATGTATGTTTGGCAAGACAGGTTATGACCGCTGCCAAGAAAATAAACTAGTTTGAGCATAAAATGGAAGAACTTCTTTAGGTGAGGTCATGCATTCACGAACGACAGTTCATGACCACCTTGTTCACGACTGCCACCACCGTGGCAAACAAAGCATTAATATCGCGGTTCATGATAAAGCTTAGGGACATTCATGATATTATAACATATTTTATTAATTAACTTTAAATTGTTATTTATAAATGATATTTATATACGGATATTATATGTAAGCCATGCTATAACGATTGGAGCCATTCATTTGAATCATTTGGATCAACTGCAAATTGAATCCGTTCAAAAAATTTACAAAAACAGGATCAATTCAAATAAATAGGATAATTTGGACAGTGAAAATCAACTCAAAGAGGATCATTTTCAACAGTGAAAATTTGTCCATAGACAAAAATTAAATTACTTGAAATATATCATGAAATACATTAGTCTAAACAACATTAAAATCACAATAAAATATCCAAATGCTGAGGCTTATGCTCTTCTTAGTCGATTTCATCTTGAACATCTTCCCCACCTAAACATCTTCTCCACCTATTTAACAACCAAACGTTAGAGAATGAGTGTAATATAAAAAATGGTTAATGAAAACATTGAGATAATTCTAACCTTGATGAAATGAAGAAACTATTGATTCTTGAGTTGCAATATAATAGGTCATTGTACACTTATTCTTTACCTGCATTAGTGTAATAAAATACAATTATTTATAAATAGATAATGATAATTTAAGGTTAATATTTGAAGTTCTATGTACCGGTAATTTTAATTTGACAGTTGTTGTTGTTGGCTCTATATTCTTTGAAGATTGACCACACTATTTCTTGTTATGTCCAGTCACTCCACAGTTGGAGCACGCATACTTTTTACCTGATCTTTTTAAGTAATATTTTTTATTGCTCAATTCATCTGGGTCCTTCCTTCTTGCTTGCATCGAAGGTCTTCTAGTCTTCGTGGGTTTAACATTCCATGGTAGAACAATATTTTGATTAGCACATGGACACTCTCTTTGCCCTTTAATAGGACTCAATAAATGTTCATATGCTTTCAAGAAGGTGCTTTTCTTGTACCAAAAATCTACGTAGTCTTCAACCCTTTCTCGTTTGTAGAAAATGCATGCTATTGCATGGACGTATTGAATTTCATATAGTTCCCACCTTTTGCAAGTGCAACTTTTTGTTGATAATTCAACATTACATTTATCCCCGTCACATCCTTTTATCTCAAATTTTTCATTGCCATTTCATTCTAAAATATATTCATGAACTTCTTTTTTATTGTTCTCTACTATTTTTGGATGTTGGGACAAATATCTCCACTTGTTCTTAACATCCTATCTCTTTGTGTTTATATTCTTCTCATCATAATTATTCTTATTATCTCAAGCATTGTTATAATGGGTTTGCCTCTTGCCTTTAAGATCACGTTGTTGAAATATTCACACAAATTGTCTAGGAGCATATCACACTTCAAACACGTTCTAAAATGCAGCCTAGCCCAATTTTTTGGATATCTTCCCCTTAGCCAATTGTATGCCTCTATATTGCATGCTCTCAGCTTTTCCATTTCATAAATAAAATCAACAACCCTACTAGCAGATGCAGCTCTCCACAATAAATTTTTCAATTGCAATCCTTTATGTTTTTGCTTAAAATTACCATACGTATGTTTAAGAGAAAATCTATGCTCCACATTTGGAAGTAATTCTTCAACTGCACATATGAGACCTTTTTGTTTATAAGACATGATAGTCCACACATAGTTATTAACAACATTAAAATCCTGTAATAGAACACCAATAAACCATTCCCATGACTTTCTATTTTCCCGTCTTACCATGGAATATTCAATTGGATACATACCATTATTCCCATCAAGACCGACTGCACATTGGAAAACACCGCCAGTTGAGGTCTTCAGGTGTGTTCCATAATGGGTCGACAACCTGCAAGAAAATCTAGCTTCAAATCACACCAACATATATATAATATCTTAAAAAAACTCATTCCTGAATCCAAACTTTGTTTACAATGGACATTCACTGTCGTGTTTGGATTTGCACGATGGATTTCTTCACAATAATCCCATAAGCTAGCATATTGATGCACCTCTGTGCCATGAATGATCTTACTAACATGCTTTTTGGCTCTATACATTTTCCAAATTGAGAGAGATGCTTTATTTTCCATTTACATAAGCTCTCGCATCGAAGTAACCGGCCACTCAGGGTTACTCCTAAGGTGGTTTTGATATTTATTTGCAAGATAATCTGAGGTACAATGCTTAGAGCTTGTAGCTCTACGTCACGTTTGTTCTCCTTTTATGGTCTTCACTTGAAAAGTTTTATCACTTCGAGATATAAAGGAAGTGTACATTATCCAACCACATTAACAAGTGACCTGAATTTTATTACTACAGTTCTTTGTAAATGTGATTAGTTTTCCTTGCATATTAGAGTATGTTCTAACTGCTGCTCTAAATTCTTCAACTGTATTGAAACACAACCCCATCTCAAATTGAAAATTTGATTCGCCTGCATTTCCTTGATAAATTTGATACCGTGATGATTTGTTCTTGTTAGAGTTAGAGGTTTTTTGACATTTTCCCTTAGAGTATTCAACCATTTGATTATGTTCATTCCTATGCACTTCTGTTGGCACCTTCAACCCGACCCATTCAATAGCTTCATCAACATTTTCATCGTACTCTATATCATCATTCTCAAAATCATCATCTAGAATGTCATCACTAAAACTGGAATCATTCTCATCTATCTCATCTACGTTGCTAAATGATTCACCACTATTCTCAATCTAAAATATATTTGGTGCTACGTATCAAAGTTACTTTGAACTTCAATAATTTCAGCGTAAACATCCACTTCGCTTTCACTTTTCATATGTCAAAAAGATTTTTAACATCTTCATCAGTTGCTAATAAAATCGTATTATTGCAATTTTCTTGACCACTTAAATTGTTAAAAAATCTATTCCATCCCAAGTGACCAAGAAGGGTAGCCATTTCGTACAAACTAACAACACTAAAACACTACAATCACAGTAGTCAAAGCAATTGATCACATCAAGATTATATGATATTCTAGTAGAACCATAAAAAGAGCCTAAAATGTGCATTCTGATGGTAACAATGAAGTGTCATGTGGCATGTACATTGGCCTCTCTCTAGCATTTTGATCTCTCAGGTTCCACGATATTCTGATGGATAAATTCATTTGTAGAAATATGGTGGAAATTAAAATCAAATGCATAAATAAATAGATTGATAAAACTATAGTAGAATCAACATAGACCAGATACAAAGAGTGCAGTGACTTGAATAATGAAAATTATTCATGTGAATTCATTAGTTTTAATTTGGTTTCCTCACAAGATTTTTAGTCAAAAAAATCCTACAATTAACAATGCTTAAAACTGTAAAAATAATGAGGTGAAAAAAATGAAAGATATAATTTTGTAAAATCAAGGTCTCTGATATCATGAAGCAAAGATATCAGATGATGTGCATCAGATTGTGGTGTAGCACTAATAATATCCTAGGGGATATGTTACCAACAATTGATCGAAGAACCACCCCATGCACGTAGGGAAGGCATACCCCACCTGCAGCAATAATAAGTACATGTATCAGTTGAGGCATAAGAATGATGTGTTTTCCCAAATTTAAACCTGTGATAATATGATGCTAATTTTCAGGGAAGCATGAACATGTAAAAGGTGATATGAAGTTGGCAAGGTTCTGGTAAGTACACAGTGAAATAAGTTATGGGATATCAAACTAATTTTTTTAAAAAAGATGCAAACCATGCACTAGAGTGAATTTGACTATATTTCTATAGTCTCATATTCTAATTGAAACCTTTATAACATTGAATACTAAGAAAAGAATGAATTAACTGTAGTGTAAGGGATAAATAAGTACACTATGAAAAATGCATTTCACTAAACATCACAATAGTATGTCAAAGATTAGAGGCAGAGAGTGTAGCAGTAGGAGGACAAGTATGCAGCAGCATCGTGAAGAGATCCAGTGTTCTTCATAGCAGCAATATAGTTCACGATTAGATCGAAGATTGCAACGGAGAGCGCAGCAGCCGGAGAGCGCAGCAGTTGGAGAGTGTAGCAGCTGGAGAGTGCAGTAGCAGCCAGAGAGTGCAGTAGCAGTCGGAGAATAGAGCAACACCCGTAGACCACAGTAGCAGAAGTATACCTCTGGACAGTAGAGTTGTCCCTGAAGGATCTCTTGCCCGAGAGTTATCGCCTGATGGATCTCTTGCAGGATAGTTTTTACTGGAGACGTTCACGGATGTGCATAGTCAGCGGCAAACAAAACTGAAGTTTTGCAGTTGTGCACAATGAGCTTTACGGTAGGGTTTTGTGGAGCCCTAATTTACTTCCCAAATCACCCCTCAAAAAATAGAATAAAGAGTCATAAATTATTATCTGGATTTTAAAAATGGGGACAAATAAAATGGGGGTGCAAAGTGCTTATATTAGAATTATGGGGTGCAAAGTGCAAATATTTGAATTGTGGGGTGCCAAGTTACTTTGAACTTCAATAGTTTCAACGTAAACATCCACTTCTGTTTCACTTTTCGTATGTCTAAAAAGATTTTTAACATCTTACTCAGTTGCAAATAAAATCATATTATTGCAATTTTCTTGACCACTCAAACTTTGAAAAAATCTAATCCATCCCAAGTGACCAAGAAGTGTAGCCATTTCGTACAAACTATACAACACTAAAACACTATAATCACAGTAGTCAAAGCAATTGATCACATCGGGATTATATGATATTCTAGTAGAACCATAAAAACAGCCTGAATTGTGCATTCTGATGGTGAACAATGAAGTGTCATGTGGCATATACATTGGCCTCTCTAGCATTTTGATCTCTCAGGTTCCACGACATTCTGATGGATAAATTCATTTGTAGAAATATGGTGGAAATTAAAATCAAATGCATAAATAAATAGATTGATAAAACTACAGTAGCATCAATATAGACTAGATACAAAGTTTGTAGTGACTTGAATATTGAAAAATATTCATGTGAATTCATTAGTTTTAATTACATTTCCATACAAGATGTTTTAGTCAAAAAAATCCTACAATTATCAAAGCTTAAAACTGTAAAAATAATGAAGTGAAAAAATGAAAGAAATTTTTTTTTAAAATCAAGGTCTCTGATATCATGAAGCAAAGTTATCACATGATGTGCATCAAATTGTGGTGTGGCACTAATAATATCATAGGGGATATGTGACCAGCAATTGATCGAAGAACCACTCCATGCACGTACGGAAGCCATACCCCACCTGCAGCAATAATAAGTACAGGTATGAGTTGAGGCATAAGATGGATGTGTTTTCCCCAATTTGAACCTGTGATAATATTATGCTAATTTTCAGGGAAGCATGAACATGTAAAAGGTGACATGAAGTTGGCAAGGTTATGGTAAGTACACAGTGAAATAAGTTATAGGATATCAACCTAATTTTTTTTAAAAAGATGAAACCATGTCACAAGAGTGAATTTGACTATATTTCTATATTTTCATATTCTAATTGCAACCTTTATAACATTGAATACTAAGAAAAGAATAAGGAGAGGCAAGCCTAGAGACAAGTCCTCACTCGCCCCGCTAGATTACCCAATCAAGACCTTATTCTAATTGCAAATAAAATCATATTATTGAAATTTTCTTTGTCACTTAAAATGTAAAAAATCTAATAAATCCCAAGTGACCAATACGTGTAGCCATTTCGTGTAAACTATACAGCACTAAATTATTCTAATCACAGTAGTCAAAGCAATTGATCACATCAAGCTTATATGATATTCTAGTAGAACCATAAAAAGAGCCTGAATTGTGTATTCTGATGGTGAACAATGAAGTGTCATGTGGCATGTACAATGGCCTCTCTATAGCATTTTGATCTCTCAGGTTCCACGACATTCAGATGGATGAATTCATTTTTAGAAATATGGTGGAAATTAAAATCAAATGCATAAATAAATAGATTGATAAAACTACAGTAGCATCAACATAGACCGAATACAAAGATTGCAGTGACTTGAATAATGAAAAATATTCATGTGAATTCATTAGTTTTAATTTGGTTTCCTCACAAGATGTTTTAGTCAAAAAAAATCCTACTATTATCAAAGCTTAAAACTGTAAAAATAATGAATTGAAAAAAATGAGAGATAAAATTTTGTAAAATCACATCATGTGCATCGGATTGTGGTGTAGCACTAATAATATCTGAGGGGATATGTGACCAACAATTGATCAAAGAACCCCCACATGCACGTAGGGAAGGCTTACCCCACCTGCAACTATAATAAGTACAGGTATCAGTTGCGCCATAAGAAGGATGTGTTTTCCCTAATTTTAACCTGTGATAATATTATGCTAATAGTCAGGGAAGCATGAACATGTAAAAGGTGATATGAAGTTGGCAAGGTTCTGGTAAGTACACAGTGAAATAAGTTATGGGATATCAACCTAATTTCTAAAAAAAGACGCAAACCATGTCACAAGAGTGAATTTGACTATACTTTTATAGTCTCATATTCTAATTGCAACCTTTATAACATTGAATACTAAGAAAAGAATGAATTAACACGAGTGTAAGGGATAAAAAGTACATTATGAAAAATGCATTTCACTAAACATCACGATAGTATAAAAAATATTAGAGGCAGAGAGTGTATCAGCAGGAGGACAAGTATGCAGCAACAGCGTGAATAGATCTATTGTTCTTCGTAGCAGCAATATAACTCATTATTAGATCGAAGATTATAGCCAGAGACCGCAGCAACCGTAGAGCGCAGAAGTTGGAGAGCGTAGCATCTAGAGAGTGTAGTAGCAGCCAGAGAGTGCAGTAGCAGTCGGAGAGAGCAGCTACAGCCGTAGAGCACAGCAGCAGTAGTGTACCTCAAGACAAGAATGCAGCAGGAGATAGATGGTAAAGTTATCCCTGAAGGATCTCTTGCCGGAGAGTTATCGCCTGATGGATCTATTGCAGGATAGTTTTTAGAGGAGCCGTTCACGAATGTGCACAGTCAACGGTGAACTAAATTGAAGTTTCGCAGATGTGCAACGTGGGCTTTAAAGTATGGTTTTGTGGAGCCCTAATTTACTTCCCAAATCACACTAAAAAAATAGAATAAAGAGTCAGAAATTATTAACTGGATTTTAAAAAAGGGGAGAAATAAAATGGTGGTGTAAAGTTCCTATAATTGTAGAATTATGGGCTGCAAAGTGGCATGATTTGAATTATGGTTTGCATAGTGCCAAGGATACCTAATAAGGGGTGCAAAGTTCCAAAAATTCACGTAGCTCCACTGACTGTCAGTAGAATATGTCGTGCGGCCCCGACCGGATCTTCTAGTATATGTTTTGTGACCGATGTGAATGTTATAATTTGGTATCAGACTCTGGTATCGGTCTTTCTTAAGGTAATTTGTGGATGAATTCTTTTAAGAGGGTGGTGAGCATATATATGTGTGTTACTGTTATAACATGAAAGAACACATGAATGTACACTTATGAATGTAAATACACTTGTTTGAGCAACCTGCGTATTCCTAAAATTAGTTTTTGGCAATATGTTTGGTCGCCTAATTGTGTATATCACGATTTTAGGTGACTAGAAGTGGTGCAGAGCAGTCCTAAACCAGTACTCTGAGGAGAGTAGTGCGCCTAGTGACGTGCCTGCACCACCTTCAACTAAAACCATACGATTGGTGGATAAAGTGGCGTTCGCCATGATTAATGCTCAGCTGGGGAGGCAGGTGCAACCTCCTGCCCGTGTTGTGGGCCAGGTGCCTCTTGGTGTGGATGAACCTATAATGGCAGATCAAGTGGCTGTAGAGCCTTTGCTCCAAGAAGAGCGGCAAAGAAATAGCTAACGTATATGATGAGCTTTAACCCTTCAATGTTTATGGGGACTGGGACCCCAACACATGCAGAGGACTTGCTCTCTCGGGTTAAGAGAGTCATGTCGACAATAGAGAAGGAGGAGTGGCAGAAGATTACTATAGCCACTTTCCTTTGCACGGTGAGGTATGGTTATCTTTGGATGAACTAGAATTACTTCACTTTGTTGGAATACAAATCACCAATATCTTAATGGATGAGTTTTCTATATTATTTCTGGCGCGATATATTCAGTCAGCGTAGAAAATCACGATGGAGGATCCATTTCAGAGATTAACCCAGGGCGAGGGTAGTGTGGACGACTATTTGCATGAGTTCACGAGATTGGGGAGATATGCAGGCTCAACTTTTACTGATGAGGAGCACAAGACCAACTGTTTCTATGAAGGACTGGACGACGATCTGAGGCTGTTGCTCTCAGGTCGAATGACACAGGGTTTTCTAACCTTGGTCAATATAGCCCGATCTCTGGAGCTGGACATAAAGCGCGTTCAGCATAAAAATGACATATCATTAAATAGGTTAGTGTTTAAAGTATTGAATTCATCGAAGACTGGGCATCGAAGGTGCAACAAAAAGCCCAAATCTTCTGGACCAAACACTTCATCTGTTAGTTCTGGGCATCGTCTGGGAAAGGAGGCCCAATACTTTGTTTTATTTGTGGTAAGCTGAGACACATTACACGCAAGTGTTGGAGTGGCATATCAGAAACGAAGGTAGGAGCATCTTATGATGAGAAAGGGAAGACGGTGGAGTCAACTACGTCCCATCATGCCCCAGCCCAACCTAGAGTGTACAACCTTGGAAAGCAAGAGGACATCAAGCATGGCGATATGGTTACATGTATGAGATAGATTTTAGATTTAGTGCTTTTTATACCTTAGACAATAAGCCCCGGTCGTATGATTGTCGTATTAGGCTTTGTCTTAATCTTGGACTGTCCGGCGAGAGAACTGTTTGATATAGGAGCTTCACACTCCTGTCTTCCTGAGGACTTCGTGTCGCGTATTGCAGTGCCTTTTTCAGTGGCAAAGGATAGTCTAGATGTGCTACTTCCTAACGGGCGTTTGATGCATGTGGACAGAGTCTGCCGTAAAGCTGCAGATTTTGAATCGAGATTTCGACTTCGAAGCGTCACTACTGTCGATAATAGAGTTTGATGTAATTTTTGGCATGGATTGGCTCTCAGAGCAACGTACATACATCAATTGCAGTCTCATGATGGTCAAACTTGGGTTGAATACATGTCAAGAAACTACTTTCTCTGGTATGATGGGGTCGAGCAAGTCGCTGATGTCTGCTCTTCAAGTAGTCAAAGCAGTACGCGAGGGTGTAGAGCTATTATTCACCCAACTAGAGCCTAAGAAGCCCAAGCCTAGTTTGAGCAATATTTGTGTGATATCGGAGTTTGTTAATGTTTTCCCCGAAGATCTCCATGGTTCTCCACCTCAGAGAGAGATCAATTTCATCATCGAGTTGGTGTCAGGTGCCATACCCGTGTCATGATCTTCGTATCGCTTAGCACCGAGGGAAATGGAGGATTTGAAGCCACACCTTCAAGAACTGTTAGAGCAAGGGTATGTGTATCCAAGTTCGTCACCTTGGAGTGCACCGATCCTCTTCATGAAGAAGAAAGATGGTTGTCTACGGCTATGAATCGAATATTGGAAATTGAATAGGCTGGCAAAGAAGAATAAGTACCCGATCCCGAGGATCTATGATCTATTCTATCAATTAATTACATCGACTGTGTACTCGAATCTACATCTAAAATATGGATATTATTAGTTAAGAATCGGGGGAAAGTGACATCCCTAAGATGGTGTTCAGTACACGGTATGAGTATTATATGAACAAAGACATGGCTTTATACATGGTTAAATGTCAAACATGTGCCCTATTGAAGGACGAATGTAAGAAGCCTAGAGGATTTTTGAAGTCATCACTTATACCAAAATGGAAGTTCAACGAAATATTCATGGATTTCATGCATGGTTTACCGAGATCGCAGAAAGGGAACAATGACATTTGGGTGATCATTGATTGTTTGATGAAGGGGTCTCACTTCATTCGATATATGATTGGTGGAAAAGCTGGCGAAGCTTTTCGTGGACAATATTGTATGATTGCATGGTGTGCCTTGTAGCTTCGTTAGTGACCGATATGGGCACTTCACATCTAATTATTAGAGGATTATACATCAACTATTGGGTACTAAGATGAAGATCAGTATAAAATTTCATCCGCAAACAGATGGCATACCGAGAGGGTAAATAAGATGATGGAGGACATGCTTTGCATGTGTGCCCTAGATTTCAAGAAGAGGTGGGAGGACCACTTGTATATGATCAAGTTCTCCTATAATAATACCTACCAAACAAGCATTCAACTGACGTCCTTCGAGGCCCATATGGTTGGAAGTGTCGTACTCCCTCGTCATTGTTGGAGACGGGCGAATCAATGTTGTTTAAGCGGAAGAAAGTCGAGGATGCAACTTCGACTATTCGGACAGTCTAGGAGCATCTGCTGATCGCTCAAGATTAGCTTGCTAAATATTATAATGCCAAGCACAAAAACATTGAGTTCGTTGTGTGCGATTGTGTGTATTTGAAGATCAAACCATTCAAGGGCGTATCAAGGTTTCGACGCTTGAAAAAGCTATGTTCGAGATAACTTGGGTCATTTTTGAAATTACAGCTCATAGGTGAAGCCGCCTATCGATGAAGCTTTCAACAGAACTAGGAGGGCATGATGTATTCCACATATTGGTATTGCGGAAGGTAGTGCTAGAGCCTACGTAGGTGGTTGGTGAGGATAAGGTATCGATTAATGGTGGGTTAATAACAAAGGTCAAGCTCACTCGTATAGAGGACATTAAAGTAAAGAAGCTTCAGAATAAGTCTATTAGGATGGTCAAGGTCCATTGGGACAACAGTTACAGTGAAGAACTATCTTGGGAGTGGGAGCAAAACATGAGAGCGGAGTTCCCCGAGCAATTCACTTGTGGTACCTATTGTAATATTATTACTTCTATAATTTCCTTCACGACATAATTTCAGGATGAAATGCTTTAAGTTAGGGGGTTTTGTAATGCCACAAATGTCACGTGGCCAGAGTTTGACTCTATGAATTACCGCCTGGCGGTAGGGTTATCGTCGGCGGTAGTGTTGGAAGTTGGGGGTGGACTTGCTCTCTGCGAGTTACCGAACAACATTAGTGAGTTACCACGCTGCGTTAGTAAGTTACCGCACCGCGACAATCTGGCGGGATCAGCGGAAGATCTTACGGTAAGCTACAAGCTAGTGGTAGTAATACTGTTGGCGGTAGTGGGCTCAATTCACGTGGCATGACTATCGACGAGGTACAATATAGCGGTAGAGTGTATCGCATAGCGGTAGTGGTTGGTTTTATAACCAGTGCACTCGATACCAATTGGCCGTAGTGTGTTATCACACGGAGGAAGTAGGATGGAAATGACGTAGCACAATGTCAACTTGTGATTATATGACGTAGGCAGTGGGATTGTAAAGAAAGTTGTCAATTGAGGTACCTCATTATAAAGCCTAAGAAGTGGCATTTTCAATTCATTTTCTCTTGAGTCCAACTTATTCTGAGCGGCTAAAGGAGGGAGTAGGAGAGAAAAATGAAGGAGAATCCGCCATAGTTGAAGTTTTAGAGTTTCAATTCATGAGCCAAGTTCAGATCTACGGAGGCAAAGCCGTTGCGGTCATTTCCATCTTGCTAGATCCTCTCCCATGGCGCTACAACGAACGTCAAGGGTAACGATCCTGCTTCTTGGACATGTGAAGTCCTTTATTTTGGCATGTGAGGGTAGATGCTTCACAAGCACGTGGATGCAGTTCTCCTGATGGGTAGATCATTTGTATCTTCATTTTGTTTGCATTTAGAATCCGGAATTGAAGCACGGTATAGACATGATATGTGAAGCCCATCGAGATAGGTTGGTCTGCATTGGTGATGGTTGTTTTGTGTCACAACCCGCATTTTCACCGCATAAAAAGGCTTATCAGAGTAAGGGAAAATGCGCGTCATGATGCCATGTCAGCAGGGGATAACTGCGGACGCTCCGGCAGACACCGAACTAATCATGAAGAAAGGTTCTTTTTAAGTTATTTTAAGGAAAGTCAGCTAAATGTAGTAGTTAGTCGTATCCCTAGGCTTAGTGGCTCATCTAGTCCACGAATCAAAATATATTATACGCTGCGGAAAAATACTTGATTAGATTAACTCAAACATCCTACTTGAGTAAAAACGTCCCTAAAGGACAACTCATGTTATGCAAGACTCTAAATTTCTTATAGTAGGAAAGATAGCTTTTATGGTCGCTAAAAATAACAAGTTAGAGTTTCAAATTATGCAATGCATGAAGTAATAGTAGTAGATTTTGTAGTCGAAAATAGCTAACATGCATTCCTAGCATAAATCCTCTCTGAGAAGAAGTAATCCACATCCACATTTAAAGAAACAAGCAGCTAGCATGTATCAAAGAACTAATAATTCAGTGGGCGCCAACAAACTGACATGAACCCACGAACAAAAGTATGTCTGAACTAGTAAAACTAAACAAACAACAAACTATCTCTAAGACGAGGCCACAACCACGACAAACACTGCCGCCCAGAAAACTCCAAAACAAGTACTGCTAACTACTACTCCTCTGAACCTGAGACATTCCAAAGACAGAACACCTCAGCAAGAAGGTACAAATGGTGGCAGGAAAAGTAATAAGCCAAAATAAACAAAGGTCAACAGGGGTACCAACCCAAGACAAAAGCACTGAAGTAAAGTACAAAAGAAAACAGAGCATCAAAAAGAAAAGAACTCTTACGTGATTAATCACGTTCAACAAGAGTACACCAGATGTACGAGGCTATAAGGTGACTTCATGAATATTTCACCAGAAAGAAAATACAAAACCTTTATTAGGAACCTATGGTCGTCTCTATCCAAAAACACGAGAGAAGTGGTCACTCTTGGACACACCACCCAAAAATACGGGCGAGGTGGTCACTCTTAGACACACTACCCAAAAACAAAATGGATATATAATCCGTCTAACTGCGAGGGAGTCTCATACTCTCCACCATACACCGCAAACATTCAAAAACCAGGTAGACTTCCACAGGGCACTAGTGAAGGTAACAAACACCGCGGAGGTGGAATCGTCCACTAACTCCCGCATTCAAGAAATCCAAAGAAACCGCAACACAAATATCTCGAGATTTGGCTCGTCAGACTCTACTTGACATTACTAGATACAAGACCAGGTTGATCAACCTCTAAGAGCTATTTACAATCCTAGATAAATTCTAACGTGTTTAATAACGAAAGATAAGGCATGCATAGACATCACTAAGACACACCAGGAATAATTGACCAAAACCAGACAAGATCGGGCTTTCCAAGACAAAACTTTACAAAAACCAAGGATCGCTGAAACGATTAATCATAACAATGATTTGGAAGAATAAGCGCAAAAAATTTTAAAGAACATGAACGTATAGCCGTTACCATTAGATCGGACAAAGAGAGACGAGGGGAAACCACCACTTGCCTTGGTTTTTTATCGGAAAAGTCCTCTGAATCGTTCCACGTCAAAGATCGGGGCAAAAGGCTGTGAGAGGAGTTGAAATCTAAACAAAAATTGTATAAAAGGGGGTTAGGGTCGAAAAACCCTAAGTAGAAAATCTCAAGAAATGGGGAAGAAATTACCATGATGGCGTAGCTCTCGGCGAGGGCTTACTGGATATACAATCAGTTTGCAAATTCGAGCACCGGAGCACCGTCAACAGCCACCGGAAGAAACAAGGACGGAAAACCTCTTTCTCGCTCACGCCTCTCTAGTTCGAGAGGAAAAAGAAGAATCGGAGAAGATGAAGAAGGTATTTATACTAAAGGTGATAACAGGGAGAACAACAAAATAAATCGGGTTCCGCTGAACCGGTTTTCCCGAGACAGGAGGAAAAGATTACTCGAGTACTAAGGGAATTACACGAGTACTGCACGAGGATTACTCGAGTATTAAGGCACATACTTGAGTACTGCGCGGGGATTACTCGAGTACTAAGGACTTACTCGAGTACTGCACGAGTATTACTCGAGTACTAAGGCACATACTCGAGTACTGCACGGGGATTACTCGAGTACGAAGGACTTACTCGAGTACTGCACCAGGATTACTCGAGTACTAAGGACTTACTCGAGTACTGTATGAGAATTACTCGAGTACTAAGGTACATACTCGAGTACTGCACGAGGATTACTCGAGGACTAAGGCACATACTCGAGTACTACACGGGGATTACTCGAGTACTAAGGACTTACTCGAGTACTGCACGGGGGAACTACTCGAGTACATGGGCACTTACTCGAGTACAGCAAGGTAGAACTACTCGAGTACAAGGGAGGAAAATCTCTCGAGTACCAGGATGGAAAAATTACTCGAGTTATAAAGAAGAGACAACTCCGTTCGTATCTTGGTCGAGCTCAGCTCGACGTTCATCGAACAAAAGGGAAAAAACTCCATTCGACGAATTCTGTTCCAAAATCGTCGAACGCAAGGCCTGATCGTCGAAACCAATTCGAAAATCATCGAACGCAGAATGCAGGGCCCGATCGTCGAACTCAATTCGAAGATCGTCGAACTAAATTCGAAAATCGTCGAACTCAATTCGAAGGGCCCGATTGTCGAACTCAATCCTAAGATCGATAGACCTACAGCAAGCTCCGCTCGACGTTTCGTCGAGCTCCAAACAGCACCACGAAAAGAATTACACTCGACGATCGTCGACCTCCAAACAACGCCCCAAAAAGAATTACAATCGTCGAGCTCCGCTCGACGATCGTCGACCTCCAGACAGCGCCCAGAAAAGAATACAATCGTCGAGCTCCGCACGACGATCGTCGACCTCGATACAGCGCCCAGAAAAAGAATACAATCGTCGAGCTCCGCTTGACGATCGTCGACCTCTATACAGCACCCAGAAAAAGAATAAAACAATAAGGTTGGTTTGATGAAATCCCACACCTTTAGGAGGGCTTCCCGAGAATCAAAACAAGCAGTCATTAATATAGAAATTATCATGTTCAGATAGCTGAACATGGAAATATGAGATCAAAACAAAGGCTCAAACGCGCCGAATTAAACAAAACTCACGCTGTAGGTGAAAACTGATGCTACGGACACAACGACGATGTCAAAACCAAAATCTTACGAGCCATTCCCAAGATATTAACCGTCAAAGTATGCGGCGAACAAAAAGAAATCCCAAAACTTCGATCGCGCGCCGAGACTCCAAAATTACTCCGGTTGTGACGAAACTGGACGAGCACGTCCAAAACTACTCAAATCCAACATTTGATGTTAAAATTAATGCCACAACGTCATAAATCTGACGTTGCCCAAACAAATAAAATCATCGAAAAAATTGGGGGCGTTACAGTCACTCCCCCTAAAAAGAAGTTTTGTCCCGAAACTTATCACAACTCCAAAACTAAACCAAAATCGATGAACTCATGCATAACTGAAAACATATGAACATACCCGCAACTAAGAGAAGAGGTGCGGATGAGATTCCCTCATCGCCGATTCCAATTCCCACATCGCGCTCTCGACGTCTTGATTTCTCCAAAGAATCTTGAACATAGGGATGGTCTTTCTCCGCAACACAGGCTCTTGAGAATCCAGAACATGAATAGGTTCTTCCACATATGTAAGGTTGGGCTGAATCTGGGGTATCGAGTCGAGGACTTGATGATCACTATGAATACACTTCCGCAACTGTCTCATATGGAACACATCATGGACACCAGGGAAGGTCGCAGGCAAATCCAGCCTATAAGCTGACACTCTGATGCGCTCAAGAATCTAGAAAGGTCCCACATACCGGGGGTCTAACTTGTGGTTCCTTCCAAACCTTTTAACGCCAGACATCGGGAAACTTTCAGAAAAACCAAGTCTCCAACGGCAAACTCCAGATCAACCCTTCGTAGATTAACATACTTCTCATAGCGCTCTTGAGCCACACGAAGCTTTTCCCGAATATGAGTTACGACACAATTCATCTCTTCAAGGGCTTCCGGAACTAACAACGGTCTCTCACCAACTTCAGCCCAAAACAATGGAGTTCTACAACGCCTCCCATACAAGGCCTCAAATGAAGCCATCTGCAGACTCTCTTGATAACTATTGTTGTTTGCAAACTCCATGAGTCTGAGATGCTCATCCCAAGCACCAACATGATCCAAAATATAACACCTGATCATATCCTGTACGATCTGATTTACCCTTTCCGTCTGACCATTAGTCTGCGGATGATAGGCGGTGGAATAGCTTAAATGAGTACCCAACCCCTCCTGTAAACTCTTCCAAAAGCGAGACGTAAATCTAGAGTCTCGATCTGATACAATGCTAACAGGAACTCCATGCAACCTGATGACCTCTTCAAGATATAGCTTAACTATCTTCTTCATTGAGTACCCAATCTTAAATGGAACAAAGTGAGCACACTTTGTCAATCTGTCGACTATCACCCAAACATAGTCGTGCCCACGGGGAGATTTTGGTAGACCGGTGATGAAATCCATTGAAATACTCTCCCATTTCCAACTTGGAATATCAAGCGGTGTCAATTTACCACGAGGCCTTCTATGATCAGCCTTAACACGCTGACATGTATAACATTCTGATACAAACTTTGCGATGTCATTCTTCATCCCTGACCACCAAACAATTTGCTTTAGGTCTTTATACATCTTAGTGGAACTAGGATGGTAGGTTACACTAGAACCATGAGCTTCAACACAGATCTTAGCTCGAATGTCGCCAAAGGCGGGGACACAAAATCTACCCCGATACTTCAAGGTGTCCAACTCGTCCACAGCGAAATCAGGTAGCTCTCCCTTCACAGTTGTATTCCGGAGATGTAACAAATCCGAATCATCCTTCTGTTGTGCTCGAGTAAGCGAAATCCAAGAGGGTTCTTCTGCTTCTAGACTTGTAGGCACAGTACAACTCCCAACTTCAATATCCATCAACAAAAATTCTTCTACCAAGGACTATACCGATAGATTAAAAATTTTAGCGTTCTTTCTACTCAAAGCATTGACTACTACATTATCCTTCCCTGGATGATAAAGAATTTCCACTTCATAATCAGCCACATATTCTAACCACCGACGTTGGCGCAAATTTAGTTCCTTTTGAGTGAATACGTACTTCAAACTCTTATGATCCGTATAGATCTTGCACAACGCGTCGTACAATAAGTGTCTCCAAAGCTTCATCGCATAAATTACAGCAGCAAACTCCAAATTATGCGTAGTGTTAACCCCTCAGTCCACAACATACTGCAAGATTCCAAAGCCCCCCTTTCAGCAGGCACGGCCACGATTTGTCCGTCCGCCCAGTCCGGCATTGTCACCAGTCGGGCACCAAGGGTGGTACTCCAGCAGCGGACGCAAGGACCTGTCCGCTCAGTCCGCCGGAGCTTTGGGTCAGGTTCTCTACAGCGGCGGACGCAGTATCTCGTCCGCCCAGGCCGCCGCCCTCCAGTGGGCGCGCCCAGCAGCAGTGGAAGCTCCAGCTCGCGAGCCCAGTCCGCCACTTCTGTGCGGACTGGCATGTTCTTTCTTTTTGCTTCCCGTCACCGCTGCCCGGTTCTCCTGTACCCCGGGCAGCCGGTTATTTTAGCCCTGCCCGTTTGGGCAGGCCCCCTATCCTATAAATAGGGGGGAGGTGGTGCACTCAAGGCACGCTGACTCGGACCCAGGAGCCTACTTGTTACAGGCTGCGTACTCGAATCCTGTGCCTTGCGGACTCCCCCTTGCTCTGTTTTCCTCAGTCTTTTCCTTTCACTTGTAACCAATTTCTTCTTCAATCAAGGGAAAGCCCGTCGCAAGAGAGGCATTCAGGCCGCGACGAGCGAAGTCTGTTGTTGCCGTGGTTCACGGCCCTGCTCTTCTTCCAGCTCTTATCCGCTTAGTAGATCGCTACTCGCAGTCTCCCTATTCCCCCTGTGTTCGAACAGTTAGCTGGTTGTGCTCGACCTCCTTTGTGTTTTCGTGCATCAACAGTTAACACGCGACCTTCAGATCTGAGTAGTGTTTTGACATCAGCGGACGAAAGATGTCAGACCGCAGAGCCCGCTCTTCAGATCGCTCTAGCTCTTCAGAAGACTCCCTTTGGGACGCAATAGAACAAGCTCGCCTTGAGGCCGAGCAGTCTCGCCGGCAGACCGACCAGCGTCTTGACACAATCAGCCAAGCTCTGCTTGCTTTGGCCCAGCGGCTTGCTCCTCAGGCCGCAGCGGACCCAGCGAACTCGCCAGTCCGCCAGACCCCAGCTCGCCGAACTCCGCTTCGGCAGTCGCCAGAAACTCCTCAGAACCCTGCTCAGACCGCAGCCCCTCTGCGCCCTCAAGAGGAAGAGTTTGCTTTCAGAGAGTTCTTCAGAGAAGCTGCTAGGGGCACTCCTGCCCGCAAACTTCACTTTGCTGATCGCCAGTCCGCCGAGCCCGCGGACTCCTCGGCTCCAGTCCGCCCTTTCTATCCTGCAGAGTTTGACACCCCGTCTCCCTTTGTTGACCGAATTCGATGGGAATTGGCCCCGAGCAACTTCAGGGAGCCGCGCATCCCGTTCTATACAGGAGCGACAGATCCCGTTTCTCACCTCCAGGCATTTGAGGGGGCAGTTGCTTTGAGATGCCTCTCAGATGCGATTAAGTGTAAGTTGCTGGTTACCACTCTCGAAGGGCAAGCGAGAGAATGGTTCTATGAGCTGCCTTCGGGCACTATCTCTTCTTTTGCCGAGCTTCGTAGCCAGTTACTGCTGAGGTTTGCTACCTCAAGGAAGAGGAAGAATGGGCCAGCTGCCCTATTTGAGATCAAGAAGAGGGATAACGAATCGGTGGCACGATTCGTTGATCGCTTTCAAAGAGAAATTCAGGGGGTGAGGAATGTGAACCCCGACTATTATAAAGTTTCCTTGATCCATGGCCTCCAGGAAGGCCCTCTGAAGTTTAAAGCAACGACCAAGGCTCCCGAGACTTATTAGGAGTTGATCGTCATGGTCAACCGTTTCATAGAAGGGGAAAATGCCAATCCGACCTATGTTTCATCCCTAACAGCCAAGGCTGAAGGAAGGGATGCCTCCGCTTCTTCCTCTCGTGGCAGGCCACCTCGTCCAGACTTCCAGCCTCCGTCTCAAAGAGGCAGGAACTTCCGCAACAAAAAACCTTTCCAAGGCCATCAACAGTTTCATGAGCAGAGACTGCCGTTGGCCGCCACTCCCGCCGTTCCTTTGCAAGCTCTTCCCATCCTCCAGCAGGCAGCCTTGCCTGCCCCGTGCCAATATGATGAAAGTCCCATGGAGGACCCTACAGATCTGGACCTTGACGAAGTCATCCAGATCCTGCAAAGGAGATCAGAAGAAAAGAGGCAAGAGCCTCAGAAGCTGTGGAAGCCGAGGAATAATTCGCAATAATGCCAGTTCCACAAGGAAAAGGGCCATCTGACTGAGGAATGCAAGGCCCTTCGTGCGCTGATTGATAAGTTGCTTGCCGAGGGCAAGATTGACCTGACCAAGAAGGATTCTCCTTCCTCGTCGAAGCCATCCACCTCGAAGGGCAAAGAGGTAGCTGAGGCTTACCAGGAGTGTGTAGAAGTGGAGGACGAAGGCCGTCTGGGGCCGATCAACGTCCCAGTGGAATGCTTTGATGCAGATGATGAGGGAGTCCTGGGACGCCTCTTCTTCATCCATGGTGGAGCAGGGACCGAGTCCACTCGGAAATCTTCAATTTCAAGGGTCACCCAAGCGGAGGTGGCCTCTTCTTCCGTTGCTCCCCCAAGAGAAGTCGTCACCTTTGGTCCGGAAGATCTGCCTCAAACAGCCAATCCATTTGACGATGCTGTTGTGATCAAGGCTGTGCTTGGAGACTTCACAGTGGACAGAATTCTTGTTGATACGGGCAGTTCAGTCAACCTCCTCTTTAAGTCTACTTTTGAGGCCCTGAGGACCGGAAAGCCTCTGCTTTCCACTGTGGGGCCGCTCTATGGATTCTCAGGAGAGAGGAAAGAGGTGGAGGGCAGCGTCACCTTGCCAGTGAAGCTTGGAGGGGCAACAAAGCAGATACAGTTCATAGTGGTCGACGCCCCCAGCAGCTACCATGCCATCTTCGGCAGGCCCCTGCTGAACAAGTACCAAGCAGTGATTTCCACTTATCACCTCGCCATCAAGTTCTTTGCCGATGGGAGGATGTGCCGGGTCAGGAGCGACCCAAGGAGAGCAAGGGAGTGCTACGTCCGCACTGTGAACATGGTTGAAGCTTCCCTTGCTCCAGCAGAAGCTGCAGAAGCCTCTTCCAGTTCGAAAGTTGCTGCTGAGGAAGGTGCTCACCTGGAACCTGCCCAGGTGACACAAGGAGTCCCCATTGCTGAAGGGGAGGAGAGGAAACTCTCCATCAACTCGGAGCTACCTGAAGATCAAAAGGCTGAGTTGATTTCCTGCCTGCTAAAGAACCTGGATGTCTTTGCCTGGTCAGCAGAAGACATGCCGGGGGTGGATCCTGATGTAGCTTGCCACCATCTGAATGTTGATCCCAGCTGCAAGCCCATCCAACAGAAGAAGAGGGACGTGGCGACAAAGCTTGCAGAACCAATAAGGGAGGAGGTTGCGAAACTCCTCAAGGCAAATTTTATTAAAGAAGTGCAATATCCCACCTGGATTTCAAATGTTGTAATGGTTAAAAAACCAGGGGGAAAGTGGCGAATGTGTGTAGACTTTACAAAACTTAATAAAGCATGTCCTAAAGATTGCTACCCCCTGCCTCGGATAGATTCTTTAGTTGATTCCGCGGTAGGATACTCTTATATGAGTTTTTTAGATGCGTTTTCTGGTTACCACCAGATAAGAATGCATAAGCCCGACGTTCCTCACACGTCGTTCATAACTAACGATGGATGTTATTGCTATCTTGTCATGCCCTTTGGGCTTAAGAATGCTGGCGCGACCTATCAACGGATGATGGACCGTGTGTTTAACCATCAAAAAGGAAGAAACCTAGAAGTGTATGTAGACGATCTCTTGATTAAGAGTAAATCGTTTTCGCTGCACTTGCTAGATCTAGCAGAGACGTTCGCTACTCTGCGTAGATACAAGATGAAGCTCAATCCTTTGAAGTGTACTTTTGGAGCGAGTAAGGGGAAGTTTCTTGGTCATCTCCTTACTCCGGAGGGACTTGCCCCCAATCCTGACAAGGTAAAAGCTATTCTTGAAATGCCTACCCCTCGTTCACCGAAGGAAGTTCAGCAGTTAGGGGGAAGGCTAGCAGGTCTTGCAAGATTTCTTTCTCGGGTTGGAGATAGGAGTGCCCCCTTCTTTAAGACCCTCCGGCGTGCGTCCAAGTTTGAGTGGACAGATGAGTGCTCCCAGGCTTTTGAACAGTTAAAGATGCAGCTTACCTCATCGCCTCTGCTTCAGAGTCCCCGGCCAGGAGAGGTTCTTTTCTTGTACCTAGGGGTTGGCCCTGAGGCCGTCAGCTCCGTTCTTCTTCGGGAAGAAGGCAGAAAGCAATTCCCAATCTACTACGTCAGCCATATTCTGAAGAGTGCTGAGACGCGGTATCCGATCCTGGAGAAGGTAGCCTTGGCACTGGTCATGTCAGCTCGCAGGCTTCGCCCATACTTCCAAGCACATTCAATCCAAGTCATCACCGATCAACCTTTGAATGGTGTGTTGGAAAAGCCCGAGCATTCCGGCAGGCTAGCTAAGTGGGCAATAGAGCTAAGTGAATTTGAAATTTCTTATGTGCCCAAGACAGCCATCAAAGCTCAAGTCCTAGCAGATTTTCTGATTGACATGCCAGAGTCCAGTTCTGATCAGACAGAAAGGTCACCTTTGGCTTGGACCATCTATGTTGATGGTGCCTCAGGCAGAAGTTCTTCTGGAGCAGGAGTAGTTCTCATCATACCAAACGGAGTCAAGTTGGAGCAGGCCATCAAGTTTTACTTTCCAGTAACAAATAACCAGGCCGAATATGAATCTCTGCTAGCAGGCTTGAGGCTCGCAAGAGAATTAGGAATCGATCATGTCCACATCAAAACCGATTCTCTGGTAATGGCGTCGCAAGTCCTCGGCAACTTCGAAGTAAGGGAGCCAGTCTTGAAAAAATATCTAGCTCTTGTGAAAATAGAAGTCGGCAGGTTCAAAAGCTTCACCATCGAACATATCCCCAGAACAGAGAATGAGGAGGCCGATTTTCTCTCTAAGCATGGGATGCCTTCAGGAGGCACAACTTCCGAGATCTTCCGCCCGGCAGTGGTGGAAGGAGATCTGATGCAAGTAGACCAGCGCGCCTCTTGGATGGACCCATTCATCCTATATCTGTCAACAGGAAATTATCATCATACAGTTAGAGACAAGAAAAAGTTCAGAATAAAAGCAGCTCACTACTTTCTAGTGGCGGGAATCCTTTATAGAAAGACCTTCCTCTCAACCATGGCCCGATGTGTTTCAGAAGAAGAAGCTCACACCATTTTGCAAGAAGTTCATTCAGGAGAGTGTGGAAGTCACTCTGGAGCAAGAACTCTTGAAAGACGAGTCCTGCGGCAAGGGTATTTCTGGCCCACAATGAAGAAAGACTCAGAGATCTACGCCAGAAGGTGTGTTCAATGCCAGAAGTTTGCTTCGCTTCAGCACCAAGCAGCTCAGTCCCTCAGGTCGATTGCAACTCCTTGGCCCTTTGCGGTTTGGGGAATGGATCTCATTGGTCCTTTTCCCTTGGCAAGCGGGCAACGGCGTTTTATCATCGTAATGATCGACTACTTCAGCAAGTGGATCGAAGCCAAGGCATTGGCCAAGACAACTACTCAGATCGTCAAGAACTTCATTTGGGGAGAAATTGTATGCCGGCACGGGATACCAATGGCAATAATCACTGACAATGGGCCACAGTTCAACAACTCAGAGATGATAGATTTTTGCAGGCAGATCGGAACGGAGCTGTGTTTTGCATCAGTTCATCATCCCCGAAGCAATGGCCAGGTGGAAGCTGCCAACAAGCAGATCCTCAACTTGCTCAAGAAGAAAGTGCAGAATCTCAAGGGCAGTTGGGCTGATCAGCTTCCATCAGTCCTCTGGTCCCTTAGGACAACGCCATCATCCGCAACCGGGGAGACTCCTTTCAAACTCTCTCATGGCTCAGAGGCACTCATCCCGATTGAGTTTGAAGTCCCGTCACCCAGAGTGCTGCTTGCAAGAGAAGGTGTCGATGATTGGGCTGAGTTGAATAATGAGGAGATGAGGTTCATCTTGGAACACATCGAGGAGGTCAGAGATCAAGCAGCCATAAGGCAGGAAGAGGTCAAAAGGAGGATGGCCCGTTACTTCGATCAGAATGTAAGGATCAAACACTTCCAAGTGGGAGATCTAGTTCTAAAGAAGGTTGATGCTGCTGCAAGAGCTGGTTCAGTTGGAAAGCTTAATCCAAATTGGGCCGGCCCTTTTGTCGTCAAAGAAGTGTTAAAAAGCGGCGCTTACCGCTTGCAGACTCACGAAGGAGAGGATATACCGCACACCTGGAACGGGGATGATCTCAAGCGGTTCTATTCTTAAAACCTCCTTTTTCTACATTGTGTATCCTCTTCAAGAACTATTATGAATAGAAACTGCTTGCTAACACTTCTTCGAGTGTTTTTGTTGTAATCATAACAGATAAAGTGCTAAGAGAGAATTCAAAAACGGTTCTACACTCAAACTCTCTTTCTTCTTCCTTATGTTTGCTTTGCGAATATGTTTTATAACCCATACTGACACCTTTTTCTAGTGTTTTCTCTCTCTCCCAAAGACCTATAACGGTTCCCTGATACCAGGAGACATCGCCGAGTTCAGCTAGACCTCCCCTAGAGCCGTTGTCATTAGCGTAACACCACGAAGACCACGTGTTGCGAGGAGATTTCGCACCGTGTAGTGGGAGCTTGCAGGCTCTAGCGCGGTTGGATTCTGGACTTCGGATCCCGGCAGGTACCTGACCCCACCTTTGCATTATGGAGGGCAAGGTGGGTGTAAAGCTCTACCATGCCGCTTTAGGGATATTGTTACAACTTCGATGATCACATGAGGAAAGTATGCCGTTCCAGCTCACCTGCCCGCGGGTCATCTTAGCTTGTAACTCTCGAACACTCCATGGTACCCTCAAGCAGTGCCTGCAGGAGACCCACAGCTTAGACTGTACTCCAGGCAAGAGGGCAGGGAACCGTTCCGCCAAGTGAGCATCTTGCTCTTCGCAGGGAATTATCTGCGGACTGGTCTTCAGCGTCCGCTCAGTCCGCCGGTTTGGGTTGATCTTATAGCTTGTAGCCCGGTGAGGAAAGTATGCCGCTCAGGCTCACCTGCCCACCTGATCGCGAGTTATAGGTCATTTCTATATCTTTGGCGGACTGATTTTTCTCTATCCGCAGAGTCCGCCTGCTTGGGTTGATCTTATAGCTTGTAGCCCGGTGAGGAAAGTATGCCGCTCCGGCTCACCTGCCCACCTGGTCGCAAGCTATAGATCATTTCTATCTTTGGCGGACTGGATTCGTTATCCGCACAGTTTGGAAGTTTCCTTGGGATTGCAAGCTGGTTTTCTTTAGCGGACTGATTTTCTCTATCCGGTCAGTCCGCCGACTTGGGTTGATCTTATAGCTTGTAGCCCGGTGAGGAAAGTATGCCGCTCAGGCTCACCTGCCCACCTGGTCGCAAGCTATAGATCATTTCTATTATGAGCGGATTGGTTTTCTGTATCCGCTCAGTCCGCAGGGTACATATTCAAGTGTATTCCTGTTATAAGCGGATTGGTCTTCTATATCCGCTCAGTTCGCAGAATGATTTTCATGTTATATAAGTTTGATCACTATTATGAGTGGATTGGTTTTCTGTATCCGCTCAGTCCGCAGAATGATTCTCGCATTATTTGATAAGTTAATAATCAATGTGCTTTTATATTATGTGCGGTCTGACTTGCGGACCACAACTATAACTCCTGGCATTATTATCAGCTGGCTGTTCTCTGAGGCGGATACTGAATGAGTTGATGTCTAATTCTTTAATCGACAAGGTTCACTATAAATAATGTATGTATCATGCGGACTGCAAGTGAAACTCGACAGAGTCCGCCTGACAGTTTCTTGGTCCAAAGTGGAACAATAATTCTCTAATTAGCAAAGGCTCAGGTTTATCAAGCGTGTTGTGCGGACTGCTAAGTATCGGTGCGGTGAGCGTGGAGAAAAAAGAGCATTGCAGAAAGCACACATGCCAAAAAATATCCTTTCTATTTCATCAAAAAATTTACATCATTCAATATGTTCGGCGGACTGCAATCTTGCGTCCGCCACTTTTTACAAAAAACGATTACAAAATGTACATATGCATTGATCAATCAGTCCGCTGTCTCTTCTCAGGAGGTGCAGGGCTGTCACCGATAATGTCGACATCTGGAGAATAGCCCCCCGAGCTGCTCCCGCTGCTACCTGATCCTGTACTAGTGGCGGACCCGCTATGCGAGCTCCCAGTAGCAGAGGAAGATGCAGAAGTGTCGGACTTGGCGGATAGCTCCTCTCCTTGCCGGCTCGATGCAACATCGTCCGCATTTTCCCTGACACCTTGCTCTTCGCCCTGCGAGCCTCCTTTTTCTTCTTCTTCTTCTTCGTCGTCTTCTTCCTCATCTTCACCTTCCTCAATGACATCCTTTCCTTTTCTAGCTCTCTCCATTGCTGCGACCTGAGGGGCCAGCTCAGGGAAGATCTCCAGAAAAGGGACGCCGACCACTCCCTCCTTCATGAGGCCGTCGCGGGCAAGCCGCTCAACGGCGACCTCGACAGTCTCCATCACAAAAGGGAGCGTGGCGGCCTGGAATTTTTTGTTCTCCAAGTCATAGGCGACCTGCGAAAAACAAGATTGCAAACATCAGACAGATCGCGGCGGATAGAAAATCTAATCCGCGGCAAATGCAACTCACCGCCAGCTCCTCTCTTTGCCGAGCATTCTTTTCTCCCATCCGCGCGTTCCTTTCCTTTAGCACTTTGTTATCCTTCTGAAGCTGTTCATTCTGCCTCAACAGGTCTCTGGCCAGAGTGGCAACATAGTGATTTGTCACCGCGCTGTTCGCAGAGGCCTGAGAGGCCAGTAGAGGGAGGTCGGCGGCGGGCACTTTCTTGAGGTCGCTCAGATTGCGCTTTCCATACAGCGCGGAGATCGCGATATGCGCGTGGCGTGATATCCGCGGACTCTTCCACGAAGGAAGCGCGGTGGATAGGCGGACGTGTTTGTTTTTGCTGTGCCAATGGACCATGGGGTTCCCCCTGAGGTCCTTCTGGCTGATACCGAAGCCAATCATTGAGAAACTTTCGGAGGAAGAGTAGTCCGCTGCGGGATCCCCTTCCTCCTTCCTCTTTCTGGCGACTGCTTCCTTCTTCTCCCTTTGTGTAGGAGTGAAGCCGCTGGGGGTCTGCGGCAAGTTAGCGGGCACCGCCAAGGTCGCTGCAAAAAGAGAACCAGAGTTAACAGCATGGTAGCGGCGGATACAAAAGCTGAGTCCGCTAAATTACTTACTGTCCTCAGGCATGACATCCGCCAAGCTCGCCAGCAGCGGAAGGTAGTATTCGATGTCAAGCCTGGCATTCGCCAAGAACTGGACGATTGCGGACTCCAGGTCGTCCAGCTATACATTTTTGAAGACAGAGTTCGCGCGCACCTGCGGATACGTATGCGCGAACCCAAGGTCGCCCTCAAAAATTAGAAACCACGAGGTCCAGTTGTGGATCTTGTTTGGAAGACCCACTACCTTCATCCGCCTGCAGTAGAAGTAGATTACTCCCTTATAGGGGCGGCCTCCGGAGGCGGTTATAGAGCGGACGGAGAATATTTTGCGGAAGATGTTCATTGAGAAAGCAATCTTTTCAGATCGCAGGTAAGAGATGTAGCTGCAGATCGCGGCAAGGGTATTCAGCGCGAGCTGGCCGGGCACCATCCCGTAGTGCTCAAAAATTGCTGCGAGCTCCCATAGGAGCGGGAACCTGAATCCGCTATCGAAATGATCAACGGGAATGGCGATCTGGGTCGCCGTCGAGAAATTCAACCTCTCCTGATGGGCGGGTAGGCGGACAAGTATGTTTGAGTCCGCCATCTTCTTTTCGACGAAGGCAGCCAAGTCAGCCTCCGTCAAAGTACATTTTCTGTGATCGGCAGAATGGAAGGCGACTGCAACATCAGTGCGCGCGGACACCATGTTGCAGGCCGCAGGATTCCGTTTACTTCAGCAATTTCCTGCATAGAGAAAGCAGAAGGCAGTATTTATAGATAAAGATTCTGACAGCTTTTTGACCAGTCCGCGAAGGTCGCATATTCAATCCGCACAGTCCGCAAAGAATTAAAAGAGCAGCCAAACAAATAACGCGGATACAAAGGCAAATTGACATGCCAAGGAGAATTCAAAGCAAAAAGTTGTCGCCGGCACAACTTGGTCCGCGCAGATCGCGCATTTTCTCTCGGCAAGTCATAAGAAGCGGATACACTTTCAATCCGCTTAGTTCGCGGTGTTTCCGACCTGCAGGTTAAATAACGAGAAGCAGACACAGCATGAATTCGCACAAATCGCCACGTCACAAGGATTAAACTACATGAATGGCGGATATATAATCTGAGTCCGCACAGATCAAATAGAATTCAGTTCACAGCACAGTATTATTTGGAGCAATCATACAAACAATATACATTTAGTCAGATAAGTTCAAGGAATTGCGGACTCAGCGGTCCCTGTTGTCAGTCCGCGCCGGCTTTTCTGCTCTGTCCCTGCATAGATGAGCCGCCTGATCGCTTATCTGAAGAATTTCACTGTATACACGGCAGAGATGATGATGGATGACGTTTATAGTCCGGTGCATATGGGCGGCTTCCCGGTCAACTCGACTGAGAGGCACCATTGGCTCCGCTGCCGGCCTCGGCTCCTCATCTGCAGCGCGTGGGATACCACCTGTCGGTGCGGCGATCTCCGAAGCCGCGCGATCTGACGCCCGCTGCCTCTGTTCAGCGACCTCAGCAGTCCGCTTCTCTTTTCCTTCACGGGCCGACGCCAAGTGCTTGCCTCTGTAGTATCGGACATCATCCGCGAGCCTTTTCTTTTCCCTTTCAGACCTCTCCAGCGCCCGCGAGATGCTGGCGATCTGGTCTTTGAGGGCCTTCTCGCATTCCGCGGACGCTTTCTCACGCGCCGCGGACGCCCTCTCGCGCTCCGCCGCTTTCTCTAACTCTGTTTTGACACACTACATTTCAGCTTCAAATTTCTTCTCTAACTCTTGTACCATACTCAGGGTAGGCGGCTCGTCTTCCGCGGTTTCCACATGTGAGACCGCGTTAGCACCGGGGTTCAGCGTGGCAGCGATCTCGCCGCTCTCGGTAGAGTCCGGCGGCGACTTCCCACCTGCAACAAGCAAAGTCAACTCCACATTCAAAGACAGCTCGCGGCGGACACAAAGGAAGGATGAAAAATCACTTTGAGACATAGCAGCAGCGAGTTGCCGACTATCGAAGATGACTGGACGCCTTGCCCGCTCCGGGTCAAAGGCGCTTAACCGTTTCCTCCATTCGCGGTGGACCTTGGCCCTTTTCTCAGCAGCAGAGCTCGTCGACACTACAATATCGTCCGTCTCCGTGATAATCTTGACTGGCTTCGATTTCCGTGGCGGCGACCTGTAAAGCCACTTGCGCTGAAAATATTTAGGCGCAGGTTGAAGTTTACCTGACCGCAGCAGCTCCGCAGCAATCCGCAGATCCTCAGCGGCTTTGTCCGCGACGAGCTGCTTCGAGGCCGCCCCAACTGCAGCAACATGAGCAACGATTTGCTTCTTTTGCTCCTCTATCTTCTCCTTCAGCCTCTCTCTCTCCTCTTCCTCCGCAGCGGACAGAGATGGAAGTTCGTTACCTTTTTCCGCAATGGCCTCCGCCTCGTTGTGCTGCAGTACAACCAGCAAGGAGTCCTGGATTAAGTCAAGTTGATCGACGTCTATGGAATCAAATATCTCATCCGTGGAAAGACTGGCCGTTGAGAGGGAATTCTCTCCCTGGATTTGGGCCTCCGGAGTAACCAGATCGCCGTCTGGAACTTCTTTTTCGCGCGGCCTGTGTTGTAAGTCCGCTGCCCCAGCCCGCTTAGAGACGTTCTTCTCCTTCATTGCGCGAAGCTTCTTCTCAACCCGCTCGGCGACGGTCGCTCCGTCTCTCTTCCTCTTCTTCTTCTTGGCGGTCTTCTCAGCAGCATCCGCGGCGGACCCCCCTAAATCGGGCTGGTCAGCGCGGACAGGTTCAGGATTCACAGCAGACAATGCCTTTGAGGGCGCATCGTCCTCTACCTCAGTCCGCCGGTCTTCTTCGTCCAAGTCAACGATTTGCACCGAGGCATTGGGGGAGGATATGTCAGTCTCCATGTGTTCGCCAGCAGTGTCCGCCGAGGTTGCGGTTTTCTGAGAAGGGGCGGAGTCCGACAAGGTTGCCATCTTCTCGCTCCTCAATGGTTCGGCGTCGACTACGGCATCCCCGCGAGCAGACACATCGACATGGCGGACTGCTTTCTCCGCAGGCTTCTGGCTCTGGGAACTTTCTCCTGCGAGGCGGACAGGATCTTGTCTTCCCGACCTCTTTGCAATCTTCTTGGTCTTCATAGGCGTTGTCAGCTCTAGGTCGCCTTTTGCAGTAACGCTAGACAAGAAAGCTCCAAGTCTTGCCATGCCGGACTGGAAAGTTGAGACCGCAAGTGGTGAGTAGCGCCCCGTGTCGATCAAGATTCTCAACAGATCCAGACCCTCCAGCGATATTTATAGCGGTGGCGGGGTTTTCGAGATTTGCGGACTCGGCGGTTAAGAAAACATTTTCGAAGTTTTCTGGGAACTTAAAAATGTGCGGGGATTATGTTAACCCCTCAGTCCGCAACATACTGCAAGATTCTAAAGCCCCCCTTTCAGCAGGCGCGGCCACGATTTGTCCGTCCGCCCAGTCCGACATTGTCACCAGTCGGGCACCAAGGGTGGTACTCCAGCAGCGGACGCAAGGACCTGTCCGCTCAGTCCGCCGGAGCTTTGGGTCAGGTTCTCTACAGCGGCAGACGCAGTATCTCGTCCGCCCAGGCCGCCGCCCTCCAGTGGGCGCGCCCAGCAGCAGTGGAAGCTCCAGCTCGCGAGCCCAGTCCGCCACTTCTGTGCGGACTGGCGTGTTCTTTCTTTTTGCTTCCCGTCACCGCTGCCCGGTTCTGCTGTACCCCGGGCAGCCGGTTATTTTAGCCCTGCCCGTTTGGGCAGGCCCCCTATCCTATAAATAGGGGGGAGGTGGTGCACTCAAGGCACGCTGACTCGGACCCAGGAGCCTACTTGTTACAGGCTGCGGACTCGAATCCTGTGCCTTGCGGACTCCCCCTTGCTCTGTTTTCCTCAGTCTTTTCCTTTCACTTGTAACCAATTTCTTCTTCAATCAAGGGAAAGCCCGTCGCAAGAGAGGCATTCAGGCCGCGACGGGCGAAGTCTGTTGTTGCCGTGGTTCACGGCCCTGCTCTTCTTCCAGCTCTTATCCGCTTAGTAGATCGCTACTCGCAGTCTCCCTATTCCCCCTGTGTTCGAACAGTTAGCTGGTTGTGCTCGACCTCCTTTGTGTTTTCGTGCATCAACACGTAGGATAGTTCCTCTCGTGGATCTTTAGTTGTCTTGATCCATACGCGATCACCTTAACATCTTGCATTAAAAGACAACCAAGTCCAATATGTGATGCATCAACATCCACACTATACTCAACTCCTTCAGTAGGTAAGGTTAAAATCAGAGCAGTACATAATATCTTCTTCAGCTCTTAGAAGGCCTCTTCACACTTATCACTCCAAATGAATGCATTATTCTTATGAGTAAGTCCAGTTAGAGGAGAAAACAACACTGAAAATCCTTCCACGAATCTTCTATAGTAGCTGGCTAGGCCTAAGAAACTCCTAATCTCCTTAGGTGTAGAAGGTCTCTCCCATTCCATCACCGCAGAAATCTTGGCCGAGTCTACAGAAATACTATCCTTGCTTACCACATGACCTAGAAAGGACACCTGAGGTAACCAGAACTCACACTTGCTCAACTTTGCATATAACTTGTGCTCCCTCAGGGTCGACAAAACTAGATGCAAATGCTGAGTATGCTCCTCAACATTGCGGGAATACACCAAGACATCATCTATAAACACAATAACAAATCGGTTCAAGAAATCTTTAAACACCCGATCCATCAAATCCATGAAAGCAGATGGTGCATTGGTTAAACCAAAATACATCACCAAAAACTCATAATGTCCATGCCGTGAACGAAAAGCGGTTCGGGGAATATCTGTCTCACGAATACTCAACTGGTGGTAGCCTGAACGAAGATCGATCTTTGAAAATACCGAGCTACCACGCAATTGGTCGAACAAATCATCAATCCTTGACAGGGGATATATATTCTTAATGGTTACCTTGCTCAATTCCCTATAATCGATGCAAAGTCTCATCAATCCGTCTTTCTTCTTGACGAACAAAACAGGAGCACCCCATGGAGAAGTACTTGGTCTAATAAAAACACACCTCAGCAACTCATCGAGCCGAGTATGCAACTCATCCAACTCACGCGGAGCCATACAGTACGGTGCTTTAGCAATAGGACGAGTACCTGGCTCGAGGTCTATCACAAACTCTATCTCCCTTTCCAAAGGAAGTCCTGGAAGACTATCAGGAAAGATATCTGGAAACTCTCGTACCACCGAGACATCCTCAAGACGTGGTGTAGCAAAAGCTGTGTCCAGAGCAGAAATAGAAACCAAAAATGCCTCGCAACCTGACTCTATAGCACGACAAGCACGTACCGCAGAAATGACAGGGGAAACTTTGTCCTGAAATCCATAGACGCTCAAAGGTTGTCCGTCGTCCATTCTGAAATCCAATCGCTTAGCTAAGCACTAGATGACTGCATCATACTTGGACAGCCAGTCCATGCCCAGAATCACGTCAAAATCAGATAGGTCCAAAATCATCAGATCCGCAAAGGCCAGAAAATTGCCAAGATAAATAGGGCATCTCAGAACTCCTTGGTTAGATATCACAGAATCACCGGAAGGGAGCTTGACATTGAAGGAGCCTCCCAAATGGTCCACACTCGGGCGATGTTTATCAACAAATCTCCGGGTCACAAAAGAATGGGTGCCACCCAAATCGAAAAGAATGCGAGCCCACCTATTCCGCACCTTAAACTCCCATAAAACTGTAGCATACATAACTAAACGAATGATAACTATGGAAACAACGATAACTAGAAAGGATAAATTAAACTGGGGCTAACCTGATATCACTTGCGTAGAGGTTTGGGCTTCCTCGCTGGTCATCACGTTCAGCTTTCCTTTTCCTTTATCCAGGTTTGGTGGCGGTGGCAGAGCACGAAGTGGGGCAGGCTGCAGTGGGGACTAAGCCTGGGGGCACGAAAACTTCTTGTGTCCCTTCTGCCCACACTGGAAGCAAACCCTTTCTTTCATCTAGCAGTGAGTCACGTCATGACCCTTCCTTGCACAGAACGAGCACACAAGCTCTCCCTTGGGTGCACCTTGGATGACATGCACCTGCTGTTGCTTCAGAGTGGTAGTCCTCTTGAAACACCTTTCGTAGGGGTGGCCAGGACGACCACAGAAGCTACACACTTCCTTTCTTTTCTTATTCGAAGAAGGGCCAGATGCCCTGGAGCTACCATCCTCAACGCCTTTTCTTTTCTCCTTCCTAGCCGCAGCACCGCGGTTCTTGGCGTTTTCAATCGCCTCCACTTTTAAAGCAGATTCCACAGCTTCAGCATAACTTTCAGCTTAGTAAGCGCATGCCAACTGCTAGACATCGCTTCTTAATCCTCCCAAGAAATGTTTCACTCTACCCACGTCAAATGCTACCAAATCAGGAGCAAACCTGCTCAGTTTGCTAAACTCAATCTTGTACTCGCTCACGGTGAGATGTCTCTACTTTAGATGCAGGAAGTTATTCATCAGGCGATCTTGCTTGACGGAGGGTAGAAACTTTTTCAGCAGCATCTTCTTAAAATATTCCCAAGAACAGCCTTCCTTCAGACCCTCTCTTTCCTGAATCCACCAACTCTTTGCCAGACCTTTCAACTGATATGCTGCAATCATCACCTTCTGGGCTTCTAGAATTCCGGAATACGAAAACATCACCTCGATGGAGATGATCCAATCATCTATAATCAGAAAGTCAGCACTCCCATCGAAGGTGAGAGGTCCCAACCGCTGGAAGTGCGATATGAAATTCATTTCTGGTGGTATCGCCATTGGGGGCACCAGAGGAGCAGGGGTATCGGGCACGGCTTTGCCCAAGGCGGGCTCTTGCGCTGAAGGTTGCTGCGCGGGAGCGGCAGACAACAAAGACTCAATTTGAGATTGCATCGCTACGAATTGTCTCGACATAGCCTCATTGCTCTGACGCAGACTCTCGATAATTGCGTCACTTTGCGCACCTGATGACTCACCGTCCGACTGGGGAGTCGACATCGTCGCAGGACGCTTTGGCGGCATTTCTAAAAAAAGTAAATGAATAACTAATCAAAATCCTAGCTTACAACAAAGCTACACGACTAGTTCAGACCATACTTAAAAGACACTTGCTTATGCTGCAACTTGCTCTGGGATTTTATAATGATGATATGTCCTACTTAGGATAATATCCTCTCATCTTATTGACTCTTGTGCCTATGACATGAATGCATGTATTCTTTATTCTTTTTCTGATTGAAAACCATGTGTGTACATATGTCATCCCGCAAATCTTTAGCTTGGCACGTTGTGCTTATGCAATGTTATGCTATGCATGATTGTGCTATGCATTCTAAAAAGGCCCAAATGCATGTTATGAGCGGCATACGCATGAAAATGTTATGCATCCCATACTACATGATATTCTCATGCAATGAAAAAGAAACGTGCTAGTCGCATTCATGTGGTGAGGTTATGCATCTCATGCTACATAACCCTCACATGTTGCCCCTATGGTGGATCCATATACAGACACATATTATGCATCTCATACTACATAATATGCCCCGTATACTTCATGTTATGCTATGAGTTTAGTGTTCGTGCTTCAGCCAAGGCGTGCTAATGACATATCGGTGTGTGTATGGTATGATGCTAAACACCTAATACCAACAAGGAAAGGTTGCCCGACAAATTGTCAAGCAACCTCCCTCTGATAGCAACTGTCACAACCAGCATTTTCACCGCATAAAAAGGCTTATCAGAGTAAGGGAAAATGCACGTCATGATGCCACGTCAGCAGGGGATAACTGCGGACGCTCAGGCAGACACCGAACTAATCATGAAGAAAGGTTCTTTTTAAGTTATTTTAAGGAAAGTTAGCTAAATGCAGTAGTTAATTGTATCCCTCAGCTTAATGGCTCATTTACTCGACGAATCAAAATATATTATATGCTACGGAAAAATACTTGATTAGATTAACTCAAACATCCTACATGAGTAAAAATATCCTTAAAGGACAACTCATGCTATGCAAGACTCTAAATTTATTATAGTATGAACGATAGTTTTTACGGTCGCTAAAAATAACAAGTTAGAGTTTCAAATTATGCAATGCATGAAGTAATGGTAGTAGATTTTATAGTTGAAAATACCTAACATGCATTCCTAGCATAAATCCTCTCAGAGAACAAGTAATCCACATCCACATTTAAAGAAATAAGCAGCTAGCAAGTATCAAAGAACAAATAATTCAGTGTGCGCCAACAAACTGACACGAACCCACGAACAGAAGCATGTCTGAACTAGTAAAACTAAACAAAAAACAAACTACCTCGCTAAGACGAGGCAACAACCACGACCAACACTGCCGCCCAGAAAACTCCAAAACCAGCACTGCTAACTGCTACTCCTCTGAACCTGAGGCATTCCAAAGACAGAACACCTCAGCAAGAAGGTACAAATGATGGCAGGAAAAGTAATAAGCCAAAATAAACGAAGATCAACAGGGGTACCAACCCAAGATCAAAAGCACTGAAGTAAAGTACAAAAGAAAACAGGACATCAACAGGAAAAGAACTCTTACGTGATTTATCACGTTCAATAAGAGTACACCAGATGCACGAGGCTATAAGGTGACTACATGAATATTTCACCAGAAAGAAAATACAAAACCTTTATTAGGCACCTGTGGTCGTCTCTACCCAAAAACACGGGCGAAGTGGTCACTCTTGGACATACCACCCAAAAACACGGGCGAGGTGGTCACTCTTGGACACACCACCCAAAAACAAAACGGATATATAATCCGTCTAACTGTGAGGGAGTCTCATACTCTCCACCATACACCGCAAACATCCAAAAACCAGGTAGACTTCCACAGGGCACTAGTGAAGGTAACAAACACTGCGGAGGTGGAATCGTCCACTAACTCCCGCATTCAAGAAACCCAAAGAAACCACAACAGAAATATCTCGAGATTTGGCTCGTCAGACTCTACTTGACATTACTAGATACAAGACCAGGTTGATCAACCTCTAGGAGCTATTTACAATCCTAGATAAATTCTAACACGTTTAATAACGAAAGCTAAGGCATGCATAGACCTCACTAAGACACACCAGGAATAATTGACCAAAACTAGACAAGATCGGGCTTTCCAAGACAAAACTTTACAAAAACCAAGGATCGCTGAAACGATTAATAATAACAATGATTTGGAAAAATAAGCGCAGAAAATTTTAAAGAACATGAAAGTATAGCCGTTACCATTAGATCGGACAAAGAGAGATGAGGGGAAACCACCACTTGCCTTGGTTTTTTACCGGAAAAGTCCTCTGAATCATTTCACTTCGTAGATCGGGGCAAAAGGCTGCGGGAGGAGTTGAAATCTAAACAAAAATCGTCGAAAAGGGGGTTAGGGTCGAAAAACCCTAATGAGAAAATCTCAAGAAACGGGGAAGAAAATATCCCGATGGCGTAGCTCTCGGCGAGGGCTTACTGGATCTATAATCAGTTTGCGAATTCGAGCACCGGAGCACCGTCAACAACCACCGAAAGAAACAAGGACGGACAACCTCTTTCTCGCTCACGCCGCTCTGGTTCGGGAGGAAAAAGAAGAATCGGAGAAGATGAAGAAGGTATTTATACTAAAGGTGATAACAAGGAGAACAACAAAATAAATCGGGTTCTGCTGAACCGGTTTTCCCGAGACAGGAGGAAAGGATTACTTGAGTTCTAAGGGAATTACACGAGTACTGCACGAGGATTACTCGAGTACTAAGGCACATACTCGAGTATTGCATGGGGATTACTCGAGTACTAAGGACTTACTCTAGTACTGCACGAGGATTACTGTAGTACTAAGGCACATACTCGAGTACTGCACTGGGATTACTCGAGTACTAAGGAGTTACTCGATTACTGCTCGAGGATTACTTGAGTACTAAGGACTTACTCGAGTACTACATGAGTATTACTCGAGTACTAAGGCACATACTCGAGTACTGCACGAGGATTACTCGAGTACTAAGGCACATACTCGAGTACTGCACGGGGATTACTCGAGTACTAAGGAATTACTCGTGTACTGCACGGGGGAACTACTCGAGTACAAGGGCACTTACTCGAGTACAGCAAGGGATAACTACTCGAGTACAAGGGAGGAAAATCTCTCGTGTACCAGGATGGAAATATTACTCGAGTGCTAAAGGAGAGACAACTCTGTTCGACTCTTGGTCGAGCTCAGCTCGGCGTTCATCAAACAAAAGGGAAAAAACTCCATTCGACGAATTCTGTTCGAAAATCGTCAAACGCAAGGCCTGATCGTCGAACCCAATTCGAAAATCGTCGAACGCAGAATGCAGGGCCCGATCGACGAACTCAATTCTAAGATCGTCGAACTAAATTCGAAAATCGTCGAACTCAATTCGAAGGGCCTGATCATCGAACTCAATCCTAAGATCTCTAGACCTACAGCAAGCTCCGCTCGATGTTTCGTCGAGCTCGGAACGACAATCGTCGAGCTCCGCTCGATCGTCGACCTCCAGACAGCGCCCCAAAAAGAATTACAATCGTCGAGCTCCGCTCGACGATCGTCGACCTCCAGACAACGCCCAAAAAAGAATGCAATCATCGAGCTCCGCTCGACAATCGTCGACCTCGATACAGCGCCCAGAAAAAGAATACGATCGTCGCGCACCGCTCGATGATCGTCGACCTCGATACAGCGCCCAGAAAAAGAATAAAATAATAAGGTTGGTTCGACGAAATCCCACACCTTTAGGAGGGCTTCCCGAGAATCAAAACAAGCAGTCATTAATATAGAAATTATCATGTTCAGATAGTTGAACATTTAAATATGAGACCAAAACAAAGGCTCAAACGCGCCGAATTAAACAAAACTCACGTCGTAGGGGAAAACTGATGCTACGGACACAATGGTGAAGTCAAAACCAAAATCCTACGAGCCATTCCCGAGATATTAACCGTCAAAGTATGCGGCGAACAAAAACAAAACCCAAAACTTCGATCGCGCGCCGAGACTCCAAAAATGCTTGGGTTGCGACGAAACTGGACGAGCACGTACAAAACTACTCAAACCCAACATTCGACGTTAAAAGTAACGCCATGACTTCATAAATCTGACGTTGCCCAAACAAATAAAATCATCGAAAAAATTGGGGGCGTTACAGTTTTGTATGCCGAAGAAGACTCCGCTATAAGCTTGTAGATTTCGGAGTTGCGGGGTGTGCAGGTGACTACAAAGAGAGTACTGGAGAAGTACTCCAGGAAAACATCCATTTGAAGGCGAAGAACTGATAATCTGTACCCTACCACGTGGAGGTAGCACTACCGCCACCGATAACTCCCAATGAGAAATGTTTTATGTGAGGCCTATCTTGTGGAAACCTGAGGGCCAATGTTTTGTGTGAGGCCTGTCTCGTGGAGACCTGAGGGCCGATGTTGTGTGAGGTCTGTCTCATGGAGATCTAGGGGCCATTTGGTGAGGCCTGTCTCTTAAGGAGCTGGGGGCCAATATGTTGAGCTGAGAGCCTGAGGGGCCCAGCTTAAGCGGTCATGAGTTCTAGCCTAAGACCATAAAAAGTTATGTATTGTTCGGATGGAAAACGGGATGCTGACCAATATCGTGGCTTGTTGAGCCCGACAATTTGAGCACCGATAAATAGTCGAATAGTACCCAACCCTATGTCGATCGACTTAGAGTGAGTCTTTATATGGTTCATAAGTATCACCTTGACTTTTCGTAGCCATAGGGGTGTTGTCTTTGGATTTGGCCCGTAAAGACTAGAATGCTCAAAGGATGCTGACTGTTGCTAAGAACGGAGGTGCGATCCTTTGACGTTCGGTGCACCGATAATGTGCCCTGAGCGCACAAGGCGTTTGAATGGTCGTGTCAATGTCTGTGGAGAATGGTGCTTAAGTTGCACATTCTGATTGCCAAATTATATGTATGCTAAATGCCTGTAGGGAAGGAGCAGTGCCACCCCAATTGAGGGGTGGGGTCGTTATAATTTGGTCAGTTAATGCTGACCGTTGCATTGTTTGCCATCACTGGGGTGGAATGGTTTAGTGTCAGGTGTAGCTGTGCTAAGCGGGAAATAGCGGGGAAGAGCATGGTTGTTAGCGACCCCTCGAAGTACAAAGTGAAGTTGTCTTTTCTATTAACTATTTCATGTGTGGACGACTTGCTTGTCGAAGTATGTAAGACATTACCATTTGAGAAACTTTGTAAGGCCTTAAGACCATACTATTTATGTATTTAACTTATCATTACTATTTGGTTTAGTGGACATTCAAATGGTTGTGTTCTAAACTTATTAAAATTATCTTCTGCTAGAATGCACTTTAAGTTAGGATATGCGTTTGTGGATTTTGGTTTTAATACCTAACTCCACTGACTGTCCAAAGAATATGGCGTGGGGCCCCAGTCGGACCTTCTATTATATCCTATGTGACGGATGGGTTTGTTACACCGACCATCCTCTCCTCTTGGCCGACCAAGAGGGGTTAGGGTTGGGCTTATTATTGCAAGAAGAGGCCGTCCGGAGTTGTTGGTGATGTGCAACTAGGGTTTGGCTAGGGATCACGAAAAAGTGTTCGATTTGGAGCTCATACTAGTGCGCGAAAACCAAATCCGTGACATCCAAGATATGGCTCTGAAACGCGCGTCAAGGGTAATCACTTTTCTTCCTAGGCAGGTGAAGCGCTTAGTTTTAGCTTGTTTTCATGGAAGACCATCCCTGATGATGGGTGGGGGCAGGGTGATCTCCGACGGGTTGATGTGTACATACTCATTATTTTATTGCTTTTAGTAGCCGGAACCGCGAGTACGGATTTAGACATGTTGTGTGAATCCCATTAGGACGTGTGGATTGGATTGCTGATGATTTGTGGGTTCCCAGAGAAGACTCCATGGAAGTTGAATGTTTTGGAATGGGGGCCTTCCCGTGGCGGCAGTTAGTACTCGGAAGTGTGCTCCAGGAAACACACTAATGTTTGCATAGCATCGATGTATTGTTATCATTAGCTCTCAGGGATCTTTTGTTATTATGTGTGCGTAACTAGTCACTTGGAGACCATGTGCTACCGTTTTGAGTTGCACTCCTTGGGTGCCTAACCTTGGTGGCCAGGAGATCCAACCTTGAAACATAATATGCATTATGTCGTGTACGGGAAAGGGGATGTTGGCCCGCATCGCTGTTGTTAATTGGCACGATGATTTGAGCAACTGGAAAGAGTTCAATTGTACCCTCTCCATGTCGTTAGGCTAAATGGACCTAAAGTTTGTGGAAATTATCATTGGCATAAGGGTTAGTTGAGGCTATAGGCCTGACAAGTAATGCTCAAGCGGAACCATCCAGTCTCGGACTGAGAATGGTTGTGGACTAGTGGAATTCACCGTTGGAGTGCTTTATGCACTATCGTATGCTTGTGATAGAAAAAGGTGGGACTAGGGGAAAGCCAGTACACCATTAAGGTTCCCTGAGTGCACGAGACGTTTGTCTTGTTGAGCCAATGTCTATGATGTTTGGTTCTTAAGTTGCAAATTTATAATAAATATGTAAACATGTTAATTGCTTGCAGGGATTAAGCATGAACACCCTGAAAAATGGGTGGGGTCATTATAATTTGGTCAACTCCAGCTGACCGTTGTCTTGTTTATCACCACTTGGTGGAATATTTTGCATCCCATTGTTGCGGACCCAAGCAGGAAGTAGCGGGCTGGTGCCGAAAGCTTTGCCGACCCTCGAAGGCCAAAATTTTTTTTATTATTTCCATGTTTTGCCGGTCTGCTTATCGATGTTTGGAAACAACTTTTATTTTAGTAAAACTTTGTTGATGTAAGGCCTTAAGGCCAAAACATTTTTTTGTATGTCTTTTCATTCCTGTTGCAGTGGACATTCCTTTTTGGGTGATCAATTTTTCAACATTTAAATGCTTCTGTGAGAATGCAACTCTGTGTTGGGGTGTGTTTTAAAAAATTTTAAAAAAATGTTATGGTTTCATTTTGTAACCTTTTAGTCTATTCGTGTAATATGGCGTGGGACCCCAGCCGACCTTCTGTTATATTATTCGTGATGGATTGGGGGTGTTACATAACCACACCATGCTGTCCATTATGTTTCTTTGGTTGTATTGCATTCTTGGAAATGTTGGGGGTGTACCCAATCCATTTTTGGAATTCAAGGGAATCACACAGTCAAGCGTTTTTCTTAGCGAATGGGCATTTTACCTGTCTGTGCCCTTTGTACTGAAATTCTGGGTTTTTACTCTGCCTGTGCAATCTGGTCACGCACAAGTGATTCCAACCGTGCAATAGTAAATCGCACGAGTGACCTACTTGTCTAATTTTTTTATTTTAGTGGCCTTTCATTTCCTCCGTGCGTGGTTGGATTCAATTGTGCGAGCGGAAAATCGCACGAGCTCGTGGTTGGCCTGAAAAATATGTGTTATGTCTCTACCCGTGCGTTTCTATTCGCGCACGGTTGAAGCAACCATGCGTGAGGAAAAATTGTATTGGCAGACCCTTGTCCTATAATAATAGATTTCCCATAAATATCGCATAGTTCAATCGCATGACTGTGCGTTCTACCGTGTGTTAGACCGCGTGTGATCAATTTTCTTTTAAATTCGTATTTAAGTGTATATTTTCGCCATATCTTCAGTTCTTCTTCTTATTTCGCTCCTAGAGGTTAAGTTTTTCCCCTTCTACCGCTCCATTGTCGACGACCATTGAGAGGTCCTTAGACCATAATATTCTTGCAAATCAAATGCTAGGAGATCCTCTTGGACACCTAAATCATTTGTTTGCATTCAAGCTCTGTTTCAAGTGATTTCATGCTGCACTCTTGGAGCTCTTTAGTGATGTCATGGCAGAAGATTATTGACAATGAAGACAAGTCAACTAGAAGGAGGTGACAACACTTTTCTACCTCGGACGGCATTCAAAGCCCGAGCACGGACAAGGATTGAAAACCTTCAATTCCGACCGCAAACCATTGATATGTCTTCTTACTTTGGTTGCAATCTCTCCCCCTCCTTGTTGTAGTTAGTTTCTTCTTGAATGTTTGGTTGTGTGGAATGATATTTGTTAAACCCTAATTTGTTTTTAATTATAATTTTCATGCCTATGTGAGAAATTCTTGTGGTTTATACAAGTGAGGAACGCATCCAGCTCATCTCCATCGCACCATAGTGGGTGCGACCGCACTAGCAATTGATAGTGATGTGCATTGCAAAGAGGTACTCTTGACCCTCAATCCATCATTATAAACCATTTCATCTGCTTGTCTTCTATCCCATCTGCCCACTGAAGCAGTTCATTACGGCCTCCATAGCCTACATCCAAGTAGAGAAGTGGTGATTATGACCTGCATTAGTTTAGTATGTTTTCTTCTTTTCTTTTTAAAACCCAAATCAAAGTTATATGTTAATTTGCAATCTTTATAATCAATTTTCCAAACGATAGAATCACGCGCTCTAAACTGCATTCCTTTGAGATTCTTCCTGTTTTATATTATAGGGGAGACCAGTGCACTTGTTGTTAGGGCATCATTGCACATGCTTTATTTTGAACCTCGAGGATCAATTAGGGAAGTTTGATAAAAATTGAATTTATGCACATTTTTATGTTATTTTGCCACGAGGCATACATATATGGTATACAATAAATGAATCTTGGTTCTAGAAGAATCGGAAATACTCTTCAAATATGGAATCTAGATCTAGTGAAGTTGATGATGATGATGATCACCCGTTAGGGGAGAACAACATTGTGGGAATCGATGAAAAGGAAGACGAAGTAAATAGTGATGAAGGGCATAAGCGTTAGAGTACTTTAAAATTTTCAAGACTACATCCACATGAATTAGTGATTGGGGAACCTTCATATGGAATAAGAACTCATTCTGCCTTACGTGAATCATTTTCAAACCTATGTTTTTTTATCTAAAATTAAACCCCAAAACATTTCTTAAGCATTAAATAATGAATCTTTGTTTATGGCAATGAACGAGAAAATTAATTTGATCATAAAAAAGTGTGGACTTAATGGAGCATCGTAGTGACCATCCAATCAAAGGCTTAAAGTGGAATTATAAAAATAAGCTTGATAGTGATCTAGGATTACAAGAAATAAGGTTATGTTGGTTTCTTAGAGATACTAACAGATAGAAGGCGTTGATTTTGGGGAGTCATTTTCACCTATAGCTCTCCTTGAACACATTAGGATTTTTTTGGTATTTGCAAATTCTAATCGAATAAAATTATATAAAATGGATGCCAAGAGTGTTTTTAAATGGATACGTTAAAGATGTGTTGTATGTTTAACAACCACCCAGCTTTAAAAATAGTGATGTTACAAATAATGTCCATAAGCTAGTTAAAGCTTTATATTGTTTAAAGTAAGCATCTCGCGCTTGGTATGATAGACTAACAACTTTTCTTTTGAAACATAGATTTAGGATACGTAGTGTGGATACCACACTTTTTATGAAACATAGTGTTCATGATCGGATGATTTTACAAATTTATGTTGACAATATAATCTTTGGTGTCACGAATGAAAACTTGTGTAATGAAATTGTAGAAGTAAGCAAAGTGAATTAGAAATGAGCTTAATTGGAGAATTGACATATTTCTTAGGATTTAAAATTTCACTAAGACTAGATGGAATATTTATCTGCAAATCTAAATGTGTAAAAGATATGCTTAAACAATTTTGCGTTGAGAATTTAAAACAAGCTAAGACTGCAGTGAGCGCATCACTTAAATTAGGAAAACATGAAAGTGGCATTTTGGCGGACCAAACTATATATCAAGGAAAGATCGGATCATTATTGTATCCTAGTGCATCTAGACCCAATATCATGTTTGCAAAGTGTCTATTTGTTGTTATTGGGATCTTATCGATCATTTTCAAAAATCAAAAAAATAAGTTAGCGCCATAGCTCCAATCTTTTTATTGTGAAGATTGAGACGTAACATGATTTATCACTTCATTACTCTTGTGTTAGCACACAAACACACACACACAAACACACACACACACACACACACACACACACACATATACATATATATATATATATATATATATATATATATATATATATATATATATATATATATATATATATATATCTGTGTTTGTGTGTGTTGGCAATTATGCCCAACAATGTTCTCCAGGATTTGAAGAAGCATCACTATCCATACTAAGGGGCATGGTGTATTTGATGTATGCTTTAGTTCATGCACGCAGGTAGTCCATGATTGGACAAGGAAAAATGAGTTGGGCAGTAAACTCAAATTTCGTCAAACGCAGCTCAGAGTTCATCGAAATCAGCTTGCTGATCGTCGAGCTCAACTCAGCATAAACTTAAGAATTCAGGATACAAAATTCATCGAACTTAGTTCTAAGTTCGTCGAGCTCAGGTTACATTTCGTCGAGCTCAGCCCAACGCTTGTTAAGCAAAAGCAAGAGAAACATTGACTAAGGCAACAAGCACTGAGAGTGGTAAGAAAATCAAAGTTCGTCGAGCTCAACTCAAAGCTTGTCGAGTTAAAAGCCAGAAAATCTGTCTAAGACATAGGCGGTGAGTCCGCTGAGAAGAAGGCATTGAGACTGCTAAGATAGCTGAGACAACTGAGAAGATGGCGATGAGACTGCTGAGAAGATGACATTGAGACTGCTGAGACAGCTAAGAAGATGGCATTGAGACAGCTGAGACAGCTGAGAAGATGGCGTTGAGAAAGCTGAGATAGTAGAGATAAAGTTAGCTGGAAACTTTCAAAGTCCAGAAGCGTTGAGTGAAGCAAGTTCACTCAACGCTTCTAAATAAAGCAAGAAGCGCTGAGACAGTCACGAGGTAAATAGCTGAGAACAAAATTAGCTAGAATTTCTCTAAGTCTAGAAGCGTTGAGTGAAGCAGGTTCACTCAACGCTTCCAATGAAGAGAAAATCACTGAAATAAAGAATTATCTCATATGATAAATGAAAAACTGTTGAGACAGCTAAGACAAATCCGTTGAGACAGTTAAAGTATAAATACCGTTGAGACAACAGATAAAAGGAAAGCGCTTAGACAAAAGCTTGTCTCAGCTAATAATGGAAAATCGCTGAGACCGCTGAGACAGCCGAGACAAAACCGCTGAGACAAAGCCAGGAAATTTTCTAAGTCCAAAAGTGCTAAGAGCAAAGGCTGATGATGTTGAGTGTCTCAACATCATTCAACGATGGATGGGATTCAGGAAATTCTCTAAGTTCAGATGTTGATGACCACTGCTGACGTCATCAAAGTCAAATCTACAGAAAGCCATTGTGGGAAAGCTGTTATAGTGCCGAAAGATGTTTTGTCGCTTTTTGATGGAGTTGGCGCTCACCAATCATTGGTGGGGCCACATACACTGGTGTCATTGATTCAAATCAACGCATATAAAAGAGGAAACAGTAAAGCGATTAGCATTAACGAATACCCGGGCATCAAAGGAAACCAAGGAACAAAAAGAGAAAATGAAAGTGGCTGCTGGATATTTATTCCGAACAAGCTTTGAAGCTGATGTCCAGCCAAGATAGCCAAAAGTCAAGAAGATAGCTGGAGCACTTCCTGCTCAACAAGTTGGTTCTCTCAAGAACAAAGGAAGTCGGTTGATCCATTCAACTGCAGATAGCTGCCCACATGTACAACAAGAGAGAGGATAGCTGTAGAATAAGACTCATCCCTTCTACAGCAAGTTAGCTGGACTAATATCTGCTCAGCCCAGCAGGGCAAACTCATAGATTTAATCCCTGAGTTATTTTTATTTTCTTTTTCTGTATAAACTTGTAACCATCTTACTATAGGATTCAGGTTTCCTGGATCTGAGTTGTTGGAAGGCTTAATAGCCTGAGGCTGGAGAATTTATCTCTCTACGGTAGGATACAACTGGATCTGAGTTGCTGGAAGGCTTAATAGCCGGAGGCTATAAAGTTTATCTCCTTATGATAGGATCCAACTTGATCTACGTTGATGGAAGGCTTAATAGCCTAAGGCTGAAGAGTTTATCTCTATGTGGTAGGATCCAACTGGATCTGAGTTGCTGGATGGCTTAATAGCCTGAGGCAGGAGAGTTTATCTCTCTGTGGTAGGATCCAAGTGTGGATCTGAGGTAGGGCTATCCTCCCAACCTTAGTGTAGGGCTTTGTGCCTAAGGTAGGCGGTTGTAGAGCCACTGAGCTGTATGTGACAATTTTGTCAGTAAGTTATAAGCCTTGGAGGAGGCTGAGTTGTAGGTACCTTGAGGGGTACTGAGTGTAGGTGTGCTGCTGCACACTGAGAGTAAGGATGTGGGCCTGAGGTGTAAGATCTAAAGAGCATACTGCTGGAGTTTGTGCCTTGTCCAACAAGTAAGTTGGAAAGGTGGGAGGGAAAGTGAATGTACCCAATTGAGGAACCACTTTAAATACTTGTGTACTTGCTGTGTGTGTTTGTATTACTTATTGCGGGACATAAGGACAACCTCTAGATAATTGTAATAAGAAAACAGCAAAAGAAGCTAAAACTTTCAAAGACCTATTCCACCCCCCCCCCCCCCCCATCTAGGTGATTAGCTAACCTTCAATTAAGTAACTTTCAAGTGGTATTAGAGGGAGGTTACTCAAAAAGGATTTAACAATCTTAGTATACCTCCAAGGTTAGCTAAAAGGGTTACACTTGTGGGTTCAAAACAGAACCACACGGAATGGAGCTTCAAGTCTGCAACAAAGAGAACTTTAAGACTTGGAAATAAAGGGTCAAGAAAATCATGGAAGCCTCTGATCCTAGGGTGCTTACAACAGTTCATGAAGGACCTTTCATCCCCATGAAGATCTCAACTTCAGATGCAAGCATCCAGACTCCAAAGAGTTATGAAGAGATGTCTGAAGGAGAAATCAACCTTGTATCTATGGATAAGAGGGCACAACACATCATGGTGAGTGCCATGGATGACACAACCCTCATGAGAGCGGTCCACTACAAGTCATCTAAAGAGATGTGGGATTCCCTTACTAACTATATGGAAGGGACAGGGAAAGTCAATCTTTTTGACAGTGGCTCGGAGTCGAAGATGAGAAGAAGAAGAAAAAGACCTTTGTGACCAATAAGGAGAAGCTGAACAAATTCTTCATCCTTAGATTCTGAAGATAAAGAGGAAGAAGCCTACTTAGGGCTGATATCAGTTGCTGTAGATCCAGAAGAAGAAGTGGAATATCCTGCGGCCAGGATAGGAATCAGGGCCCCTTTGTCACTCTTAGATAGTGACAATGAGGAGGATGAAGAAATCTATGGATGCCATGGGTTGATGGCAATGTATGCATAAGAGAGAAGTCAGGAAGATTCTGTAACGCCCCGGATTTTCAGGCAATTATTAAATTCTCTTGTTAACGTCATAATGACGTAAGGGGCACTACATAACGTGGAGTTGACGGCGCGTCGCCGTTAGTGCGTTTTCGCGTCTATTCGATCGAGTCGGCCAAATTCGCGAATCCTTGCCGAAAATGGAAAATTTTACATTGAAAAATTAAATTGATTAATTTCTGTCATGCTCGTCAAGTTTCGTCGCGATCCGAGCGATATTCGAGCCTCGGCGAATTTCTGAAGTTTTGAAGAATTCATGTTCGTCGTAGACTTTGAGGATTTATATCTCAAGAACGGCTCGTCGGATTTTGGTTTTGACTTCGTCGTTGTGTTCGTAGCGTCTGTGTTCGCCTACGGCGTGAGTTTCATTTAATTTGGCGCGCGTTTGGGCCTCCATTTTGATCTCGTAGTTCCCTTATTCAAAAATATATACATATGAATATTTTAATATTAAAGTACTATTCAAAAATGAAAAGCACTATTCATTTGTATAGTTTGATCAAAAGATTTTTTTTGCAAAAAATTGTTATATATGCAAAGAAATTGTAAATTCTGTAATTCTTACTCGATATGTGTTGTTACATACTCGAGTTCTCCTTTAGTATGATCGAGTTCTGCTTTTTTTATACTCGAGATCTGTTTTTTTCATACTCGAGTTCTGGCTTTTTATACTCGAGTTCTCTTCATTTCGCTCGAGTACTGCTTGAATCTACTCAAATCATATTCTTCCTCTCGTGTATATTTATTGTTCATGACTCGAGTGAATTCTTCATACTCGAGTAAATTTACTGTTCATGACTCGAGTGATTTTCCTCCTCTCGTGTATATTTACTGTTCATGACTCGAGTGATTTTCCTTCTCTCGTGTATATTTACTGTTCATGACTCGAGTGATCTGTAGCCTTTCTCGACTTGTCCGTTGAAGTTTGCGTTTGAGTGCCGTTTTGCGAGTCAAAACGATGTCGTATGGAAAGATTATAAAGAAAAAGGACTTCTTCTTCTTCTTCTGGCCGAACGAGAGCGACATAACGAAGAGCTCTAAGTCGAGAAATTTGCGGTGGCCGCCCGCGGAGCTCCGGTGCTCGAAATTTTCAACCGATCGTAGATCTGGAAAGCTCACGTCGAGAGCTCCGCTATCGTGGTAATTTCTTTTCTCATCCCTTGAGTTTCGTCGTTAGGGTTTTTCGGCCCTAACCTCTATTTCAGGCATTTTCGTTCAGATTTCGACACCTAACGTCTTTTTTTGCCCCGATCTGCGACGTGGGGTGATTCGGAGAATTTTTCCGGTAAAAACGAGGCAAGTGGTGTTCTTGCTCTCCCTCTTTCTCCTATATTCAAAATTTTTGCTACAATTATTTGAGGTTATCATGTTTCAATTATTTAGAAACTTGTCCTGAAATTATAATTCTCTTCCTCTTTCCCTTGGATTGCGACATGTTGTCCCTAAAACCATAACCCCAGAATTTTAGTCCATAGAATTGGTAAACGAATCGGTTGTCATGTCGTTGTAACCATCGAGTCATCTTTATCATTGTGACACCTTGTGCGTTCGTTATTTTTGATTAAACTTCACTTGCTCGACCTTGACATGCTATTTTGCAGTCCACTTTGTTGGTTAAATCTTGAGTCTGTGATGAATAAAAAGGAACTCTGCATGTATAATTATGTAACTAAAGAAACACAGTTGGACTGTGTGCGTTGGGGTTTCTCCCTCGGCATAGTACCTTATGCTTAAGTCTGTGCGCGTTGTGGACTTTCATCCCCGGCATATTACCTTAGCTTGGTCTGTGCGTGTTGGGGTTTCTCCCTCGGCATGGTGCTTGTTGGCTGGGTTTGTGCGCGTTATGGACCTTTTTCCCCGGCACAGTACCCTTTTTTTGTTAAGCTGATCAGTCTCATTTACTTTATTGAATAATAACTTGAATAATAATGAAAGATAAAGGTTTGAACTTCTGGTGATGTGATTAGCCATTCTTGCTCGACTAGTTTTGCTGTTGCTTACTTTTACTCTGCTACTGACCCTTTTGTTGCAGTCGCTTCACAATAACCTTTACTTTGAGGTTTGTGTAGTTTTTCATTACTCTTTGCACCATTTGTATCTTGTTCTGAGGTGTTCTCCCTTTGAATGACTCAGGACCAGAGCTGTAGAAGGTTTAGCTGACCGTGTTGTGCTTCTGGTGTTGCTGGTTGCTGCGGCCTTTTTCTTCCACCTCTGAGCTTGAGGTAGTTGACTTTATTTTGACTTGTCAGATTTCACTATGGGTTCGTGTTAGTTGTTGACGCCCATAGACTTTGACTTTTCTGTGATAGACTACTTGCTACTTTTACTGCTGTTACTTTTTACCTATTTGTACTTGCTCTCTGGGAAGGATTTATGTTAGGATGCATTTAGTTATTTAAAAGTGTACAAAACTGCATTCTGAAGTATCGGCATGGCATGACTTTCAACTACTAAATCTACTACTTTTAAGCATTATAAAAGTTCTCTCTATATATATTAAATATAGAAGACACAGCATCATTTTGAGATACTAAACCTTCATTCTCATATAGGTTAACAAATGAACTACCTCAGTATTTTTTCCGCCGCGTAAAACTTATATATTTTCTCACATATGGACTAGTGGTCCACCCGACCGAGGGACACGGTCATTAACTCTAATAACTTATATGCATTATTTTTAACTTAATTTCATAAATCTTTTACATGAAGTAAATGTGAGGACGGGTTGCCTGAGCGTCTGCAGTTGTCCCCTACACGGCGTGGCATCACGACACATATTTTATCTACTCTGACGTATTCTTGAATACGGAGAAAATGCGGGTCGTGACAGTTGGTATCAGAGGGAGGTTTTGCAAGAGGGTTGGTTGGTTTGGCAAGCTAGTCAAACAACTTTCCCTTAAGCAAAACTCTAATCGTATCATTTCTTTGCATACACACACCGATATGTCATCAGTAGATCTTGATGGAAGCACAAACACTACACTCATGGCATGATAAGAAGTATACAAGGCATATTATGTAGTATGTGATGCATAATATATGTTTGTATATGGATCCACCATAGGTGGCAACATTTGACAGTTATGTAGTATGGGATGTATAACCATCATCACATGGATGCCCATTAGCACGTTTAATTTTCTTCGTTACATAAAATATTATGTAGTATGGGATGCATAACATTGTATGTGTACGCCGCTCATAACATGCACTATGGCCTTTTTAGAATGCATAGCACTGCATACATAAGATACCATCGCATAAGCACACGTGCCAAGTTAAAGATCTGCATGATGACATATGTACACCAATGATTTGAGATGAATTTAAACATTCATGCATTCATATTATAGGCACAAGTTAGAAGCATAAAATCATTTTATGATTTCCCGGAGCAAGGTAACAGCAAGTGCAAGTATCTGTTCGTTTCTGATCTAATCTGAGTCAGGGTATTCGAGTTTTCCAGTTTCAGTGTCGTAAACTAGGACCTTGATAAGTCGTTTGTTCGTATCGGTAAAATATGAACCCGAAACCATTTGCTAAGTCAATATCTTCCCAGTTTGTGATGTCTTAGGCAAGGTTTGACTAGATATGCATTTATTCTGTATAATGCCACCTAAATGCATTGCGATGAGGTCGACTCCCTAGTCAGAGGGTGAGTCTTCTGTTACCCAGAGCGAAGTGGTGATTGAAGCACTGCGGCAAAGTAATAAGGCCCTGTCAAGGCAGATGGTGGACGTGCAGTCTCAGATATAATAGTTGTTGGCTGTCGTAGCCGGGCAGCAGACTAGAGCGCAGGACCCTGCTGTGGACCAAACTATTCCTACTCTCCCTGCTGCTCTAGTTCCCCCAATCGCACTGTCTCCTGAGATGAACTTCATTTCTCAGTTCCAGTGACTATGACCTCCTTCGTATGATGGTAGAGCAGACTTTATGGCATTGGATGACTGGATCATTGCCATGGAAGAAATGTTTTCCTACTCTGTTGTATCCTTCGATCAGAAGGTGATGATTTCGGCGTATCGGCTTAAGGGTCTTTCAACGAGTGGTGGATCAGAGAAAAAGAGAACCATTCTGATGGGTGCTCGTGGGAGTCATTCAAGAGTATGTTACTGAAGAAGTTCTTACCATCGGTTGAGCGAGACCGTCTAATGAACGACTTTTTACACCTGAAGCAGAGGCAACTCACTGTTAGTGAGTACGAGGTCAAGTTTAACAAGCTCAGTCGCTTCGCCCAAGATCTAGTAGCATCCGAAGAAGGCAGAGTAAAGCATTTCCTGGGCGGTCTGAGGTATGACATCCAGCAGTTGGCTAGCACATACAAGTCTGAGAACTTTGTAGAAGTAGTCGAAGCTGCCTTAAAGGTTGAGGCGATAGAGAATTCGAAGAATTGGGGATTGCATGCAAAGAAGGACAAGAGGAAACCTGACGATCGATGAAGTGCTAGGGCATCTGGCCCTATAGCGAAGAAGGATAGAAGGGAAGTGTGTAGCTTCTGTCGTAAGCCCGGACACCCTTTTGATAAGTGCTTTAAGAGACTAGATGCGTAGAAGCTGTCTCAGGTACACGCGATCCAGGATGCTCCAAAGGGAGGTCCGGTCTGTTCTTACTGCCAGAGGAGTGGGCATGATGTGGCCCATTGTCGCAAGAATGCTGGAGCCTGTTTTCTCTGCGTCCAAAAAGGACACATGAAGGCTAATTGCCTCCATATCCAGCCTGCGCTGCATGCAATTCCGTTGCAGACTCTTCCACCGCCCCCGCCTCTCGTGGACAAGGAAAAAGGAAAGTTGAATGTGCTGACCAAGGAGGAAGCCCAATCTTCGACTCAAGTGATCTCAGGTTAGACTCTGACTCGGCTAGTAATCTCTTTTGTATATTTATAGTTTCCGCATATTAGTTGCGCGCGCTATGTGTTTAGGTGAATTTAAGGTGAAGAATAAGTGGGAGCGTGTTTTGTTCGATTCGGGTGCTACTCACTCCTTTGTGGCAAGGCGTTTTGTAGAACATCATCGCTAGGCTCTCGACCAGTTAGACACCTCTATAAATGTCAAATTTCCTTCAGGAGAGGTGGTGAGGTCAAATCAGGGTATCCAAAAATGCCCCATCTCTCTAGGTGGTTTTCTAGCATTTGCGGATCTGAAGGTGCTAGATTGGGTAGACTTCGATGTGATTTTGGGCATGAACTGGCTGTCCAGCTACGATGCTGTCATTCAGTGCAATCACAAGCGCTTGGATTTTAAAGGTGAAAATGGCCAACCCATGAGTGTGTATGGTTTGCCGCGTCAGGAATCTCCGATCATTTCTGCGGTACATGCTCGCAAATTTCTAGTGTCTGCCTGTGATTCTTTTCTTGTCTTTATTTCTGTTCTGGGAGTTGCACCGGTTAAGCCTCGGGTTGAGGACATTTCTATGGTGCGTGAGTTTCCGGATGTTTTTCCTATTAGTCTTCCTGGACTTCCTCCCGAGAGAGAGGTAGAGTTTGTTATAGACCTCGAGCCAGGCACTCGCCCTATTGCAAAGGCACCGTACCGCATGGCGCCCTCGTGAGTTAGAGGAGCTGCGTACTCAACTGGATGAGTTATTGCAGTGCGGTTTTATTAGACCCAGGTCTTCCTCCAGGGGTGCACCAGTGCTCTTCGTGAAAAAAAGGATGGAATGATGAGGTTATGCATTGATTATCGAGAGCTAAACAAGGTGACAATTAAGAACAGCTATTCGTTGCCTAGGATCGATGATTTGTTCAATCAGTTGCGAGGTAGCTCCATGTTCTCGAAGATTTACCTCCGTTCAGGTTACCATCAGTTAAGAATCCGGGAGTCCGACATTCCGCGAACTGCTTTTCGTTCTCGATATGGTCACTTTGAATTTCTGGTAATGTCATTTGGATTAAAGAACGCACCATCAGCTTTCATGGACATGATGAACAGGGTGTTCAAGGATTTTCTGGATAAGTTTGTGGTGGTATTTATTGACGATGTCCTAGTATATTCCAGAAATGCAGATGAGTACGACTTGCACTTGCGCTTGGTCTTGTCTACTCTGAGGGAGCACAAGCTGTATGTGAAGCTTAGCAAGTGTGAGTTCTGGTTGTCTCAGGTGCCATTCCTAGGACACATTGTAAGTAAGGACGAAATCTCAGTGGATCCCGCGAAGATAACATCAGTCTTGGATTGTAAGAGACGTACATCGCCTAAGGAGATAAGGAGCTTTTAGGGTTGGCAGGTTACTATAGAAGATTTGTGTAAGGATTCTCTATTCTCTCTGCGCCTTTTACTAGGCTTACGCAAAAGATCGCAGCTTTTGTTTGGAGTGATTCCTGTGAGGAAGCTTTTCAAGAGCTCAAGAGGAGATTGTGTTCTGCTCCAGTGTTGGCATTGCCGGTGGAAGGAGTAGAGTATGTTGTTTATGTGGACGCCTCACGAGTTGGACTCGGTTGCGTGTTGATGCAGGACGACAAAGTGATTGCGTATGGATCGAGACAATTGAAGGTGCATGAAAAGAATTACCCTACGCACAACCTAGAATTTGCTGCTGTCATTTATGCCTTGAAGTTGTGGAGACATCTTCTGTATGGAGTGTCGTGCAAAATTTATTCGGACCACAAAAGTTTGAAGTATGTCTTCACTCAGAAGGAGTTGAATTTGCGCCAGTGTCGATGGTTAGAGTATGTTGCGGACTATGAAGTCGATATCCTTTATCATCCCAGCAAGGCTAATGTAGTAGTAGATGCGTTGAGCCGGAAGCCCGCACATATCTTTAACCTTTCGGTGCAATTCCTTATTGAAGAGTTTTTGCTCATGAGCATAACCGTAGGGAATAGCGCTTCGCCGAGTAGCTTAGAGGTGGTTGAGCCTTCGTGGATTACTCTCACTAGGCAACATTAGAATGACGATCCTGATTTACAGCACCTCTACAGTAGGACTGAGAAAGGGGAGTTGCCTGACTTTTCAATTAACGACGTGGGTACCCTAAAGTACCGCGACAGATACTGTATTCCCGCTGTTGGGAACATCCGATCAAGAATATGCAGTGAAGCGCATGGTTCAAGTGTTGCATATTATCCTGGCTCCACGAAAATGTACAGAGATTTGAAGCAGATTGTTTGGTGGTCAGGCATGAAGAATGACATCGCAAGATTTGTATCTGAATGTTATACCTGTCAGCGTGGCAAAGCTGATCATAGAAGGTCGGGTGGTAAGTTAATACCTTTAGATATACTGACTTGAAAATGGGAGAGTTTATCCATTGATTTCATTACTGGTTTGCCGAGATCTCCCCGAGGGCATGATGCAGTGTGGGTTATCGTGGACAGACTAATCAAGTGTGCCCACTTTGTGTCTTTCAAGATTAATTATTCCATGGAAAAGATAGCTGAGCTTTATCTACCCGAAGTTATCAGACTGCATGGTGTACATACGAGTATTGTGTCAGACTGAGACTCCTGATTCATGTCTCGTTTCTGGCAGAGCTTGCAAGGAGCTCTAGGTACTGACATTAGGTATTCTACTGCCTATCATCCTCAGACAAATGGTCAGACAGAGAGAGTGAATCAAATCTTGGAGTATATGATTAGATGTTATATTCTAGACCATGGTGGGGCTTGGGATAAACGCCTCAGATTGATGAAGTTCGCGTACAATAACAGTTATCAGGAGAGTTTGCAGATGGCGCCCTTTGAAGATTTATATGGAAAGCGTTGTCGAACTCCCTTATTTTGGGCAGAAGTAGGTGAGAAGTCCTTGCTCAGTCCGGAAGCGCTGGAGGATATGAGTACTTCAGTAATGTATATTCGTGAAAAGCTGAGGATAGCTCAGGAGCGATACGAGAAATATGCAAATCGGCGCCGAATTGATCTGGATTTTGCAGTTAGGGACTTGGTGTTTCTAAAGGTCTCTCCGATGTCAGGTCTTAAAAGATTTGGAAGGAACCATAAGCTAGATCCCAGGTATGTGGGACCTTTTCAGATTCTAAAGCACATCAGAGTTTCTGCATATAGACTGGAATTGCCTGATTCTTTCCCTGGTGTTCACGACGTGTTTCATGTGAGCCAGTTGCGTAAGTGTGTTCATAGTGATCGGCATGTCCTAGACTCAGTGCCCCAGTTGCAGTCTCATCTCTCGTATGTCGAGGATCCTGTCTGTATTCTTGAGACGCAAGATCGTTTGTTAAGAAAGAAACAATTCTGATGGTTAAGGTTCTCTGGCGAAATCAGGATGCTAGAGGCGCAACTTGGGAATTGGAATCCGCAATTAGAGAATCTCATCCTCAGTTGTTCTCCTAGTCTTCCCCGGTTAGTATTTTTGTTTAATGAATTCTTTTGTCGTGTCTCCCCATCTGCCCTCTCGTTTCTTTTCGTGTTCCAAGTTTCGGGACGAAACTTCCTTTTTGAAGGGGTGACTGTAACGCACCTGATTTTCAGGCAATTATTTAATTCTCTTGTTAACTTCATAATTACGTAATGGGAGTTACGTAACGTGGAGTTGACGGCGCGTCGCCGTTAGTGCGTTTTCGCGTATATTCGATCGAGACTGCCAAATTCGCGAATCCTTCCCGAAAATGGAAAATTTTACATTGGAAAATTAAATTAATTAATTTCTGTCATGCTCGTCAAGTTTCGCCGCGATCCGAGCGATATTCGAGCATCGGCGAATTTCAGAAATTTTGAAGAATTCATGTTCGTCGTAAACTTTGATGATTTATATCTCAAGAACGGCTCGTCGGATTTTGGTTTTGACTTCGCCGTTGTGTTCGTAGCGTCTGTGTTCGCCTACGGCGTGAGTTTCGTTTAATTTGGCGCCCGTTTGGGCCTCCGTTTTGATCTCGTAGTTTCCTTATTCAAAAATATATACATATGAATATTTTAATATTAAAGTACTATTCAAAAATGAAAAGCACTATTCATTTGTATAGTTTGATCAAAGGATTGTTTTTGCAAAAAATTGTTATATATGCAAAGAAATTGTAAATTCTGTAATTCTTACTCCGAGATGTGCTGTTACATACTCGAGTTCTCCTTTAGGATACTCGAGTTCTGCTTTTTTTATACTCGAGTTCTGTTTTTTTATACTCGAGTTCTGCCTTTTTATACTCGAGTTCTCGTCATTCCGCTCGAGTACTGCTTGAATCTATTTGAGTCATATTCTTCCTCTCGTGTATATTTACTGTTCATGACTCGAGTGAATTCTTCATACTCGAGTAAATTTACTGTTCATTACTCGAGTGATTTACCTCCTCTCGTGTATATTTACTGTTCATGACTCGAGTGATTTTCTTCCTCTCGTGTATATTTACTGTTCATGACTCGAGTGATCTGTAGCCTTTCTCGACTTGTCCGTTGCAGTTTGCGTTTGAGTGCCGTTTTGCGAGTCAAAACGATGTCTTCTGGAAAAATGGTTACCATTAAATTTGTTCGTCTCGACGAGATCTACAACTTTCATGTTGGACACTTTTTGATTTGAAGTCATCCTAACCTCTATTTTTGTACTTCGTGCAACCGCTCGTATATCGTCTATTTTAGACAGAAAATTTTATAATTATATATATATTTATACATATATTTAAACATATATATATATAAATCTATATACTTAGGAAAGATTATAAAAAAGGACTTCTTCTTCTTCTGGCCGAAACAGAGCGACGTGACGAAGAGCTCTAAGTCGGGAATTTTGCGGTGGCCGCCGACGGAGCTCCGGTGCTCGAAATTTCCAACCGATCGTAGATCTGGAAAGCTCTCGTCGAGAGCTACGCTATTGTGGTAATTTCTTTTCCCATCCCTTGAGTTTCCTTGTTAGGGTTTTTCGGCCCTAACCTCTATTTCGGTCATTTTCGTTCAGATTTCGACTCCTAACGTCTTCTTTTGCCCCGATCTGCGACGTGGGGTGATTCGCAGAATTTTTCCGGTAAAAACGAGTCAAGTGGTGTTCTTGCTCTCCTTCTTGCTCCTATATTCTAAATTTTTGCTACAATTATTTGAGGTTATCATGTTTCAATTATTTAGAAACTTGTCCTGAAATTATAATTCTCTTCCTATTTCCCTTGGATTGCGACTTGTTGTCCCTAAAACCATAACCCCAAAATTTTAATCCGTAGAATTGGTAAACGAATCGGTTGTCGTGTCATTGTAACCATCGAGTCATCTTTATCATTGTGACACCTTGTGTGTTCCGTTATTTTTGATTAAACTTCACTTGCTCGACCTTGACATGCTCTTTTGCAGTACACTTTGTTGGTTAAATCTTGAGTCTTTGATGAATAAAATGGAACTCTGCATGTATAATTATGTAACTAAAGAAACACAGATGGACTGTGCGCTTTGGGGTTTCTCCCTCGGCATAGTACATGGTGCCTGTTGGCTGGGTTTGTGCGCGTTGTGGACCTTTTTCCCCGGCACAGTACCCTTTTTTGTTGAGCTGATCAGTCTCATTTACTTTATTGAATAATAACTTGAATAATAATGAAAGATAAAGGTTTGAACTTCTAATGATGTGATTAGCCATTCTTGCTCGACTAGTTTTGCTGTTGCTTACTTTTACTCTGCTACTAACCATTTTGTTGCAATCGCTTCATAATCTCATTTACTTTGAGGTTTGTGTAGTTTATCTTTACTCTTTGCACCATTTGTATCTTGTTCTGAGGTGTTCTCCCTTTGAATGCCTCAGGACCAGAGCTGTAGCAGGTTTAGCAGATCGTGTTGTGCTTCTGGTGTTGCTGGTTGCTGCGGCCTTTTTCTTCCACCTCTGAGCTTGAGGTAGTTGACTTTGTTTTGACTTGTCAGATTTCACTATGGGTTCGTGTCAGTTGTTGACGCCCATAGACTTTGACTTTTCTGTGATAGACTACTTGCTACTTTTACTGCTCTTACTTTTTACCAGTTTGTACTTGCTCTCTGGAAGTATTTATGTTAGGATGCATTTAGTTATTTTAAGGTGTACAAAACTGCATTCTGAAGTATCGGCATGACATGACTTTCAACTACTAAATCTACTACTTTTAAGCATTATAAAAGTTCTCTATATATATTAAATGTAGAAGACACAACATCATTTTGAGATACTAAACCTTCATTTTCACATAAGTTAACAAATGAACTAACTCGGTATTTTTTTCTACCGCGTAAAACTTATATATTTTCTCACCTATAGACTAGTGGTCCACCCGACCGAGGGACACGGTCATTAACTCTAATAACTTATATGCATTATTTTTAACTTAATTTCATAAATCTTTTACATGAAGTAAATGTGAGGACGGGTTGCCTGAGCGTCTGCAGTTGTCCCCTACACGGTGTGACATCACGACACATATTTTCTCTACTCTGACGTATTCTTAAATACGGAGAAAATGCGGGTCGTGACAGATTCAGAATCAATCAAGGTACAATCTCTCTCAAATTCTGCATCTTTCTCTGACTATGAAACCAGTCCAGATAATGGTACATCTTCATCCTGTGATGAAGACTGTTATGAATCTGTGACTGATGTAAATCAATTGATTGACAAGTTTGGACTGCTCCTAATTGCTCTAAAGTAGAGCAGATTACTTGCCAAGAGGCAAGCCAAGGAATTAGAGGTCCTAAGGCCTTATAAACTATCTATAATAATAAATCTATTGAGTTTTATAATAAAAGTCATGAGATGCCTGAGGTCAAGAAAAATCTTTATTGCCAGACCATGCTTCTAGAAGAAAAGAAGAAGCACATCAGATATCTGGAACAAAAATTCTTAGAGAGGTTGGGGATTGTGAATAACCCTTCTCAGTCATAGGGTCAGTGGCCAACAGCTGCAACTTGCTAAGTCCCTAAGAAGCTGGGTATTGACCACATCAATAACCACTTCAAATCTGATTGCCCTAATAAGAGGACAATGTTTCAGAAGGAAAATACACCTAAAACTGTCAAGCTTGCACCACTCAAGAAGGGTCAATTAAATGTGTGCTTCACCAGTAGGGCGAAGGCACATGATCTAAAAAAGAGTGACACTGTCCACTCTAGCCATAAGGTTCAGGAGAAAGTCTTTATATTTGGATATGAGTATCCTCTATCTAAGGAAATGAGTGAGTCCACCAGATGGCAGGCTCCAAAAATACAACTGGTCCCTACTAGACCAGCTGTATTTAAAACCTCAGAACCTTCACTCAAGAAGAAGGGGGCAGCCTCATGCAATGCTCATCCAGCAAAGTCTGGTACTGCTCACTTCTTTCATGGACAACAATTCCATGTTATCCTAGAGAGAAGATACAACATTCATAAATGTTGGTGCTATGGGAAAATGGGTCACTATGCCATTGACTGCTGTCATAACCTGAATATGACTAGTGGACAGTTGGGTGCTCAACCCAGGCAGAGAGTTGGACATAGGTTTTATGATGCTAACAAGAACCTAGGACCCAATTATAATTGGGTGCCTAAGGGAAAATGAACTCTGTTTTGCAGGATAGTACAAGTACATGTACACTTAAGACTTGTTATTTGGACATTGAGTGTTTCCGACAAATATTTTGGACAGGATAGTTGCTCTAGGAATATGCACCAGAAAAGGCAACAAATTAATATTGAGGCTGTCAAGTAAGTGATCCTCAAAAGCTAGAGGAAACAAGACGTAAGGTCTCTCTCTCTCTCTCTTATATAGATATTTTGCTTGCTATTTGATTGAGTTTTGTTAATTGTCCTCAAAGATGAATCCAATCAATCAAATAGAAAAATAGTGATTCAATCAACTACACTGTTAATTCTTGCAAGATTTTGTGATGCAAGACTTATTTATAATTTACTTAAAAATTACAAGTAACTTATTAGCAAGCCTTAGGGCAAAACAATGCATAAATTGGGTGCTAATAGAATTGGCCCATTAACATGTTAGGTCCCCGTATATTTATCATGACAAATGAAGGAGAGTATAGATCTTAACTTTACACTAGAAATATAAATGTATGTATATATTAGGAAAAGAAAATCACCACACATAAAATAAAGAAGACAAAGCAACACAGATGACATAAGGATTATAGTGGTTCCCCAAATCTGGGTACATCCACTCTTCTAACACCCTGGTAGGAATCTACTACAGGTTTTTTATCTGGTGCCCTTCCACAAATAAGGTTTTTTCTCAGATGCCTTGTCACCACAAGATCTGATTCAGGTAGATCAGGAAACCCTTCAGGCTTTTGATCAGGTGCCAAAAACCAACCCAAGTTTTTTGATCACGAGACTTGACATCCAAAGGGGTTACCTATTGAAGGGAGTTATAACCCTGTACACAGGAAAGGTAGAAGAAGTGATGTTGTCTTCTCTGTCTCAAATCACTGAGAGAAGACTAATGGATGTTGATGATGTCAAAGCTCCCCCTGAGATGTTGAATGGTTCAGGAAAGAAGGAAGCTTTACTTCAGGGTGTAGGCTTTCAAAGTGATGTTGCTCTTCAGAAGCTTCTTGGACTGATTTTGATTAGTTGTCCCTTGGAATCCTGAAGCAAATGATGAAGAACTTTGTGTGTATGAGAGCTATGTTGTTCTTCACTAATTCACTGATTTGTTTTTTATTATTTCTCTTTCTTCTCTGTTACTCCTCTTTTTCATCTTCTCCCTATACTGCATAAATATCTCTATATATTATCTGAACATAATTCAAAACATTTGAATTTACTTTGACTGCAATGGTTAAAACATTCCCGAGAATGGTAATTGCTTTGGGAATCAATTAGCATTAAATCCTGATTAAATCCATAGTTAATGCATCCTCCAAACGGCTATATTCATAAGAATATATAGCATTAATTCTGATAGTTATAATCTCCTTTAATTAATCCTTAATTAATTCTGTCAGCTGTAAATAATTCTGTCTGAGTACTACAAAGAAATCGTCAAACTGAATTTTAAAGCTTTCTTCAAACTGGGCTCAGAGTTCGTTATCTCATCTCGGAGTTTGTTGAGCTCAGCTCAGAGTTCGTCGAGCTGAGCTCAGATATTTTTGAACTGCATAATCTTTGAACTGAGTTTTACAGCTTTCTTTGAGCTGAGCTCAGAGTTCGTTGAACAGAGCTCAGAGTTCGTTGAACTGAGCTCGGAGAATTTCTTTGAGCTGAATTTTTGAACTTCAAATATGAACTTCTCTGGAATTATTCTGAAGGAGAAAACCTGGAAACAAACCTATGACCCATGACTATACATTTTGGGTCAATCTAATCATCCTAATAGTGATCCTTGCCCAAATCAGAACTCGTGTTCCAACAATCTCCCCTTATTTGGGTGAGGACACTATTTACACAAAAAATAAATAAAATACAAAGAAAAATAATCTGCCTGAATTATAAAAAAACAATTTCAGCAGATGTACAAGCGTGCTTTGAAAAATAAAGAAAGACAACAAAGATATTAGAATATTATTAAAAACTAAGGAGCAGCTCCAAGAAAATCTTTTAGGGAGGTCAGCTGCACTTTTTCTTATCTTTAACTGAATCTTTTTCAGCATGTCTTAATCCATTTTTGATTCTTTGAATAATTGAACCTGCTGACTGTTGTAACCTCTGCACTGACTGAGACTAAAGGCTTTTGGTTACTATCAAATACCACTGTTCCTCTGTGGTAAGATATGTATTTTCCTGAAAAGAGAGGTTAGGAGTTCTGGACCCAGATTACCTTGGGTCCAGGTTCTCTTTTATAATAATTAGAAATAGAAGAACATTCTGGTTGACTTTTATAACCCAGAGGATGAACTTTTCTGGGTGGATTTATTCATTGAGAAGAGGTGTTAAAAAATTTGTATCTTTGATTATTGTTCTGATAGGAATTAAAATTCATGTTTTGATATTTTGAGTTCGACGATTTTTATTTATTTCGTCGATCTGAGTTCGACGAAAAGTATTGATTTCGTCGATCTCGGTTCATAGAATGATAATAGTCATAATCTGTGTTCCATGATAGTCGATCTCTGTTCGATGAAACATGTTGTTTTCGCCAATCACCTTTTGTTGAAAAAACATACCCAAACTTTGGGTTCAGAGATCGTCGATCAACGTTTGACGTATAATACTGCTTTTGTCGAGCTTTGTTCGACAAAATTATTTGAACATGATTTTTCTGAAAATTCTTAACTTGTTTGGGTTTGTCATTATTATGCAAAACATCAGTTAGTTTGTCTAAATCTTTTAACTTGTCTTTGCCTTTAACTGATTCAAAATAACTAATCTGTTCAAGAGCAGTTTTCAAATTTTCTTTAAGCATTATGTTTTTTGAAGAAGAATTATTTAATTTTTCTCTGAAAAGTTTTATTTCCTTCTCAAATTGGATCAAATCTTTACACATATTTTTAAAATCTTCTTTAAAATGATCTGAAGAAAAATCAAGGGAAGATATTATCTGATCCTCTTCTGATTCAGATTCTGCTTCAGAGTGTGATTGTTCATCTGAGTGGCTGCAAGAGGCATTTATTTCCATTAGGAAAAATTCTCTTACTCTTGAGTCTTCTTCATCTTCAGTTGTACAGGATGAAGCATCAGAGTCAGAGTCACTCCAAGTGTCAGCATCAAATATTCTCTTTTTAGCTGATCCATCAACCATTGATGTGAGGGAGTCCCAAATATCCTTTGCTGAAGAGCATTCAGCAACTTTCTGAAAAATGTCATCAGACATTGATTTGGCTAGGATGTTCATTGCTTGTGCATCAGCAATCTTTAGCTTATTTTGTGCTTCTGTCCATTGAAGTGTTGGTACAACACTGGTGCTTGGAGTTTCCACTGATTGTGATGGACATGTTAAAATGGAGTTGTAAATGGATTCATCAATAGAGTTCATAAAAAGCCTAATCCTTGTCTTCCATAGTGCAAGCTTATCTAGATTGCACATACGAGGTCTGGTACTTGAAAACTCTTCATTTTGTGCCATGATAAACTCTTAAGAAATATAAGATTTATCAAATTATTTTGGTTCAGGTGTTAGCATGTACAACCAAGAAAACCTCGCTCTGATACCAATTAAAGGAGAGGACAGATCTTAACTTTACACTAGAAATAAATATATGTATATATTAGGAAAAGAAAATCACATCACATAAAATAAAGTAGACAAAGCAACACAGATGACACAAGGATTATAGTGGTTCCCCAAATCTGGATACATCCACTCTTCTACCAACCTGGTAGGAATCCACTACAGGTTTTTGATCAGGTGCCCTGCCACCAATCAGGTTTTTGCTCAGATGTCTTGTCACTACAAGATCTAATTCTGGTAGATCAGGAAACCCTTCAGGCTTTTGATCAGGTGCCCAAAAACAAACCCAAGTCTTTTGATCAGGAGACTTGACAACCAAAGGGGTTAACTTTTGAAGGGTGTTATAACTCTGTACATAGGAAAGGGAAAAGAAGTGATGTTGTCTTCTTTGTCTCAAATCACTGAGAGAAGACTAGTGGATGTTGATGATGTCAAAGCTCCCGCTGAGATGTTGAATGGTTTAGGATGGATGGAAGCTTTCCTTCAGGGTGTAGGCCTTCAAAGTGATATTGCTCTTCAGAAGCTTCTTGGACTGATTTTTAGTAGTTGTCCCTTGGAAGCCTGAAGCAAATGATGAAGAACTCTGTGAGTATAAGAATTGTGTTGTTCTTCTCTAATTCACTGATTTGTTGTTTATTGTTTCTCTTTCTTCTCTGTAACTCCTCTATTTCATCTTCTCCCTGTACTGCATAAATATCTCTATATATTGTCTAAACATAATTCAAAACATTTGAATTTACTTTGACTGCAATGGCTAAAACATTCCCGAGAATGGTAATTGCTTTGGGAATCAATTAGTATTCAATCCTGATTTAATCCATAATTAATGCATCCTCCAAACGGCTATATTCATAAGAATATATAGCTTTAACTCTGATAGCTATAATCTCCTTCAATTAAGCCTTAATTAATTCTGCGAGCTGTAAATAATTCTGTCTGAATACTGCAAAGAAATCGTCAAATTGAATTTTAAAGCTTTCTTCAAACTGAGCTCGGAGTTCGTTGATCTCAGCTCAGAGTTCCTTGAGCTCAGCTCAGAGTTCATCGAGCTAAGCTCGAAGATTTTGAACTACATAATCTTTGAACTGAGTTTTACAGATTTCTTTGAGCTGAGCTCAGAGTTCGTTTAACTGAGCTCAGAGTTTGTTGAACTGAGCTCGGAGAATTTCTTTGAGCTGAATTTCTGAACTTCAAATTTGAACTTCTCTGGAATTATTCAGAAGGAGCAAACCTGGAAACAAAACTATGACCCATGACTATATATTTTGGGTCAATCTAATCATCCTAATAGTGATCCTTGCCCAAATCAAAAGTACGATTCCAACAATAAAGTTTTTACTAAATCAAGAAAATTGTACATCCAATCAATAAAGAAAACACAAATTAAACATGCATGGAACTAATTGAAGAAAAGCTGAGTGATATAGTGAAAGCACAATTGTCGGGCATTCCGTAAAGTCAAAAAACCAATTTTAATAATCAAATGAAATATTTAATTAAATTAATTAAAATCTTTTCATTACATATATAAAGATGACAAGAAACGAAAAGCCACATCGCTCTCTAAAAGCCTTAAACCTAGCCATCGATACTGAAACTATCTCAGCGTCTTGCCGCTGTGCTTCAATGGCGCCAAATGTCATCAAGGAGATTTAGGATGAATATGAAATAGTGAGGGATGGATTCAATCATCCCTCTCCCGATATTAAAGCCATGCAAAGGATGATTGAGGTCGCTGGCTTAGGATACACTCTTTCTGAACACTCCACCATTCCTAAAAATGAGGTTGTGGAATTCTTCTCAAACATTAAGATGTCCCCATCTCAAAACTCTATCAGATCTAAGATTGAAGACATCAAAATCAAGGTAAACCCTAAGAGATTAGGAAAGGCACTTCATATCCCCTCCGTCAACCCTAGCGAGGAAGAAAAGATCGCTTACACGGACATAGACAGTACTTCCTTATGGTGTGGATACTCTGAGGCCAAATCTGGGTATCTGAAAAGGAAATTCGTCAATCAAAGAGGAAAATTGCTAGCAGACATTGTAGGGAAAGCCCTCATCTGCAAACCTGGATCACAGGACATCATCTTTAGGTTCATGTTTGCAGTCATGACCAGAATTATACTAAATAGAAAGACCTCATGGACATCTCTCATCTATTAGAGAACAGAAGACTGCATGTCCTCTCCAAATATGGGCAAAATCATTTCCTTGTACCTAGTGAACACCTATCCTAACTCTTTCACACAGGAACGGGGGTGAAGATTCACTACCTGAAAATAATGGACATAAAAACATTGGATAGATTCTCTAGGGTCCTACCTATGAGCCGACCTACAGGAATTAAGGAATCCTCCAAGGGTACAAGGAAGAAACCCACTGAGGAAGAATGACCTTCCAACCCTGTACCAGTACTCGATTCATCCTCTCTAGCTGATGCTAGTCTGCAGGTTGACCTATCCCTCAGTCAATCCTTTGCCAACATTCAACTTCAGGATACTGAAGTGCATGTAGAAAAAGTCCATGCCAGCTCTAGGTTAGGAGAAATCTCTAAAAATGCTGCTGAAGGAGGTAATGTTGAAAAGGATGAGGCAGACATCAATACTACTGATGATGATGCAGAAGTTAATGATATGCTTGCTGTAGAAGATAACTGGGAGCATCTTGAGAGATTAAGCACTTCTCTTGATATGTCCAGCCCAGAGAAAAATGCTCAATCTGGGGGGGAGCATGATCAGATGGATGTGACAGACTAGGATCAAGTTGTCAATAAGATAGTTGAGTCTGCACCTACTACTGGTAAAACTCATTCCCTCTTGGTTTATAATACTAATACAACTTTAGCTACAGAAATACTTTACACTATGTGTGATGTAGTTGAGGGGGAGCCTTCTCAGATACCTACCCAAAATGTTACACCTCCTCCCATGAGCCATACCTCACCTACCCCCATTTTCAATGAGTGATTTCTTAACCAGATCAAAGCAATGCTTGATGCTCAGACAACAACCCTCAAGGAGTATGTGACCAATCTGTTGCTAAGCTGAGGGATGAGCTAATAAGTGAAGTCAAGGAAGGCAAATAAGAAACCTCTCACCTAAATAAACAGGTCACTACCTGGTTTGACATGGCTGGAACTGCTGGCACAAAGCTGACTACCCTTATGAAGTCCATAGAAACAAGCCAGCAATTCTCTGCAACTAACATTGGATATTTCAAAACTTTTGTGAGTGCAACTGATGAAGTAATTAAGGGTGCAGCAGATCATATAAATCAGCATGTTACCAATGTAGCTCTCCACTCTATGGAGCAGGCAATGCTTATGAAAAATGAGATCCTTACTGACAATGAGAGAATACTTCAACAGTTATCAAATCAACCTGAAGCTACCACCACCTTACTACACAAGACTATATCTGAAGAAGGCAGAAAGGGGGAGAGCATGCATGTTAAGACTGCAGGACCCATTGAAGATCATGTATTCAAAGTAATTCAAGGCACTAGGGTTGCACTCTATCTGCCTCTGAAAGATAGGGGATAGATCTGATTACTCTTGCGGGGGGTGGGGGGTGAATAAATTAATTTAAAACTTTTGGTTGTTTTAAGTTTATCAGAGTAAAATAAGTGATAATAGAGTAGTATAAAAGGAATGCAAACTGAGCTACACTACACTATCACAGCACAACAAGAACAAAAAGAAAATGATCACACACAGACAGCATAAGAATTTTATAGTGGTTCCCAAAACTGGATACATCCAGTCTTCTACCACCCTGGTAGGAATCCACTATCTGGGTTTTGAGCAGGTGACTGCCACCACAAGATCTATTTACAGGTAGATCTCATAACCCTTTAGGATTTTGATCAGGTGCCCAAAAAAACCAAGAATAAACATTTGAAGGGAGTTAATAAACCCTTTTACAGGAGGTTGAGAAAGTTGATAGTGTCTTCTCTTTTCTCTATACAATAGAGAAGACTTGTGGATTTCTATTATCAAAGCTCCTTCTGAAGTAATGATTGGTTCAGAAAGCTTGTAGCCTTGCTCAGGGTGTAGGTCTTCAGCCTTGTCTTGAAGAGAACCAAGAATTTTCTGACTGATTCAAAGTTGTTGTCCTTGAAAATTCCTGGAGTAGAAGTTGAAGAAGATTCTTGATATTTGATGGTTGTTCTTCTTCTATCTTCAGAAAGAACAAGGGGAAAACAAAATGTTTTCTCCATAGAGAAGAAGCAAGTATTCTTCTGTATGTTTTTGTATCTCTTCTCTGAATATCACTACTATGTGTATCTGTTGTCTGAAGGAAAAGTCTCATATGTATTATGCTGTCAAATTCTCCTCTTGAATTATGAATTCTAAGCATTAATTGTTGGCTGATTATGGAGAACGAAACGGTTGGAATATATTCTTTAATGAGTTCCCCCAACTGTCCCATTAAAATAAGCAAGTAATTAACCCTGATGAAGACCATAATTAATGCTGCCAATAACGGCTATATTCTGGAGAATATGAGCATTAATTACTCAGTGAATTACTGCTAAATAATATAAGAAATAAGGAAAACTTCTAAGTCAGGCTTGGGAAAGAATTCATCGAGCTTTGAACAGAATTCATTGACTGGAGTTCCAAGTTCGTCGAGCTGAGAAATCCGGTTCGTCGACCTGAGCTCAGCGAACTTCATTATGGAAATAACTTGCCAAAACAGTGCTCTAAGTTCGTCGAACAAAGAATTTTTCTTCGTCGACCTAAGTTCAGAGAAAATAAACTGGAAAGAATCTGTTGAAGTTGAACTCTAGAGTTCGTCGAGCAGAGAATCTGTCTGAATGAAGAGATCGTCGACCTCAGCTCGAATATCGTCAAGCTCAACTCAGAGAAATAACTCTGAGTTCGTTGATCTACGATCGACGATCGTCGAGTAGAGTTTGAAAAATTTCGAACTGATAATTTTGAACTCTGAATACTTCTTTGTCTACTGAGGTCCTCTGTTGTCTAGTACATGAAGGTTGAACCTAATGACTAGCCTAAACTCTAGGACTCGTAGACTTGACCCTGGCTATACAATGTTGTTCAAACTTTTCCTAATTAGTGAACCTAGCCCACTAGGGATCCAACAATCTCCCCCAATTTGGGTGAGGTCACTCATATAAACAGAAGAAAATAATCACAAAGCAGAATAAAAATATATCTTGCAAAAAAAAAGATATCTAGTAGATATGTACATATGTGCTTCATGATTAACAAATAAAGTTCAAAAAATAAAAACTAAACACAACAGTTATTTGTTCTCCTTTGGCTTGTCTTTGTCAGCTTTGTCAGATTTTTCAGAGGGCTTTCTGAATATAATTTCTCTATTTGGATTTGCAGCTTCTCTTTTTGACATAGTCAAGTCTGATGCTCTAATTATAGTGCATGAGGTGGCCCTTGGTACTACTGCTTCAGGATGCAGATTCATATAATCATCTACATTGAAAAAAATTTTAGCTTTTGCATACATCTTGAGCTCTTCTTCTCTGTAAGATGACATTGCACAGTACTGTGATGGATATTTTACTTATACTTTAGCTTTGTTGATCATAGAAAGTCCAACCAGTTCTTGAAACCTGGCCATTTTTGCAGTTGTTTCCTATTCTGGATCTACAAGAAGAATAGGTGGAGATTCTGGCCTTTTAGGACTAGAGTCCTTCTTTGAATAATCAGGAGAAGCTGAAGTACTTTTCTTATCTATATCAAGAGGAGGCTTACTCTGAGAGGATTGTGGCTGATTGTTGCCTTGGAGACTTGTCTTGGAGTGTCTCTGATAGGTCTTGGTAATAAGAGCTAATCCATGAGTCACACTTCCAGAGGCCCCAGCTGATGGAGTAGGCGGAGGAGGAGGGTATTTCCTGAAGTACTTAGGAGGAGACTTGTACCTTCTTCTCTTCTTCCTTTCTTTTTGCTCATTCTTAGATAACCACATCCATCGTGGCATCACGGGGTAAGGAGTAATCTTTTGCAAAATGTAGTAGGGAGTGTCATGTGCAGGATTTGGCTTGGGAACAGCCTTAGGAACAACTTTCTTTTTCATAGCAATCTTCTTCTTGGCTTTAGGATCATCAGATTCATCAGAATCTTCATCATCATTATCTTCATCAGAGGATTCTGGAGGATTATCATACATATTATTAATCTCCTTCAAGGTTTCCTTTGAGATTTGCTTTTCAGCTTGAGGTAGCACTTGAGATTCTGAAGCTTCATGTTCAGCAATACTTTCAGAAATAGTCTTATTTTCTTCTTCTATATCTGTAAGGATGATGTCATCCAGGTCTGCTAAAGGACTATCATCCATTTTGTAGGTACGGGGGGAAAGAGATTTTTGCTCTAGAGTAGAGACTTGTTCAAGAACATTCTCAGTCACATGTTCTTTTGAAATCACTGGTGATGCAAAACTTGCCATTAGTTGAATAACAACTTCAGGGCTTATTGGTGAAGTATAGCAAACTATAGCCATAGATTGCTCTGGGCAAACCCCTATAAGATAACTCAAATAAGCTGTGTCAAAAGAATTTAACAAATTGAATATATCTACTGTGGGATTGACAAGACAATCACCAACAGTCAAAATTTATGGAAGATCAACTTGCTCATATGTACAAAGCATATCAAACTCAACTACTGTCTCAACTTTTGTAAGCATATTTATATCTGCATCTGCATCTGTATCTGCTAGCTCATCTGACTGTAAAACTGGTGCTGCTTCTGCTGCTGTTGGAGGAGATGAGACTGGAGCTTCTTCACTGGATATCTCACCCTGCTTGGTTTTAGTGGGTCCTAAAGCCAGGCCCCTTAAAAGAAGGGACAGTGAGGGCAGCAGAAATGAGGGAAGATAGGGATGCAATAGAATCAGCAAGAGGTTTAATGGACTTTGCTATAAGCTTTGAGATAATAGGAGTGATGAGTTCTAGAAGGGAGGGAAGGTAAGGGGAATCCATTTGCATAAACTTAGAGGGTGTCTGAGTTGATACAGAAAGGTGAAGGATGGATGATGAAGGGAAATGAGTGGTGTTTGTCATGGGCTCATCAATAGGTGATGGAGTATTGATGGGAGATGATAGCAGATCAAAGGATGGAATGGATAAGAGGTTATGGAGGGGGATGTCAGCTAGATGAAGAGGATGTGGGGATTGGGGTGGTGTGGTATGCTCTGGAGATTGAAGTGGTGTTGGTTGATGTTTAGGAGATTGAATTGGTGGTGTTGGTTGATGTTCAGGAAATTGAACTGGTGGTGTTGGAGTATGAGCAGGAGATGAGGATGGTTGTTGGAGTGTGGATGAAGGAATTGAAATTTGTGGAGGTGTAGGTTGTTGACATGGAGGTGTTGGAATCTGGGTGGATGGAATTTTGATGGAGGGGACAACTTCTGGAGGTGGGTGATCAGCTGTTACAGCTCTTGTATCCTCAAAAGTTCTGGAGGAGGTTGAAGCCTTGGATGGCTTTGGGATGGTCCTCTCCCACCTTCCAAAGAAGACACATGTTAGCCTTTTGGAAGCATTAATGAATATGGTCTGGGAGACTAGGGATTTAGCTACATTTTTCTGTAGGAAAATTCCCAGAATTCTTTCAAAACACACTTCTTTATTACTGTTCTTCTTCTTTATCAAGTCAAATAGTACCCTTGCCTAATTCACTGGTTTCTTATTTATTATAGCACACATTACCAGAAACTGTTGAGTGGTAATATAATCATGAGCAGTATGCTTTCCTAGCAATACCTTGCCCACCACATCAGCTAAAAATTTATATTCAGAAGATAAATTTTTCTTTAACATCATATTAGGGTTCTCTCCAATATGACCAATCTAATTCAACGTGTCATCAAATTCAGAACTATCAATCTCTAAATCTTCTTCACCATTTATCAAACCAAAAATTTCAGTTAAGATTACTACGGTTAAAGACACTTGGTTACCAGATATTGTGCCTATAATCGTGTCGGCATTTAGAGTAGAGGAGGTGAACACCCATTCTCTGATGTTTGTAGCATCTATCTTTATTCTATTTGTCATGAAGTTCTTCAGCTGTTATTTCTCAAATAGTTTCAGTATATCTAGAAAAAATGGATCAGAATGTTGAAATGATTCAAGTCTATGTCGAATCCCATGTCAAATTTCATTGCCGCAAGAGAGCTCGTTAGAATCGTCATTGATCGTCTGCAAAAGGAAAAAAGAAAGATCAAGTGCAAGGGGAACAGAAAGTACGGGATGGAGCTCGAAGAAAACCTAGATATATGGTTTTTAGAATATGAAGCGGCATACTCTGTCCAGCGAAATAAACAAAATTCTTTGATCTGTGTGCGGCGAAATATTTTATTGACAAAGGAGTTTGTCGATCTCAGTCTCAATAAGGGAAAAGTTTTCGTCGTGCTCAGGTCGACGAAAATTTTCCTGAAGCATTGTCGTCGATCTCCATCGGACGAATAGAACTTCAAACACAGAGAGTTCGTCGATCTCAGGTCGACGAATTTTCTCCAGAACTTTTCTCAGATCGTCGATCTCCGTTCGACGAACTATGCAAATTCTTCGACCACAGACAAAAAGTTAAATTAATGCATTTCCAATTATTATACATAGATGATTCATAAAGAACAGATGTTTCTACTCATCCTAGGGTTTGGTGAAGATATCTACCTTTTGCAAATCAGTAGAGATAAAGATGAGATTAATTTTCTTTTTGTCTACACACTCTCTAATGAAATGATGCCTTACATCTATATGCTTAGTTCTACTATGATGCACTGGATTCTGTGCAATAAAAAATTACACTGGTATTATCACAAAGTTGAGTTGAATTATTTAAGTTGACACTATAATCTAGGAGTTGGTTCTGAATCCACAACATCTGTGAACAACAACTGTCAGCTGCTATGTACTAAGCTTCTGCTGTTGAAGAAGACACAGATGTTTGCTTCTTGAAAACCAAGACACTAGCCTATCACCAAGGAACTGACATGTCCCTGATGTGCTCTTTATGTCCACTCTACATTCAGCAAAGTCAGCATCAGAGTATCCAGTTAACTCAAATTCCGACTCAGTTAGATACCAGAGTCCTAAATTAGGGCAACTCTTTATATATCTCAAAATTCATTTTAAGAAAATAAAGTGAGATTCTTTAGGGTTCACCTGGATCCTAGCACAAATACATGTAACAAACATAATTCCTGGTCTACTTGCTATAAGATATAACCGGGACCCAACAATGGCCCTATATAATTTTTGATCTACAGGTTTCCCATGTTCATCTAAATCAATCACAGCATTTGTAGCCATAGGTGTTTTCTTAGCTGAAGCATTAGCCACCCCAAACCTTTTTATCAGCTCCTTAGCATACTTGGATTGGGATATGAAGATAACATCAGGGGACTACTTCATTTGGAGACCAAGGAAGTAGGAGAGCTCACCCATGCTACTTATTTAAAACTTGGAATGCATAAGGTCGGAGAACCTTTTGTATAGTTTGGAATCTGTAGAACCAAGTATAATGTCACCTACATATATTTGTACTAATAAGATTTTATCATGATGATGCTTGATAAATAGAGTCATATCTACTATGCCTCTAGAAAAGTTATGCTCTAAGAGAAAGCTAGCTAAGGTTTCATACCAAGCTCTTGGAGCTTGCTTTAGACAAAAGAGAGCCTTATGCAATTTGAAAACATAAGATGGATGAGTAGGAGAAATAAAACCTGGTGATTGTTCCACATAGACTTTTTCTTTGAGTTCACCATTTAGGAATGCACTTTTCACATCCATTTGGTATACTGTGAACTTCTTGGAGACTGAATAAGCTAGAAATATCATTATTTCTTCTATCCTTACAATAGGGGTAAATGTTTGGTCATAATCTATGACTTCCTCTTCTTTATATCCTTGAGCAACTAATCTTTCCTTGTTCCTTATGATAAGACCTTGAGCATATAGTTTATTTCTAAATACCCATTTGGTTCTAATGACTGGGTAGTCTTTGCGTCATAGAACTAAATCCCAAACTCTATATCTCTCAAATTGGTTGAGCTCCTCTTGCATTGCAATGATCCAGTATGGATCTTTCTCAACATCTTTAATGGATTGGGGCTCAGTTTGAGATATGAAGCATGCATGCATCATGTCCTGGTGGAGTTGATGCCTTGTCTGCACACCGACTGATATGTATCCAATCACTTAAGATACAGGTTGATCTCTAAGTGTGACTAATTCAGTAGGAGGAGTTGGTTATACAATAGCTTGGGGAATTAATTCCTCCTATGGAATTATAGCTGTTGTTGGCTCCTCATTGAGTTCAGTTTCATCATCTTCACTATATTCAATAATATGTGGAGAAGGTTGTGTAACAGCCTCATTGGTGAGGGTCAATTCATTCAACTTCTCACACAGATGTGGTTCCTGCAAGTTCTCACTGGTAGAAGGAACTTTCTCCTTGTAAAACATGTTAGTTTCATCAAAAGAAATATGAATAGACTATTCCATTTTCATAGATGATTTATTGTATACCCTATAATCCTTGCCTACTTGGGAATATCCAAGAAAAATTCCTATTTCAGCCTTGGCTTCAAACTTTCTAATGTGTTTCTTGTTGTTGTTATGAATGTAACAAATGCAATCAAAGATTCTAAAATAATGTACTTTAGGTTTCTTCCCTTTGAGTAGTTCATAGGGGGTCTTGCCCTTATGTTTGTGTATCAAACTTCTATTCAGTACATAGTTTGATGTGCTCACATCCTCTGCCCAAAAGGATAGGGGCAATTGAGCATCTGCAAGTAATGTGCCTGCAGCTTCAATCAGTATTCTATTTTTTCCTTTCAGGAATTCTAGGAGCAAATAAACAATGCCTGATACCTTCCTTGTCATAGAATTCTTGTATGGGAAGAGACTCAAACTCAGTACCATGATCAGTTCTGATCAATGCAACTGGAGTAGAGTACTCAGTCCTTATGCACTTAAGAAAATCTATAAGAACCTTGAAGTTATCTGACTTGTTTCTCAAGAAGAACACCCAAGTGAACCTTGAGAAGTCATCAACTATTACTAAGGTATAAGACTTCCCTCTTAGGATTTGTACAGCGATGGGTCCAAAGAGATGTACGTGTAGCAAATACAGAATCCTAGGCGAATCACTCTTATTAAGTGACTTAAAGCTATTTTTAGTTTGCTTGCCTAACTGACAAGCCCTGCAAAGGATTTTCTTCTTATAGGGGCAAGAAGGCAATCCTCTAACAAGGTTGTCCCTAGAGAGTTTAGCAATGTTTTTCAGGTTTACATGTCCTAATCTCTTATGCCAAAGATCATTTTTATTACTAGTTTTGTTAAACATGCATATTTCAGTTTTAGCTGACTTAAAATTTACTACATAGATAATTCCTACTCTAGTACCAGTTAATACTACTTGGTTATATACAAAAGTAATAATATAGGAGGTTTTGTTAAATGATACCTGAAACTTTTCATGACATAACTGAGTTATGGATATAAGGTTGTGCTTCAGTCCAGTTACATAAGCAACCTTCCTGAAGGTGACTGCTCCAATTTTGACCTTGCCATACCCTTTATTCTGGTCACAATTGGAATCACCAAATATTACTTTGAGTCCTTGCTTTAACTTATAGTTGATAAAGTTATCCTTGTTTCCAGTCATATGCTTTGAACAGCCACTATCCAGATAACACTGTTGCTCTGTGGTGGGATACTCTTTCACCTGCAATAAAATAAATTAGTTATTCTTGACCTAGGTTACCTTGGGTCCTTGTTTATTTACATAATTAAAACTGGAAATGTATGAGTATTCTAGTTGATTTTTATAACTTAATAGGTTAAATCTTCTAGGTGAAATTATCCACTAGGTGAATGGATTAACATATTATCTTGGTTGATTGAATGTTCTTTAGGAATTAAAGTTTCTATTATAATAAATTGGGTTCGACGAATTCTGGTAATTTCTTGATATGAGATCGACGAATGGGGATGAGTTCGTTGAACTCCACTGAGAGAATGAAAGTATTCATTCTCTGGGCCTGAATATCGTCGATCTCTGGTTAACGAACCATACTATTTTCATTGATCGCAGTTCAAAGAATAATTGTAGTAAAAGTTTGTGTTCTGAGTTCGTCGACTTGAGTTCGATGAAATGTACACATTTCATCTATCTGAGTTCGATGAAATCTGCTGAACATTATTATGGTTAAGATTTTTCTTATTCTTTATCTTTTTCTTATTCTTTTGTTTTAATTCTGTTTGTTTGACATTATTATTATCTATCTTTTTCTCGCACTTTTCTGAAACAAATTTTATTGGAGTTGTTAAAATATTCTTCTGAATCAGTGGGGGTTGGCTTGATGATGCACCTAATTTCAGCTTGCCATTAAGCCTAACATTCACTGTACTTGTGATGTCTATCAGCTTGATACTTCTCCCATTTAGGGACTCTTCAAGTTGCCTTGCCTCAACTAGTTCAGTTTTTAATGTAATGATCTGTTCATTAGCTAGGGTTAATTCATCTTTTAGTATGATATTTTCAGAAAACAAGTTTTCTTTTTCAGTCAATTTTTATTTAAGTTGTTTAATCTCTTTTTCAAAATTAATTAAATCAATACATACAAATTTAAATCCAGTTCTAAAATTTTCTGAATGGAAATCAAAGGAAGACAATACCCGATCCTCTTCAGATAAAGGTTCTTCGCTGTCTGATTGCTCAACCTCAGATAGGCTGCTTGATATATCAATGACCATCAAGCAAATCCCCTTTTTCCTTAGCCTCTTCTTCATCTTCACTGGAGCTAGAAGATGAAGATTCATCTTCAGTTTCACTCCATGTTTTAGCCACAAAGCCTTTCTCCTTCCTTTTATGCTTGTTGTAGTGCTGCTTCCTGGGTTCCATTTCTCTTCTTCTCTCCTTCTTTTGTTTATCTGGACACTCTGATATAAAGTGTCCGGGTTTCCTACAACCAAAGCAAACAACTTCTTTAGTTGGGGTCTTGTCATATATTGGCATGTCATCTTGCCTAGATGACTTTCTTCTGAAATCCTTCTTTGCCATTTTGTAAAATCTCTTGGCTAAGAGACTCAAAAGTTCTTCACTAGGTGTTGGAGTTTCTGATTCTTCAGATAGCTTGAATGTTATTCTTTTCTCCTTTCTTGCTGCTGAAGGAGACTTCTGCTATGTAGCTTCTCTTGTCTTTATTAGTTGTTCATAGGAATTGAGCTTTCCAAGAAGAGATTCAGTGGAAATCTCATTAAGAATTCTGGACACCTTGATTGGCCAGATTCAGGAATCCCATGAGCTGGGGAAGCACATGAGGATATTCTCATTTACCTCTGTGATGGTTGTTAACCCCTCAGTCCGCAACATACTCCAAGTTCCCAAAGCCCCCATTCAGCAGGCGCGGACAGGATTTGTCCGTCCGCCCAGTCCGGCACTGTCGCCAGTTGGGCGCCAAGGGTTGTACCCCAGCAGCGGACGAAAAGAGCTGTCCGCTCAGTCCGCCGGCGCTTTGGGATCCAGATTCTCTAAAGCGGCGGACTCAGTGTCTCGTCCGCCCAGACCGCCGGTCTCCAGTGGCCGCGCCCAGCAGCAGTGGAAGCTCCAGTTCGCGAGCCCAGTCCGCCCCTTCTGTGCGGGCTGGCGTGTTCTTTCTTTTTGCTTCCCGTCACCGCTGCCCGGTTCTCCTGTACCCCGGGCAGCCGGTTATTTTAGCCCTGCCCGCTTGGGCAGGCCCCCCTATCCTATAAATAGGGGGGAGGTGGTGCACTCAAGGCACGCTGACTCGGACCCAGGAGCCTACTTGTTACAGGCTGCGGACTCGAATCCTGTGCCTTGCGGACTCCCCCTTGCTCTACTTCCCTCAGTCTTTTCTTTTCACTTGTAACCCACTTCTTCTTCAATCAAGGGAAAGCCCGTCGCAAGAGAGGCATTCAGGCCGCGACGGGCGAAGTCTGTTGTTGCCGTGGTTCACGGCCCTGCTCCTCTTTCAGCTCTCATCCGCTTAGTAGATCGCTGCTCGCAGTCTCCCCTTTTTCCCGTGTTCGAACCGTTAGCTGGTGGTGACCGACTCCCTGTCCGTTTTCGTGCATCAACAGTTAACACGCGACCTTCAGATTCGAGTAGTGTTTTGAAATCAGCGGACACAAGATGTCAGACCGCAGAGCCCGCTCTTCAGACCGCTCCAGCTCTTCAGAAGACTCCCTTTGGGACGCGATTGAACAAGCTCGCCTTGAGGCCGAGCAGTCTCGCCGGCAGACCGACCAGCGTCTTGACACAATCAGCCAAGCTCTGCTTGCTTTGGCTCAGCGGCTTGCTCCTCAGGCCGCAGCGGACCCAGCGGACTCGCCAGTCCGCCAGACCCCAGCTCGCCGAACTCCGCTTCGGCAGTCGTCAGCAACTCCCAGGAACGCTGCTCAGTCCGCTGCCCCTCTGCGCCCTCAAGAGGAAGAGTTTGCTTTCAGAGAGTTCTTCAGAGATGCTGCTAGGGGCACTCCTGCCCGCCAACTCCACTTTGCTGATCGCCAGTCCGCCGAGCCCGCGGACTCCTCGGCTCCAGTCCGCCCTTTCTACCCTGCAGAATTTGACACCCCGTCTCCCTTTGTTGACCGAATTCGATGGGAATCAGCTCCAAGCAACTTCAGGGAGCCTCGCATCCCTTCCTATTCGGGGACGACAGATCCAGTTTCCCATCTCCAGGCATTTGAGGGGGCAGTAGCTTTGAGATGCCTCACAGATGCCATCAAGTGTAAATTGCTGGTTACCACTCTTGAAGGGCAAGCGAGAGAATGGTTCTATGAGCTGCCTTCGGGCACTATTTCTTCTTTTGCAGAGCTCCGTAGCCAGTTACTGCTGAGGTTTGCTACCTCAAGGAAGAGGAAGAATGGGCCAGCTGCCCTATTCGAGATCAAGCAGAGGGATAACGAATCGGTAGCACGATTCGTTGATCGCTTTCAAAGAGAAATCCAGGGGGTGAGGAATGTGAACCCCGACTATTACAAAGTTGCCTTGATCCACGGCCTCCGGGAGGGCCCTCTGAAGTTTAAGGCGACGACAAAGGCACCCGAGACCTATCAGGAGTTGATCGCCATGGTCAACCGCTTCATAGAAGGGGAAAATGCCAATCCGACCTATGTTTCATCCCTGACAGCTAAGGCTGAAGGAGGGGATGCCTCCGCTTCTTCTTCTCGTGGCAGGCCCCCTCGTCCAGACTTCCAGCCTCCGTCTCAAAGAGGCAGAAACTTCCGCAACAAAAAACCTTTCCAAGACCATCAACAGTTTCACGAGCAGAGACTGCCGTTGGCCGCCGCACCCGCAGTTCCTTTGCAAGCTCTTCCCATCCTCCAGCAGGCAGCCTTGCCTGCCCCGTGCCAATATGATGAAAGTCCCATGGAGGACCCTGCAGATCTAGACCTTGACGAAGTCATTCAGATCCTGCAAAGGTCAGGAGAGAGGAGGCAAGGGCCTCAAAAGATGTGGAAGCCGAGGGATAATTCACAATTCTGCCAATTCCACAGGGAAAAGGGCCATCTGACTGAGGACTGCAAGGTCCTTCGTGCGCTGATTGATAAGTTGCTTGCCGAGGGCAAGATTGACTTGACCAAGAAGGATTCTCCTTCCTCGTCGAAGCCATCCACCTCGAAGGGCAAAGAGGTAGCTGAGGCCTACCAGGAGTGTGTAGATGTGGAGGATGAAGGCCGTCTGGGGCCGATCAACGTCCCAGTGGAATGCTTTGATGCAGATGATGAGGGAGTTCTGGGGCGCCTCTTCTTCATCCATGGTGGAGCAGGGACCGAGTCCACTCGGAAATCTTCAATTTCAAGGGTCACCCAGGCGGAGGTGGCCTCTTCTTCCGTTGCTCCCCCAAGAGAAGTCGTCACTTTTGGTCCGGAAGATCTGCCTCAAACAGCCAATCCATTTGACGATGCTGTTGTGATCAAGGCTGTGCTTGGGGACTTCACAGTGGACAGAATTCTTGTCAATACGGGCAGTTCAGTCAACCTCCTCTTCAAGTCTACCGTCGAGGCCCTGAGGACCGGAAAGCCTTTGCTTTCCACTGAGGGGCCGCTCTATGGATTTTCAGGAGAGAGGAAAGAGGTGGAGGGCAGCGTCACCTTGCCAGTAAAGCTTGGAGGGGCAACAAAGCAGATACAGTTCATAGTGGTCGACGCCCCCAGCAGCTATCATGCCATCTTCGGCAGGCCCCTGCTGAACAAGTACCAAGCAGTAATTTCCACTTATCACCTCGCCATCAAGTTCTTTGCCGATGGGAGGATGTGCCGGGTCAGGAGCGACCCAAGGAGAGCAAGGGAGTGCTACGTTCGCACTGTCAACATGGTTGAAGCTTCCCTTGCTCCAGCAGAGGCTGCAGAAGCCCCTTCCAGTTCGAAAGTTGCTGCTGATGAAGGTGCTCACCTGGAACCTGCCCAGGTGACGCAAGGAGTCCCCATTGCTGAAGGGGAGGAGAGGAAACTCTCCATCAACTCGGAGCTTCCTGAAGATCAAAAGGCTGAGTTGATTTCCTGCCTGCTGAAGAACCTGGATGTCTTTGCCTGGTCAGCAGAAGACATGCCGGGGGTGGATCCTGATGTAGCTTGCCACCATCTGAATGTTGATCCCAGCTGCAAGCCCATCCAGCAGAAGAAGAGGGACGTGGCAACAAAGCTTGCAGAGCCAATAAGGGAGGAGGTTGCAAAACTCCTCAAGGCGAATTTTATTAAAGAAGTGCAATATCCCACCTGGATTTCAAATGTTGTAATGGTTAAAAAACCAGGGGGAAAGTGGCGAATGTGTGTAGACTTTACAAAACTTAATAAAGCATGTCCTAAAGATTGCTACCCCCTGCCTCGGATAGATTCTTTAGTTGATTCCGCGGTAGGATACTCTTGCATGAGTTTTTTAGATGCGTTTTCTGGTTATCACCAGATAAGAATGCATAAGCCCGACGTTCCTCACACGTCGTTCATAACTAACGATGGATGCTATTGCTATCTTGTCATGCCCTTTGGGCTTAAGAATGCTGGCGCGACCTATCAACGGATGATGGACCGTGTGTTTAACCATCAAAAAGGAAGAAACCTAGAAGTGTATGTAGACGATCTTTTGATTAAAAGTAAATCGTTTTCGCTGCACTTGCTAGATCTAGCAGAGACGTTCGCTACTCTGCGTAGATACAAGATGAAACTCAATCCTTTGAAATGTACTTTTGGAGCGAGTAAGGGGAAGTTTCTTGGTCATCTCCTTACTCCGGAGGGACTTGCCCCCAATCCCGACAAGGTAAAAGCTATTCTTGAAATGCCTACCCCTCGTTCACCGAAGGAAGTTCAGCAGTTAGGGGGAAGGCTGGCAGGTCTTGCAAGATTCCTCTCTCGGGTTGGAGATAGGAGTGCCCCCTTTTTCAAAACTCTCCGCGGTGCATCCAAGTTTGAGTGGACAGAAGAGTGCTCTCATGCTTTTGAGCAGTTAAAGATGCAGCTCACCTCATCGCCTCTGCTTCAGAGTCCCCGGCCAGGAGAGGTTCTTTTCTTGTATCTAGGGGTTGGCCCTGAGGCCGTCAGCTCCGTTCTCCTTCGGGAAGAAGGCAGAAAGCAGTTTCCAATCTACTATGTCAGCCATATCTTGAAGAGTGCTGAAACGCGGTATCCGATCTTGGAAAAGTTAGCCTTGGCACTGGTCATGTCAGCTCGCAGGCTCCGTCCATACTTCCAAGCACATTCAGTCCAAGTCATCACCGATCAACCTTTGAAGGGTGTGTTGGAAAGGCCCGAGCATTCCGGCAGGCTAGCTAAGTGGGCAATAGAGCTAAGTGAATTTGAAATTTCTTATGTGCCCAAGACAGCCATCAAAGCTCAAGTCCTAGCAGATTTTCTGATTGACATGCCAGAGTCCAGTTCTGATCAGGCAGAAAGGTCACCTTTGGCTTGGACCATCTATGTTGATGGTGCCTCAGGCAGAAGTTCTTCTGGAGCAGGAGTGGTCCTTATCAATCCAAATGGAATCAAGCTAGAGCAGTCCATCAAGTTCTACTTTCCAGTAACAAACAACCAGGCCGAATATGAATCTCTGCTAGCAGGCTTGAGGCTCGCGAGGGAATTAGGGATCGATCATGTTCACATCAAAACTGATTCTCTTGTAATGGCGTCGCAAGTCCTTGGCAACTTTGAAGCAAGGGAGCCAGTCTTGAAAAAGTATCTAGCTCTTGTGAAAATAGAAATCGGCAGGTTTAAAAGCTTCACCATCGAACATATTCCTAGAACAGAGAATGAGGAGGCCGATTTTCTCTCTAAGCATGGGATACCTTCAGGAGGCACAACTTCCGAGCTCTTCCGCCCGGCAGTGGTGGAAGGAGATCTGATGCAAGTCGACCAGCGAGTCTCTTGGATGGACCCGTTCATCCTATATCTATCAACAGGAAATTATCATCATACAGTTAGAGACAAGAAGAAGTTCAGAATAAAAGCAGCTCACTACTTTCTAGTGGCGGGAATCCTTTATAGAAAGACCTTCCTCTCAACCATGGCCCGATGTGTTTCAGAAGAAGAAGCTCACACCATTTTGCAAGAAGTTCATTCAGGAGAGTGTGGAAGTCACTCTGGAGCAAGAACTCTTGAAAGACGAGTCCTACGGCAAGGGTATTTCTGGCCCACAATGAAGAAAGACTCAGAGATCTGTGCCAGAAGGTGTGTTCAATGCCAGAAGTTTGCTCCACTTCAGCACCAAGCAGCTCAGTCCCTCAGGTCGATTGCAACTCCTTGGCCCTTTGCGGTTTGGGGAATGGATCTCATTGGTCCTTTTCCCTTGGCAAGCGGGCAACGGCGTTTTATCATCGTAATGATCGACTATTTCAGCAAGTGGATCGAAGCCAAGGCATTGGCCAAGACAACGACTCAGATCGTCAAGAACTTCATTTGGGGAGAAATTGTATGTCGGCACGGGATACCAATGGCAATAATCACTGACAATGGGCCACAGTTCAACAATTCAGAGATGATAGATTTTTGCAGGCAGATCGGAACAGAGCTGCGTTTTGCATCAGTTCATCATCCCCGAAGCAATGGCCAGGTGGAAGCTGCCAACAAGCAGATCCTCAACTTGCTCAAGAAGAAAGTGCAGAATCTCAAGGGCAGTTGGGCCGATCAGCTTCCATCAGTCCTCTGGTCCCTTAGAACAACGCCATCATCCGCAACCGGGGAGACTCCTTTCAAACTCTCTCATGGCTCAGAGGCACTCATCCCGATTGAATTTGAAGTCCCATCACCCAGAGTGCTGCTTGCAAGAGAAGGTGTTGATGATTGGGCTGAGTTGAATAATGAGGAGATGAGGTTCAGCTTGGAACACATCGAGGAGGTCAGAGATCAAGCGGCTGTAAGGCAGGAAGAGGTCAAAAGGAGGATGGCCCGTTATTTCGATCAGAATATAAGGATCAAACACTTCCAAGTGGGAGATCTAGTTCTAAAGAAGGTCGATGCTGCTGCAAGAGCTGGTTCAGTTGGAAAGCTTAATCCAAATTGGGCCGGCCCTTTTGTCGTCAAAGAAACATTAAAGAGCGGCGCTTATCGCTTGCAGACGTACGAAGGAGAGGATATACCACACACGTGGAGTGGGGATGACCTCAAGCGGTTCTATTCTTAAAACCTCCTCCTACTTTCTGTATTCTCTTCAAAAATTGTTATGAATAGAAACTGCTTGCTAACACTTCTTCGAGTGTTTTGTTGTAATCATAACAGATAAGGCGCTAAGAGAGATTTCAAAAACGGTTCTACACCCGAACCCCTTCTTTCTTTCTTATGCTTTCTTTGCAAATACATTTTCTTAATCAAAGAATCCGTACTAACACCTTTTTCTAGTGTTTTCTCTCACTCCCAAAGACCTATAACGGTTCCCTGATACCAGGAGACATCGCCGAGTTCAGCTAGACCTCCCCTAGAGCCGTTGTCATTAGCGTAACACCACGAAGACCACGTGTTGCGGGGAGATTTCGCACCGTGTAGTGGGAGCTTGCAGGCTCTAGCGCAGTTGGATTCTGGACTTCGGATCCCGGTAGGTACCTGACCCCACCTTTGCATTATGGAGGGCAAGGTGGGTGTAAAGGTCTACCACGCCGCTTTTGGGATATTGTTACAACTTCGATGATCGCGTGAGGAAAGTATGCCGTTCCGGCTCACCTGCCCGCGGGTCATCTTAGCTTGTAACTCTCGAACACTCCATGGTACCCTCAAGCAGTGCCTGCGGGAGACCCACAGCTTAGACTGTACTCGAGGCAAGAGGGCAGGGAACCGTTCCGCCAAGTGAGCATCTTGCTCTTCGCAGGGAATTCTTTGGGTTGATTCTATAGCTTGTAGCCCGGTAAGGAAAGTATGCCGCTCAGGCTCACCTGCCCACCTGGTCGCGAGTTATAAGTCATTTATGTTTTTAGCGGACTGCTTTTCTCTGTCCGCAGAGTCCGCTTTTTTGGGTTGATTCTATATTTTATAGCCCGGTGAGGAAAGTATGCCGCTCAGGCTCACCTGCCCACCTGGTCGCAAGCTATAGATTATTTCTATTATGAGCGGATTGGTTTTCTGTATCCGCTCAGTCCGCAGGGTGCATGTTCAAGTTTATTTTCCTGTTGTAAGCGGATTGGTCTCTTATATCCGCTCAGTTTGCAGAATGATTTTCATGTTATAAGTTTTGATCACTTCTATTGTGAGCGGATTGGTTTTCTGTATCCGCTCAGTCCGTCGAATGATTCTCGCATTATTTGATAAATTCATCAATGAGCTTTTATATTATGTGCGGTCTGGCTTGCGGACTACAGCTATAACTAAGTACCCCAGGCATTATCATCAGTTGGCTGTTCTCTGAGGCGGATGATGAATGAGTTGATGTCTAAATACTTTAATCAACAAGGTTCACTGTAAATAATATATCATGCGGACTGCAAGAGAAACTCGACAGAGTCCGCCTGAGTTTCTTGGTCCAAAGTGGAACAATATTCTCTAATCAGCAAGATTCATTATAAATGACATATATCGTGCGAACTTCAATTGGAGCTAAACAGCGTCCGCCTGCTATTGTTTTTCTTCTAAAGGCGAACAGCAATTATTTCTAATCGGCAAGTTAAAAAAAAAAGCCCAAGTTTATTAGCATGACATGCGGACTGCTAAATATCGGTGCGGTGAGCGTGGTGAAAAGAGCATTGCAGAAAGCACACATGACAAAAAATATCCTTTCTATTTCTTCAAAAAATTTTTACATCATTCAAAATGTTCGGCGGACTGCAATCTTGCGTCCGCCACTTTTTACAAAAATTACAAAATGTATACATATGAATTGATCATCAGTCAGTCCGCTGTCTCTTCTCAGCAGGTGCAGGGCTGTCACCAATGATGTCGACATCTGGAGAGTAGCCCCCCGAGCTGCTCCCACTGCTACCTGACCCTGAACTAGTGGCGGACCCGCTATGCGAGCTGCCAGTATCAGAGGAAGAAGCAGAAGAGCCGGACTCGGCGGACAGACCCTCTCCTCGCCGGCTTGATTCGGCATTGTCCGCAGGGACTTGCTCTTCACCTTGAGAGCCTCCGTCTTCTTCTTCGTCTTCATCATCTTCCTCGACAACCTCTTTTCCTTTTTTGGCTCTTTCCATCGCCGCGACCTGAGGGGCCAGCTCAGGAAAGATCTCCAGGAAGGGGACGCCGCTCACTCCTTCCTTCATGAGGCCGTCGCAGGCAAGCCGCTCAACAGCAACCTCAACTGTCTCCATCACGAAAGGGAGCGTGGCGGCCCGGAATTTAGTATTCTCCAAATCATAGGCGACCTGCAAAAGCAAGATTGCAAACTCAGACAGATCGCGGCGAATAGCAAATCCAGATCGCGGCGAATTCAACTCACCGCCAGCTCCTCTCTTTGCCGGGCATTCCTTTCTCCCAGCCGCGCGTTCCTTTCCCTCAGCGCTTCATTATCTTTCTGAAGCTGTTCATTTTTCCTCAACATGTCTCTGGCCAGTGTGGCAACATAATGATTTGTCACCGCGCTGTTCGCAGAGGCCTGAGAGGCCAGCAGAGGGAGGTCGGCGGCGGGCACCTTCTTCAGTTCGCTCAAGTTGCGCTTTCCGTAGAGAGTGGAGAGCGCAACATGGGCGTGGCGCGTTATCCGCGGACTCCTCCACGAGGGAAGTGCGGTGGATAAGCGGACATGCTTCTCCTTGCTGTGCCAATGGACCATAGGGTTCCCCCTAAGGTCCCTCTGGCTGATGCCAAAGCCGGACATGGAGAAGCTTTCGGAGGAGGAGTAGTCCGCAGCGACATCCCCTTCCTCCTTCCTCTTCTTTGCAACCGCTTCTTTCTTCTCCTTTTGTGTAGGAACAAAGCCGCTTGGCGTCTGCGGCAGGTTGGCGGGCACCGCCAAGGTCGCTGCAAAAAGAGAACCGGTTAAAAAGCATGGTGGCGGTGGATACAAAAGCTGAGTCCGCAAATACTTACTGTCCTCAGGCGTGACGTCCGCTAAGCTCGCCAGCAGCGGAAGGTAGTGCTCAATATCAAGCCTGGCGTTGGCCAGGAACTCGACAATCGCGGACTCCATTTCGTTCAGCTGCACGTTTTTGAAAGCAGAGTCCGCGCGCACTTGCGGATAAGTGTGCGCGAACCCGAGGTCGCCCTCAAAGATTAAGAACCTTGAGGTCCAGTTGTGGATCTTGTTTGGAAGACCCACTACTTTCATCCCCCTGCAATAGAAGTAAATTACGCCCTTGTAGGGGCGGCCTCCAGAGGCAGTTATGGAGCGGACAGAGAATATTTTTCGGAAGATGTTCATTGAGAAGGCAATCCTTTCAGATCGCAGGTAAGAGAGGAAGCTGCAGATCGCAGCGACGGTATTCGGCGCGAGCTGGCCTGGGACCATCCCGTAGTGCTCGAAAATTGCGGCAAGCTCCCATAAGAGCGGGAACTTAAATCCGCTGTCGAAGTGGTCAACTGGAATGGCGATCTGGGTCGCCGTCGAGAAGTTCAATCTTTCCTGGTGTGCGGGTAGGCGGACAAGAATGTTGGAGTCCGCCATCTTCCTTTCAACAAAAGCCGCCAGATCAGCCTCTTTCAAAGTGCATTTTCTGTGGTCGGCAGAGTGGAAGGCGACTGCAGCATCAGTACGCGCGGACACCATGTTGCAGGCCGCAGGGTTTCGTTTACTTCAGGAATTTCCTACATAGAGAAAGCAGAAGGCACTATTTATAGATAAAATTTCTGACAGCTTTTTGGCCAGTCCGCATAGGTCGCATATTCAATCCGCACAGTCCGCAAAAAATCAACAAGCAGCCAAACAAATAACGCGGATACAAAGACAAATTAACATTCCAAGGGAAATTCAGGGCCAAGTCGCGGCCGTCGCAGCTTCCTATCCGCTCAGGTCGCGTATTTTCCCACCTGCAGGTTAGGAAGAAGCGGACACAGCGCTAGTCCGCACAGTCCGCCACAAATCATGCCAAAGATAAAGCTACATAAGAATAGCGGACATATAATCTGGATCCGCACAGATCAAATAGAATTCAGTTCACAACACAGCATCGTTTGAGTAATCATACAAACAATATACATTTAATCAGATAAGGAATTGCGGACTCAGCGATCCCTGTTGTCCGTCCGCGCCGGCTTTTCTGCTCTGTCCCTGCATAGATGAGCCGCCTGATCGCTTATCTGAAGAATTTCACTGTATACCCGGCAGAGATGGTGATGGATGACGTTTATAGTCCGGTGCATATGGGCGGCTTCCCGGTCAACTCGACTGAGAGGCACCATTGGCTCCGCTGCCGGCCTCGGCTCCTCATCCGCGGGCTGCTGGCCACCTGCCGGTGCCGCGATCTCAGGAGGAACGCGATCTGACGCCCGCGGCCTCTGCTCAGCGACCTCAGCAGTCCGCTTCTCCTTTCCTTCACGAGCCGACGCCAAGTGCTTGCCTCTGTAGTATCGGACGTCATCCGCGAGCCTTTTCTTTTCCCTTTCAGACCTCTCCAGCGCCCGCGAGATGCTGGCGACCTGGTCTTTGAGGGCCTTCTCGCGTTCTGCGAACGCTTTCTCGCGCGCCGCGGACGCCCTCTCGCGCTCCGCCGCTTTCTCTAACTCTGCTTTGACACATTGCATTTCAGCTTCAAATTTCTTCTCTAACTCTTTTATCATACTCAGGATGGGTGGCTCATCTTCCGCGGACTCCACATGTGAGACCGCGTCGGCGCCAGTGTTGGGTGTCACCACGATCTCGCCACTCTCTATGGAGCCCGGCAGCGACTTTCTACCTGCAACAAATAAAGTCAAACTTCGCATTCAAAGGCAGTTCGCGGCGGACTAAAAGAAAGGATAAAAGATCACTTTTAGATATAGCGGCAGCGAGTTTCCGACTATCAAAGGTGATTGGCCGCCTTGCCCGCTCTGGGTCAAAGGCGCTTAACCGCTTTTTCCATTCACGGTGAACCCTTGCTCTTCTCTCGGCAGCCGCACTTGTTGAGACCACGATATCGTCCGTCTTGGTGATAATTTTGATCGGTCTTGACGTCCGCGGCGGCGACCTGTAAAGCCACTTGCGCTGAAAGTATTTGGGCGCCGGCTGAAGTTTACCTGACCGCATCAGCTCCGCCGCAATCCTCAGATCCTCAGCAGCTTTGTCCGCCGCGGCCTGCTTCGAGGCTGCCTCGACCGCGGCAACATGAGCAACGATTTGCTTCTTTTGTTCCTCCATCTTCTCCTTCAGCCTCTCCCTCTCCTCTTCCTCCGCAGCGGACAAGGAAGGGAGTTCGTCCCCCTTATCTCCAGCAGTCCCTGCCTCATTCTGCTGCAGCATAACCAGCAAGGAGTCCTGGATTAAGTCAAGTTGATCGACGTCTATAGAATCAAATATCTCATCCGTGGAAAGACTCACCGTTGAGAGGGAATTCTCTCCCTGGATTTGGGCCTCCGGAGTAACCAGATCGCCGTCTGGAACTTCTTTGTCGCGCGGCCTGTGTTGTAAGTCCGCTTCCCCAGTCCGCTTGGAGATGTTCTTCTCCTTCATAGCGCGCAGCCTCCTCTCAACCCGCTCAGCGACGGTCTCTCCGTCTCTCTTCCTCTTCTTCCTCTTGGCGGTCTTCTCAGCAGCATCCGCGGCGGACCCCCCTAAATCAGGCTGGTCAGCGCGGACAGGTTCAGGATTCACAGCAGACAATGCCTTTGAGGGCGCGTTGTCCTCTACCTCAGTCCGCCGGTCTTCTTCGTCCAAGTCAACGATTTGCATCGAGGCATTGGGGGAAGATATGTCAGTCTCCATGTGTTCGCCAGTAGTGTCCGCCGAGGTCGCAGTCTTCTGAGAAGGGGCGGAGTCCGACAAGGTTGCCATCTTCTCACTCCTCAATGGTTCGGCGTCGACTACGGCATCCTTGCGAGCAGAAACATCGACGTGGCGGACTGCTTTCTCCGCAGGCTTCTCGTTCTGGGAGTTTTCTCCTGCGAGGCGGACAGGATCTTGTCTTGCCGGCCTCTTTGCAATTTTCTTGGTCTTCATTGGCGTTGACGGCTCCGAGTCGCCTTTGGCAGTGAAGCTAGAGAGGAATGTACCAAGTCTTGCCATGCCGGACTGGAAAGTGGAGACCGCAAGTGGTGAGTATCGCCCCGTGTCGATCAAGATTCTCAGCAGATCCAGGCCCTCCAGCGATATTTATAGCTTTGGCGGCATTTTCGAGGTTTGCGGACTCGGCGGTTAAAGAAACATTTTCGAAGTTTTTCTGGAAACTTAAAAATGTGCGGGGATTATGTTAATCCCTCAGTCCGCAACATACTCCAAGTTCCCAAAGCCCCCATTCAGCAGGCGCGGACAGGATTTGTCCGTCCGCCCAGTCCGGCACTGTCGCCAGTTGGGCGCCAAGGGTTGTACCCCAGCAGCGGACGAAAAGAGCTGTCCGCTCAGTCCGCCGGCGCTTTGGGATCCAGATTCTCTAAAGCGGCGGACTCAGTGTCTCGTCCGCCCAGACCGCCGGTCTCCAGTGGCCGCGCCCAGCAGCAGTGGAAGCTCCAGTTCGCGAGCCCAGTCCGCCCCTTCTGTGCGGGCTGGCGTGTTCTTTCTTTTTGCTTCCCGTCACCGCTGCCCGGTTCTCCTGTACCCCGGGCAGCCGGTTATTTTAGCCCTGCTCGCTTGGGCAGGCCCCCTATCCTATAAATAGGGGGGAGGTGGTGCACTCAAGGCACGCTGACTCGGACCCAGGAGCCTACTTGTTACAGGCTGCGGACTCGAATCCTGTGCCTTGCGGACTCCCCCTTGCTCTACTTCCCTCAGTCTTTTCTTTTCACTTGTAACCCACTTCTTCTTCAATCAAGGGAAAGCCCGTCGCAAGAGAGGCATTCAGGCCGCGACGGGCGAAGTCTGTTGTTGCCGTGGTTCACGGCCCTGCTCCTCTTTCAGCTCTCATCCGCTTAGTAGATCGCTGCTCGCAGTCTCCCCTTTTTCCCGTGTTCGAACCGTTAGCTGGTGGTGACCGACTCCCTGTCCGTTTTCGTGCATCAACAATGGTGATGTCGTTGTACAGAGTCTTTAGCTCATTGATGATTGAGCTTAGTCTGTTGTACATGTCAGTCATAGATTTTGACTCATCTTTCATTAAATTCTCATATTGTGAGATGAGATTTGATCTCCTATCCTTTCTCTTATCTACAGAACCAGCAACCATCTGGTTAAGGGAATCCCTGATTACTTTAGCTGATGTGCACTCAGCCACTTTCTAGAAGATGTCATCAGACATTGTTTGTGCAAAAATATTCAAGGCCTTGGCATCAGCTATCTTGGCCTTCTTTTGAGCATCTGTCCACTCAGGTGGTGGAACAACATGTGTACTGGAAGTAGAAGTAGATGTAGTCTCTCGAACTGGTGGTCCTGTCAAAATAGAATTGAAAATATTTTCATCAATATAAGCCATATATAGTCTAATTCTTGCCTTCCAGATAGCAAACTTGTTTAGATTGCAAACTGGAGATCTGGTGCTTGCACAATCTTTGTTATGTGCCATGATATAAACTAAACCAATAAAAACTAGGAAAAAGGAAAATCAGATCTATTAGGGACCTTTTGGTTCAAGTATTAGCTTGATAAACTAAAGGAACCTGCACTAATACTAATTTAAAGATAAGGGATAGATCTGATTACTCTAGAGGGGGGGGGGGGGGGCTGAATAGAGTATTTTAAAACTTTTGGTTGTTTTAAGTTTATCAGAGTAAAATAAGTGATAATAGAGTAGTATTAAAGGAATGCAAACTGAGCTACACTACACTATCACAGCACATCAAGAAGAAAAAGAAAATGATCACACACAGATAACACAAGAATTTTATAGTGGTTTCCCAAATTGGGTACATCCACTCTTCTACCACCCAGGTAGGAATCCACTATCAGGTTTTTGATCAGGTGACTGTCACCACAAGATCTATTTACAGGGAGATCTTACATCACTTTAGGATTTTGATCAGCTGCCAAAAAAAACCAAGAAAAAACTTTTGAAGGTATTTAATGAACCCTTTTACAGGAGGTTGAGAAAGTTGATGGTGTCTTCTCTTTTCTCTATACAACAGAGAAGACTTGTGGATTTCTATTGTCAAAGCTACTTCTGAATTAATGACTGGTTCAGAAAGCTTGGAGCCTTGCTCATGGTGGTCTTCATCCTTATCATGAAGAGATCCAGGAATTTTCTGGCTGATTAAAAGTTGTTGTCCTTAAATATTCTTGGAGTAGAAGTTGAAGAAGATTCTTGATATTTGATTTTTGTTCTTCTTTAGTCTTCAGAAAGAACAAAGGGAAAATAGAATTTTTTCTACACAGAGAAGAAGTAGATATTCTTCTGTATGTTTCAATATCTCTTCTCTGAATATCACTGTTATGTCTATCTGATGCTGTCTGAAGGAAAATTCTCCTATGTATTCTGCTGTCAAATTCTCCTCTTGAATTTTGAATTCTAAGCATTAATTGCTGGATGATTCTGGAGAATGAAACGGTTGGAATATTATCTTTAATGAGTTCCCCCAACTGTCCCATTAAAATGAGCAAGTAATTAACCCTGATGAAGACCATAATTAATGCTGCCAATAACGACTATATTCATAAGAATATGAGCATTAATTACTCAGAGAATTACTGCTAAATTATATAAGAAATAAGGACAGAAATAAGGAAAACTTCTAAGTCGGGCTCGGGACAGAAATCGTCGAGATCTGAAGAAAATTCATCGACTGGAGTTTCAAGTTTGTCAAGCTGAGAAATCCTGTTCGTCGTCCTGAGCTCAGTGAACTGTATTCTGGAAATAACTTGACAAAACTGTGCTCTAAGTTCGTCAAACAAATAATCTGTCTTCATGGACCTGTGTTTAGAGAAAATAAACTGAAAAGAATCTGTTGAAGCTGAACACCAAATTTCGTCGAGCAGAGAATCTGTCTAAATGAAGAGATCGTCGACCTGAGCTTGAATATCGTCAAGCTCAACTCAGAGAAATAACTCTGAGTTCATCGATCTGCGATCGACGATCTTCGAGCTGAGTTCGAAGAATTTCGAACTAATAATTTTGAACTCTGAATTCTTCTAAGTCTGAGACTACTGAGGTCCTCTGCTGGCTGGTCCATGAAGGTTGAACCTAATGACTAGCCTAAACTCTAGGACTCATAGACTTTACCCTGGCTATACAATGTGGGTCAAACTTATCCTAATTAGTGAACCTAGCACAATTCCAAACTAGGGATCCAATAGCCTCTACTGAATAAATAGTGGCCAGAGGATTTAGACTTCCCAGCTCAAGCTAGACTTGCACAGGATGCACAACTTGTTGCTAGAATAAAATGGGAAGGGGTTAAAATGGATGAAGAGTTCATGGCCAAGAGAAGAGTTGAGAACAGAAATGATCCTGATTATGAACAACTAAGTGATGCCTCTGAGTCTATCATTATAAATGCTTTGATCAGCCATGGACAAATTCTAAAGAACATCGATAGTGTTTATCCCTCAGAGGAATGGATAAAACATCTGGAAAGAAACTCCTTAAGAGAAAGGGTATTTAAATAAAATCTGGTAAGGAGAAGCAATCCTATGAGACTGCATTCAAGATACATCCCAAAGCCATTCCTCTACTTCATGAGGCAGTAGGACAAAGTTGAAACCTTGAAGAATAATGCTGCAACCAAGGATGCTGGTGCAAGTTCATCAAGGAACAGCTGATAGATTGCTGCTAGCTTAGGATTGTTTAAATTATCACATCTTGTCTTTTAATGTATTCCAATAATGTAAAAATTTCAAATCTATATCAATGAAATTAATATGATTTGGCTCTAACATCATCGTTGTGTCTAATGTGCATAAAATTCTCACATGTATATCTGTGGTTGGTAAATATGCTATTTCTTGACAGATTTCTTAATTTCCTATTATTGTCTGGCTAAGTTAATGATTAGGTAGACCTTAATCATATTATTACACTGTCAATATTTGATAATTCAGAACTCACAATCATAGTGTTAAGTTATCTCATCTAGAGGGAGTTTTCCAGTACTGAGATGGCTAGTGGTCATGATAATGTGTTTGTCAGATCTATCTTGATATTTCTTGTGTTGATGTACCTTAGCTTGGATATGTGTTCTGCCTTCTTCAAATATGGGGTGATTGTTGGGAATTGTGCCCTACAATGTTCCTCAGGATTTGAAGAAGCATCACTATTCATGCTAAGGGGCATAGTGTATTTGATGTCTGCTTTAGTTCATGCATGCAGGTAGTCCGTGATTGGACAAGTAAGGAAAAATGAGTTGGGCAATAAACTCAAATTTCATCGAACTCAGCTCAGTGTTCGTCGAAATCAGATTGCTGATCATCAAGATCAACTCATCATAAGCTTAAGTATTCAAGATACAAAATTCGTCGAACTTAGCTTGAAGTTTGTCAAGCTCGGGTTGCAGTTCGTCGAGCTCAGCCCAATGCTTGTTCAGCTGAAGTAAGAGAAAAATTGACTAAGGAAAAATGCGTCGAGAGCACTGAGAAGATCAAAGTTCGTCGAGCTCAGTTTACAGTTCGTCGAGCTCAGCTCAAAGCTTGTCGAGTTAAAAGCCAGAATATTTGTGTAAGGCATAAGCGCTGAGACCGCTAAGAAGAAGGCGTTGAGATCACTGAGATAGCTGAGACAGGTGAGAAGATTGCGTTGAGACTGTGGAGATAGCTGAGAAGATGGCATTGAGACAGCTGAGATAGCTGAGAAGATGGCATTGAAACATCTGAGACAGCTAAGAAGATGGAGTTGAGATAGCTGAGACCGCAGAGACAAAGTTAGCTGGAAACTTTCTATGTCCAGAAGCATTGAGTAAAGCAAGTTCACTCAATGCTTCTAAATAAAGTAGAAAGCGCTGAGACAGTCAAGAGGTAAACAGCTGAGAACAAAATTAGCTGGAATTTCTCTAAGTCCAGAAGCATTGAGTGAAGCAGGTTCACTCAACGCTTTCAATGAAGAGGAAAGCGCTGAAACAAAGAATTATCTCAGTTGATAAATGTAAAACCGCTGAGACCGCTGAGACAGATCTGCTTATACAGTTAAAGAACCAAAACCGCTTAGACAGCAGATAAAAGGAAAGTGCTGAGACAAAGGCTTGTATCCGCTAATAATGGAAAACCGCTGAGACTGCTGAGACTGCCGAGACAAAACTGCTGAGTCAAAGCCAGAAAATTTTTTTAAGTCCAGAAGTGCTGAGAGCCAAGGCTAATGGCGTTGAGTGTCTCAACATCACTCAATGCTTGATGGGATTCAGGAAATTCTCAAAGTCCAGATGTTGATGACCACTACTGACGTCATCAAAGTCCAGTTTGCAGAAAGCTATTGCGGGAAAGCTGCTACAGTGCCGAAAGATATTTTGCCGCTTTCTGATGGAGTTGGCGCACACCAATCCTTGGTCGTGCCACATACAATGGTTCCATTAATTCAAATCAACGCATATAAAAGAGGAAACAGTAAAGCAATTAGGGATAACGAATACCCAGGCATCAAACGAATCCAAGGAACAGAAAGAGAAACTGAAAGAGGCGGCTGGACATTTATTCCGATCAGGCTTGAAATATGATTCCAGCCAAGATAGCCAAAATGCAAGAAGATAGCTAGAGCACTTCCTGCTTAGCATGTTGGTTCACTCAAGAATAAAGGAAGCTGGTTGTTCCACTCAACAGTAGATTGCTTCTCACCTGTGCAGCAAGAGAGAAGATAGCTATAGAAGAAGACTCATCCCTTCTACAGCAAGTTAGCTAGACTGATATATGCTTAGTCCAGCACAACATACTCAGAGATTAATTCTGTATGTTATTTTTGTTTTCTTTTCCTTTATAAACTTGTAACCATCTAACTATAGAATTCAGGTTTCCTTGATCTGAGTTGCTAAAAGGCTTAATAGCCTGAGGCTGCAGAGTTTATCACTCTGTGGTAGGATTCGATCGGATCTGAGTTGCTGGAAGGGTTAATAGCCTGGGGCTGTAGAGTTTATGTCTCTATGGTAGGATCCAACTGGATCTGAGTTGATGAAAGGCTTAATAGCCTGAGGCCGGAGAGTGTTTCTCTCTGTGGTACAATCCAACTGGATCTGAGCTGCTGGAAGGCTTAATAGACTGAGGTTGTAAAGCTTATATCTCTATGGTACGCTCCAAGTGTGGATCTGAGGTAGGGATATCCTCCCAGCCTGAGTGTAGGACTTTGTGCCTGAGGTAGGTTACTGTAGAGCCATTGATCTATAGATGACAAATCTGTCACTGAGTTGTAGGCCTTGGAGGAGGCTGAGTTGTATGTACCTGGAGGGGTACTGAGTGTAGGTGTACTGCTACACACTGAGAGTAGGGCTGTGGGCCTGAGGCGTAATCTCTAAAGAGCATAGTGCTGGAGTTTGTGCCTTGTCCAACAAGTAAGTTGGAAAGGTGGGAGGCAAAGTGGATGTACCCAATTGGGGAACCACTATAAATACTTGTGTGTTTGTTGTGTGTGTTTGTTTTACTTTCTTATTGCAGGACATAAGGACAAGCTCTAGATAAGTGTAATAAGAAAATAGAAAAAGAAGTTATAAATTTCAAAGACCGATTCACCCCCCCCCCCAGGTGATTAGCTAACCTTCAATTAAGTAACTTTCAGTATGTATATATATGAGAAATAACATGCATTCATGTTAATTTTACTTGATTCTATTTCCTTTTGATGATACATTTACATGTGTCTTTGTTTTCTCTAGTACTTCCATGCATAAGAATTTAACTAGAACTGCATTACATGTCTATCATACAGATGTAATAGTGCATGGTTGCTATTCATGACACATACAATGTTGTTTTGTTTTAACTCCATAAATCTCAGAACAATGTATGACAATTGTTGTGTATTTAGATTCGTATGTATTTTCCAAGACTTATGATTATATATTGTTATATATACACTAAATGATAAAATAAGTGTTGTCAACTTTAAGCGGTATTTTGATTCCTCTGTGCCTTCGACCTGTGTATTTAAATTCTCTGATTTTATTCTGGTCACCCCTATAATTCTCATGCTTATCTTTAAGTGTGCACTCTATGTTAAATATGTTGCATCTCTCATGTTTATTCGTGATTTTAATCTTACCCGCCCCTTTTGATAACATCAATGAGGCAAAATAGAATATTCATGAGCAAGTCATGTGCTAGTCATCTAGGGAAGATCACGTGTACTGGGAGATACTTTTGATTAGTCTAATTTGATAGGGGTGCACGTATGTAGGGGAATCAAATATGAGAGCAAGTTCACACTGACACACTTATCATGAATGATAAACCTGTTCATTCTACATGCTTTTTTTTAAATTATACCATATTCTATATTACTTTATAGTTCATGAATGGTCTTCATGCCAAATTTGTCACCAAACTTTCCGCTCTCAACAACCGCCATTGTGAGTTTAGCAGACAGATTGGAGGCCACAACTGGCTTTTTAGTGACCTTGTGGGGGATAGACGAACAGAAAATAAAACACGAAAATGAGGTTGTCGTTGGTATCAACAAACACTAGAGTCACCAGCCAAGGTGAATGCTCTCTTTTCGCGGGTTCTTTTATTGCTCTAGAAAATGATTATAATAGTGAGCAAATATAAGAGTGAGCAAGAAAAAAAAGAAAACCAGCAGACACTCAAAATAAGTGATCATGTAACACCCCCATCTGTCACGAATCATATAACATAAGGTCCATCCAGGGCCCCATGCCATATTAAACGAACAGACTAAACGGTTACAAAAAGAAACCAAAATTCCTTTAATTTTTAAAAATGCACCCTAACACATGGTAGTATTCTAGTAGAAGCATTAATGATTTATAAACAACCACAAAATTAGGAATATCCACTAACAATAACAGTTGAGAATGGAAAGATAAACACCAAAGAGTTTTGGTCTTAAGGCCATACATCAACAAAGTTTTACCAAATTAAATGTGGTTTCCATATTTCGGCCTGTAAGCCAGCAACACATGAAACAACTAAATAAAACACTTGGGCCTTCGAGTGCCAGCTCAGCAAAAGGGGCTTCAGCCCGCTACTTCTCGCTTGGCTCTGCAGCACCTTCCAACAACATTCTACCAAACGATAGCAAACAAGGTAACGGTCGGCAAGGGCTGACCAAAATATAACGACCCCACCCCATTCTCGGGGCGGAAATGCTTATTCCCTGCAAGCAAATAGCATGTTTATATATTACGAGGAATGTGCGACTTAAGCCCCATACTACACAGACGTTGGCAAGACTGTTGAATTTTCTCAAAGCGGTCAGCAAGATTGCCTAAAGCCAAATTAATATTCTCAGAACTATCCAGTTAACACCTTGATCATGCGGAAGCCCAAAGAGCAAGCTTAACACCAAATACAAATGGAAGAACAAGTAGATATTATATTCATTAACACTTCTTTACAGAGCGAGGTATACATAGCGAGACATGATTTCACTAGTTCACAAGCTACAACAGAAAGCAAAAAACAAGTCGGGCGAACAACACTAGAGACCGCTGAAACCGTCCAGTCCGCCAAGGTCGCCGAAGCCGCCTAAGCTGAAGCTGCAACACGCCGAATAGACACGGAGTTCGCCGAGATGGCGAGGTCGCGCGGACATACCGTTATTCGCTGACTGCTGATGAACTGAAGAATAGGTCGCCTACCCGCTTGAGACCGGAGGACATGTTATTGGAACTTGGAAATATTGAAGCAGAGAACTGACAAGCCGCAAAAGCGACCTGCTGAGACCGCAGAGACCGCACCCTTCACAGCACTTGACCGAAGTCACAGCTAAACTCCTAGCTCCTGGAAGCTAGTCGCGCGACCTGTACATAGTAAATCGTCAACTATACTCAACCCACGTGGACAGAAAAATTCAGACCGCAACAATAGACCAAGCCACACATACTGTTCACTCAGTTACTGTAGACGTGTCGGGGGGGGTGTCTATTTATAGGCGCGGTGAGGAGTTTGGTCACCACCCTAGTGAATAGAGATACCACCCCAGCTCGCGCACTAGCAAGGACCCGTCCGCTGAGTCCGCATGGACTTAGCCGGATTCCAAGAAAACCCGCCAGGAGCAATAACGATGTTCCCCATATGGCGAACTCTCTCCAGTCCGCCCATATGATGCGGACAAGGCACCAGTTCGCATAGCCCACAAACATCACAAGGACAGCCACCACTGCGATAGTACGCATACTATATGCGGACAAGGAGGCAGTCCGCTCAGCTCGAAAACAAAGTTACCATCTACCACGAGTCCACGACCAGTAGGCAATCCGCCCGATCACCAGCAGACTCGGCGGATACCGCAGACACACTGATCTTGTCACTGAATGTGACCAAGTCCAGAAAACCACCAAGAGCAAGCACGAGCTCAACGGACAAGGCCCTGCCCGCCTACCCCAAAGCAGATCGCCAACCACACCATCAGAAGGCAGATCTCGAAAGCCATACTCGCACAGCTGCCAAGACATCGGCCACTTGCCGGATTTCAACACCAGTCCGCGCAGTCCTCCACAGCAGCTAACACCTACTACCTGCTGCACAACCAGAGCTTGGCTAAGGCTACAACCAAACTCCAAGTCCAGTCTGCAATAGCGGACACCGCGAACTCGCGAGTCCGCAAAGAATTCCGTGTATAGACCACTGAATCCGCCGGTTAACACAAGCTTGCAAATCTACAAGGTCTTAGATCAAACCAAGCACGGCCTATAGCCCAAAAATTGCATTCCGCTCAGGCTGCTCAATAGCAAAGCCACCAAGACATCCAACACCCAGGCCGCAACTAACAGTCTGCCCAGGCCGTGGACTCAGACCGCTCAGGCCGCACAGTCTGCCAGGCCTGCCCATCACCCACTTCCAGTTCACAAATTTCAACACTCCCACTTGAAGTGAGAAGTGGTGATCAAGCCCAGCAAGCTTCGTAACCACTACAATGGCCTCTTCGACAGAGGCTTCGTGAAGATGTCAGCAAGATTATCTTCACTCCGAACATGCCCGACCAGAAGAGATCCCTCCAACAACTTCTCTCCTATGAAGTGGTGCTCGACCTCAATATGTGTAACACCCCTTATCCCTCACATAGCATATAGCAGTAGGTCCGGCCGGGGCCCGACGCCATATACTACAGACAGACCGGGTTGTTACTCAATGGAAACCATCCAACCAATCATAACGTCCTACACAGAGCATTCTAGCGGAAGCAGATTAATGAGTTGCAATAAAGAACCCAGCATAAAAGCATGAATGTCCACTAATACCAAATAGGAATATTGTACATACACAAGTACAGGCCTTAAGGCCTTACAAAATGGTTTACTTGATATTACATGTTTTACAAACCACGACACACAGGCCGGTCATACATGAATAAAAACAGTAAACACTCCAATTAGGCCTTCGAGGGCCGGCATCGCACTTTGGGCTTTAGCCCGCTATTGACCGCTTGGTCCAGCAGCACCCACAACCAACAAACCACCGCACGGTGGCAAAACAAGGCAACGGTCAGCAATGCTGACCAAATTATAACGATACTGCCCCCAACTCGGGGCGGCGATGCTCCTTCCCTGCATTTCATTAGCATAAGCGAGCAATTTATCAATATTCATTTCATCACAGACGTTGGCTCGCACGGCCACACGCCCTGTGCTCTCAGGGCACATTCTCGGTGAACCGGTCGATGTCATGTCAATTAAAGCCATAGACATTTCGATCTCACCACCGCCACTTTGACGGCCAAACCTATGAGCATTTTGTCTTCTTGGCCTAGGTCACGACAATTTAAGCCATAGACCGCCGAAGACCCTAATCTATGCCAACGGCAAGTGCCACGTACCCTTAGGTCTCTTTAAATGAACGACATAGAACGGGTACGGTTCCATCTAACCCGTGCTCACATCACAACGACAATTTAAGCCATTTGCGCGGGTCAAACTTCTCCCGAGTCCCGTTTCCGTCACATTTCACATAACCCGGTTATGTTCAAGTTGGCTCTCAGGCCTCCAAGTTGGCAAGATCACGCATCCACCCAGTTTTCCGAGTGCACCTTTGGGTTAATACCCAAGGCTCCCTGTTGCAATCTACCATATAGAAAACCTGAAAAACAATCAATCGCACGGAGTCTTCTCCGGCATTTATGCAATGCAACATCACCGATCCAGACCAACATGTCCGGATAGGCTTCACACATCATGCCTATGTCCGTTCTCGCTTAAGTACTCTACACAACGGGGACTTTAGATATCTACCCGAAGGAATGCCTCCAACTCACCGCAAAATCGCGAGAGCGGGCTTCCTATGCAAAGAAGGAGAGCTTCACATGCTCAAGAAGAGAATCGTTACACTAGCATTCTTCTTTGGGGCCATGGAAAAGTAAGTGGATGAAAAGCACCGCACTCTCATCGCCTCCGTGGATCCGGAGTCGGTTCGTGATTTGGAGCTTCGAAGCTCCTCCAATGGCCGGATCTAACTTCTTATTCCTTCCTTGGCTCTCCTCTCTCTATACTTTAGAAAGATAACCACTCAAGTAAAAGTGAGGGTTTCAAAGGTCCAATCCCGGGTATATCCCATCAGGAACAACCCCCAGCCGTTGGATCTCAAGTTAAAGAAACGAATGGCTTTGATTCGGGCCTGAAATGTACAATCTGGACCGAACACGGCCTGGCACACGCCCGTGTCCAGGGCCGTGTCCCTCATTCGCCGTCAAATTCGACGCGCCTGGAACAACACACGGGTATCGAACACGCCCGTGTTCGATCTGACACGCCTGTGTTCCAACGGACATGGTCGTGTGGTCGGCCGTGTGCCCCCAACGATTTATCCCGAAAACAACCCGAGAACAACACGGGTTCCTGGACACGCCCGTTTCCTAACCCGTGTCCACTCAAACACGCCTGGGCTCCAGGCCGTGTTCACGATCTCGACACTTCGTCGAGTGAAGTTCGTCGACCACCCGACACGGCCTTGGTCACGCTCGTGTCCTAGGCCGTGTGCCTTGTCTCGACAATTCGTCGAGCAAAATTCGTCGACTCCCCGGGACGAGTGTCGACACGGGCTCAACAGGCCCTGAGACACGCCCGTATCTCAGGCCGTGTACCCTGTCTCGACACTTCGTCGAGCGCAAATTGTTGACTTCACGAGCTGAGTGTCGACACGGGCTCGACACGCCCTGAGACACGGTCGTGTCTTAGGCCGTGTGCCCTGTCTCGACACAATGTCGAGCGAAATTCGTCGACCTCTCGACCAAATCGTCGACACAAGCCTGACACGCCCTGGGACATGCCCGTGTCCCAGGCCATGTGTCTCCTGCCAGAACCCAAAACTGGCCCAAAACGTCCTCCATCGCTCTTTTGAGTTTCGGGGCGTTCTAACTCTCCCCCTCTTAAAAGAATTTCGTCCACGAAATTATATAAAGAAAAGACATGTACAAAATTAAATTGTACCTGAGCGGAACAACTCCGGATACTCGTCAAGCATAGTCTGCTCTCGCTCCTAAGAGAGCTCCTCACGACCGTAATTGTCCCACCGGACCTTGACCATCCTGATCTCTTTATTACGTAGCCGCTTGACCTCCGAGTCCTCAATCCACACGGGCTTGACTTTTGTCGTCATCCCACTATCCACCGACACTTGATCAACCGCGATCACTTGCGAAGGCTCTTGCCCCACCTTCCGAAGCACCGAAATATGGAATACATCATATAATCTAATTAGCTCCACTGACAGCTTCAACCGATAGGCTGCTTCACCAACCCGCTCCAGAACCTCAAACGGCCCTAGGTACCTCGGGCTTAGCTTTTTCAATCGCCGCACCGGCGAGACCCCCTTGAACGGCTTGATCTTTAAGTACACATAGTCGCCCACAGCGAACTCCACGTTCCTATGCTTGGCATTATAGTACTTCGCTTGCCGGTCCTGAGCGATAAGAAACCTCTCCCGAATGGTACGCACTAACAAAGTAGCATCCTCCACTTCTAATCGTTATACAACTTTAACTCACCCGTTTCTAGCCAAGACAACGACGTGCGGCATTTTCTACCATATAGGGCCTCGAAAGGCGCCGTTTTAATACTCGCTTGGTAGCTATTGTTGTATGCGAACTCCACCAAATAAAGATGGTCTTCACATTGCTTCCCAAAATCCAAGACACACATGCGAAGCATGTCTTCCATAGTTCTATTGACCCTCTCGGTCTGCCCATCTGTTTGCCGGTGGAAGGCTGTGCTGAATTTCAACTTTGTTCCCAACATTTGTTGCACTAGCCTCCAATCATTGGACGTGAACCGCCCATCTCGGTCACTCACGATGCTGCGGGGCACACCGTGAAGCCGTACTATATTATCCACATATAGTTTTGCCAACTTCTCCACCGGATCAACCTTCCTATGCGGAATGAAATGCGACACCTTCGTTAACCGATCCACGACTACCCAAATCGCGTCGTTCGCCTTTTGCGACCTTGGCAAACCGTGCACAAAGTCCATAGATATGTCGTCGAATTTCCACTCCGGAATAGGCAAGTACTTAAGAAATCCTCCCGGCTTTTGGCACTCCGCCTTCACCAAGGCGCAAGTTTGGCACTTCGCTATGTAGAGCGCCACATCTTTCTTCAAACCCGGCCACCAAAACAATTTCTTTACATCGCGGTACATCTTCGTGCTCCCCGGGTGGATTGAGTACTTGGTATGGTGTGCCTCGTACAACAATTCCACCCGCAAATTGCCTAGACTTGGGACGCACAGACGAACGTCTTTCCAAAGTAATCCGTCCTCCACGACGAATTGGGAATTTGACCCATCCAGAGCCTCTTCCTTGAACTGCTTCAAGTGGTCATCCAAATCCAAAGCCTACCGAATCCGATCAGCCAAGTCATATTGTGTAACACCCCAGTTTTGCAAGATGTTCAGTCTGCAGTTCTGGAAAATTTTTGGGTTTCTGGCAGGAGGCACACGGCCTGCGACACGGGCGTGTCGCAGGGCGTGTCGAGGCCGTGTCGACACTCATCCCAAGTGTCGACACTTTTGCTCGACAAAGTATCGAGAGTGTGGCGCACGGCCTGCGACACGGGCGTGTCGCAGGGCGTGTCGACACTCGTCCCAAGTGTCGACACTTTTGCTCGACAAGGTGTCGAGACTGGGGCACACGGCCTGTGACACGGGCGTGTCACAAGGCGTGTCCCGCTTGGTCGACGATCTTCGCTCGACGTTTTTTCGCGGTGTCGACACAAAGCCTGTCGACGGGTGTCGAGACTTGGCAAACGGCTTGGGCCACGGGCGTGTCCCAGGCCGTGTCAGCTCTCGGGTTGGTTTCGGGGCCGTGTTGTTGGAGGCACACGGCCGGCCACACAGCCGTTTCACTGGGGACACGGGCGTGTCGGGTTGAACACGGGCGTGTTGGATGCCCGTGTGCGATTCCAGGCGTGTCGATTTGAGACGGCGAATGAGGCACACGGCCCTGGACACGGGCGTGTGCCAGGCCGTGTTCGGCCCAGATCTTCTGTTTTCCAGGCGAATCGCGGCCATTCTTTTTCTGGTTTTGGGATCTAACAGTTCAGGCCATCTCTTGGGAAGTTAAGTCCGAATTTAGGGTTGGAAACCCTCATTGTTTTCCAAGTCTTCTCTTTCTAAGTTCTTGAGAAAAGCTAGAGCAAGGAGGAAGAAGAAGAAGGTCTTGAGCTGTAGGAAGGGTTTCGGAGCTCCAAATCGCGAACCGAGTCCGGATCCGTGAAGCTTAGATCGTTGCGAAGATTTCCATCCGGCTATTTTGCCATGGCAAGGAAGAGGAGTCGGAAGGTAACGACATCTCTCCTCTCGGTCCTTAGGAGGCATGTACTAGCATCATTTATTTTCTTTCTCTCTAATTTTTGGGCACCAAACTCTCAAATGAGAGGGGTTTTGGTTTGCCAATGTTCAAGAGGAACCTCCGGGTTGATTGAGTCCGTCCCCGGCATATTTTTGCATTAGAGATCCGCTTCGCTAGTGGATTAGGCATGGTGGGTGAAGCCGTGGTCGCGACCGTTAGTCCGACTCGGTGATGTTGCATACGAACTTAGGGATTCGTAGAGATTTCCGTTGCGGCAAGATGCCGTTTGTGTTGTGGTGATGATTGTCTCGTTTGATTGAAAAGGTACGTGTAGTCGAACCCGGACAAGGTTAGCTCCTCGTGGCGGTAGATGGTTTCCTTGAGGGACAAGGTTAGCTCCGTATGAGTTGGAGATGGTTTCCTTGGTGGACAAGGTTAGCTCCGCACGAGTTGGAGATGGTTTCCTTGGTGCGCGGGAACGCTGCAGTACAAAGAGGGGTTACGATGTATTTAGTCTTGGTTTGTGTTGTGCCAAGGCGTGGCTATGTCTCCGTGATCGGCTGGCTATCCCGTGACATGTGCGTCATGTGTGGAGAGTGTCCCGGCGAGACTAGTCCCCTTCTGTGAGACTGACGAGAATGCCAAGCTTGGGGCAAGCCCTGGCAAAGAGGCCACGAGCGGGTGGGGTCCAGCAAGGCTTCTTAGAATCGGTCGGTCTGTGTTTGTTGGAATCCTGGCATGAGACGTCAGAGCTTGCAGGCAAGCCCGGGGCTAAGCCCACGAGCGGGTGGGGCCTTGGCAAGAATTCCTTGTGGCGGCCTGTGCGCCGTTTGAGGGAGAGGTGTCTCCCTTAGTGTTTGCGGCTTTATGCCAATGGGGAAATGTGAGTACCCAATTGATGTGATGTTGTGCTAGATGCATACGCAGTAGGGTACCCTGGGTGAAGCCCGGGTGTTGCATTCATGTTGCATAGTAGGCCCTTTTCTTTATAAGCTCAACCAATAGAGAACATGTTTGATGATTGAGACATCCAAGCCTGTTTTAGTGTTCTTCTGTTTATAGCTATTTTTATTGCATATGAAGTGCTGACTTGCAGGTTGGAGGGTTTCCCGGGGTCCGTTAGGGGCGGCCGGGAGGAGATGTGTTGTTACACAGTTTGAGGTCAGCCTTTGCTGACCCACGTTACTAATATTTTTTACAGGGCAAGGATCGCATGCAGGAGCTAGCACGCCTGCCAAAAAGTCCTAAGCCCATGAAGTGTTTTTCCCTCTTTTGTAGCACTACATTGATGATGATGTTTGTTTGAGACTCTTTTGTCCGGCTTGCATGCCGAGGTAGACTAGGAGTGCTGAGCACATTCATGATTGATGTTTTATGTCTCTTTTGGACACTTGATGTTAGGCCTTAAGGCCATTTGTTTTACTCTTTAGTGGTGGATAACCTCTAGTCCTGTTTGTTTTCGCTGTGTTGTGCAAGTGTTTTGAGTTTGGGTAGTTATATCAACTTATAATACTAAAGTTGTGGCGTTCGTATGCTGTGGGGCCCCAGCCGGACCCATATTATACGTCCACTACAAGGGAGGTGTTACAATTTGGTATCAGAGGGAGGTTTGATTCAAGGTTAGTGCGTAGAGAGGTTATCCACATAAGAGTAACGCGGGACCGTGAGTGTCCTTATGTTTTAGTCTTGGGATTGGAGACTAATCCCTTATTTCTTGTTTTCCTGAAGAGTGCAAGCAACGAGGCGGGCACTTCGAGAGCAAGGGATGATCTCTCGGCGAGCAGTGCTACTGCTCCAGGCCTTTTGGGCACGGGTGTAAACCCGGCCGACTTCTGTCGTATGCTTGCAGAAGCGATGGTGGCAGCCCAAGCGGCGGCTGCAGCCCAGGTAGCAACCCCTGCTACACCGGACACGGCGACGGCCGTGCCAGGCGGAGAAGCCAGGCGAGTGGAGCCTTTGGCAGAAAGTGTGGTGGTAGGACATGGAGACCGACACATGAAGTATTTCCTGAGTTTCCATCCCCCGTCCTTCAAGGGTGTTGGAACGCCAACGGATGCGGAGGATTGGTGGGTTCGTATTCAAGAACTGTTAAGGGCTGCAGAGACGCCAGAGGAAAAGAAAGCTGAGTATGCGGCGTTCATGTTGGAAGGAGACGCCAAATTGTGGTGGGTGAGCCATAGCGGCCGCCTGTTCCCGGGACGCACCCCGTCAGTGGAAGAGTTTGGGGACGCTTTTCTTAAGAGGTATATCCCAGTTTCAACACGGTTGGCCCTGCAGAGGCAGTTTCTGCATCTAATGCAGCGAGACGAGACAGTGGATGAGTACGTGCAAGAGTTCACCCGTTTGGGTCGTTATGCGGGAACGACAGTGGCGGATGATGTAGAGAGGGATAACCTCTTCTACCAAGGATTGAGGGAAAATCTGAGACAACCCCTCATCTCCATGAAGAGGGCGGGATTTAATGAGCTAGTTGAAGCCGCCAGGAGTTTGGAGAATGATCTGGAGCGAACCCAGCGTCGAAAGGGTTTTACTCCCAAGCACGGGGAAGGGAAGCCCTCCCAATCTCATGTAAAGTCTGATGGGAGCAGGTGGAGGAGGAAGCCTCACACTTCCAGGTCGGGTGAGAGGAGCACGTGGACGCCTAGGGGTTCTCACTCTAGGGGACCGCCGACGTGTTACAACTGCGGGAAGGTTGGGCACATAGCCCGTGCTTGTCAGCAAGGGGGAGCGGGGCAAGAGTCAAAGCAGGAGCAGTCTGTGCGCTCGGGCCCCAGTGCTGCAGAGAAAGGAAAGATGGCGGAGTCGAGCGCTTCTCGGTTCCAACCGGTGCAACCAAGGGCTTACAACCTTGGACAGCAAGAAGCGATCCGCCAAACCGATGTGGTGACAGGTATGAAGAAAATTTAAGTTTGCATTTGTGCTTCATACTTTTAGACCCCCCTTTTTCGTGTGTTGTCTTGTTGTAGGCTTCGTGTTAGTTTCTGGATACCCCGCTAGGGTATTGTTCGATACGGGAGCATCGCACTCCTTTCTTGCGGAGAGCTTCGTCCGAAGGGTAGGAGTCGAGTCCTTCTCGGCGGACGCGGAACTGAAAGTGCGCATGCCCAATGGGTCATCTATGACCACCGGGGCTAGAGGGCGCATCTGTTGGGAGCTAGACGGAGTTGACTTCGTTTTGGAAGCGGCAGTGTTGCCGTTAGTAGAGTTCGATGTCATTTTGGGCATGGATTGGCTTGCAGAGCAGCGCGCCAGCATTGATTGTTTGTCCAAGGTAGTGACCCTAAAGAGTAAGGGGCAATCGGAAGTCAAATTTGTGGGCCTTTGTGGAGTAGCCCATTCCCTAATTACGGCCATGCAAATGATGCGGGCGGTTAACCAGGGAGGTGTGGCGCTGGTAGCGTTGTTGGAGGTTCGTCTCTCCCAGCTATCTTTTGAGGAAGTGCCTGTGGTGGCAGAGTTCAGGGATGTGTTTCCGGATGAACTTCCTGGAGCGCCTCCTCGGCGGGAGATCGACTTTTCGATCGAGTTAGTGCCGGAGGCTAGACCGGTGTCGCGTCCTCCTTTTAGGATGGCACCAAAGGAGTTGGCGGAACTTAAGGTACAGTTACAGGAACTGTTGGAGCAGGGGTATATTAGGCCCAGTTCCTCACCGTGGAGCGCACCGGTGTTGTTTGTAAAGAAGAAAGACGGTAGCATGCGCCTGTGCATTGACTACCGAGAGCTGAATAAATTGACCGTCAAGAATAAGTATCCGATCCCTCGGATAGATGATTTATTCGACCAATTGGTGAGGTCAGTGGTATATTCGAAGTTGGACTTGAAGTCAGGCTACTATCAGCTGCGAATTCGAGATGAGGACATACCCAAAACTGCCTTTGGCACAAGGTATGGACACTTTGAGTTTACGGTGATGTCGTTCGGGTTGACGAACGCACCATCGGTGTTCATGGATCTGATGAATCGAGTATTTCGGGATTACTTGGATTCGTTTGTGGTTGTCTTCATTGATGACATCTTAGTGTACTCCAAGTCGGAAGTGGAGCATGAGACCCACTTGAGAGTGGTCCTGCAAGTGTTGAGGGAGAACCAATTGTTTGCAAAGTTCTCAAAGTGCGAGTTCTGGTTAGCCAAGGTGGCGTTTTTGGGCCACGTGATTAGTGGTGATGGGGTGGCAGTGGATCCAGTGAAAGTGGAGGCCATCAGAGATTGGCCGGTGTTGAGGACCGTGGTTGAAGTCCGAAGTTTTCTTGGACTAGCCGGGTATTATAGGAGATTCGTGGAGAATTTCTCGAAGATAGCTCTACCCCTCACCTCACTCACTCGCAAAGACCATAAGTTTGTGTGGACCCAAGAGTGCAGTCAAGCATTTGAGGCCCTGAAGGAGAGGCTTATGATGGCTCCAATCCTGAGTTTACCGCAAGGGACCGATGGATTTCAGATTTTCAGTGACGCATCGGGATGCGGTTTGGGTTGCGTGTTGGTGCAACATGGCAAGGTGATAGCTTTTGGGTCTAGACAGCTGAAACCTCATGAGAGGAATTACCCCGTCCATGACTTGGAGTTGGCGGCGGTAATCTTCGCGTTGAAAATATGGCGACACTATGTGTATGGCGCAAGGGTGGAGATCTTCACGGACCATAAAAGCCTGAAGTATCTCTTGGATCAGAAGGACTTGAACATGCGGCAACGCAGATGGGTTGAGTTTCTTGGAGACTACGAAGTGGCAATTCAGTATACGCCGGGTAAAGCCAATGTGGTGGCGGACGCGTTGAGTAGAAAGTACTCGGGGCAAGGGAATTGGATCGAAGCTCATGATGAGCGGTTGGTACGGGAATGGGAGTCCCTTGGATTGGAATGTGTTGCGAGAGGCGAGTCTAGCGTGGCTCGGTTGAACTGGATTGAAGTGCAAAACGACTTGTCCGATCGTATTCGGGAAGCGACTCGATTGGATGTGGAGTTTCAACCTTTTGTGTTGGAGGCTCAAAAGGGCGAGAGCAGCGCCTGGGAGATGATTGGGGGAATCTTGAGAAAGGATGGAAGGGTTTGTGTACCGCAGTTTGGCAATCTCCGTGAGGAGTTGATGTTTGAGGCTCATTTCTCAAAGTACTCCATTCACCCGGGCAGTACAAAGATGTACTTGGATATGAAGAAATCCTTTTGGTGGCCGGGGTTGAAGCGAGATGTAGCTTTGTATGTGAGTCGTTGCCAAACATGTGCCTTGGTGAAGGCCGAATGTCAGAAACCGGGCGGGTTCCTGAAGCCCCTTCCAATTCCTGAGTGGAAATTTGAGGACATCTCCATGGACTTTTTGCATGGTTTGCCTAGATCGCAACATGGTAATGATGCTATTTGGGTGATCGTGGATCGCCTAACCAAGGTGGTTCACTTCATCCCAAATCGGAAAGACGACAGCGTGGAGAAGCTGGTGGAGTTGTATGTTTGCAACATTGTGCGACTGCACGGAGTTCCTAAGAGCATAGTCAGTGATCGAGATGGACGGTTTACGTCTAAGGACTGGAGATTGGTTCAGAAGATCTTGGGCACGAAGCTAAAGTTCAGTACGGCGTTCCATCCTCAAACTGATGGGCAAACAGAGAGAACGAACCGTACTATGGAAGATATGTTGAGAATGTGCGTTCTTGATTTCGGCAAGAAGTGGGAGGATCACCTCTTCATGGTAGAATTTGCATACAACAATAGTTTTCAAGCAAGCATAAGAATGGCGCCATTCGAAGCTTTGTATGGGAGGCGGTGTCGAACGCCAATGTCTTGGGCAGAGGCGGGAGACACCAAACTATTGGGAAAGGATGCGGTGGTTGACGCTTGTGAGTTGGTACGGACCATCCAAGAGCGTATGAAGGTGGCGCAAGACAGGCAAGCAAAATATTTTAATGCTCGTCACCGGAAGGTGGAATTTGCAGTTGGTGATTGGGTTTATCTGAAGGTCAAGCCGTTCGAAGGCGTCTCACGGATTCGCCGACTCAAGAAGCTGAGTCCAAGGTTTTTGGGGCCTTTTGAAATTGTTAAGCGGGTAGGAGAAGCAGCTTATCGGTTGACGCTGTCCGCAGATTTGAGTGGATTACATGACGTCTTCCACGTCTCCGTTTTGAGGAAAGCCTTGGTGGAGGCTAGCGTAGTGATTGAGCCGGCATCGGTGCCGATTGAGGAAGACTTGAGGACGCGAGTCCTTCCAACTGCTATAGAGGATTCGGAGACTCGGCAGTTGCGGAATAAAGAAGTCAAACTCGTAAAAGTTCGATGGGGCAACTGTGGTCGTGAGGAGTTCTCTTGGGAACGAGAACAGGCCATGTTAGAAGATTATCCAGAACTCTTCATGTCAGGTACAATTTAAGTTTTGTGCCCTTCTGTTTTGAAATTTCGGGACGAAATTCTGTTAAGTGGGGGAGAGTTGTAACACCCCAGTTTTGCAAGAGGTTCAGTCTGCAGTTCCGGAAAATTTTTGGGTTTCTGGCGGAGGCACACGGGCGTGTCGCAGGGCGTGCCGAGGCCGTGTCGACACTTGTCCCAAGTGTCGACACTTTTGCTCAACAAAGTGTCGAGAGTGTGGCACACGGCCTGCGACACGGGCGTGTCGCAGGGCGTGTCGAGGCCGTATCGACACTCGTCCCAAGTGTCGACACTTTTGCTCGACAAGGTGTCGAGACTGGGGCACACGGCCTGTGACACGGGCGTGTCACAGGGCGTGTCCTGCTTGGTCGACGATCTTCGCTCGACGTTTTTTCGCGGTGTCGACACAAAGCCTGTCGACGGGTGTCGAGACTTGGCACACGGCTTGGGCCACGGGCGTGTCCCAGGCCGTGTCAGCTCTCGGGTTGGTTTCGGGGCCGTGTTGTTGGAGGCACACGGCCGGCCACACGGCCGTGTCACTGGGGACACGGGCGTGTCGGGTTGAACACGGGCGTGTCGGATGCCCGTGTGCGATTCCAGGCGCGTCGATTTGAGACGGCGAATGAGGCACACGGCCCTGGACACGGGCGTGTGCCAGGCCGTGTTCGGCCCAGATCTTCTGTTTTCCAGGCGAATCGCGGCCATTCTTTTTCTGGTTTTGGGATCTAACGGTTCAGGCCATCTCTTGGGAAGTTAAGTCCGAATTTAGGGTTGGAAACCCTCATTGTTTTCCATGTCTTCTCTTTCTAAGTTCTTGAGAAAAGCTAGAGCAAGGAGGAAGAAGAAGAAGGTCTTGAGCTGTAGGAAGGGTTTCGGAGCTCCAAATCACGAACCGAGTCCGGATCCGTGAAGCTTAGATCGTTGCGAAGATTTCCATCCGGCTATTTTGCCATGGCAAGGAAGAGGAGTCGGAAGGTAACGACATCTCTCCTCTCGGTCCTTAGGAGGCATGTACTAGCATCATTTATTTTCTCTCTCTAATTTTTGGGCACCAAACTCTCAAATGAGAGGGGTTTTGGTTTGCCAAGGTTCAAGAGGAACCTCCGGGTTGATTGAGTCCGTACCCGGCATATTTTTGCATTAGAGATCCGCTTCGCTAGTGGATTAGGCATGGTGGGTGAAGCCGTGGTCGCGACCGTTAGTCCGACTCGGTGATGTTGCATACGAACTTAGGGATTCGTAGAGATTTCCGTTGCGGCAAGATGCCGTTTGTGTTGTGGTGATGATTGTCTCGTTTGCTTGAAAAGGTACGTGTAGTCGAACCCGGACAAGGTTAGCTCCTCGTGGCGGTAGATGGTTTCCTTGAGGGACAAGGTTAGCTCCGTATGAGTTGGAGATGGTTTCCTTGGTGGACAAGGTTAGCTCCGCACGAGTTGGAGATGGTTTCCTTGGTGCGCGGGAACGCTGCAGTACAAAGAGGGGTTACGATGTATTTAGTCTTGGTTTGTGTTGTGCCAAGGCGTGGCTATGTCTCCATGGTCGGCTGGCTATCCCGTGACATGTGCGTCATGTGTGGAGAGTGTCCCGGCGAGACTAGTCCCCTTCTGTGAGACTGACGAGAATGCCAAGCTTGGGGCAAGCCCGGGCAAAGAGGCCACGAGCGGGTGGGGTCCAGCAAGGCTTCTTAGAATCGGTCGGTCTGTGTTTGTTGGAATCCTGGCATGAGACGTCAGAGCTTGCAGGCAAGCCCGGGGCTAAGCCCACGAGCGGGTGGGGCCTTGGCAAGAATTCCTTGTGGCGGCCTGTGCGCCGTTTGAGGGAGAGGTGTCTCCCTTAGTGTTTGCGGCTTTATGCCAATGGGGAAATGTGAGTACCCAATTGATGTGATGTTGTGCTAGATGCATACGCAGTAGAGTACCCTGGGTGAAGCCCGGGTGTTGCATTCATGTTGCATAGTAGGCCCTTTTCTTTATAAGCTCAACCAATAGAGAACATGTTTGATGATTGAGACATCCAAGCCTGTTTTAGTGTTCTTCTATTTATAGCTATTTTTATTGCATATGAAGTGCTGACTTGCAGGTTGGAGGGTTCCCCGGGGTCCGTTAGGGGCGGCCGGGAGGAGATGTGTTGTTACACAGTTTGAGGTCAGCCTTTGCTGACCCACGTTACTAATATTTTTTACAGGGCAAGGATCGCATGCAGGAGCTAGCACGCCGGCCAAAAAGGCCTAAGCCCATGAAGTGTTTTTCCCTCTTTTGTAGCACTACATTGATGATGATGTTTGTTTGAGACTCTTTTGTCCGGCTTGCATGCCGAGGTAGACTAGGAGTGCTGAGCACATTCATGATTGATGTTTTATGTCTCTTTTGGACACTTGATGTTAGGCCTTAAGGCCATTTGTTTTACTCTTTAGTGGTGGATAACCTCTAGTCCTGTTTGTTTCCGCTGTGTTGTGCAAGTGTTTTGAGTTTGGGTAGTTATATCAACTTATAATACTAAAGTTGTGACGTTCGTATGCTGTGGGGCCCCGGCCGGACCCATATTATACGTCCACTACAAGGGAGGTGTTACATATTGGACTTCAGTCCAATTCATTACTGCTTCAGCACTTGATTGCTTATCTACACAAACAATCTCCAACGCCTCCAACTCCCGCACCAAACGCTCATCATGCATCGATAGCCAATTGGCTTGAGCTGGGGCTCGGCGACACAACGCGTCCGCAACCGCATTCCCTTTACCAGGCACGTAGTGGATCTTGAATGTATAGTCTCCCAAGAACTCCATCCATCTACGCTGCCGCATTTTCAGATCCTTCTGATCAATCAGATACTTCAGGCTCTTATGATCGGTGTAGATATCAATCTTCACACCGTACAAATAATTCCTCTACAGCTTTAAGGCAAAAGTCACGGCCGCTAACTCCAAGTCATGGACCGGATAGTTCCTTTCATGCACTTTTAGTTGTCTCGATCCATAAGCTATTACACTTCCGTGTTGCAGTAGCACGCAACACAAACCGCTGCCCGAAGCATCGCTATAAATCTCATAGCCTTCGGTCCCACATGGCGAACTCAGCACAAGCGCCGTGGTCAACCGACCTTTCAACTCTTCAGAAGCTCGCGCGCGCTCCGGCGTCCAAACGAACTTCTGCTCCTTCCTCGTCAAAGTAGTGAGAGGTAACGCTATCCGCGAGAAGTTCTCTACAAAGCGCCTATAGTAGCCGGCAAGCCCCAGAAAGCTCCGGACTTCCACTACCGTAGCAAGCTCAGGACACTCCCGTATCGCAACAATCTTCGCCGGATCCACAAAAATACCCTCTCCACTCACGATATGACCGAGGAACGCCACTGAGGATAACCGAAACTCGGACTTCGAGAACTTGACATACAGTTGATTCCTCCTTAGAGTCTCCAAAACCAAATGAAGATGCTGGAAGTGATCTTCCTCACTCTGCGAGTATACCAAAATATCATCGATGAAGACGATCACAAAATGGTCGAAGTACTCCCTGAAAGTCCTGTTCATCAAATCCATGAACACTGACGACGTATTAGTCAGCCCAAACGGCATGACCGTAAACTCATAATGCATGTATCTCGTACTAAACGCTGTCTTCGGGATATCACTCTCGCTTATTCGCAGCTGATAGTACCCAGACTTGAGATCCAACTTCGAGTACACCGTCGACTCGACCAACTGATCAAAAAGATCATCGATCCGGGGGATCGGGTACTTATTCTTCTTCGTCAACTTGTTGAGCTCCCGATAATCAATACATAACCTCAAGCTTCCGTCCTTATTCTTAACAAAGAGGACTGGCGCGCTCCAAGGCGAAGAACTTGGGCGCACATACCCTTGCTCCAACAACTCCTGCAGTTGTACTTTCAGCTCCGCCATTTCCTTAGGCGCTAGCCGATAAGGAGATCATGATACAGGCTTTGCACCTGACACTAGCTCAATCGTGAAATCTATCACCCGCTGAGGCGGGGCTCCAGGAAGATCTCTAGGAAACACATCAGCGTATTCCGATACCACAGAAATACAATCCAACGCAGGCTTCGTCTTTGCAACATTCACTAGTGTAAAGAACAGTTCTGCACCGGCACGAACCGCCTTCACCACCTGATGAGCAGACATCAACGTCTTGCTCGACCCCTTTAAGCCCGTAAAAGTCGTCTCACGACTTGCTCCCAACTTCACTTCCTTGAGACCGCAATCAATATAGGCCTGCTGCTCCGAGAGCCAGTCCATGCCAAATATAACGTCGAACTCCACCAACGGAAGTAACGACGCTTGCAGATCGAATTCCTGATTCACAATACGAATCTTAACATCGCAGATCCTATCCGCGTGCATCGAACACCCATTGGGCAATAACACATCCAACTTATCCTTTGTCATCGAAGAAGGGACTCCAATGCGTGATATAAATCCTTCGGACAAGAAGGAGTGTGAAGCTCCCGTATCGAAGAGTGCTCTTGCCGGATTTTCACAAATCAAAACAAATCCTAAACAAGCAGTGGTAAGGTAACATATGCATAACAAGTATTTAAAGAAATTGACATGCTATAAATTAAACCGTACCTGTCACCACATCCGCCTGTCTGATGGCCTCCTATTGACCAAGATTATATACCCTCGGTTGAGCCTGAGCATAGTGGGACGCGGTCGACTCCACTGCCTTGCCCTTCTCTTCATAGGTTGCTCTCGGCTTTCTCTCGGACTTGGGACGTCCGCTCCAACAATCACGGGAAAAGTTCCCCGACTTTCCACAAGTAAAACACGCGCCCGGGGTCCGACTCGTAGTCGCCCCAGAAGCACCAGAAGGAGCTGGACCCGAAGTCTTATGGTTCTTAAAGAATCTTCGATAGCCGGACTTTGAAGTAGTCGGCACTTTGAATTCAGACTTCTTGTCATCCAAGCTTTTATTTCCTTGTACGTTCTTCAAGGCCTTCTCCAAGGACTGGGCCGTGTTGACCAAGGTCAAGAAACCCTGCGTCATCGGCCCCGAGAGTAGTAACATCAACTCATCTCTCAAGCCTTCGTAGAATCGATTCGTCTTGCGCTCCTCATCCGCACTGGTGGAGCTAGCATATCGACTCAATTGAGTAAACTCGTGGAGATAATCATCCACGCTCCTCTCACCCTGAACAAACATCAGGAACTCGTTCTCCAACGCTATCCTCTGCGCCAAAGAGAGGTATCTAGCCAAGAACAATCTCGATAACTCCTCCATCGAGACATCAACAAGTTGCCTACCTCTCAATAGGTACTGCTCCAATCCTTCCCACCACATTCTCGCTTCACCATCCAGAAGGAACGTAGCGATGGTGGTCATTTGCCACTCCTCCGTCTCCGTTGCTGTCATGACTCACTTCACCCTGGAGAGCCAGTCTTCAGCTTGAGATGGAGTTCCCAACCCCGAGAATACCGGAGGACTAAAGCTCATGACATGCTTGAGCTGTCTCTCGGTTTCCCTTTTGGCAGCACCGGCTCCACTACAACTTGATCCACTCTCCTCGGCTCAGCCTCTTGTAGCGATACCTACTCCATCGCAGGAGCGGGCTGCTACGTTTGCCTTGCAGGCTGCACATTAATCATGGCCTACACTGCTTCAGCCACCAATCGTATAGTCTCATCCGATAGAGGTTGTGCAGGAGCTTCATTAGGTGCACTGCTAGCCTCAGAAACTCGACGTTCCGACGGCCCAACACCACTTCTGGTCACCTATAGTGGTACAAAACACCGTTAAGCGACCAAATAAAATTGCAAACAACAATTATAGGAACACGCAGGTTCCTAAAACATGTGTATTTTCATTCCTAAGTGGACATTCATGGGTTTTTTTACTGTTATAATGATGACGCACACACATGTGCTCACCACCCCTTAAAAATAATTCGGCCACGAATTCATATTAAGCCCGACCAAAACTAGTAGTCTGATACCAAATTGTAACACCCCCTATCCGTCACATAGCATATAGCAGTAGGTCCGGCCGGGGCCCGACGCCATATACTACAGACAGACCGGGTGGTTACTCAATGGAAACCATCCAACCAATCATAATGTTCTACACAGAGCATTTTAGGAGAAGCAGATTAATGAGTTGCAATAAAGAACCCAGCACAAAAGCATGAATGTCCACTAATACAAAATAGGAATGTTGTGCATACACAAGTACAGGCCTTAAGGCCTTACAAAATGGTTTACTTGATATTACATATTTTACAAACCACGACACACAGGCCGGTCATACATGAATAAAAACAGTAAACACTCCAATTAGGCCTTCGAGGGCCGGCTTCGAACTTTGGGCTTTAGCCCGCTATTGACCGCTTGGTCCAGTAGCACCTGCAAGCAACAAACCACCGCACGGTGGCAAAACAAGGCAACGGTCAGCAATGCTGACCAAATTATAACGATCCCGCCCCCAACTCGGGGCGGCGATGCTCCTTCCCTGCATTTCATTAGCATAAGCGAGCAATTTATCAATATTCATTTCATCACAGACGTTGGCTCGCACGACCACATGCCCCGTGCTCTCAGGGCATATTCTCGGTGAACCGGTCGATGTCACGTCAATTAAAGCCATAGACATTCCGATCTCACCCCCACCACTTTGACGGCCAAACCTATGAGCATCTTGTCTTCTTGGCCTGGGTCACGACAATTTAAGCCATAGACCGCCAAAGACCCTAATCTATGCCAACGACAAGTGCCACGTACCCTTAGGTCTCTTTAACCGAACGACATTGAACGGGTATGGTTCCATCTAACCCGTGCTCACATCGCAACGACAATTTAAGCCATTTGCGCTGGTCAAACTTCTCCCGAGTCCCGTTTCCGTCACATTTCACATAACCCGGTTATGTTCAAGTTGGCTCTCAGGCCTCTAAGTTGGCAGGATCACGCATCCGCACAGTTTTCCGGGTGCACCTTTGGGTTAATCCCCAAGGCTCCCTGTTGCAATCTACCACGTAGAAAACCCAAAAAATAATCAATCGCACGGAGTCTTCTCCGGCATTTATGCAATGCAACATCATCGATCCAGACCAACATGTCCAGATAGGCTTCACACATCATGTCTATGTCCGTTCTCGCTTACGGACTCTACACAACGGGGACTTTACATATCTACCCGAAGGAACACCTCCAACTCACTGCAAACTCGCGAGAGCGGGCTTCCTATGCAAAGAAGGAGAGCTTCACATGCTCAAGAAGTGAATCGTTATACTAGCGTTCTTCTTTGGTGCCATGGAAATGTAAGTGGATGAAAATTACCGCACTCTCTTCGCCTCCGTGGATCCGGAGTCGGCTCGCGATTTGGAGCTTCGAAGCTCCTCCAATGGCCGGATCTAGCTTCTTATTCCTTCCTTGGCTCTCCTCTCTCTCTCTATATTTTAGAAAGATTACCACTCAAGTAAAAGTGAGGATTTCAAAGGTCCAATCCCGAGTATATCCCATCAGGAACAACACTCAGCCGTTGGATCTCAAGTTAAAGAAACGAAGGGCTTTGATTCGGGCCTGAAATGTACAATCTAGACCGAACACGGCCTAGTACACGCCAGTGAACAGGGCCGTGTCCCTCATTCGCCATCAAATTCGATGCGCCTGTAACAACACACGGGTATCTAACACGCCCGTTTTCGATCTAACATGCCCGTGTTCCAACGGACACGGCCATATGGTCGGCCGTGTGCCCCCAACGATTTATCCCGAAAACAACCCGAGAACAACACGGGTTCCTGGACACGCCCGTGTCCTAACCCGTGTCCACTCGAACACGCCTGGGCTCCAGGCCGTGTTCACAGTCTCGACACTTCGTCGAGTGAAGTTCGTTGACCACATGACACGGCCTTGGACACGCCCATGTCCTACGCCGTGTGCCTTGTCTCGACACTTTGTCGAGCAAAATTCGTCGACTCCCCGGGACGAGTGTCGACACGGGGTCGACATGTCCTGAGACACGCCCGTGTCTCAGGTCGTGTGCCCTGTCTCGACACTTCGTCGAGCACAAAATGTCGACTTCGCGGGCTGAGTGTCGACACGGGCTCGACATGCCCTGAGACACGGGCGTGTCTCAGGCCGTGTGCCCTGTCTCGACACAACGTCGAGCGTAATTCGTCGACCTCTCGACCAAATCATCGACACAAGCCTGATACGCCCTGGGACATGCCAGTTTCCCAGGCCGTGTGCCTCCTGCCAGAACCCAAAACTGGCCCAAAACATCCCTCGTCGCTCTTTTGAGTTTCGGGGCGTTACAATATGCTTGGTCCTTGCGTGACACACTAGTTTGTTTACCAGTTTGAGAGCACTCTCATTGTCACCCCGGAGAAAAGTAGGCCCTTGCACTTCAACATGAACATCCTATACAAGCCTCCTTAACCAGATGATTTCCCAAGCAGCCAAGGCCGAAGCGTTATACTCAGCTTCTGTAGTAGACACGGGCACAAAATCCTGCTTATTGCTACACCACGAAATGTAAGTTGATCCACAAGTGAACACATAACCCGAAGTTGATCTCCGATCATCAGAGTCACCACCATTATCAGCATCCGTGTACCCAAGCAAAGCAAAGTTTGCATCTCTACTATAGAGGAGTCTCATATCAAAAGTTGTCCTAACATACTTCAAAATGTTCTTTGCCGCCACTAGATGAGAATTACTTGGTTCAGCAATAAACCGACTTACTCGGCCAACAACATAAGAAATGTCTGGCCTTTTAATCTTCAGGTAGATCAAGCTCCCTATAAGTGCCCTGAACACCAAGGGATCAGGGAGAATCCTTCCTTCATCTCGTCGAAGCTTTAGCCCATATTCCAGTGGAGTAGAGCAACTCATCCGTTCGCCCATGCCGAATCGAATCACAATGCGATCTGCATATCCCTTCTGGCAAATGAGAATCCCGCTCGCCTTCCTCTCCACTACAAGACCATGAAAGTGATGAAGCTCTCCCAAGTCTTTCATCTCGAAGCGTATAGCAAGCTCAGCCCTGAGCCTAGCTACTTCCTTCTCCGAATTCCCTATGATGATAATATCATCCACATACAGTAGGACCAAAACTAGATGCTCCCCCTTCTTCTTGACGAACAAGCTAGAATCCGAGTTGGAAGCAAGATAAGCGCAGAATTGCAGATACTCTGATATCTTCCCAAATCTGAAGTAAAATCAAAAGTGGATATTACCTGATCTTATTCAGATTTTGACTCAGGCTCAGAATTGCTGCATGATGCATTTATTGCAATCAAATAGATTTATCTGGCCTTAGCTTCTTCTTCATCTTCACTTGTGCAAGATGAAGATCTAGATTCTGTATCACTCTAAGTTTCAGCAACAAATCCTCACTCCTTCTTCTTGTGTTTGGTGGAAGAAGACTTGTTGAGGTGCTTCTTGGAGTCCTTCTCTTTCTTCTTTTTTTTCTTCTTGTTCTCAGGACATTCTAGAAGGATATGTCATGGTTTCCTGCAACCATAAGAGACTATTTCCTTAGTATGAGTTTTATCAAACCTTGGTTTGTCATTGTCTCGGGAAGCTCTTCTCCTGAAGTCCTTCTTGGCCATCTTGTAGAATCTTTTGGCCAATAGACTCATGATGTATTCATTCCCTGGAAGTTGTTCTTCCTTCTCAGTAGATTGGAAAGCAATGCTCTTTTCTTTCCTTACTGGGGTTGGAGACTTCTTTTCAGCTTCTCTAGTCTTGATGAGCTGCTCATAAGATTTGAGCTTGCCCAACAATGTTTCTTTTGTGATTTCGTTTAAACTTCTGGCTTCTTTGATTGGCCAAATCCTTAAATCCCATGTGCTAGGGAAACACATGAGGATCTTATCATTGTCTTCAGTCAATGTGATGTCCTTTTCTAGGGTTTTCAGCACATTTATGATGAGGTTGAGTCTTGTGTACATCTCAGCAACTTATTCATATTCTCATTTCTTGAAATTCTAATATTTAGATATCAAGTTGGATCTTATGTCCTTTCTCTCATCAGCGTATCAAGCAACTAAAGTGTTGAGGGAGTTCCAGATATCCCTTGCTAAAGAGCATTCAGCAACTTTCTGGAAGATGTCATCTGACATTATTTGTGCCAAGATGTTCATAGCCTTGGCATTAGCAATCTTTGCTTTATTCTGTGCTTTAGTCCATTTAGGAGGTGGTACAACACTTGTACTTGTTGTTTTCACTAATCGAGGTGGATATGTCAAGATAGAATTGTAGATGTCTTCATCAATAGAGTTCAAATACAATCTAATCCTTGTCTTCCATAGTGCAAACTTATTTAGATTGCACACTGGAGGTCTAGTGCTTGAGTATTCTTTATTCTGTGCCTTGATAAACTTCTTGGTAAAGAGAAAATCTATTAAATCTTATGGTTCCGCTGTTATCCTGTACAACCAAGTAACCTCCCTCTGGTACCAATTGAAAGTGATGGATAGATCTCCTTTACACTAGAGAGGGGGGGGGGGGGGGGGTGAATAGTTTATTTTAAAATTTTAATTTGTTTTTACAGTGGAGTTAAAGTTGGTGATAAATAAATATATAAGAAAGGAAAACAATCACAACACACAAATAAAAGAGAACAACAATCACAGACGACACAAGGAAATTATAGTGGTTCCCCACATCCACTCTTCTACCACCATGGCAGGAATCCACTACAGATTTTTGATCAGGTGCCCTGCCACCAGAATATCTATTTTTCTAAGGGAGATATAGCAACCATTTTAGCTTTTGATCAAGTGCCCAAAAAACAAATTAAGTCTTCTGATCAGGTGACTTAAAAACCAGGGGGGTCAACCTTTGAAAGGAGTTATAACCCTGTACACAGTTAGAAGAATAAAACTAAAAGTGTTGTTGTCTTCTCTTTCAAATTTCTCTGAGAAGACTGAGTGGATGATGAAGCTAAAAAGACCCCCTGATTTGTGTAGATATTGTAATCAGGTGAGTGAGACTTCTCTTTATGGTGTAGGCCTTCAAAAATTGTATTTCGCTCCAGTAAAGCTTTTAGACAGATGAAAGATTTATTATCTCTTGGAGATTAGAATATATTCAAGAACTCTGGGTGTTGATTTTTTTTATGTCTCACTTGTCTGTCTATCTGTTATTTAATAGAGCAAAATGTCTGAGAATATATTCTGAGAAGAAATCCAAGTATTTGAATTTTGAAAACATTTCTCGTATAGTCTGAGGAGTCTATGAGAATTTGTAACGACTGTATTTGAATATTGGATATAAATTTATTACTTAACTGCAATGGTGAATAATTAGAATGAATTCTCTGTGATCAATCTGTATTTATTCCTGTCAGAAATTGCCATATTCATTAAGAATATATTGCATTAAATAGAGATATAGCTATCTGCAATCAAAAATTAGAATATTTTGCATATAAATCATCCTGAATTATAGCCTGGAAAACTTCTTTGTCTCTGCAAATAGAACTGCAAGAAATTATTCGAACTCAACAAACACTTTGTAGACCTGAGACTGCAGTTGGTCGAACTAAGTGTGCTTATTCGTCGTCCTGAGCTCAAAGTTTGTGGAGCTGAACTTGAATTTCGTCGGGCTGAGTTTCTGAGTAGAGATCGGAGTTCGTAGACCGTAGCTTAAAGTTCATCAAGCTAAACTTGGAGTTGAAACTCTGAGTTCGTCGAATAGAGAGCGCCATTCATCGAACGCAGATCTACTTTATTCGAGCTTAATTTTGTTATCGTCGAACTACTTCTCTGGTGAAAATCTTCTGAGATAATAACCCTGAAAGTAATACTATGACCCTAAACTATACATGTTGGGTCAAACTAATATCCTAATAGTAGTCCTAGCCTAAATAAGTAATAGGGTTTCAATAGAATAGAGGTTGGGAAATGTCTTAGTTGGATTTCAAGAATGCCTTTTTATGGGGATTTGAACGAGACAGTTTATATGGAGCAACCTTCAGGGTATGTTTCTCAGGGGGAGTCTCAGGTGTGTAAGTTGAATAAAGCCATATATGGTCTTAAGCAGAGTCCAAGAGCCTGGTTTGAAAAGTTTAACGAGGTTATTTCTCTTGCTAGATTTGTTCGAAGAGCTATAGATCACTCTTTGTTTATTCGGAAGACCTCGTCTGGGCTGGTAATTCTTGCAGTATATGTGGATGATATTGTTCATACTGGGGATGATAGGAAAGGCATTGATATGACAATGCAGCATCTGCTCCAGCATTTTGTTACAAAGGATATGGGTTCTCCTAAGTACTTTCTAGGGATTGAGATATCTTGAAATCCTGGTTCTATCATTCTTTCACAGAGGAAGTATGCTCTGGATCTTTTACAAGAGATAGGTCTTCTTGGAGCTAAGCTTGCTCAGACTCCTATAGCTATTGGAGATGACAAATGTTGGAGTGAGTCCTCTCATCTCCTTGAAGATATCACCAGCTACAGACGTCTTGTTGGTAAACTCATCTATCTGACTGTTACAAGACCAGTCATTTGCTATGTGGTTGGGAGAGTAAGTAAGTTTATGCAAGCTCCCAGGGAGTGTCATATGCCGTAAGTTCTAAAGATTCTCGAGTATGTGAAAGGTGCACAAGGAAAATGGCTCTTGTTCCTAAAAAGGGGACATTTAAAAGTAGAGGCTTATTCTGACACAAGCTATGCAAATGACAAGGGCGATAGGAAGTCAACATATGGTTTTTGCACCTTCGTTGGAGGAAATCTAGTCAGTTGGAAGAGCAAGAAACAGGCTGTAGTTGCTAGATCGAGTGCAGAAGCAGAGTATAGAAGCATGGTTCTGACTGCTTGTGAGTTGAAGTGGCTTCAGACTCTCTTACTGGATCAGGGAGAGTTTTATGATCACCCCCTATCGATGTTCTGTGACAATAAAGCAACTATGTATATTTCGAATAGTCCGGTCTTTCATGAGAGAACAAAGCATATTGAGATTGATTGCCAATTTATTAGAGGAGATTCTGAAGAATCAGATATGTACTCCGTTCGTTACATCTGATAAAGAGCTAATGCATTTCTTCACAAAACCGGTTACTTCATTCATAGAAGTTTGTAACAAGTTGGGCATGGTTGATATATATTCTCCATCTTGAGGGGGAGTGTTGGAACTCAATTCGGGCGGTTAGCAGTTCTAGCCGCAGCGGTCTGTCTGATCGGCCTTACGGAGGTTTAGCACAGCGAGCTGTTGGGTTTGAAATCCTGCAGAATAGTTTGAGACCGCAGTTACTCGGTTTATTACTCACAGCGGTCTGGGTGATAAGCTGCAGCGGTCTGGTGAAACCGCAACATCATATATGTAACCGCTGCAGTGGTCTGTCAGTAGTTGCAGTTATGGTTTAAGTGTTAACCGTATCGGTCTTGTGAAGTTGCAGCGGTCTGATTGTAGCCGCTACTATGTGTAACGGTTTGCCGTAAATGCGGTCAGGTGGCAGCCCGCAGTTTGTAGTTAAGAGGATTGCATAAGCTTTGATTTGATGGATAGTCGCACTGAGGTCTTGTGGAAACCCGCAGGTGCGGCCTGGCATCTTGTCTGACGGTCTATCATAGATTATGGAGATCTCCTCTAGTGGCTGCAGGATGTATAATTTTATTTTCTGTAGTGTGCGGTTTGTGTATGTCAAACCGCACAAGCCGCTCGACATAAGTTTAGTGCCACATCGTGTATTGTACTATCTCACCTCCCCCTCTTTCTATAAATAAGGGGGTATACATATGTATTACTTACTTTTTTGGAGCAATAAAATTTTTGGTTAATTACCTCTTGTCTGTTTTCCTTCTCGTTTTTCACTTCTTGCAAGTGGACTGCTTGTTGCACGAGTTTTCCTTACATTTGTGCGATATTTTCTTGCGCTGTTTACATTAGTATAGACATACATGCTCACTAGTGGGTACGTGTCTGGTTGTTGGCGCCCACTGGTGATTTTCTTTTGAAATGCTGAGTACTTTCCTAAGCTGCTGTGTTGCCTGTTTTCGGTGGCTATTTATACTGGCTCTCTGGGAAGTCTTAATGTTAGGTTGCATGAAACATTTTTTAACTTATAAAACTCTACTATTAGTCCTTCATACTTGGCATCTCTTTCAAAACTAAAACACTACTTTCTAGTTTGCATGAAAACCTTTTCTTATACTTATTATAAATCTACAGTCTTGCATAGTTTGAGTTGTCCTTCAGGGACGTTTATACTCATATAGGATGTTAAAATCAATTTAATCATAGTATTTTCTGCATCGTATAACTATATTTGTAATCATGGACTAGTTGATCCACTCTCCCAAGGGATACGACTAACTGCTGAACCTAAAACTAGTTATTCCTTAAATAACTCATAAATCTTTAAAAAAGGTGTTTAGTTGTGGTCTCGCCTGAACGTCTGTAGTTATCCCCTACCGACGTGGCATCATGATGCATGTTTTCTCCTAACTCTTATATTTCCTTTTATGCGGAGAAAATGGGGGTTGTGATAGTTGGTATTAGAGGGAGGTTGGTTGTTGGACAATTGGTCTAGCAACCATCTGTAGTTTAGTGTTAGTCGTCTAGTGACATTTCATATACACACTGATGTGTCATCAGTATGTCTTGACCGAAGCATGAACTCTACACTCATAGCATGATAAGAAGCATATAGGGCATATTATGTATTATATGATGCATAATATGTGTTTGTATATAGATCCACCATAGGTGGAAACATGTGACAGTTATGTAGTAAGAGATGCATAACCATCATCACATGGGTGCCCATTAGCACGTTTTCTTTTTTCGTTACATGCGATGTTATGTAGTATGGGATGCGTAACATTGCATTTGTACACCGCTCATAACATGCATTAAGACCTTTTTAGATTGCATAGCACAACATGCATGACATAACATTGCATCTGCACACGTGGCAAGCTAAAGATTTACATAATGACACATGTACACACATGGTTTTGAGTTAAAAAGAATAAGAAATTCATGCATTCATGATTTAGGCACAAGAGTTAGTAGGATGACACATTATCATCCTAAGTTTAGGCATGACATCCTGATTGAAAATCCAAGAGCAAGTTGGCAGCTTTAGCAAGTACTTAAGCATGTTTTGTCTGGACTATGTTGTTTGGTGCAAGCGGTTGGGCTATGTTTTGATTAAATGTTTGCTATTGTTTTAGATGGCACCTAAGCTTGTGGCGATTAGGTCGACACCCCGGTTAGAGGGAGAGTCTTCAGGTGCGCAGAGCGAAGCGGTGATCGAAAGTCTGCGGCAGAGTAATGAGACTTTGTCTAGAGAAATGGTTGAGATGCAGACATAGATCCAAGCGGGGTTATCAGTTGTGTCAGGACAGTTACCGCGAGTGCAGGACCCTGCTGTTGGTCAGGCTGAAACTATTCCCCCTGCTCCTCTGGATCCCCTAGTGTTGTTGCCACCAGAGATGACGTTTATCTCACACTTCTAAGGACTAGGACCCCCTACATATGAGGGTAGGGCAGACTTTATGGCCTTAGATGATTGGATAACTGCCATCGAGGAGATGTTTGCTTACTTGGGAATTTCAGCAGACCAGAGGGTGATGGTCGCTAAGTATCAACTCAAGGGACATGCTACGAGTTTGTGGCTAAGAGAGAAGTAGAATTTGAAGGATGGATTCCCATAGGAATCTTTCAAGGAGATGCTGCTGAAGAAGTTTCTGCCTTCGGTCGAGAGAGACCGCCTGATGAATGATTTTTTGCATTTAAAGAAAAGGCAGGTTACTGTTATCGAGTACGAGGTGGAGTTCATCAAACTGAGTCATTTTGCCACAGACATGGTGTTTTCGGAGTCGAACTGAGTTAAAAGATTTTTGGGTGGTCTTAGGTATGACATCCAGCAGCTAGCTAGTGCTTATCGATCTGAAAGCTATGTCGAAGTGCTGGAGGATGCTCTGAAGGCTAAGGAGATTGATAACGCCAAGAGTCAAGGTCAATAAATGAGAAAGGATAAGAGGAAGGGCAATGAGGGAAAGAGTTCCCAAGAATTCGGTACTGCTTTAGAAAAAACGAAGCTAAGAGATATGTAGTTTTTGTAGCCAACCAGGACACCCGTTTGAGAGATGTTACCAGTGATTAGAAGCCCAGAAGAAAGAACAAGTGCATGCTATTCAGGGTGCTCCTAAAGGAGATTTGGTTTGTTCTGTATATAAGCGGAGGGGGCACGATGATGCCCATTGATGGCATAAGGATAGGACGTGCTTCCAGTGTGGGCGAAGGGACATGTTAAGTCGAAGTGCTCGCAGGCTCAGACCCCATTGCAACTAGTTCCACTCTAAGCCTTTCCGCCGCCATAGCTATTGGACAAGGGTAAGAGAAAGCTGAATGTGGTGTCTTTGGAGGAAGCTCTGACATCTTCACAAGTTATTACAGGTTAGATCCTAACATGTTCCTTGTTTTCATTTGTATCTATAATTTGACGTTCATTTCCTTAGTTGCGTATATGATTTTATATAGGAAAGTTTAAGGTCAAGAATTGTTGGGCGCGTGTTCCTTTCGATTCTGGTGCTACCCACACATTCGTGGCTAGGTCTTTTGTTGAGCGTCATCGTTTTCTCTCGATCGGGTTGGCGACGGATTTAGAGTCAAGTTCCCCTCTTATGATTCTGTTATATCGGACCAAGGCATTCAGAGCTGCCCGATTCTGTTAGGTGTTTTTCTAGTGGTTGCGAATTTGAAGATGATAGACTTGGAAGATTTTGATGTTATTCTGGGCATATATTGGTTGTCTAAGTATGATGCGGTCATCCAGTGCAAGTTCAAGCGCTTGGACTTCATAATGGACAACGATCAACCTAATAGTGCTTATGGCTTTCCACATAAAGTCTCTCCGATTATTTCTGCTGTATGTACTTGGAAGCTGGTAAATTTCGAAAGTTTTGCTTGTTTGGTTTTGGAGTTGGCGATCGATGGTTTTTTGTCGTGAGTTTAGGAGATTGCTGTTGTGCGCGAATTTTCGGATGTATTTCCCGATAATCTTCCTGTTCTTCAACCTGAGAGAGATGTGGAGTTCATCATAGATCTGGAGTCGGGTACTCGTCCAATTGCCATGGCGCTGTACCGTATGGCCCCGCGCGAGCTAGAGGAGTTGCGTACCAATTGGATGAGTTACTTCAGAATGGTTTTATTAGACCGAGTTCATCTCCGTGGGGTGCTCCGGTGTTGTTTGTAAAGAAAAAGGATGGGTCGATGAGGTTTTGCATTGACTCTAGAGAGCTCAATAAGTTGACTATCAAGAATAAATATCCCCTCCCTAGGATTGATGACATGTTCGATCAGTTGCATTGTAGCTCTGTGTTTTCGAAGATCGATCCTCGTTGAGGCAACCGCTAGTTGAGGATTCGTGAGGCAGATATTCCTCGGATGACTTTTCGTTCACGACATCAGCATTTTGAGTTTTTGGTGATGTCTTTCGGATTGACTAATGCACCATCTGCCTTTATGGATATGATGCACAAGGTATTTAATGATTACCTAGATCGTTTCGTGGTGGTTTTCATTGTTGATGTTCTGATATACTCCCGTAATTCTGAAGAACCCAACACTTGCATCTTGTTTTGTCTACCTTGAGGGAGCATAAGTTATATGCCAAGCTAAGTAAGTGCGAGTTTTGGCTTCCTCAGGTTTCATTTCTCGGTTATGTGGTTAATAAGGATGGTATTTCTGTGGACCCTGAAAAGATAGTTGCTGTCATGGATTGGAATAGGACTGCCACTACCAAGGAGATAAGGGGCTTCCTAGGGCTAGCTGGCTATTACAAAAGATTTGTTAAGGGTTTTTCTACGTTGTTTGTGCCATTAACTAAGCTTACGCAGAAGAATGCGGCATTTGTGTGGAGCGATAGGTGTGAGGAATCCTTTCTGGAATTGAAGAGGAGATTATGCACTGCTCCGATTTTGGCCTCGCCTACTGAAGAGATAAAGTATGTTGTGTATGTGGACGCATCACATATTGGACTGGGTTGCATGCTAATGCAAGAAGGTAAAGCGATAGCTTATGGGTCGAGGCAGTTAAAGACTCATGAGAGGAATTACCCTATGAATGATCTATAATTTGCAGCTATGATTTACGCCTTAAAGTTATGGAGACATCTTTTATATGACGCTTTGTGCAAAATTTACACTGATCATAAGATCTTGAAGTACGTTTCACTCCAAAAGAATTGAATTTGCGTTAGCGGAGGTGGTTAGAACATGTGTCGGATTATGATGTTGAGATCCAATATCATCCAGGCAAAGCTAACGTCGTATTCGATGACTTAAGCAGAAATACATCGAAGATTTGTAATCTTTATGTTCATTCGTTGGTGGAAGAGTTTCTTATGATGGATATATCGGTGGGGAGTAGCGACTCGCCCAGTTGTTTGGAGGTATTAGAACCTTCATGGATTTCACTGACGAGGCTACATCAAAAGGATGATCCTGATTTGATGCACCTTTATAATAGAACTGCGAAAGGGGAGCTGTCAGACTTTTCGATTGATGACATGGGTACCTTGAAGTGTTGTGGTAGATTTTGCATCCCCAATACTGAAGATAATTGAGTTAAGTTGTGCAGTGAGGCTCATGGTTCCAGTGTTGCCTACCACCTTGGTTCTAATAAGATGTACCGAGACCTAAAGCAGATCGCCTGGTGGTATGGAATGAAGGGCGATATAGATAAGTATGTATCAGAATGTTTTACTTGCAAGCGAGTGAAGGACGATCATTGTAGGCCTGGAGGCAAGTTAAAGCCATTAGAGATTCCAAGTTGGAAGTGGGAGAGTGTAACGCCCCAAAATTCGAAAGAGGGACGAACATCGTCGAGAGCCGAGTTTGGGTCTTGGTAAGGGTCACACGGCCTGGGACAGGGGCGTGTCCATGGCCTTGTCGTGCTCGGGTTCATCGAGACCCCGGGAAGTCGATGATTTTCGCTCGACGAAGTGTCGAGACAGGGAACACGGAATAGGATACGGGCGTGTCCATGGCCGTGTCGTGCTCGGGTTCGATGGAGAACTCGGGTGGTCGACGAACTGCACTCGACGAAATGTCGAGACAGTGAACACGGCTTGGGACACGGGCGTGTCCAAGGCCGTGTCATGTGCGTGTTCAATGATATTTCCGTGAAGTCGACGAAAAGGCAGTCGACGATCGTCGAGACTTCGAACACAGCCTGAGACACGGGCGTGTCCCAAGCCATATCCTGCTCGGGTTGTGAGCAGGGCCATGTAGGGGGATTGAACATGGCCTGGAGCCCAGGCGTGTTCGGCCTGACACGGGCGTGTCAATTTCGACACGGGTGTCTCGATACCTGTGTCATTCTCGGGTAGTTTTTGATCCTGTGTTGATGGAGGAACACGCCCAGCAATACGGGCATGTCATGTTCGACACGGGCATGTAATGTTTGACACGAGCGTATCCAGTGCCCGTGTCCTGTTCTGGGTGCGACGGTTTCGGCGTCGATTGAGGCACACGTCCTTGGACACGGGTGTATCGCAAGCCGTGTTCGGCCCATGTGTTTTGGTTTTAAGTTCGGATCATGGCCGTTTGTTTCCTTCTAATGTGATCTGATGGTCCAGGGCTGTCCTTGCTGAGTTATGTCCGGGAATAGGGTTAGGAATCCCTCATTATTCATCAAGTACTCTCTTTCTAAGTTCTCGAGAGAAGGGAGAGCAAGGAATAAGGTCAAGGAGAGATCCGGCTGCCGTAGAAGTTTCGGAGCCCCAAATCGCGAGCTGAGTCTAGATCCGCGGAGTCAAGTCCGTTGCGGTGGTTTTCATCCGGCTAAGTTTCCATGGCTAGGAAGAGGGGTCGTAAGGTAATGACACTTCTCCTCTTGGTTTTAGGATGCATGTTTAGTATCTTCTCTTTCAAGCTTTTGGGCACCAAATCTCTCAAATGAGAGGGGCTTGGGTCGCCATGGTTCAAGAGGAACCTCCGGGTCGATTGAGTCCGTCCCCGACATGTTTTTGCATTAGAGATCCGCTCTGTTAGTGGATTAGGCATTATGGGTGAAGTCGTGGTCGCGACTGTTAGTCCGACTCGGTGATGTTGCATATGAGCTTTAAGGATGTTGTAGAAATCCATTGCGGCAAGATGCCATTTGTGATGTTTGTGTTTTCCCCCTTTTCTCGAGTGAGTACGTGTAGCCGGAACCGGACAAGGTTAGCTCCGCAATGGAGGTAGATGGTTTCCTTGGTGGACAAGGTTAGCTCCGCATTGGCGGTAGATGGTTTCCTTGGTGCGCGGGGATGTTGCAGTACAAATGAGGGATTAGGGTGGGAATGATATTGGATTGTGATGTGCTAAGGCGCGGCTTTGCTCCGTGGTCGGCTGGCTATCCTGTGACGTACAAGTCATGTGGGGAGAGTGTCCCGGTGAGAGTTGTCCCCTTCTGTGAGACTGACGAGAACGCCAAGCATGAGGCAAGCCCAGGCAATGAGGCCATGAGTGGGTGGGGTCCAGTAAGGGTTCTTAGAATCGATCAGTATGTTAGACGGAATCCTGACATGAGAAGTCAAATCTTGTAGGCAACCCCAGGTCTAAGACCAAGAGGGGTTGGGGCCTTGGCAAGAGTTTCGTGTGGCGGCTTGTATGTCGTTAGGGGAATTGCAGTACCCTTTTTGTTTGAGGTGTTGGATCCCTAGTTGGATTGGGGCTAGGTTCACTAAACTATGATGTTTGACCCAACATGTATAGCTAGGGTAAGGTATGAGTCCTATAGTATATGCCATGTCCTTAGAGTCAACACTACATGGACCAACCATCAACAGACTGTAGAAGACTCAAGACTTAGAGAAATTTCAAAGACTTAGAAAATGAGTTCGACGTTTGTCGAACTCAGGTTGACGATAGTCGTGCTCAGCTCGACAAACTCAGAGAAAATTCTCTGAGCTGAGCTCGACGAACTTGGTTTTCAGGTCGACAATCTATGGACATTATACTTCCAACATTCCAAGTCCAGAATTCTTTTCACTGAACACCAGTCGACGAAGTTAGAATATCAGTTCGACGAACTTGGATCTTAGGTCGACGATTTTTGTATCATCTACTTCAACATTATAAGACCAGAAACACTTAAATATTCTAAGTCCAAAATCATTCTTCAGTCGACAAATTCATATTCTTAGCTCGACAAACTTAGACCTCAATAGCAAGTAGGAGTTAGCAGTTCTCAGCTTGACAAACTTAATTCTCAGGTCGACGATTTCTGGATGGTCTACATCAACATTCTAAAGTCCAGAAACATCTGAAATATTCTAAGTACAGAATCATACTCCAGTCGACGAATTCATGTTCTTCGATTGACGAACTTTGACAGCAGCATTGACAAGTTTTATCAAGTAGAAGTTAGTTGAACACTAGTCGACGAACTTAAATTCTCAGCTCGACGATCTTGATGCACAGAATTGGCAATGTTCCAAAGAAAGCAGTTATCTGTCCTCAGGTTGACGATCTTGGATCTCAGGTCGACGAACAACTATTATTTGGTCGATGAACTTGAATTCTCAGCTCGACAAACTCTGGACCCAGGTCGACGAATTCTGTTCTCTGCTTGACGATTTCTGTGCAGTTCCAGACATGGAAATTTCCCTCCCTCTGTCCTCATTCTATTGCAAAAATTCCAGAGTAATCATTGCTTAAATATTCTCTGAATATTACCATTAGAAGGAGGATTGATTATGGTCTTCATCAGGATTATTACTTGCCGCTTTTCAATGGGATAGTTACGAAAATCAATCAATGCAGATATTCTCCAGGCAGTCAGCATTGAATGAAGGAAGAAATTCAAAATTCAGAAGGAAGATTTCATGGAAAATATAAAAAGGATTTTTCCTCTTTTCTTCTATACACAACAAGAGAGTGTATAAGGCTTTTCTTCTTCTATCTTGTCTGAACACAGAGAACAATATACATAGGGCAATAATACAGTAAAGATACAAGACGCCCTAGCCCTTGACCAGAGAAATTACAGCAAGCTGAAGAAGAAGAACATATATTCAAATCAAGAGTCTTCTTCCCTCTTCATCTCAGGATTCTTCAAAGGACAACAAACACTCTATCTGTCAAGAAGCTCCTGGATACCTGCTGGTCAAGGCAGAAACATTGAAGACCTACTCACTCTGCAGCAAGGCTCCAATCTTCCTGAGTTCAATATCTCAGGGGGAGCTTTTTCTAACATCATATATCCACTAAAGTCTTCTCAGTTGTATTTTGAGAAAGAGAAGACATAATCACTCTCTCACCCTCACTATAAAAAGGGTTCTTTAACTCTCTTCAAAAGTTATTCTTGGTTGCAAGTCTCCTGATCAAAAGACTTGGGTTTGTTTTTGAGCACCTGATCAAAAGCTCATTGGTGGCAGTCACCTGATCAAAAACTTGCTAGTGGATTCCTACCAGGGTGGTAGAAGAATGTATGTACCTAGGTTGGAGAACCACTGTAACAGCCCCATCCGTCGCATGACATATAACAAAAGGTCCAGCTGGAACCCGACGTCATATACCACAGGCAGTCGGAAGGGTTACATAAGAATATTCAAACAATCCAATTAAGACTACGCGTCCTACACAGAGCATTCTAGCGGAACTTTTAAAGTTAAAAGAACACAAATCTTAAATCCATATCCAAGAATGTCCACATCCACAAAACAGGAATGAAACCCAAATACACTAAAAAGGGTACATGGCCTTATGGCCTTACAAATGTTCACTTAACAAAAACATGTCTTACATACATCGGCTCGCAGGCCGGCCACACATGATAAAAATAAAAACAACTATTCGCTCTGGCCTTCTAGGGCGAGCACAAAAACATGGGCTCTAGCCTGCTATTTGGTACTCGGCTCCGCAGCACCTGCAAGCACATTCCACCGCATGGTGGCAAACAAAGCAACGGTCAGCCAAAAGCCGACCAAATTATAACGACCCCGCCCCTAACTCGGGACGACGGTGCTCTTTCACTGCATAACATTAGCCCAGCTAAACAATAAAGTGCAATTATACTACACCACAGGTGTAGGCTCGCACGACCAAACACCCCATGCACTCAGGGCACATTAACGGTGAATCCTGACCAATCAGCGTCTTCACCACCACCCCCAGGATGGCAACAACATGTGAGCATGTTGGAACACCCTATTACTAATTTGGGTCAGGATCACTATGTCTTTAGGATTCTATGTATTGACCTTCTGTATAGATTATAGGTCAATTAGAATTGAGTCTAAGGGATCAGGTGTATAGGTTTGAAAGCTGCTCTGAAGACCCAAGTTTTTCTGGAGACCAAGTCCAAATCGTCGAGCTCAGCACGACGTTTCGTCGAACTCCGGTCGACGATCGTCTAGCTCAACTTTGGCAGATCGTCGAGCTCCATTCGACGATCGCTGAGCTCAAGCCTCTCAATATCGTCGAGCTCAGGTCGACGATCGCTGAGCTCAACTTCTCAATATCGTCGAACTCCATTCGACGATCGCTGAGCTCAGGTCGACGATTTTGACTCTGTACTGGATCTTTATCTCTGAGCTCAGTTCGACGATCTTTGAGCTCAGATCGACGATTTCTTTGCTGCTTGCTTTCTCCAGTTCGCTGAGCTCAGCTCGACGATAGCAGAGCTCAGTTCGACGATTTCAGTTGATCTTCAGAATTCAAATTCAAATCAAGATAGAAGTTTTTCTGCATTTAAGTCAGAAGATCTGCCAGCCATTTTCATTTAATTCTGGAGCAAGTTTCAAGGGATTTTTCAAGGAATATATCAGTGGACTTTCCCTCAGAACATTTTATGCAATTAAGGCTGCAATTAATTCAGACCAACGGCTATCTTTGACAAAGCTATTTTCCTATTGAGATTCAGAGAATAAAAGAGAGAATGTTTTTGAACCAGATACAAGTCAAGAGAGATTAACAAGAACAGCACATCTCTCAATATACAGAGACTCTGAAAAATTTTCTGTCAACAAGAATTCAGAAGAACACTCATCAAGAGATCAAGCTTTCAAATCTTAAGATCTCTTCAGCTCTCAAGTGCTCAAGGCCAACATCATTTCAAGACTCCAGACACTCAACATTTCAGCTTGCTGAAATCATCTTTTGCTGGAGATCTACATTTGAAGGCCTATCACCCTCAGCAAAGCTCATCTTCCTGAAGATATCAAGGACTCAGGGGGAGCTTTGACAACATCACTGAATCCACATAGTCTTCTCAGTTGCTTGAGAAAGAGAAGACTTCCATCACTCTCTCAACCCCATTCTGTAAAGGGTTTTTCAAACTCCCTTCAAAAGTTTGAATCTGGTTTTTGAGCACCTTGTCAAAAGCTCATTGGTGGCAAGACACCTGATCAAAAAATCTGATTTGGTTTTTGAGCACCTTATCAAAAGCTCATTGGTGCCCAGGACACCTGATCAACTCATCCTGCAGTGGATTCCTACCTAGGGTGGTAGAAGAGTGGATGTACCCAAGTTGGGGAACCACTATATTTCCTTGTGTCTTCTGGTTGTGCATGTTTTCTTTTTGTTTCTGGCCTAGATTTTCTTGTGCTTAGTTTGTTGCATAGCTTAGTTTTATTTCTGCTTCCCTGCTTACACTCATTACAACAATTGTTGTAGAGCTTTGAAAAAGTTTTTCTTTGTGTTTATAAAAAGCACCATATACTCTATTCACCCCCCTCTAGAGTATATTAGATCTAGTTTCCCCTTTCAATTGGTATCAGAGCCAGGTTGGTTAAACATACCATATCTGTTTGGTTGTACAGGCTAACACCTGAACCCCAAGATCCCAATCTAGATCATTCTTTTATATTTTATTTTTAGACTTTGTTTGCACAAGTTATGGCCCAGAACAAAGATTATGCAAGCACCAGACCTCCAGTGTGCAATCTGTCAAAGTTTGCACTTTGGAAAGCAAGGATTAAACTCTACATGAATTCTATTGACGAGGACATTTTTAATTCTGTTTTGACAGTGTGTCCAAGACCTCCAGAAAGTACAAGCACAAATGCTGTTCCACCTCCTTCAGGAACAGATGCTGACATAAAGAAATGGAAAGTAGCTGATGCCAAAGCAATGAACATTCTAGCTCAGACAATGTCAGATGACATCTTTCAGAAGGTAGCTGAATGTAATTCAGCCAAGGAGATCTGGGACAAGCTCTCAGAAATTGTCTCTGGCTCAGCTGATGAGAGAAAGGACAGAAGATCCCATCTCATCTCCCAATATGAGAACTTCAAGAAGGGAGAAACTGAGTCAGTGGGAGACATGTACAATAGACTGAGTATGATTGTCAGTGAACTGAGGACATTAGACAAAGAAATCTCACTGACAGAACTCAATGACAAGATCCTAATGTGCTTCCCCAGCACTTGGGACTCAAGAATCTGGCCAATTAAAGATGCCAGAAGTCTGAATGAGATCACAACTGAAGCTTTATTGGGCAAGCTCAAATCCTATGAGCTACTCATCAAGAACAGAGAGGAAGAACAGAATGCTGCTTCTCCAGTCACAAGAAAAGAGAAGACTGTAGCCTTCAAGGCCACTGAAGAGTTGCCTGAAGAAAAAGGAACAGGCAATGATGAACTTCTCAGCTTGCTGGCCAAAAGATTCTATAAGATGGCCAGAAAGGATTTCAGAAGAAGATCATACAAGGATCAGGACAAGCCAAGGTATGACAAGTCCATTGGCAATAATAAAGATATTATTTGCTTTGGTTGCAGGAAACCAGGGCATATAGTTCCTGACTGTCCAGAGAACAAGAACAAGGACAGAAGGGAAAGAAAGGAGAGAAGAAAGGAGAAAGACTCCAAAAGGAGTGGCAATAGCAAACCCTCATCCAGCAAAAATAAGCACACAAGGAAAGGATTTGTTGCTGAATCCTGGAGTGAGACTGAAGAAGAGTCAGAGACCTCTTCCAGCTCAAGTGATGATGAGGATGATGCAGAGGAAAAAGAATTCTGCATGATGGCAATTAATGCCTCACAGCACAACTCAGAGGAAGAAGAGTCAGAGTCAGACTCAGAGACTCAACCTGAAGAAGATCAGGTAATCAGCACTTTTGATTTTAATTCAGAAGATTTTAAATCTGAATTTAAAGCATTGTGTCTAGATCTGCTAAAGTCTGAGAAAGAGATCATCTCTCTCAGAAATCAATTATCTGAACACAATGGCTTAAAGTCAGAAAACCTCAAACTCTCTCAGGAGTTGGAGAACTATAGGGAACAGATAGCTACACTGAAAAGTGAGCTCTCTGAGGCCAAGAAGCTTGAAGAATCCCTTAATGGGAGAAGCATCAAGCTGATGGACATCACAAGCACAGTGAACTCTAGACTTAACAGTACACTGGGCTTGGGTGCTTCATCCAGCCAACCTATAGTCCTAACAACTCCCATCAAGTTTATATCTAACAAGGGAAAAGGAGTTGTAGAGGTTGCCAGGAAAAATTCTGATCTGCCTCAAAAATTTAAGTCCCAGCAGAAATCGTCGAACGAAGCTCGACGATCGCCGAATGAAGCTCGACGATCGCCGAACGCAGCTCGACGATCTCAGGGAAAATCGTCGAACGCCGATCGACGATCTCAGCCAGAATCGTCGAACGCAGCCCGACGATCTCACATTCCTGACCTCAGCCATAGTCGACCGTCGAACGGAGCTCGACGATCTAACCCAAGATCGTCGAACTCAGCTCCAAGATCGTCGAACAGAGGTCAGAGCAGTGGAAAAATTTTCAAAGGCAAATCAAAGTTGAATCCTGAGGGTTTCTCATCCCAAACATTTAACCCTTATACTGAATGGATTTTACCTCCAAGGAGATATCATCCTGAAGGATATAAGAGTCAGCCAGGGATGTCCTTTATTTCTGAATTTAAAGGTTATCAACCTAGGCCCAAGGTAAACTGGGTCAAAAACAAGTAAATTGTTTTATGTGCAGGTGAAGACCTATCCAACACCTAACCAACAATGGTATTTGGATAGTGGAATGCTCAAAGCACATGACAGGGAACAGGGACAACCTTAATTCCTTTAAAGCCAAGCTTGGACCCAAAGTTATCTTTGGTGACTCCAACTTTGGACAAACTAAAGGATATGGTGCAGTCCAGATTGGCTCAGTAACCTTCAAGAAGGTAGCATATGTGGAAGGACTGAAGCACAACCTAATCAGTATCAGTCAGCTATGTGATGAAGGCTACCAGGTGACCTTCAGCAAAACTCTATGCAAAATCAAGTCAGAGGACAACACAACTGTGTTGACAGGTATAAGGAAAGGTAACATCTACCTAGTAGATTTTCTTTCAACTACTATAGATATCTGCTTATTCAATTCAGTTTGTAGACCAAATGTTTTATGGCATAAAAGATTAGGACACCTAAACCTTAGAACTATTGGTAGGCTATCCAAGGACAACCTTGTTAGAGGACTACCTTCTGGCCCCTACAAGAAGGAAGGACTCTGCAAGGCTTGTCAATTAGGCAAGCAAACTAAAAACAGTTTTAAGTCACTTAATAAGAGTGATTCACCTAGGATATTGTATCTGTTACACATGGATCTATTTGGACCCATCACAGTACAAAGCCTAGGAGGGAAATCCTACACTTTGGTGATTGTAGATGACTTCTCTAGATTCACTTGGGTGTTCTTTCTAAGGAAGAAGTCTGATAACTTTAAGTGTCTGACAGAGTTTCTCAAATGTGTAAAGATTGAGTTCAATACTCACATTGCCCTGATCAGAAGTGATCATGGGACAGAGTTTGATTCTCTTCTTATGCAAGAGTTCTGTCAGAGTGAAGGGATCAGGCATACTTTCTCAGCTCCTAGAACCCCTCAACAAAATGGGGTAGCTGAAAGGAAAAATAGAACCCTTATTGAATCTGCCACTACATTGTTGTCAGATGCTCATCTACCTCTATCCTTTTGGGCAGAGGCAGTGAACACCTCCAACTATGTGCTGAACAGGAGTCTGATACATAAACTGAAGGGAAAGACTCCCTATGAATTACTCAAAGGGAAGAAACCTAAAGTTGACTATTTCAAAATTTTTGGTTGCATTTGCTATATTCACAATAATGATAAGAAACATCTAGCAAAATTTCAAGCCAAAGCTGATGAAGGAGTGTTTCTGGGATACTCCATGATCAGCAAGGCCTATAGGGTATATAATAAATCATCATTGAAAATTGAGGAATCTGTTCATGTTTCTTTTGATGAAACTAACATGTCTTTCAAGGAGAAGATTTCTTCTACCATAGAACCTTGCAGGAACACTCTCTAGTTGAAGATATGAACAAGCTACAGGTTGCTCAAGAAGAAGAAAGCAGTGAAGACGAAAGCAATGCTCAACACATTGAAGCTCCACTTGAAGAGCCAGTTGTTGTACCACAAGAGGAAACAACAACACAGGTTGGTGAACAATCAACACCCCCTGTTGATTTAGTAACATTAAGAGACCATCCAATTACCCAAATAATTGGAGAAATCTCAGCTGGTGTGCAAACCAGAAATCAGGTCAACCAAAACCTGTTGCACACCTGCTTTCTTTCTCAAATTGAACCTCAGTCCATTCAAGATGCAGAGCATGATCCACACTGGATCATTGCAATGCAAGAGGAGTTGCATCAATTTGAGAGGAACAAAGTATGGGAACTAGTGCCCAAGCCTAAGGATCATTCCATTGTTGGAACAAAATGGGTATTCAGAAACAAACTGGATGATCAAGGAATAATCATAAGGAACAAGGCAAGGCTAGTTGCCCAAGGATATTCTCAAGAAGAAGGAATTGACTACGACCAGACTTTTGCACCTGTTGCAAGATTGGAAGCCATCAGGATATTTCTAGCTTATGCAGCTCACAAAGGATTCAAGGTTTATCAGATGGATGTCAAGAGTGCCTTCTTAAATGGAGACATCAAAGAGGAAGTCTATGTCAGACAACCTCCAGGTTTTATCTCTCCAACTCATCCTGATTTTGTTTTTAGATTAAATAAAGCACTATATGGTCTCAAGCAAGCTCCTAGAGCATGGTATGAGACCCTAGCATGCTTTCTTTTGGAAAATGGTTTTATAAGGGGTAGAGTAGACCAAACTCTTTTTATTAGAACCCATAAGTCCCATACCCTACTAGTACAAATCTATGTAGATGATATCATTTTTGGCTCTACTGACTCAAAATTGTGCAGAAGGTTTTCTAACCTAATGCATTCTAAATTTGAGATGAGTAGCATGGGTGAGCTATCCTTCTTCCTAGGATTGCAAGTCAAACAACATGCTGAGGGCATCTTTATTTCTCAAACCAAATATGCTAATGAGCTGGTTAAGAAATTTGGCATGTCTGAGGCATCTTGTATGAAAACACCCATGCCTACCAATGCTGTATTGGATGCTGATGAACATGGGAAACCTGTTGATCAGACAACATATAGAGCAATGATTGGCTCTTTACTGTATCTTACAGCTAGTAGGCCAGATATAATGTTTGCTACATGCATATGTGCTAGATTCCAAGTTAGCCCTAGAGAGTCACACCTCACATTAGTAAAGAGGATTCTTAGGTATGTTAAAAGTTGTCCAAATCTAGGACTCTGGTATCCAAAAGATTCAGCATTTGAGTTAACTGGATTCTCTGATGCTGATTATGCTGGATGCAGAATTGACAGGAAAAGCACCAGTGGAACTTGTCAGTTCCTTGGTGATAGACTTGTCTCTTGGTTTTGTAAGAAACAAACATCTGTGTCAACTTCAACTGCTGAAGCTGAATATATGGCTGCAGGCAGTTGTTGTTCACAAATATTGTGGATTCAAAATCAACTCCTAGACTATGGTTACAACTTAGAGAAGTCAAAAATATTTTGTGACAATACAAGTGCTATCTCCATAGCTCAAAATCCAGTCCTCCATAGTAGGACAAAACATATAGAGATTAGGCATCATTTCTTAAGGGATAATGTTGAAAAGAACAAAATTGAACTGCAATACATCCCAACTGATTTACAAAGGGGAGATATTTTCACCAAGCCTCTGGATGAAAAGAAACATACTTTCTTCCTAAATCAGTTAGGCATGCTAGATGGAGGAAGTCTCAAATAAAACCCAAGATTTTGAAAGCTAAAATTGACCAAGACTAGGCAAAATTTCTGATTTTTCTTAGTATCTAGAAATTCTCTGATCTCTGAACTGCGCTCGACGATTTCCCCACAGATCGTCGAACGGAGTTCGACGATTTCCAGAATCGTCGAACTGAGTTCAGCGCCCCCCTGATAGTATGGACTATCTCCTCTGGTCAACGATCGTCGAACGGCGCTCGACGTTTCTGTTCACTGAACGATCGTCGAATGAAGCTCGACGCCTTTCCAGATCGTCGAACGGAGATCGACGATTTTTGAGTCTCTTCAGATTCCTTTAGGAGCCTCGATCGTCGAACTGAGTTCAACGATCTTTCCTTTTCTGCGTCGAACCCTAATATAAAACTCTTTTTTCGCCGTCGTTCTCTCTTGCGCTTTCAATTTCTCTGCAAACTTTTCTTCCCTCCAAACAGTTCTACACTTGGTCGTTTTGTTTGTTGATTTGTTTTGCAGGTACCATGGCCGTTTCAGTCGCTGTACTCTCTGCAATGAAATTCGATGCCGGCTTTGACATCGATTTCGATTCCTTCAACACCACAGATCAAATCTTCCAAGATATTCTCAATTTATTCAAAGATCAGCAATTAACTGCATTGATGTCCACCAGAATCAAACTAGCCTCTGATGAAATTAAAGAATGGGTTTATACTGCCCACAACCTGGACAACAACACCATAGTTGGATCCATCAGTGGCACCCAGGTACCTCTGACTCCAACAGTACTTACAGAGGTATTTGGCTTCAGGAATGGTGAAGGCTCTGCTGACCTTTCTGGAGAAGAGTTTGCTGATGTTCTTGCCAGGATGGGTCATCCTGAGGGGAACCCTAGCAAATTGTTTAAGAGAAACCTGTCTGTGGAATACAGGTTTTTGGCTGATGTTGTAGGCAAGGTCCTTTTAGCCAAGCACTCTGCTCATGATACTATCTCCAGATTCCAGCTCTGCCTTATGGGAGCTCTGGTAGATAGAAAAGACTTGAACTGGGGAGAAGTCTTTTTTGATTTATTGAAGAAAAAGATCAACAAAACCTTTGTGAACTTTGGAAGAATTCTGGGAATCTTCCTCCAGGCTAAGTGCCCAGCTCTGCTAGTCTCCTCTGGAGTGCACATCAATGCCTCCAAGAGACTCACCTGTGCCCTTTTTGGGAAATGGGACAGGCAAATCTCCAAGCCCAGCAGGCCCTCCTCTTCTGGCCCTTCAGGCACAAGGACTCTTAGAGTCACTCCACCCCAGGTCTCTGCCCCTGCAGAAGACCTGCCTGCTGCCAGTGCTGCTGCTTCCCCTCCTCCAAGCCCAACCCTCCCAATTCCATCCACCTCTCCAGTAACCTCCACCATTACCATTTCCAGCCCATCTCCAACCTCAATTCCCTCCCCAGCAACAATTTTCTCTCCTCCAGCAGACCACTTCCATCCCCTTTTCTCCTATCCACCTCCAGATGTCACCTCCTCTACATCCATTCCATCCTTCACTCTCTTGGATGAATCCTACATGGATGATTCCCCCTCCTCTCCTCCAGATTTTCCCACCACCTCAACAACTTTCCAAGACCTTCTCCATCAACTTATTGATCAACCCACCTTCACTCCCTCCATTTCCATTCCTGTACCCTCCATCTCTACCATACCCTCTCCTGAGCCATCCCTTCCACCCTTCAGCCCTCCTCCTCCAGCTCCCTCAGTCATCCCTGTACCCTCTACCTCTGCTCCCCTTGAGCATGTAGATCTCCCAGCCCTTGCTGATCTGTTGTATGAGCTCCTTGCTCCTAGGCTCTCCCTTCTCATGGAAGCCAGCTTAGCTCCTCTGCAACAATCAGTGGCAGCTCTCTCTGCCAGGCTGTCCTCTTTCCTTATCCCTGCAGCAGCACCCCCAGCAGTGTGCCTTGATGCACATATTTCTGCATCCAGGCAGGGGGAGATGCCTTATGAAGCTGTTGCTGCTGCTGCTCCTCTTGTTGCTGTCTCTGCTGCTGCCCCTGCTGTGTCTGCTTCTGCTGCTGCTGCTACACCAGTAATAGCAATAGACCTAAGGTCTTTGCTGTCTACTTTTGATACTGCTCACTTCTGCTGCCTCCCAGAGCCATATGCTGTCCAGCCCCCAGAGGTCCCTGCTGCCCAGTCAGAAGACTTGTCCAGGGCTCTAGTGCCCTTCTCCTGCTGTGACCCCAGAATTCTCTCTGATTTTATTCAGTCAGTGACTGCTGTTTATGATGATGATGCTGCTGCTGCTGCTGAAGACAATTCTGTGTCCACCTCTGAAGTAATATCTTCTGCTGTTGAGCCCTTCTCACAGGATTTTCTGATGACAGAGGCTGTTGATGTTGAGCCTGCTGTTGAAGTTGCTACCTCTGAAGTTGCCACTGCTGTAGAAGTTATTATCTCTGAAGCTGCTGCTGCTCCTGTAATTGTTGTAACATCTGCTGCTGCTCCTGTTGCTCCTCCTGTTTCTGTATCTTCTGCCCCATCAGCTGCTGTCCAGTTAAAAGAGGATTTGATGAAAAAGCTTGATGCACTGTATGATGAACAAAGCTCTGAATCTGAGGATTATGCTACTGCTTCTGATGACTCATCTGCTACAATTGCAAAGAAAAGAAAGGCAAGAAGTAAGGCCTTGAAGAGAGTTCCTCCTGCCAAAGTCAGAGATGATAATGATGTTCCATATTATATTCTGCACAATTGCCCAATCTCTGAGCATTGGATGCAATTCTCCAGGAACCAGTTAAAGGCAATGAAGAAGAAGAGGAAGTTTGATAAAGATTCCTCTCAGTCCAAGCACCCTCACCCTCCTCCACCACCTCCACCTGATGCAGGTGCAGGTGGCAGCTCTGCAAGATCAAGCCCTGCTAGAAGCCAGGCTCCTACCAGTCTCATGCAAGAACATATCAAAGGGAAGCCAATCTAGGGGTCCTACTCTAGAAGAGGAGGATATAGGGGAAACCAAAGAGAAACTCAGGTTTACTCCAAAGGACACTCCAGGCAGCATCCTTATTCCAGGGGTGGACATGTTTCTTCAGATACATCTTCAGGTCCATTCCCTTATAAGCTTAGAGAAAGTGTGACTGTCAGGACTCCTCAGGAAACTTCTTCCAACAGGTATGAGCCACCTGTTCCTTTTGAGGACCCTGAGAAAAATCCTATGGCCTGGACTGCAAGGATGAAAGAACTGGCTGCCTTAGATCAGATAAAGAAAGCAAAGGAACAAGGGCTAGACACCTCCAACATATCCACCATGTCAGAGCAGAGGCAAAAGGAGTTAGAAAGATATGCTTCCAGAAAGTTTTTTGATGCAGATAGGTACATGGAGTTGCACCCAGCTGCAGTGGTTCCCAGGGCTTCAAAGCAAATTTATTTGGGTGCAGCTGATGATACCAGATCAAAACAACAAGCATTAAATCCTAACAGGGAAATTAAAATGGTTAAAGGCAAAGAAAAGGAATGAACTCTGTAAGGTGACAACTTTTGGTTCTTCTAACTGCTATCTGGATATCACATATATAATATATCTCTGTGATGGTTCTGTTCTGTGTCTTGATTGTTGTTTTATGTGTTTCTGTCTGATGTTGTTTGTTTTTTCAATGTCTGTAAATAGTTTTCCTAACCCAAATAGGGGGAGATTGTTGGAACACCCTATTACTAATTTGGGTCAGGATCACTATGTCTCTAGGATTCTATGTATTGACCTTCTGTATAGATTATAGGTCAATTAGAATTGAGTCTAAGGGATCAGGTGTATAGGTTTGAAAGCTGCTCTGAAGACCCAAGTTTTTCTGGAGACCAAGTCCAAATCGTCGAGCTCAGCACGACGTTTCGTCGAACTCCGGTCGACGATCGTCTAGCTCAACTTTGGCAGATCGTCGAGCTCCATTCGACGATCGCTGAGCTCAAGCCTCTCAATATCGTCGAGCTCAGGTCGACGATCGCTGAGCTCAACTTCTCAATATCGTCGAACTCCATTCGACGATCGCTGAGCTCAGGTCGACGATTTTGACTCTGTACTGGATCTTTATCTCTGAGCTCAGTTCGACGATCTTTGAGCTCAGATCGACGATTTCTTTGCTGCTTGCTTTCTCCAGTTCGCTGAGCTCAGCTCGACGATAGCAGAGCTCAGTTCGACGATTTCAGTTGATCTTCAGAATTCAAATTCAAATCAAGATAGAAGTTTTTCTGCATTTAAGTCAGAAGATCTGCCAGCCATTTTCATTTAATTCTGGAAGCAAGTTTCAAGGGATTTTTCAAGGAATATATCAGTGGACTTTCCCTCAGAACATTTTATGCAATTAAGGCTGCAATTAATTCAGACCAACGGCTATCTTTGACAAAGCTATTTTCCTATTGAGATTCAGAGAATAAAAGAGAGAATGTTTTTGAACCAGATACAAGTCAAGAGAGATTAACAAGAACAGCACATCTCTCAATATACAGAGACTCTGAAAAATTTTCTGTCAACAAGAATTCAGAAGAACACTCATCAAGAGATCAAGCTTTCAAATCTTAAGATCTCTTCAGCTCTCAAGTGCTCAAGGCCAACATCATTTCAAGACTCCAGACACTCAACATTTCAGCTTGCTGAAATCATCTTTTGCTGGAGATCTACATTTGAAGGCCTATCACCCTCAGCAAAGCTCATCTTCCTGAAGATATCAAGGACTCAGGGGGAGCTTTGACAACATCACTGAATCCACATAGTCTTCTCAGTTGCTTGAGAAAGAGAAGACTTCCATCACTCTCTCAACCCCATTCTGTAAAGGGTTTTTCAAACTCCCTTCAAAAGTTTGAATCTGGTTTTTGAGCACCTTGTCAAAAGCTCATTGGTGGCAAGACACCTGATCAAAAAATCTGATTTGGTTTTTGAGCACCTTATCAAAAGCTCATTGGTGCCCAGGACACCTGATCAACTCATCCTGCAGTGGATTCCTACCTAGGGTGGTAGAAGAGTGGATGTACCCAAGTTGGGGAACCACTATATTTCCTTGTGTCTTCTGGTTGTGCATGTTTTCTTTTGTTTCTGGCCTAGATTTTCTTGTGCTTAGTTTGTTGCATAGCTTAGTTTTATTTCTGCTTCCTGCTTACACTCATTACAACAATTGTTGTAGAGCTTTGAAAAAGTTTTTCTTTGTGTTTATAAAAAGCACCATATACTCTATTCACCCCCCTCTAGAGTATATTAGATCTAGTTTCCCCTTTCAGAGCATTTAGCCTTTCTGACCACCGTCTAAGGCTCCTGACTATGCCAACGGCCAGTCCCCGTCTTCCGGTCTCTCGCACCGAACCACATAGCCTAGGTCCAATTCGACTTGCCCGTTGCTCACGCCGCATATACAATTTAAGTCCTACGCGCGGGCCAAGCTTCTCTCGGATCCCAACATTTTCCAAACAATCTCATAACCCAGTTATGATCAAGGCCGGTTCCAGACCGCCAAGTTAGCAGAACACGTTTCCGCTCAGTTTTCCGGCTGCGCCATGAAGCTAACCTCCAAGGATCCCTGCTACAATCTACCGCATAGAAACCCGAAAAACCCAAAGCACGGAGTCTTCTCCGGCAAAACATATCAAATGCAACATCACCGATCTAGACAATACACGTCCGGATAGGCTTCACACACAATGCATATGCCCGTACTTATGATTCCGGACTCTATATGCAACACAAGGGGGACTATTCACATCAACCCCAAGGAACACCACGCACTCACCGCACACTCGCTGGAGCGGGTTTCCCTATGCAGAAAGAAAGAGCTTCACATGCTCAAGTAGATAATCGTTACCCTTGTAGTCCGCTTTGGCGCCATGGAAAAACTACATGGATGGAAATCTTCGCAACGAACTTCCCTCCACAGATCCACTCTCAGATTTCGAAACGGTGCTCCGATGCTTTGCCGGTGGCCGGAATCCCTTCCTTCTTCCTCCTCTTTCCAACTCCTTGAGAGAGAGAATGGTTGGAGAGAAATGAAGGATTAACTCCTCTATTCCCGACCGTAACAGAGTAGGAAACTATCTGGGTCGTTGGATCTTAATTAAAGAAAATGAACGGATCAGATCCGTTCAAAAAACTCCAGACCTGGGCCGAATACAGTCTGGCACACGGCCGTATCCCAGGCCGTGTTCCTCGCTCCAGGCACGATTGTTGAACGGAGGAAAGACACACGGGCAAAGACACGCCCGTGTCTCACCTGACACGCCCGTGTTCGGGGGCGTGTCACGCATAACCGCCACGGAAACGGACACGACCCAAAAGAACACGGGTAGGGACACGGGTAGGCACACGCCCGTGTCAAATGACACGCCCATGTCACTTAGCCGTGTTTCTAGCCGTGTCCTTCCCGGGATGAAAACGGCCAAAAACACCAGCCAGACACGGACTTGGACACGCCCGTGTCCTAGGACGTATACCCCTATACAGGCACCAAAAATCCCCTTTTTCGCGACTGACTCAAATACAATTTTCGGGGCGTTACAAATCTCCCTCACTTAAGGAATTTCGTCCCGAAAATAAGTAAAGGTACACAAATCTAAATAATACCTGAGTGGAATAACTCGAGGTATTCCTCCAATATAGCTTGCTCTCGCTCCCAAGAAAGCTCCTCACGTCCGCAATTATCCCATCGGACTTTATCCATTCGGACTTCCTTGTTGCGGAGTCGCTTGACTGCAACATCTTCAATATGTACTGGCTTGACCCTTGTGGTCAACTCATAATCAACTGGTACTTGATTATCCGCAATGATCTGCGAAGGCTCTTGCACCGCCTTACGCAACACCGATACGTGGAACACGTCATGCAGCACACTCAATTCCGCCGACAGCTTCAATCTATACGCCGCCTCGCCAACACGCTCCAGGATTTCAAATGGTCCAAGGTATCTCGGACTCAACTTATTCAAGCGTAGAACACGTGATACACCCTTGAACGACTTGATTTTTAGATACACCATGTAGCCAACATTGAACTCCATGTTCCTATGCTTCGCATTGTAATACTTTGACTGTCTATCCTGAGCGATCTTCAACCGTTCTTGAATTATCCGTATCACTGAGGTGGCATCTTCCACTGCTTGACGTTTGTAAAGCTTCGACTCGCACGTCTCCAACCAAGACAACGGCGTACGACACATCCTCCCGTATAAGGCTTCGAAAGGCGCTATTCCAATACTTGCCTGAAAGTTGTTGTTGTACGCAAACTCCACCATGTACAGGTGATCCTCCCAATGCTTTCCGAAATCTAGGACGCACATGCGAAACATGTGCTCCATAGTCCTGTTGACCCTCTCGGTCTGACCATCTGTCTGTGGATGAAAGGATGTGCTGAAACTCAGCTTAGTTCCCAACATACTATGCACCAACCTCCAATCCTTCGACGTAAAGCGTCAATCTCAGTCACTAACAATACTGCGGGGCACACCATGCAATCATACAATATTCCCCACGTAGAGTTTAGCTAACTTTTCCACCGGATATTCCTTCCTGACCGGAATAAAGTGTGACACCTTTGTCAACCTATCTACGATCACCTAAATGGCGTCATTTCCCTTCTGCGATTTCGGCAATCCACGCACAAAATCCATAGATATGTCGTCAAATTTCCATTCCGGGATAGGCAAGGATTTTAGGAAACCTCCGGGCTTCTGGCACTCCGCCTTCACCAATGCACATGTACGACACTTGGCCACATAAAGTGCTACATCCTTCTTCAAACCCGGCCACCAGAATAATTTCTTCATGTCTCTATACATCTTCGTACTTCCCGGGTGGATTGAGTACTTGGTATGATGAGCCTCATACATCAATTCCTCCGGAAGATTATCCGCACTAGGAACGCATAGACGACCGTCCTTCCTTAGCAAACAATCTTCAACAACAAACTGGGAATTTGACCCATCCAAATATTCATCCAAGATCTGCTTCATGATGTTATCCTAAACCAAAGCCCGCCGAACTCTATCCGCTAGGTCACAATGCACCTCTGTCCAAAACAGTTTTGCTTCGACACTAAACTGCTTGTCGACGCAATATATCTCCAAAGCCTCCAACTCATGGACCAATCTCTCATCATGAACCGATAACCAGTTGGCCTGAGCCGGAGTTCTGCGACTCAACGCATCCGCCACTGCATTTCCATTCCCAGGCACATAATGTATCTTGAAGGTGTAGTCCCCCAAGAACTCCATCCACCTACGCTGCCTCATATTCAGATCCTTTTGGTCCAACAGGTACTTCAAGCTCTTATGATCGGTGTAAATGTCGACCTTCACACCGTACAAGTAGTGCCTCAAAAGCTTTAGGGCAAATATCACGGCGGCTAACTCCAAGTCATGGACCGGATAATTTCTTTCGTGAGCCTTCAATTGTCGTGAACCATAGGCTATCACTCTCCCTTGTTGTAACAGAACACAGCCCAAACCACTGCCCGAAGCATCACTATAAATCTCGAACCCTTCGGTTCCACTTGGCGAACATAAAATAGGTGTCGTGGTCAACCGCCTCTTCAACTCTTCAAAAGCCCGTTCGCACTCCGGAGACCACACAAACTTCTGATCCTTCCTAGTCAATGTCGTGAGTGGAAGTACTATCCGCAAGAAGTTCTCTACGAAACGCCTGTAGTAGACAGCAAGCCCTAGAAAACTCCGTACCTATGCCACAGTAGTCAAAGCAGGCCACTCTCATTTCGCCACTATCTTCGCCGGATCCACAGCTATCCCCTCTACACTAAAAACGTGACCAAGGAACGCTATCGAGGATAACCAGAATTCAAACTTGGAGAACTTAGCATACAACTGACTTTTCCTCAATGTCTCCAACACCATGTGTAGATGCTTGTAGTGATCCTCCTCACACTGCCAATACACCAGGATATCATTGATAAATACTATCACGAAATGATCCAGGTACTCTCTGAACGTCCTGTTCATCAGATCCATAAATACGGATGGCGCATTCGTCAACCCAAACGGCATGACCGTGAACTCATAATGCCCAAACCACGTACTGAATGCTGTCTTTGGGATGTCGCTCTCCCTTATCCTCAACTGGTAGTAACCGGACTTCAGATCTAACTTCGAATATACCGTTGACCCAACCAACTGATCAAATAGATCGTCAATCCTCGGAATCAGATACTTATTCTTTTCCGTAAGCTTGTTCAATTCCCGGTAGTCGATACAAAGCCGCAAGCTCCCATCTTTCTTCTTAACAAAGAGAACTGGTGCGCTCCAAGGCGATGAACTTGGATGCACATAACCTTGCTCAAGCAACTCTTGCAGTTGCACCTTCAACTCTGCCATCTCTCTTGGCGCTAACCGATAGGGAGAGCGTGACACCGGTTTGGCACCCAGTACCAGCTCTATAGTAAAGTCTATCTCCCGCTGAGGAGGGGCTCCTGGGAGATCATCTGGGAACACATCGTGATACTTAGACACAACTGGGATGCTGTCCAAACTAGGCTTAGGCGTCGAAGTCTGCACTAATGTGACAAACAGCTCTGCCCCAGACCGAGCTGCCTTGATCACCTGAAGGGCCGACATCAAAGTCACAGGCAATGATGAACTGCTAAGTATGTTGGCCAAAAGATTTTATAAGATGGCCAGAAAGGAACTTCAGAAGGAGATCATACAAGGAACATGATAAGCCAAGGTATGACAAGTCCATTAATAATAATAATAAAGACATTATTTGCTTTGGTTGCAGGAAACCAGGGCACATAGTTCCTGACTGTCCAGAGAACAAAAACAAGGACAGAAGGGACAGAAAAGAAAGAAGAAAGGAGAAAGACTCCAAGAGGAATGGCAATGGCAAACCCTCATCAAGCAAAAACAAACATACAAGAAAGGGGTTTGTTGCTGAATCCTGGAGTGAGACTGAAGAAGAGTCAGAAGCATCATCCAGCTTCAGTGATGATGAGGATGATGCAGAAGAGAAAGAGTTCTGCATGATGGCAATCAATGTCTCACAGCACAATTCAGAAGAAGAGGAGTCAGAGTCAGATTCAGAGACTCAGCCTGAAGAAGATCAGGTAATCAGTTCTTTTGATTTTAATTCAGAGGACTTTAAATCTGAATTTAAAGCATTGTGTTTAGACCTGCTAAAATCTGAGAAAGAAATTATCTCTCTCAGAAATCATCTATCTGAACATAATACTTTAAAATCAGAAAACCTCAAACTCTCTCAGGAGTTGGAGTGCTGTAGGGAGCAGATAGCTTCACTGAAAGGTGAGCTGTCTGAGGCCAAGAAGCTTGAAGAATCCCTTAATGGGAGAAGCATCAAGCTGATGGACATCACAAGCACAGTGAACTCCAGATTCAATAGTGCACTGGGCTTGGGTGCTTCATCCAGCCAACCCATAGTTCTAACAACTCCAATCAAATTCATTTCTGATAAAGGAAAGGGAGTTGTAGAGGTTGCTAGGAAAAATTCTGATCTGCCCCAGAAAACTAAGTCCCAGCAGAAATCGTCGAACGGAGATCGACGATCGCCAAACGGAGATCGACGAACGCTGAACGCAGATCGACGATCTCAGGCAAAATCGTCGAATGCAGCTCGACGATCTCAAGTACCTGATCTCAGCCATAGTCGACCGTCGAACGGAGCTCGACGATCTGACCCAAGATCGTCGAACGCAGCTCCAAGATCGTCGAACAGAGGTCAGAGCTCTGGAAAATTTTTCAAGGGCAAATCAAAATCCAATCCTAAGGGTCCTTCATCCCAAATCTTTAACCCTTATACTGAATGGATTATACCTCCAAGGAGATATCATCCTGAAGGATATAAGAGTCAACCTGGGATGTCTTTCATTTCAGAATTTAAAGGTTATCAACCTAGGCCCAAGGTAAACTGGGTCAAAAACAAATGAATTGTCTTATGTGCAGGTGAAGACCTATCCAACATCTAACCAGCAATGATACTTGGATAGTGGGTGCTCTAAGCACATAACAGAGAACAAGGACAACCTCACATCCTTTAGAGCCAAGCTTGGACCCAAACTTATCTTTGGTGATTCAAACTTTGGACAGACTAAAGGATATGGTGCAGTCCAGATTGGATCAGTAACTTTCAAGAAGGTAGCTTATGTGGAAGGACTGAAGCACAACTTAATAAGCATCAGTCAGCTGTGTGATGAAGGCTACCAGGTGACCTTCAGCAAAGCCTTATGCAAAATCAAGTCAGAGGACAACACAACTGTGTTGACACGTAAAAGGAAAAGTAACATCTATCTAGTAGACTTTCTTTCAACTGATGTAGATATTTGCTTGTTTAATTCTGTCTGTAGACCAAATATTTTATGGCATAAGTGACTAGGACACCTAAACCTTAGAACTATTGCTAGGCTATCCAAGGACAACCTTGTTAGAGGACTACCTTCTGGCCCCTACAAGAAGGAAGGACTCTGCAGGGCCTGTCAACTAGGCAAGCAAACTAAAAACAGCTTTAAGTCACTTAATAAGAGTGATTCACCTAGGATATTGTATCTGTTACACATGGATCTTTTTGGACCCATCACAGTACAAAGCCTAGGAGGGAAATCCTACACTTTAGTAGTTGTAGATGACTTCTCTAGATTCACTTGGGTGTTCTTTCTAAGGAAGAAGTCTGATAACTTTAAGTGTCTGACAGAGTTTCTCAAATGTATACAGATTGAGTTCAATACTCACATTGCCCTGATCAGAAGTGATCATGGGACAGAGTTTGATTCTCTTCTTATGCAAGAGTTCTGTCAGAGTGAAGGGATCAGGCATACTTTCTCAGCTCCTAGAACTCCTCAACAAAATGGGGTAGCTGAAAGGAAAAATAGAACCCTTATTGAATCTGCCACTACATTATTGTCAGATGCTCACCTTCCTCTATCCTTTTGGGCAGAGGCGGTGAACACCTCCAACTATGTGCTGAATAGAAGTTTGATACATAAACTAAAGGGAAAGACTCCCTATGAATTACTCAAAGGGAAGAAACCTAAAGTTGATTATTTTAGAGTCTTTGGTTGCATTTGCTACATACATAACAATGACAAGAAATACTTAGAAAAATTTCAAGCTAAAGCTGATGAAGAAGTGTTTCTGGGATACTCCATGATCAGCAAGGCTTATAGGGTCTATAATAAGTCATCTTTAAAAATTGAGGAATCTGTTCACATATCATTTTATGAATCTAACATGTCTTTCAAGGAGAAGATCTCTTCTACCATAGAAATTTTGCAGGAACATTCTCTAGTTGAAGACTTGAACAAGTTACAGGTTACTCAAGGGGATGAAAGCAGTGAAGATGAAGAAAATGCTCAACATATTGAAGAACAACTTGAAGAGCCAGTTGTTGTACCACAAGAGGAAACAACAACACAGGTTGGTGAACAATCAACACCCCCTGTTGATTTAGTAACATCAAGAGACCATCCAATTTCCCAAATAATTGGAGACATCTCAGCTGGTGTGCAAACCAGAAATCAGGTCAACCAAAACCTGTTGCACACCTGCTTCCTATCTCAAATTGAACCTCAGTCCATTCAAGATGCAGAGCAAGATCCACACTGGATCATTGCAATGCAAGAAGAGTTGCATCAATTTGAGAGGAACAAAGTATGGGAACTAGTGCCAAAGCCTAAGGATCACTCCATTGTTGGAACAAAGTGGGTATTTAGAAACAAAATGGATGATCAAGGAGTAATTATAAGGAACAAGGCAAGGCTAGTTGCTCAGGGATACTCTCAAGAAGAAGGAATCGACTACGACCAGACCTTTGCACCAGTTGCAAGATTGGAAGCCATCAGAATATTTTTAGCTTATGCAGCACATAAAGGCTTCAAGGTATATTAGATGGATGTCAAAAGTGCATTTCTAAATGGAGATATCAAAGAGGAAGTATATGTCAGACAACCTCCATGTTTTATCTCTCCAACTTATCCTGATTATGTTTTTAGATTGAACAAAGCATTATATGGTCTCAAGCAAGCTCCTAGAGCATGGTATGAGACCCTAGCATGCTTTCTTTTGGAAAATGGTTTTATAAGGTGTAGAGTAGACCAAACTCTTTTCATTATAACCCATAAGTCCCATACCCTACTAGTACAAATTTATGTACATGATATTATTTTTGGTTATACTGACTCCAAATTGTGCAGAAGGTTTTCTAACCTGATGCATTCTAAATTTGAGATGAGTAGCATGGGTGAGCTATCCTTCTTCCTAGGATTGCAAGTCAAACAGCATGCTGAAGGCATCTTCATTTCTCAAACCAAGTATGCAAATGAATTGGTTAAGAAATTTGGTATGTCTGAAGCATCTTGTATGAAAACACTCATGCCTACTAATGTTGTATTGGATGCTGATGAACAAGAAAAACCTGTTGATCAGACAACATATAGAGCAATGATTGGCTCTTTACTATACCTTACAGCTAGTAGACCAGATATAATGTTTGCTACATGTATATGTGCTAGGTTCCAAGTAAGCCCTAGAGAGTCACACCTAACACTAGTAAAGAGGATTCTCAGGTATGTTAAAAGTTGTCCAAATCTAGGTCTCTGGTATCCAAAAGATTCAGCATTTGATTTAACTGGATTCTCTGATGCTGACTATGCTGGATGCAGAATTGACAGGAAAAGCACCAGTGGGACTTGTCAGTTCCTTGGTGACAGACTTGTCTCTTGGTTTTGTAAGAAACAAACATCTGTGTCAACTTCAACTGCTGAAGCTGAATATATGGCTGCAGGCAGTTGTTGTTCACAAATCTTGTGGATTCAAAACCAACTCCTAGAGTATGGATACAACTTAGAGAAGTCTAAAATCTTTTGTGATAACACCAGTGCTATCTCTATAGCTCAAAATCCAGTCCTCCATAGTAGGACAAAACACATAGAGATTAGGCATCATTTCTTAAGGGATAATGTTGAAAAGAATAAAATTGAACTACAATATATCCCAACTGATTTACAAAGGGGAGATATTTTCACCAAGCCATTGGATGAAAAGAAACACACCTTCTTCCTAAATCAGTTAGGAATGTTAGATGGAGGAAGTCTTAAATAATATCCAAGATTTTGAAAGCTTAAAAATTGACCAAGACTAGGCAAACATCCTGATTTTTCTTAGTGTCTAGAGTTTTTCTGATCTCTGAACTGCGCTCGACGATTTTCCCCCAGATCGTCGAACGGAGATCGACGATTTCTGAAATTGTCGACCTGAGTTCAGCGTTTCTCAGATAGTATGAACTATCTCTTCCGGTCAATGATCGTCGAACGACGCTCGACGATTTTGTTATCTGAACGATCGTCGAACAGAGCTCGACACTCTCCAATATCGTCGAACGGAGATCGACGATGTTGAAGACTCTTCAGATTCCTTTAGAAGCCTCGATCGTCGAACTGAGTTCAACGATCTTTCCAATTCTGCGTCGAACCCTAATATAAAATTCATTTTTCGCCGTCGTTCTCCTTTGCACTTTCGATTTCTCTGCAAGAATTTTCTTTCCCTCCAAACAGTTCTGCACTTGGTCGTTTTGTTTGTTGAATTTTTGCAGGTACCCATGGCTCTGTCTGTTGCTGTTCTTGCCGCCATGAAGTTTGATGCTGGCTTCGACATCGACATGGAATCCTTCAGCACAACCGACCAGGTCTTTCAAGATATTTTGGGGCTATTCAAAGAGCAGAACCTGACTGCAATTATGACCACCAGGATCAAGCTTGCATCTGATGAGATCAAGGAATGGGTCTACACTGCCCACAATCAAGATAACTCCACCATTGTTGGGTCAATATCTGGCACACAGGTACCTCTAACCCCAGCAATTCTATCAGAGGTTTTTGAGTTGAGAAATGGTGAAGATACTGCTGACCTGTCTGGAGAAGAGTATTCTGACTTGCTTGCCAGAATGGGTCATTCTGAGGCCAACCCTAGCAAGCTCTTGAAAAAGCACCTTTCTGTGGAATACAGATTCATGGCAGATGTTGGGAAAGTGCTACTGGCAAGCACTCTGCCCATGATACAATCTCAAGGTATCAGCTCTGCCTCATGGGAGCTCTTGTAGACAGGAAGAACTTGATTTGTGGAGAAGTCTTCTTTGAACTTATCAAGAAGAAAATCAACAAAAGTTTTGTCAACTTTGGAAGGGTTATTGGGGTGTTTCTGCAGCACAGGTGCCCTGCTTTGCTGGTCTCCTCTGGAATCCATATCAATGCTTCCAAGAGACTATCTTGTGCCCTGTTTGGAAAATGGGACAGACAAATCAGCAAGCCCAGCAGGCCCTCCTCCAGCACTCCTTCAGGCACAAGGACTCTCAGAGTCACTTCCCCACAGGTCTCTGCCCCTATAGATGACCTGCCTGCTGTTGTTGCCTCTCCTCCTCCTCCTCCAATTCCATCCCTTCCCATACCATCTACCATTCAAACTCCATCCACCATCATCATCTCCAGTCCCTCTCCAACATCTACAACATCTCAAGTACCTATTATACCAACACCAGAAGACCACTTCCATCCATTATTCTCTTACCCTCCACCAGATGCCACTTCATCACACTCCCATCCATCCTTCACCCTCATTGATGATTCCTTTATGGATGATTCACCCTCCTCTCCTCCTGAGCTACCCTCATCCTCCACTTACTATCAAGATCTTCTACAACAAATCATTGACCAACCCACATTCACCCCATCTATCTCCATCTCACTGTCCTCCATATCCACCTTACCCACATCTCAGCCATCTCTTCCCCCATTCACCAGCTCTCCACTACCCTCACCCTCAGCTGCTCCTCCATCTTCTACCTCTGCTCCAGTCACCCTTGAGCAAGTGGACATCCCAGCCCTTGCTGACAGGCTGTATGGACTGCTAGCCCCTCGTCTATCTCTTCTTTTGGAGACCACCTTGGCTCCATTACACCTGTCAGTGACGGCCCTCTCTGCCAGGCTCTCATCCCTATTCCCTCAGGCAACCCCTACAGCAGTGTGCCTTGATCCAGCCTTGTCTGAATCTAGGCAGGGGGAGATGTCCTATGAATTGAGTCTTCCTGCTGCTGTTGTTGCTGCTGTTTCTGTGAGCCTGTCTGCTGCTGCTGCTGTTATTGCTGCTTCTTTAGCTCCTGCTCTTGCTGATGTTGCTGTGCCTCAAGCACAATTTCCTCCTGCTGGAGTCCTTGCAATAGACCTCAGGTCTTTGCTATCAAACTTATTTCAGCTGTCTGCCAGAGCCAGTTGCTGTCCAGCCTCCAAAGGATCTATCCAAGGCACTTGTGCCATTTTCTTGCTGTGACCCAAGCATCATCACCTCTTTTGTTCACTCAGTATATGCTGCTGCTTCTTCTAATGAAAGCATTATTGTTGCTTCTGATATTGTTGCCTCTACTGCTGCTGAAAATGTTGATACTGCTGCTGAAATTTCTATTACTGCTATTGAGCCAATTTCTAAGGAAATTCTTATGTCAGAGGCACCTGAGTTTGAGCCTTCTGCAGTTTCTGATGATTTCTCCACTATTGATGTTGCTGTTAGTGAGATTGTTGTTGCTGCTGTCACTTCTCTAGAGCCTATAGTTGCTGCTGCTGTTGTTACTGCTTCTACTCCAATTGCAACACCTTCAATATCTGCTGCTGTCACTGTTGTTGCTACTTCAACACCTGCTGCTACACCCTCTGTTGCCTCATCTGCTTCTGTACAGCTCAAGAAGGATCTGATGAAGAAAATAGATGCCCTTTATGATGACCAGAGTTTTGAAAGTGATGAGTTTAGAACAGACTCTGATGACTCTTCTGCTACCATTGCCAGGAAAAGAAAGGCAAGGAGCAAAGCCATGAAGAGAGTACCTCCTGCCAAGGTCAAAGACAACAATGATATACCATACTACATTCTTCATGACTGCCCTATCACTGAGCACTGGATGTAATACTCTAAGAATCAGCTGAAAGCAATGAAAAAGAAGAGAAAATATGAAAAGGGTTCCTCACAATTCCAACACTCTCATCCTCCTCCTCCACCTCCTCCTGATGCACGTGCAGGTGGAAGCTCTGCAGCTCAAACCCCTGCCAGAAGTCAGGCCCCCTATCAGCCTCATGCTAGATCCTATAATAGGGGAAGCCAATCCAGGGGTTCTCAATCCAGGAGAGGAGGATACAGAGGAAATCAAAGAGATCTCCAAGTCTACTTCAAAGGTTACTCAAGGCAACACCCATATTTCAGGGGAGGACAAATTTCAACTGATACCATATCTGGTCCTTTTCACTATAAGCTGAAAGAAACTGTGTCATCCAGGCCTCCTCAAGACAATCCCTCTAACAGATATGAGCCCCCAGTACCTTTTGAGGATCCTGAGAACAATCCAACTGCTTGGACTGCAAGATTAAAAGAACTAGCTACACTGGATCAGATCAAAAAGGCTAGAGAGCAAGGAAAATATTCCTCCAACATTTCTACAATGTCTGAACAGAGAAAGAAAGAGCTAGAAAGATATGCATCAAGCAAGTTCTTTGATTCTGATAGGTATATGGAATTGCATCCTGAAGCTGTAGTTCCCAGGCCTAAACAGCAAACATCTTTAGGTGCAGCAGATGATACCAGATCAAAGAAGGAAGCCCTCAATCCCAACAGAGGGATCAAACTTGTTAAGGGCAAGGAAAAGAAATGACAATGTAAGGTGACATTCTCTGTGATTTCTGTTTACTATCTGGGATGTTATATATCTCTGTGATTCTGCAATGTCTAGCTTGTTGCTTTTCTGTTTTGCTTCCTGTATGTTGTTAATTAGATTTTTCCAAAGTCTGTAAATAGTAATCCTAACCCAAATAGGGGGAGATTGTTAGAACACCCTATTACTAATTTGGGTCAGGATCACTATGTCTCTAGGAAACAAATGCTTGACCTCCTGTATAGCTCAATAGGTCAATTAGAATTGAGTCTAAGGGTTAGAAGTCTAGGTTTGGAAGCTGCCCTCAAGACCAGGATTTTCTGTTTGGAGACTAAGTCATATCGTCGAGCTCAGCACGACGATTCGTCGAACTCCGATCGACGATCGTCTAGCTCAACTTCGACAGATCGTCGAACTCCATTCGACGATCGCTGAGCTCAACTTCATCATATCATCGAGCTCCATTCGACGATCGGTGAGCTCAGGTCGACGATCTTGACTCAGCATTGGATTCCTATCTCTGAGCTCAGTTCGACGATCTTTGAGCTCAGATCGACGATATTTTGCTGCTGTATTAGTCCATATCGCTGAGCTCAGTTCAACGATAGCAGAGCTCAGTTCGATGTTTTCAGATAACTTCAAGGATATTTCTAGATTCAAATTCAAATCAGTTAAGAAGTTATTCTACAATTAATTCTGAAGATTTCCTAGCCGTTTTCATTTATTTCTGGACCAAGTTTCAAGGAATATTTCTATGGACTTTCCTCCAGAAGAGATTTTGCAATTAAGGACGCAATTAATGCAGGCCAACGACTATTCTTCTCAGAGAATATTTTGTTCAGTATCAGAGAATAAAAGAGAAGAATTTTTGAATCTCTAAGACAGATTACAGAGATACACAGACACACAGACAGATATCAGTAATCTTCAACAAAATATTCTGTCTCAAAGAATTCTCAAGAACACTCATCCAAGGAGATCAACCTTTTCTAAAATCTTCAGATCTCTCTAGTGTTCAAGTGTTCAAGGCCAACATATTTCAAGACTTCAGAAATTCAACATTTCAGCTGTTGCTGAAATCATCTTTTGCTGGAGTTTAACTTTTGAAGGCCTATCACCCTACAGCAAAGCTTCTTTTCCTGAAGATCTCAAGGATTCAGGGGGAGCTTTGACATCAACAATCCACATAGTCTTCTCAGTTATTTGAGAAAGAGAAGACTTCCATCACTCTCTCACCCCCTCTCTGTAAAGGGTTTCTCAAACTCCCTTCAAAAGTTTGAGCTTGGTTTTTGAGCACCATGTCAAAAGCTCATTGGTGGCAAGACACCTGATCAAAAAATCTGATTTGGTTTTTGAGCATCTTATCAAAAGCTCATTGGTGCCCAGGACACCTGATCAACTCATCCTGCAGTGGATTCCTACCTAGGGTGGTAGAAGAGTGGATGTACCCAAGATTAGGGGAACCACTATATTTCCTTGTGTCTTCTGGTTTTGCTTGTTTTTATTTTTGTTTCTGGCCTTAATTATTATGTGATTAGCTTTTGTATAGTTTAGTTCTGTGATTAGATTTTTAACTGCTTCCCTGCTCACTCATATTACAACAATTGTTGTAAAAAGTTTCAAAACACCATATACTCTATTCAACCCCTCTAGAGTATATCAGATCTAGCTGCTCTTTCAAATTTATTAATAGTTTTGAAATTAATATGTGCTAGTCTCTTGTGTCATCGGTCACCATGAGACGCACTATCGTTTGCTAAAAGACACACTGGTGTAGAGGAATCTATACAGATGAAATTTAAACAGAACATATTCCTGCTTTGAGTGTCAGATACAATCGTTTCCATATTGTCAACGGATTTTATCAGGCACTTATCAACATGGAATTCAACTATGTATCCTTTATCACAGAGTTGGCTTATGCTAATGAGATTGTGTTACAATCCTTCGACATAAGCCACATACGAGAAGGATACATTGCCGTTAGTAATCATACCATAGCCTCTAGTGATTCCACGGTCTGAACCTCCAAAGATGACCTTTGGTCCGTTCATAACTGGAGTAAAGTTCTGAATGAGGCTTCTAGTCCCGGTCATATGCCGAGAGCATCCGTTGTCCAGGTACCAGATATGCGTTTTGTTGGCCTTTGGACATACCTGCAATCATAAACAGTTTGCCTTAGGAACCCAAACACGTTTGGGTCCTTGGTCTCGGGTTAGAGTGCTCCCCCTACGAGTGTTCGAATTATGAGCGGTCTTTCTCATATTGCTAACATGAGGGGTTGCAACATTTCTGGAATTGAACCAGCAATCTATGGTGAAGTGACCAACCTTGCCACAACACCAACAGTCAAATCTGTTGTACCTTTGCCTCATGATCTCCTGCTTGACCTTTTGGAATTGTGGTCTAGCAGGGGCAGCATTCTTGGAGGAAGATGCCTCATGATGATGGCAATCATATGGCTTCTTCTCCTTTATAGGCTATTCTACAATAGGCTTCATCTTTGGTGCCTTCTTGAAGTTATGCCCATGATTGAAAGGGTCATAGCTCTGAAGAATAACTTCTTCATAAGGAGCCTTAAAGACACTTTCGCCAAAGTCTCTAGGTCGAGTCCATCCTTGATAGCGGGACTTTGGCTCTACATAGGTAGGCCTGACAAAGTGCCCGTAGGATGAGTCAAAATCAAACTCATTTGATGGAAAGATGACTTTCTTGAATGTAGTTTGATCTTGAGGGGCCTTCCATTTCTCTTTGGCTAAGGCCTTTTTGGCACCTTATTCTTCCGTTGATTCTTGTTTCTCCTAGAGGATTTACTAGGAGCTTCTTCATGGCCTAGTCCAGCTCCCTTGGCCTTTGCTGAGAATTCAGCAACGAATGGAAGAACCATCTTGTGCTTCGAGAAACTTTCAACCAGTTTATTTTCAGCTGCAAGTTGGGCTTCCAATTCTTTGATGATTTTCTCTTTGAGGTCAAGGTGCTCAAGAGCCTTGTTATATTCTTCAATTGCATTATTGAAGTTTTCTTCGAGGGAGTCAGTCTTTGCGACTTTCTCTCTCAAGATGCTCTCTTCGGCTTTTAGAGATTTGATGTCTTTAGACTGAGTCTTCACGACTCAACGACATTTGTCGTAAGCCATGATTAACTCCTTGTACTGGGCCATTAGCTCTGACTCATCGTCAGAGGAGCTTTCCTCACAATCATGTTCAGAGACTTCAGAATCTGAAAGAGGGGTATGAGAGTTTACCTTCCCAGTGAACTGGGGCTCTTGATCATCATCTGTTTGAGCCATTAGTCCAAAATAAGCTTCTTCTTCTTCACTTGACTCAGATGAGTCGGAGTCACTAAGAGTCTTTCTCTTTTTGTCTATGAGGCTCTTCTCTTTCCTCTTCTTGTTGTGTGAGGATTTATTTTTTTCTCTTCTACCACCCTCCTTCTTATGAAGGCAGTCGGCGATGACGTGACCTGGCTTATTACAACAATAGCAAATGATGTCAGTAGAAACATATTTATTCTGTTTGGAGGAATACCTGTCATGGCTACTTGAGCCTTTTCTTTGCCGATCATCATCGTGTCGTGATCTTCTATAGGAGGCATCCTTGTCTTTCCATTGCTTTTTCTTGTTCAAGAATTTCTTGAACTGACGTAAGAGCAGTGAGAACTCTCCTTCTGATAGCTCAGAGCCTGAGGTACAGGCTCAGAACTTTCTTCTTCTTCTTCACTAATCTCTGGAGTTGGAGCAGGTGAGGCAGCCTTTGTCTTTTTGGAGGTGTCTGCTTTTAGAACAACAGACTTTTCTTTGAGAGCAGACCTGCTCTTCTCTTCTTCATCTTTCCTGGTGTTGAGTTGAAGCTCATATGACATAAGCTTCCCGAAGAGATTTTGTGGGTCTATCTCAGCCAGCTTCCCAAACTCCCTGAAGGCAAAGACCTTGTTGTCCTCTTCTTTGGTCAGGGACCTCAGGAACTTGTCATTCAGTTCTCCAATAGTGAATATTCTGCCATAGACCCTTAGGCCATTCACTATCTTGAAAAAGTTCTCAAATGTATCAGCAATGGTCTCTTTGCTTCCCTGTCGGAAGGCTTCATACTTCTGATTGAGGAGGGATCTCCGATCATCCCTCACTTCTTCTGTTCCCTCCATTAAGGTAACCAAGGACTGCCACAACTCCTTTGCAGATTGACAGTGTATTAAGTTCTGCAGCATGGAGTCATCAACTGCACTTGCTATAATGTTTTTAGCTTTCTTGTCCAGTGAGACAAGTGCAATCTCGTCCTTGTCTAAATCCATCAGCTTCTTTGGGACCTTCTTGGTAGGGTCTATAGTGGAGACAGTCATAGGGACATAAGGACGTTCTTCAACTATCATGAAGATCCTCGGATCCACAGCTTCTATAAAAAATTTGATCCTTTCTTTCCACATGGGAAAGTTGTTCTTGTTGCACAGGGGAAGCTTGCCGAAATCCTTTGCCTTGTCCATGATAGATTGATCTCAAATGACAACTATTTGCAGGACCTGATCAAGGTGTTAACCTTTTAACGATCAACCTGGCTCTGATACCAATTGAAAGATAATAGTTGTCAACCTAAATCACCTAGAGGGGGGTGAATAGGTGAGTTGTGCATCTTTTGCGGAATAAAAAATCTTATAACACAACACAGATCTATCTACTAAAATATCGCAGATGAGATAAGATTTATAGTGGTTCCCCGATCTTGGGTACATCCACTTTCCCTCACCGATCTAGCAATAAACTAGACTCGGCTACTCCACTATCTCGGATTGAAAATCAATCCTACCCTCAGAACAAAGTTCCTGCAATCTCAATCCAATCCAACTGGATCTACAACTCGGAAGAAACACCTTCCTACAAACTCGGAGTGAAAAACTCCTACACTCGGAGAAATATTCTCCTACAGAAAAGAAATTCAAGTATTGAAAAATACAAACAGTGAAATCGTTTGATTCAGATCTGAAAATAAAACAGAAACTGGAATCTTCTTCTTGGCGTGCAGCATTATCAGAAAAGTTAAAGAAGGATTCTCGACAATCAGTAGATCTGAACTTCTTGCTTCCACGATCGGACAAAAGATGAGTATGTGAAAATCGATCTCGATCTGGAGAGCTTTTTTTGTCTATTTCCTCTGAAGATCGAAACCCTTGCCAGAGAAGAACAGCGGCGGCGGCGGCTTTCGTTCCGTGAATAGAGAGAGAGGAAATAGCGATTATTTTGGAAAGCGACGGCTACAAAACTCAGAGGAATTTTCTTCTTGAAAGTTCTGTTTTCTCATTAGGGTTTGTTAATTGGACAAGACCTTTATAGGAGTACTAATAACGGTCATAATTGGTTTCAATGACGGACACGTGGACCAATCATGTCACGGAATTTGAAATTCTGTCAAATCTGGAGTTAGAAGAAATTTCAGAGAAAATGAAGTCATATACACGAGTAGGTATAAAACTACTCGAGTAGGTCAAGGACTACTCGAGTAAGCAGAGAGAAATTACTCGGGTATATAAATCAAGACTACTCGAGTAGGTTGAAGACAACTACTCGAGTGCATATAAGCAACTACTCGAGTACCTAGAAGATCTACTCGAGTACATAGAAAATTTTCTCGAGAAGGAGTTGAGCTACTAGAGTACAAGTTATACTACTCGAGTAGGCATAATTGAACTACTCGAGTGGTTAGAGGAACTACTCGAGACAAACACTTAGAAATATTCTGCACATGGGAAAAATAGCTACTCGAGTAGTTAGGTTTAACTACTCGAGAGAGAATGAGCTACTCGAGTATATGACTTGGACTACTCGAGTGTTTTACTTAGAAAAGTTTGGAACCTGAATTCTGGGCAACTCGAGTAGGAAGAATGATCTACTCGAGTAATTAAGTAAGCTACTCGAGTATGTCAATGAACTACTCGAGTGTTTCACTTAACTTCACGAGAGGAAAAATTTTCTTACTCGAGTATGCAGAAGTTTCACTCGAGTATATCTCAACCAATCTACTCGAGTAGTTAGGGACCTACTCGAGAGAAATACTTAGAAAAATTTCTTCCAGCAATTTTCTTCTTCTACTAGAAGGGAATCAGCACCAAGTCTTTACACAGTCCTATAGCTTGAATATGAAGTGTATCCCAATAGAGAGACTACACATGAGTCAACACTTTGGAACACACAATGAGGGATTACACTGTGTGGTCCTCTGTTTGGTGACCCATTGTAGATTGACATTGGTCTACACTTCCCATTGGACTCCTGCAAACACATAACTCAAACAAAGCATCAAATACAACCTAATTCATCTTAGTTCCAGGGTGACTTCATCAAATCTTGGTTAATGTGGACATAGTTCCCAACACGTTTAGCTCAGATAGTATATGTTACGAGGACCGCAGGGGGATAAGAATAAACATTCAGATGGTAAATATTTTGGGAGAATAAACCTTGGTTGGTCTACTATAGGTCATTGCTTGGTTAGGAGCGATGGAGCGCAAATCCTAGGATAGTAATTATAATAAAGGCCGGCGGAAGACCTCCGCCCTTCTATTAACATCTTAAGTAGCTAGGATCACTCTAGAGTAATAATGAGAGCGGAATATGGAAAAAGGGTAGACACTAATAAGAGTAAATATCCTTGAGAAAGGGAGCTTTGGGATTCAACCCATCGTAGTTCCTAGTGCCCTCGAGAGCCCTTCACAGGGCATGCCTTGGGCAGTCCTGGGATTAACCCTAAACTATAACGCCCCGAAACTCAAAAGCGCGACGAGAGGCGTTTTGAGCCAAGTTTGGAATTTGGTAGGGGGCACACGGCCTGGAACACGGGCGTATCCCAGGGCGTGTCGTGTTTCCGTCGACGATTTGGCCAAGAGGTCGACGAATTTTGGAGTCGACGATCGTCGAGCAGCGAACACGGCCTGAGAAACGGGCGTGTCTCAGGACGTGTTGAGCTCATGTCGATGATTTGCGCGGAAAGTCGACATTTTCGCTCGACAATGTGTCGAGACAGGGAACACGGCCTAGGACATGGGCATGTCCCTGGTCGTGTCGGAGGTGTCGACGAACTGTGCTCGACGAACTATCGAGACAGTGAACACGGCCTGGAGCCCAAGCGTGTTCGGGTATGACACGGGTATGTCAAATAAGACATTGGCATGTCCAAGACCCGTGTGAGTCTCGGGTTAGTGTTGGTCCTGTCTTGATGGAGGAACACACTCGGGAACACGGGCGTGTACTGGATGATACGGGCGTGTCAGGACAAACACGGGCGTATCAGGTGCCCGTGTGTTTTTTTCGAGACGCGTCGATTTTGATGGCGAATGGGGGACACGGCCCTGGACATGGACGTGTCGCAGGCCATATTCGGCCCAGGTTTTGCTTTTCATCTCTGAATTGTGGTCGTTCGTTGCCTTATTTTGGGATCCGATGGCTGGGGGTTGTTCCTACTGGGATATACCCGGGAATAGGGTTTCAAATCCCTCACTTCTTTCAATTAAGTCTCTTTCTAAAGTCTAGAGAGAGGGGAGAGTGAGGAAAAAAAGGAGGCTAAATCCGGTTATCGGCGAAGCTTCAGAGCTCCAAATCGCGAGCCGACTTCGGATCTACGGAGGCAAGGAGATTGCGGTACTTTTCATCCACATAGATTTCCATAGCGCCAAGTAAAAGCACTAGGGTAACGATTCTCTACATGAGAATGTGAAGCTCTCGTTTCCTTTGCATAGGAAGCTCGCTCTCGCAAGTTTGCTGTGAGTTGAGGCGTTCCTTCGGATAGACAAGAATAGTCCCTGTTGTGTACATATAGAGTCTGTATTCGAGAACGAACATAGGCATGATGTGTGAAGCCTACCCGGACAAGTTGTTCTGCATCGGTGATGTTGCATTGCATAAATGGCCGGAGAAGACTCCGTGCAAATGTTTATTTTTCGGGTTTTCTACGAGGTATATTGTGACAGGGAGCCTTGGGGATTAACCCCAAGGTGCAGCCGGAAAACCTGGCAGATGCGTGATTCTGCCAGGCATGGTGGCTTGGGAGCCAACTTGAACATAACTGGGTTATGTGTTGTGTGTAAATTATTTGGGACTCGGGGAGCTAACACGCGCATATGGCATGAATTGACGTTGTGGTGTGAGCAATGGGTTAAGCGGAACCGTGCCCGGTCTATGTCGTTCGGTACAAGTGACCTAAATCTACGTGGGACTTGCCATTGGCATAGATAGGAGGTCTCGGGTTGTCTATGGCTTAAATTGACGTGACATCGGCCGGAAGGACCTAAATGCTCACGAGATTTGGCCGTCCTTATCGCGGTGGTGAGACCGAGATGTCTATGGCTTAAACTGACGTGACATTGACAGGTTCATCGAGAATGTTCCCTGAGTGCCTACACCTGTGTTGTTGTGTGATTACACTATACTGCTGGATTATCCTAACAAAGTGCAGGGAAGGAGCATCGCCGCCCCGAGTTGGGGGCGGGATCGTTATAATTTGGTCAGGAAAGTTGACCGTTGCCTTTGTTTACCACCGTGCGGTGGATGGTTGCTTGTAGGTGCTGCGGAGCCGAGTGCTGCGGAGCCGAGTGCTAAATAGCGGGCCAAAGCCCAAGTTGCTGAGCCGACCCTCGAAGGCCTAATTTTGAGTGTTTTCTGTTATTCATGTATGGCCGGCCTGCGTGCCGAGGTTTGGAAAACATTGATATTCAAGCAATCTATTGTAAGTCCTTAAGGCCAGTACTTGTGTATTTGTACGTTCATTCCTGTTGGCTTTGTAGTGGACATTCATGCTAGTAGCAGGGTTCTTTTATTTGCAACTATTATAATTGCTTCCGCTAGAATGACTCTGTGTAGGACGTTAGATATCTGTTGGATGGTTTCCATTGAGTAACCACCCGGTCTGTCTGTGGTATATGGAGTCGGGCCCCGACCGGACCTACTGTTATATGCTATACGACGGATAGGGGGTGTTACAATTTGGTATAAGACTACTGGTTTTCGTCTGACTTAAACTGAATTTGTGGACGAATTCTTTTTAAGGGGTGGTGAGCATATGTGTGCGCGTCATCGTTATAACATCAAAAGAACCCATGAATGTCCACTTAGGAATGAAAATACACGTGTTTGAGGAACCTGCGTGTTCCTATAATTGTTGTTTACAAATTTGTTTGTTCGCTTAACGGTGTTTTGTACAACTATAGGGGAACAGAAGCGGTGTTGGGCCGTCAGAATGCCGAGTTTCTGAGGCTAGTAGTGCACTAAATGATGCTCCTGCAACACCTCCATCGGCTAAGATCATACGATTGGTTTCCGAAGCAGTGTTTGTCATGATCAATGTGCAGCCTGCAAGGCAGTTTCAGCAGCCCGCTCCTACGATGGAGCAAGTACCTCTTCAAAAGGCTGAGCCGAGAAGATTGGAGCAGGTAGTAGTGGAGCCTTTAGTGCCGAGGCGAGCAATTGAAAGGCAGCTCAAGCACATTATGAACTTTAATCCTCATGTGTTCTCGGGGTTGGGAATTCCATCGCAAGCTGAAGACTGGCTCTCCCGAGTGAAGAGAGTCCTGACAGCTACTGAAATGGAGGAGTGGCAGATGACCACTATAGCTACGTTCCTTCTGGATGGTGATGCTAGGTTTTGGTGGGAAGGTTTGGAACTCCATCACTTGAGGGGGAGGCAACTCATTGACGTCCCAATGGAAAAGTTTTCGGGACTATTCTTGGCAAGGTACCTTCCTTTGATGCAGAGGATAGCTTTGGAGAAGAGTTCCAAAGGTTGGTTCAAGGAGAGAGTAGTGTGGATGAGTATCTCCACGAGTTTACTCGGTTGGGTCGATATGTTAGCTCAACATTCGCGGATGAGGAGCGTAAGACGAACCGTTTCTATGAAGGTCTAAGAGATGACTTGAGGCTACTACTCTCGGGGCCGATGACGCAGGGCTTCTTGAACCTGGTCAAAACGGACCGGTCTTTGGAGAAGGACTTGAAGAAGGTACAAGCAAATAAAAGCTTTCGTGATAAGAAGTCTGAGTTCAAGGTGCTGACTACCTCAAAGTCTGGGTGCCGTAAGTTCTTTAAGAAGGCTAGGACTTCGGGTCCAACTCCTTCTTCCGGTGCCTCTGTGGCGACTACGGGTCGGACTTCGGGTGCATGTTTTACTTGTGGTAAGCCGGGGCACTTTGCCCGTTACTGCTAGAGTGGACGTCCCAAGTCCGAATGGAAGCTGGGTGCAACTTATGAAGAGAAGGGCAAGACGATGGAGTCAACCGCGTCCCATTATGCTCTGGCTCAACCAAGAGTTTATAATCTTGGCCAACAGGAGGCCATTAAACAAGCGGATGTGGTGACAGGTATGGTTTAGATTTATAGTAAGTCAAATTGTTTTATACTTGTTATGTGTGTGTTACCTTACCACTGCTTGTTTAGGATTTGTTTTGATTTGCGAGTATCCGGCAAAAGCACTCTTTGATACGGGAGCTTCACACTCATTTTTGTCCAAAGGGTTCATATCGTGCATCGGAGTACCTTCTTCGAAGGCGAAGGACAAATTGGACGTGTTGTTGCCCAATGGGTGTTCGATGAGCGCGGAGAGAATCTGCGGCGTTCAGATTCGTATTGGGAGTCAGGAGTTCCATTTGCTAGCGTCGTTACTGCCGCTGGTGGAGTTCGATGTAATTTTTGGCAAGGACTGGCTCTCGGAGCAGCAAGCTCTTATTGATTGCGGTCGCAAGGAAGTCAAGTTGGTAACATATCGTGAGACGACATTTACAGGCTTGAAAGGGTCGAGCAAGATTTTAATGTCTGCTCTTCAGGTGGTGAAGGCGGTTCATGCCGGTGCAGAGCTGTTCCTTACACTAGTGGAGTTTGCAAAGACTAAACCTACATTAGATAGTATTTCAGTGGTAGCTGAGTACCCTGATGTGTTCCCTACCGATCTTCCTGGAGCCCCACCTCAACGGGAGATTGATTTAACGATTGAGCTAGTGCCAGGTGCAAAACCTGTGTCACGCTCTCCGTATCGGCTAGCGCCTAAGGATATGGCGGAGCTGAAGGTGCAAATCCAAGAGTTGTTTGAGCAAGGTTATGTGTGTAACACCCCAAAACTCAAAATAGCGAAGGGGGGGACGTTTTGGGCCAGTTTGGGTTCTGGCAGAAGGCACACGTCCTGGGACACGAGCGTGTCCCAGGGCGTGTCAAGCGTGTGTCGACACTTAGCCGCGAAGTCGTCGAGTTATACTCGACAATTCGTCGAGAATGGGCACACGGCCTGCGACACGGGCGTGTCGCAGGGCGTGTCGATCCGTGTCGACACTTAGCCGTGAAGTCGTCGAGTTATACTCGACGATTCGTCGAGAATGGGCACACGGCCTGCGACACGGGCGTGTCGCAGGGTGTGTCGACCCGTGTCGACGATCGTCCCGGGGAGTCGTCGAGATTCACTCGACGATCGTCGAGACAAGGCACACGGCGTAGGACACGGGCGTGTCCAAGGCCGTGTCATCGAGTCGTCGATCTTCCCTCGACGAAATGTCCCGTGTACACGGCCTGCGGCCCAGGCATGTCAAGGTGACACGGGCGAGGACACGGGCGTGTCCTAGAACCCGTGCAGTGCTCGGGTTGAAAATGGGGAAAAATCATGGGGTATACGGCCGGCGACACGGCCGTGTCAGCTGGAACACGGGCGTGTCAGCTCGAACACGGGCGTGTTCGATACCCGTGTGAGGTTCCAGGAGATTCGATTTTGACGGCGAATGCGGCACACGGCCCTGGACACGGGCGTGTGCCAGGCCGTGTTCGGCCCAGATTGGGCATTTCAGCCCCGAATCAAAGCCGCTCGTTTTCTTATGTTGAGATCCAACGGCTGGGGGTTGTTCCTGAGAGGATATACCCGTGAGTTGACTTGGAAATCCATCATTTTCTTACCTTATCATCTCTCCAAGTCCTTGGAGAAAGAGGAGAGCCATTGGAGGAAGAAGAACTAGATCCCGCCATTGGAGGAGCTTCGGACCTCCGAATCGCGAGCCGACTCCGGATCCACGGAGGCAACGCAAGTGCGGTGATTTCTATCCGATTACTTTTCGATGGCGCCAAAGAGGAACTCAAGGGTAACGATCCTCATCTTGAGCATGAATAGCTCTCTTTCTTAGCATAGGAAGCCCGCTCTCGCGAGTTTGCGAAGAGTTGGAGGCGTTCCTTCGGGTAGATATGTAAAGTCCCCATTGTTTAGAGTCCGTATGCGAGAACGGACATAGGCATGATGTGTGAAGCCTACCCGGACATGTTAGTCTGGATCGGTGATGTTGCATTGCATAAGGCCGGAGAAGACTCCGTGCTATTGGTTGTTTTCGGGTTTTCTACGCGGTAGATTGCAGCAGGGAGCCTTGGGGACTAACCCAAAGGTGCACCCGGAAAACTGGGCGGATACGAGATCTTGCCAGCTTGGTGGCCTGAGAGCCAACTCGAACATAACTGAGTTATGTGACTTGCGGTAGAATGGGACTCGGTGAAAGTTTGACCCGCGCAAATGGCTTAAATTGTCGTTGCGAAGTGAGCACGGGTTAGATGGAGCCGTACCCGCTTTATGTCGTTCGGTTAGAGAGACCTAAGGTTACGTGGCACTCGCCGTTGGCATAGATGTGAGTCTTCGGCGGTCAATGGCTTAAATTGACGTGACCCATGCCATGAAGACAAATTGCTCATAGGTTTGGCCGTCTAAGTGGCGGTGGTGAGTCCGGAATGTTAATGGCTTTAATTGACGTGACATCGACCGGTTCACCGAGAATGTGCCCTGAGTGCACGGGGCGTGTGGCCGTACGAGCCAACGTCTGTGATGAAATGGCTATGGTTATATACATTGCTCGCTTATGCTAATGAAATGCAGGGAAGGAGCATCGCCGCCCCGAGTTGGGGGCGGGATCGTTATAATTTGGTCAGCATTGCTGACCGTTGCCTTGTTTTACCACCGTGCGGTGGTTTGTTGCTTGCAGGTGCAGCTGGACCAAGCGGTCAATAGCGGGCTAAAGCCCTTTTTGCGAAGCTGGCCCTCGAAGGCCCAAGTAGAAGTGTTTACTGCTTTATTCATGTATGACCGGCTTGCGTGCCGTGGTTTGTAAAACATGTAATTTTCAAGTGAAACACTTTGTAAGGCCTTAAGGCCGGTTTTGGGTATTTTGTATAACATTCCTAAATTGTACTAGTGGACATTCGTGCTTGATGCTGGGTTCTTGTTTACAACTCTTATAAACTGCTTCCGCTAGAATGCTCTATGTAGGACGTTGAGATTGGTTGGATGGTTTCCATACGTAACCACCCGGTCTGTCTGTGGTATATGGCGTCGGGCCCCGGCCGGACCTACTGCTATATACTATGCGACGGATAGGGGGTGTTACAATTTGGTATCAGACTACTGGTTTTGGTCGGCCTTAAGCTGAATTCGTGGCCGAATTCTTTTTAAGGGGTGGTGAGCACATTGTGTGCGTCATCGTTATAACGGTAAAAGAACCCATGAATGTCCACTTAGGAATGAAAATACTCGTGTTTGAGGAACCTGCGTGTTCCTATAATTGCTGTTCGCAATTTTATTTGGTCGCTTGACGGTGTTTTATACCACTATAGGTGACCGGAAGCGGTGCTGGACAGCCAGAATGTCCAGTTTCTGAGGAGCGTAGTGCACCCGGTGAGGTGTTTGAGCCTCCTCCTTCGTATGAAACCGTTAGAAGGATCGTAGAAGCGGTGTTCACTGTGACGGGTGCACAGCTAAGAGGAAATGTACAACCCTGCGCCCCTGTTGTGGCTTCAACGCCGGTGGGCGCGATGCAGCAGATGACCTTTGGTAGACCATTGGGGCAGCAGCTGAATATGCATTTAGTGCAGGGAGCGCACACAGTTGAGGAATATTTGCAAGCATTTCTTATGATAAGTCGCTACCCATGCTTTGAGTCGGATAATGAGCAAGCTACAGTCGATAGATTCTATAACGGCCTACGCGCCGAGTTACGAGTCCTATTGCTAGGACCAAAGTTATTGGGATTCCGAGCCTTGGTGGAATCAGCTAGATCATTGGAGGCAGAGTTGAGGAGGACCCTCCCGATGCCAGCGACCATGGTATCGAACTATACAAACCCCATAAGAGCTGTATCCGGCAGAATGCTGGAGAAAGGGGTTATGAAATCGACTAGTAAAGCTACTTACACTTGTTATACTTGTGGAAAGAAAGGGCACTTTGCCCGAGACTGTTGGAATGGTGCTCGGAAGGGTAAGAAACCTACGTCAGGAGCAGTCAAGGATGTCAGTATAAAGGAAACGACATTCAAAGTGCCGAACACCTCAAAGTCGGCATATCAAAAATGGTATAAGAAGCATAGGACTTCGGGTCAAGCTCTTTCTGGTGCTTCTGGGACGACTACGGGTCAGACCCCGGGCACATGTTTCAACTGTGGCGAGCCGGGGCATTATGCTCGTGAGTGCCTAAAGCCCTGGAGGAAGCACGCCGTCGTGACGACAGGTATGGTTTAAAGATAGTTTTGCTTTAAATACTTGTCACTCTTGTGTATGTTAGCTTAGAACTACTAGTGTTAAGCCTTGTTATGACTTTCTTTATATGCGAGAGCACCGTTCGTTTAGGGAGCTTCGCATTCCTTTATTAGGAATTATATTGTGCGTCGGAGTACCTCCTTCGATGGTAAAAGACGAATTGGATGCGTTATAGTTCAATGGTGCTCATTGTGCGCGGGTATACGTTGTTGCGCTTAGTTTTGGATTGGGAATCAGGAGTTCGACGTTATATTTGGTATGGACTGGCTCTCGGAGCAGCAAGCCAATATAGATGCGGTAGCAAGGAAGTCAAGCCGGGAGCAAGTCGTGAGATGACCTTTACGGGCTCGAAGAGGTCGAGCAAGATGTTGGCGTTTGCTCTTCAGGTGGTGAAGGCGGTTCGTGCCGGAGCAGAACTGTTCTTTACACTAGTGGAGGTTGCAAAGCCGAAGCCCACTTTGGATTGTATTTCAGTGGTATCGAAGTACCCTGATGTGTTCCCTAGAGATCTTCCTGGAGCCCCGCCTCGATGGGAGATAGATTCCATGTTTGAGCTTGTACCAGGTGCAAGGCCTGTGTCACGCTCTCCTTGTCGGCTAGCGCCTACGAAAATGTCGGAGCTGAAAGTGCAACTTCTAAAAGTTGTTGGAGCAAGGGTATGTGCGTCCAAGTCCTTCGCCTTGGAGTGCACCGACCCTCTTTCGTAAGAAGAAGAACGGAAGCTTGGGGCTATGTATTAATTATCGGGAGCTCAACAAGGTAACGGCAAAGAACAAGAACCCGATCCCAAGGATCGATGACCTTTGTGATCAGTTGGTCGGGCCAACGCCGTACTCTAAAGTAGCTAAGGGAGAGTGATATCCCTAAGATAACGTTCAAAACAGGACACGGGCGCTACGAGTTTAGGGTCAGGCCGTTTGGGCTGACAAATACGCCGTCAGTGTTCATGGATTTGATGAACAAGACGTTCAGGGAGTACTTGGACCATTTCGTGATCGTCTTCATCGACGATATTTTGGTGTACTTGCAAAGTGAGGAAGATCACTTCAAGCATCTTCATTTGGTGTTGGAGACGCTAAGGAGAAACCAGTTGTATGCCAAGTTCTCGAAGTGCGAGTTTTGGCTATCCTCAGTGGCGTTCCTCGGTCATATAGTGAGTGGAGAGGGTATTGTTGTGGATCCGGCGAAGATTGTTGCGATACGGGAGTGGCCTGAGCTTGCTACGGTAGCGGAAGTCCGGAGTTTGCTGGAGCTTGCCGGCTACGATAGGAGCTTCGTGGAGAACTTCTCGCGGATAGCGTTACCTCTCACTACTATGACGAGGAAGGAGCATAAGTTCTTTTGGACGCCGGAGTGCGCGCGAGCTTTTGAGGAGTTATAATGTCGGTTGACTACGACGCCTGTGCTGACTTCGCCAAGTGGAACCGAAGGCAATGAGATTTTAATGATGCGTAGGGCAGCGGTTTGGGTTGCGCGCTACTGCAACACGAAAGCGTAATAGCGTATTGTCGTGAGTTTTGCCTTGAAGCTATGGAGGCATAATTGTATACGGTGTGAAAGTGGATCTCTACGCCAGTCACAAGAGCGTGAAGCATCTGATTGATCTGAAGGATCTGAATATACGACAGCGTAGATGGATGGAGTTCTTGGGAGACTATACATTCAAGATCCACTACGCGCCTGATAAAGGGAATGCGGTTGCTGACGCGGTGAGTCGCCAAGCCCCAGCTCGAGCCCATTGGCTATCGGTGCAAGATGAGCGGTTGGTGCGAGAGTTGGAGGCGTTGGGGATCGTTTATATGGACAAGCAATCAAGTGCTGAAGCAGTTCATGGTAGAGGCTCTGGATGGGCCAAATTTCCCAATTCGTCGTGGAGGACGAATTGCTTTGGAGAGACGGCCTTTTGTGCATCCCAAGTGTGGGCAATTTGCGGGTGGAGTTGTTGTACGAGGCATACCATACCAAGTACTCGATTCACCCGGGGAGCACGAAGTTGTACATTGATGTGAAGAAACTATTTTGGTGGCCGGGTTTAAAGAAGGATGTGGCGCTCTACGTAGTGTAGTGCGAAACTTGCGCCTTGGTGAAGGCGGAGTGTCAAAAGCCGGGAGGAGTTCTTAAGTCCTTGCCCATTCCGGAATGGAAATTCGACGACATCTCTATGGACTTTGTGCACGGTTTGCCAAGGTCGCAAAAGGGGAAACGACGCCATTTGGGTGTTCGTGGATCGATTAATGAAGGTGTCGCATTTTATTCCGCATAGGAAGGATGATCCGGTGGAGAAGTTAGCAACGTTTTATGTGGATAACATAGTACGACGTCATGGTGTGCTCCGCAGCATCGTGACTAACCGAGATGGGCGGTTCACGTCCAATGATTGGAGGCTGGTGCAACAAATGTTGGGAACAAAGTTGAAATTCAGCACAGCCACCCATCCGCAAACGGATGGGCAGACCGAGAGGGTTAATAGAACCATGGAAGACATGCTCCGCATGTGTGTCTTGGGTTTTGGAAAGCAATGGGAAGACCACCTTTATTTGGTGGAGTTCGCATACAACAACAGCTACCAAGCGAGTATTCAGACGACGCCCTTCGAGGCCCTTTATGGTAGCAAATGTCGCACGCCGTTGTCTTGGTTAGAAACAGGTGAGTCAAAGTTGTATAAGCGATCGGAAGTGGAGGATGCTACTTCTTTGGTGAGAACGATTCGGGAGAGGTTGCTTAACGCTCAGGACCGGCAAGCAAAGTACTGTAATGCCAAGCACAGGAACGTGGAGTTCGCTGTGGGCGATTATGTATACTTAAAGATCAAGCCGTTCAAGGGTGTCTCCCGGGTGCGACGATTGAGAAAGCTAAGCCCGAGGTACCTTGGACCGTTCGAGGTTCTGGAGCGAGTTGGAGAAGCGGCCTATAGGTTGAAGCTTTCAGTGGAGCTAAGTGGTTTACACGATGTATTCCACATTTCGGAGCTTCGGAAGGCGGTGCAAGAGCCTACGCAAATGATCGCGGTCGATCAAGTGCCGGTGGATAGTGGGTTAACGACAAAGGTCAAGCCCGTGCGGATTGAGGACTCGGAGGTCAAGCGACTACGCAATAAAGAGATCAGGATGGTCAAGGTCCGGTGGGTCAATTGCGGTCGTGAGGAGCTCTCTTGGGAGCGAGAGCAGACTATGCTTGACGAGTATCCGAAGTTGTTCCGCTCAGGTACAAGTTTTGTTTTGTATGCCTTTCCTTATGTAATTTCGTGGGCGAAATTCTTTTAAGAGGGGGAGAGTTGTAACACCCCAAAACTCAAAATAGCGAAGGGGGGACGTTTTGGGCCAGTTTGGGTTCTGGCAGAAGGCACACGGCCTGGGACACGGGCGTGTCCCAGGGCGTGTCAAGCGTGTGTCGACACTTAGCCGCGAAGTCGTCGAGTTATACTCGACGATTCGTCGAGAATGGGCACACGGCCTGCGACACGGGCGTGTCGCAGGGCGTGTCGACCCGTGTCGACACTTAGCCGTGAAGTCGTCGAGTTATACTCGACGATTCGTCGAGAATGGGCACACGGCCTGCGACACGGGCGTGTCGCAGGGCGTGTCGACCCGTGTCGACGATCGTCCCGGGGAGTCGTCGAGATTCACTCGACGATCGTCGAGACAAGGCACACGGCCTAGGACACGGGCGTGTCCAAGGCCGTGTCATCGAGTCGTCGATCTTCCCTCGACGAAATGTCCCGTGTACACGGCCTGCGGCCCAGGCATGTCAAGGTGACACGGGCGAGGACACGGGCGTGTCCTAGAACCCGTGCAGTGCTCGGGTTGAAAATGGGGGAAAATCATGGGGTACACGGCCGGCGACACGGCCGTGTCAGCTGGAACACGGGCGTGTCAGCTCGAACACGGGCGTGTTCGATACCCGTGTGAGGTTCCAGGAGATTCGATTTTGACGGCGAATGCGGCACACGGCCCTGGACACGGGCGTGTGCCAGGCCGTGTTCGGCCCAGATTGGGCATTTCAGCCCCGAATCAAAGCCGCTCGTTTTCTTAGGTTGAGATCCAACGGCTGGGGGTTGTTCCTGAGAGGATATACCCGTGAGTTGACTTGGAAATCCATCATTTTCTTACCTTATCATCTCTCCAAGTCCTTGGAGAAAGAGGAGAGCCATTGGAGGAAGAAGAACTAGATCCCGCCATTGGAGGAGCTTCGGAGCTCCGAATCGCGAGCCGACTCCGGATCCACGGAGGCAACGCAAGTGCGGTGATTTCTATCCGATTACTTTTCGATGGCGCCAAAGAGGAACTCAAGGGTAACGATCCTCATCTTGAGCATGAATAGCTCTCTTTCTTAACATAGGAAGCCCGCTCTCGCGAGTTTGCGAAGAGTTGGAGGCGTTCCTTCGGGTAGATATGTAAATTCCCCGTTGTTTAGAGTCCGTATGCGAGAACGGACATAGGCATGATGTGTGAAGCCTACCCGGACATGTTAGTCTGGATCGGTGATGTTGCATTGCATAAGGCCGGAGAAGACTCCGTGCTATTGGTTGTTTTCGGGTTTTCTACGCGGTAGATTGCAGCAGGGAGCCTTGGGGACTAACCCAAAGGTGCACCCGAAAAACTGGGCGGATACGAGATCTTGCCAGCTTGGTGGCCTGAGAGCCAACTCGAACATAACTGAGTTATGTGACTTGCGGTAGAATGGGACTCGGTGAAAGTTTGACCCGCGCAAATGGCTTAAATTGTCGTTGCGAAGTGAGTACGGGTTAGATGGAGCCGTACCCGCTTTATGTCGTTCGGTTAGAGAGACCTAAGGTTACGTGGCACTCGCCGTTGGCATAGATGTGAGTCTTCGGCGGTCAATGGCTTAAATTGACGTGACCCATGCCATGAAGACAAATTGCTCATAGGTTTGGCCGTCTAAGTGGCGGTGGTGAGTCCGGAATGTTAATGGCTTTAATTGACGTGACATCGACCGGTTCACCGAGAATGTGCCCTGAGTGCACGGGGCGTGCGGCCGTACGAGCCAACGTCTGTGATGAAATGGCTATGGTTATATACATTGCTCGCTTATGCTAATGAAATGCAGGGAAGGAGCATCGCCGCCCCGAGTTGGGGGCGGGATCGTTATAATTTGGTCAGCATTGCTGACCGTTGCCTTGTTTTACCACCGTGCGGTGGTTTGTTGCTTGCAGGTGCAGCTGGACCAAGCGATCAATAGCGGGCTAAAGCCTTTTTTGCGAAGCTGGCCCTCGAAGGCCCAACTAGAAGTGTTTACTGCTTTATTCATGTATGACCGGCCTGCGTGCCGTGGTTTGTAAAACATGTAATTTTCAAGTGAAACACTTTGTAAGACCTTAAGGCCAGTTTTGGGTATTTTGTATAACATTCCTAAATTGTACTAGTGGATATTCGTGCTTGATGCTGGGTTCTTGTTTACAACTCTTATAAACTGCTTCCGCTAGAATACTCTGTGTAGGACGTTGAGATTGGTTGGATGGTTTCCATACGTAACCACCCGGTCTGTCTGTGGTATATGGCGTCGGGCCCCGGCCGGACCTACTGCTATATACTATGCGACAGATATTGGGTGTTACAATGTGCGTCCAAGTTCGTCGTCTTGGAGCGCTCCGGTCCTCTCTGTTAAGAAGAAAGACGGGAGCTTGATACTTTGTATTGATTACCGAGAACTGAACAAGTTGATGGAGAAGAACAAGTACACGATCCCAAGGATTGATGATCTATTTGATCAGTTAGTCGGGTCGACGGTGTACTCAAAGTTGGATCTCAAGTTCGGTTACTATCAGCTGAGAATAAGGGAGAGTGATATCCCTAAGACAGCGTTCAGTACGAGATACGGGCATTACGAGTTTACGGTCATGCCGTTTGGGCTGACGAATGTGCCGTCAGTGTTTATGGATTTGATGAATAGGACCTTCAGGGAGTACTTAGACCACTTCGTGATCGTCTTCATCGACGACATTTTGGTGTAACGCCCCCGATTTTTCTGTGTTTTGTTTGATCTTTGTCTGGCATTAAGATTTCGTATTTCCGGCTCTTTGCCATTGTTGAGCGTGGTCTTAGCTCTTAGGGTTCCTTGTGTAGCCTGTTTGTAGCCTGTTAGCAAGATTCCCCAGCTAGCCGGAGTCCGTTTGATGACTCGGTTGGGCCTCTTAGGGAATGCTTGTGTTTTTGGCTTCGGGTGGTGATATCCCGGTTTTTGTTCATCGAATGTTAATTTCGACTTCGTAGTTGTGTTCGTAGCGTGGGTTTTTAGCTGCGATGTGAATTTCATCAATTTCCGAGAAGTTCGGGTCTCGTGTCATTTTGATATTGCGTGTAACTAATTAGTATGTATTGATTGTTTATGATTAAAACTGATGCCTATATATAGCCTTAGGTTAGAAATTAGGGCTGGGTTCATTGCCTCTTTTCATTTTCTCTTTTGGAAGGAGCCGCCGCTTGTACGAGAGGAAGAGAACCGCCGGACTACCCTAGCCTTCGGACGCCGATTCCTGGAGATTTAGCGGTCGAAATTCGATTTCGAGAGTGGATCTGGATTGCTCTCGCCTGGACCTGCATCCTTTCTGCTCCTCGGCTTGGTGTTCTGCGGATAGATCCGAGAGTGAGGGAAGTCGCCGACCAAGCTTTTCCGGTATTGAGGCAAGTGATGTCCCTCATCCTTGCCATAGCCGATCCTTGTTTTCTTCTTTATTAAATTTTATCTCTCTCATGCTTAGATCCTAGGTGTACGCTAGGGTTCGTCCCCGATTATACTGCGGTTAGTGTAGAGAAGTTCCAGTTAAATCTCAGATTTTCCTGAGGGATTGTGTCTATTAGGGGCGGATTTGGCATGGTTCAGTTCGAGTGGTTGTTATTGCCGATGGATGTTGAATTTTAGAGAGGGGCCTCGTTCTCGTTTTGGTTGGTTGATGGGTCTGGCGCCTGTAGCCAGTCGGGGTGTCGACACCTTGTGTCAACACCAGCCAGTTGTGGTGTCGACACCGGCCAGTCGGGGTGTCGACACTTTGTGTCGACACCGGCAGCGGCAGTGTCGACACTTTGTGTCGACACCGGCCGCAGTGGTGTCGACACTTGGTGTCGACACCAGCAGCGGTAGTGTCGACACCTTGTGTCTACACCGGCCACAGTGGTGTCGACACTTGGTGTCGACACCAGCAGCGGTAGTGTCGACACTTTGTGTCGACACCGGCCGCAGTGGTGTCGACACTTGGTGTCGACACCAGCAGCGGTAGTGTCGACACTTTGTGTCGACACCGGCCGCAGTGGTGTCGACACTTGGTGTCGACACCAGCAGCGGTAGTGTCGACATCTTGTGTCGACACCGGCCGCAGTGGTGTCGACACTTTGTGTCGACACCAGCAGCGGTGGTGTCGTCACTTTGTGTCGACACCGGCCGCAGTGGTGTCGACAGTTGGTGTCGACACCGGCAGCGGTAGTGTCGACACCTTGTGTCGACACCGGCCTGTTGTGGCGTCAACACATCGTGTCGACGCTGGTTGCTGTGCTGGTTTTGGGGTCAGGTAAGACTCGGGGTGGTTCGGGTTAGGCGTGCAAGGCCGCGTCGGTTGGACCCGACATTTTTGCCTTGGGTTCGTGTGTTTCTTAGGATTGTTAGTGCGACTTTTCCCTAGGGCGGGGGGGGGGGGGGCGGTATTGTGGGTTTGGCTACTTTCTGCATGTCGATTCTTGGGTTGTGGCAGGTGGTGGAGTTTTGGTGGCCTCTGGAGGGGTGGTTTTATGTGGAGAGCTGTAGCCACCGCCTTTTGCCCCGGTTTGGGTTGGCGTGTGTGGGACCCTAGTGCTGCCACTATTTGACCCCTTAGCCCTTTTTGGATCTGATTTTGCTTATGTATTCAGATCCATGTTTTGACCACTGCCATTTACCCACGTGTTAGGTCTGTTAGTCCCTTTCCTGTTTATGCTTTCTTTTTCTTTTGGCATATATGTATATGTCTTGTTGCTGTTGCAGACTCTTTTGGTCGGGCATATTGGTTTTATTGCTCGCACTTGGTGTGCTCAGCTGTGCTTTAGACAGTACTCTTTTCTTACTGTCATCCCCTTTCTTTTGCTTATAGCAGTTGTTGCCGGGATTGGTAAACCCTTCTTATTTGTTCATAAATCTAATGCTCTATATAACTTTTGATTGTTTTCTTGCTGAGGTGTTCTTTTCTTGAATGCCTCAGGTCCAGGTTGTAGCCAGTTCTGCGGCTAGTTCTTTTGGAGGGGCTGGTTGGTGGCCTCTTGGGTAGCTGAGATAGCGGATCCCCGATTTTGTGAGGTAGTTCTTTACCTTTCTGTATAGACATACACACTCACCAGTGGGTTCGTGTCAGGTTGTTGGCGCCCACTGGTGGCTTCTTGCGATGCTGGGTATGAACTTAAACTGCTGTATTTACCTATTTGTGGTTGTTTACTTGCTTCTGGGAAGGATTTATGCTAGGTTGCATGTTAGATATTTTAAACACTAAAAATATTATTATATGTACATCATGCATAACATATTTATAAAACAAAGACACTATATTTTCTTAGCGTAAAAAGACTATCTTTCACAGATATTATATTCATTTTAGAGTCGTGCATACCATAAGTGGCCCCTCGGGGACACTTATGCTCATTTAGAGTGTCAATTTAATTGAACCAAAGTATTTTCTGCTGCGTATAAATATACTTTTATTTATGGACTAGCTGATCCATCGTGCCGAGGGATACGGCCTTTCAACATAACTGGTTTTCCTTCATAATTAATCAACGATTTTCCTTAAAAACAAAGGTCTGGAGTTTTGCCTGAGCGTGTGTAGTTATCCCCTACACGACGTGGCATCACGGCACGTATGTTCTTTTGCTCTGATACGATTTCATCGTTGAGAAAATGCGGGTTGTGACATTTTGGTGTACTCGCAGAGTGAGGAGGATCACTTCAGGCATCTGCACTTGGTATTGGAGATGCTGAGGAGGAATCAATTGTACGCCAAGTTCTCGAAATGCGCGTTTTGTTATCCTCACTGGCATTCCTCGGTCATATAGTCAGTGGAGAGGGCATTGTAGTGGATTCAGCGAAGATTGTTGCGATATGAGAGTGGCCTGCGCTTTCTACGGTAGCGGAGGTCTGGAGTTTTCTGGGGCTTGCCGGCTATTACAGGCGCTTCGTGGAGAACTTCTCACGGATAGTGTTACTTCTCACTACGTTGACGAGGAAGGAGCAGAAGTTCGTTTGGACGCCGGAGTGCGCACGAGCTTTTGAGGAGTTAAAGTGTCGGTTGACCACGACGCCTTTGCTGAGTTCGCCAAGTGGGACCAAAGGCTTTGAAATCTACAACGATGCTTCAGGAAGTGGTTTGGGTTGCGTGCTACTACAACATGGAAGCGTTATAGAGTATGGCTCGAGACAGCTGAAAGTGCACGAGAGGAATTATCCGGTCCATGACTTGGAGTTAGCGGCCGTGATTTTTGCTTTGAAGCTGTGGAGGCACTACTTGTATGGGGTAAGGGTCGATATCTATACCGACCATAAGAGCCTGAAATATTTATTGGATCAAAAAGATCTGAACATGCGGCAGCGTAGATGGATGGAGTTCCTGGGGGACTATACATTGAAGATCCACTACATACCTAGTAAATGCAATGTAGTTGCAGACGCGTTGAGTTGCCGGGCCCCAGCTCAAGCCAATTGGCTGTCGGTCCATGACGAGCGGTTGGTTCGGGAGTTGGAGGCGTTGGAGATCTCTTGCGTAGACAAGCAGTCGAGTGCTGAAGAACTATTAAACTACACGGAAGTTCAGCATAACTGGCTGATCGGATTCAGCAGGCTTTGGAAGTGGATATCAGCATATAACAGCTCATGGTTGAGGCTCTGGATGGGTAAAATTCCCAATACGAGGTTGTGGATGGATTGCTTTGGAAAGACGGTCGTCTGTGCATCTCGAATGTGTGCACTTTGTGGGTGGAACTGTTATACGAGGCGCATCAAACCAAGTACACGATTCACCCGGGGAGCACGAAGATGTACCGCGATGTGAAGAAATTGTTCTGGTGGCTAGGACTGTAGAAGGATGTGGCACTGTACGTGGCGAAGTGTCAGACATGCGCCTTGGTGTAGGCGGAATTCCAAAAGCCGGGAGGATTCTTGAAGTCCTTGCCTATTTCGGAGTGGAAGTTTGACGACATTACTATGGTCTTTGTGCACGGGCTGCCGAGGTCGCAAAAGGGGAACGACGCTATTTGGGTGGTCGTAGATAGTCTAACGAAGGTGTCGCACTTCATTCCGCATAGGAAGGATGATCTGGTTGAGAAATTGGCAAAGTTGTATGTAGACAATATTGTGCGGCTTCATGGTGTGCCCCGCAGCATCGTGAGTGACCGAGATTGGCGGTTCACGTCCAATGATTGGAGGCTGGTGCAGTAGATGTTGGGAACAAAGCTGAGTTTTAACACAGCCTTTCATCCGCAAACGGATGGGTAGACCAAGAGGGTCAATGGTACGATGGAAGACATGCTTCGCATGTGCGTCCTGGATTTCGGAAAATAGTGGGAAGACCACCTATACTTGGTGGAGTTCGTGTACAACAATAGCTACCAGGCAAGCTTACGAATGGCGCCCTTCTAGGCCCTTTATGGTAGAAGATGTCGCACGTCGTTGTCTTGGTTGGAAACGAGTGAGTCAAAGTTGTACAAGCGATAAGAGGTGGAAGACGCTACTTCATTGGTCCGAACCATTTGGGAGAGGTTGCTAATCGCTCAGGACCGCCAGGCTAAGTACTATAATGCCAAGCACAGGAATGTGGAGTTCGCTGTTGGCGATTGGGTGTACTTGAAGATCAAGCCGTTCATGGGTGTCTCGCAGGTGCAGCGCTTAAAGAAGCTAAGCCCGAGGTACCTTGGACCGTTTAAGTTTCTGGAGGGGATTGGCGAAGCAGCGTATTGTTTGAAGCTGTCAGTGGAGCTTAGTGGTCTACACGATGTGTTCTATATTTCGGTACTGCTGAAGGCGGTGCAAGATCCTTCGCATGTAACCGCGGTGGATCAAGTGCTGGTCGATAATGGGTTGACAACAAAGGTCAAGCCCATTCGTATTAAGGACTCAGAGACAAGCGGCTATGCAATAAAGAGATCAGGATGGTCAAGGTCCATTGGGACAATTGCGGTCGGGAAGAGCTCTCTTGGGAGCGAGAGCAGACCATGCTTGAGGAGTACCCGGAGTTGTTTCACTCAGGTACCATTTAATTTTTATGTTTCCTTCCTTTATGTAATTTCGAGGACGAAATTATTTTAAGAGGGAGAGAGTTGTAACGCCCTGAAACTCAAAAGAGCGACGGAAGGCATTTTGAGCCAAGTTTGGAATTTGGCAGGGGGCACACGGCCTGGGACACGGGCGTGTCCCAGGGCTTGTCGTGTTTTCGTCGATGATTTGGCCGAGAGGTCGACGAATTTTGGAGTCGACGATCGTCGAGCAGCTAACACGGCCTAAGACACGGGCGTGTCTCAGGGCGTGTCGAGCTCGTGTCGACGATCTGCCCGGGAAGTCGACATTTTCGCTCGATAATGTGTCGGGACAGGGAACACGGCCTAGGACATGGCCGTGTCCCTGGCCGTGTTGGGGGTGTCGACGAACTGTGCTCGACGAAGTGTCGAGACAATGAACACGGCCTAGAGCCCAGGCGTGTTCGGGTATGACACTTCCGTGTCAAATAGGATACGGGCATGTCCAAGACCCGTGTGAGTCTCGGGTTGGTGTTGGTCTTGTGTTGATGGAGGAACACGCCCGGGAATACGGGCGTGTACTGGATGATACGGGCGTGTCAGGCCAAACACGGGCATATCGGGTGCCCGTGTGTTTTTTCGAGACGCGTCGATTTTGACGGAGAATGGGGGACACGACCCTGGACACGGGCGTGTCGCAGGCCGTGTTCGACCCAGGTTTTGCTTTTCAGCTCCGGATCGTGGCCGTTCATTTCCTTATTTTTGGGATCCAACGGCTGGGGGTTGTTCCTACTGGGATATACCCGGGAATAGGGTTTCAAATCCCTCACTTCTTTCACTTAAGTCTCTTTCTAAAGTCTAAAGAGAGGGGAGAAAAAAGAAGAAGAAAGGAGGCTAAATCCGGTTACCGGCGGAGCTTCGGAGCTCCAAATCGCGAGCCGACTTCGGATCTACGGAGGCAAGGAGATTGTGGTGCTTTTCATCCGCATAGATTTCCATGGCGCCAAGGAAAAGCGCTAGGACAACGATTCTCTACTTGAGCATGTGAATGCTCTCGTTTCCATTGCATAGGAAGCCCGCACTCGCGAGTTTGCGGTGAGTTGAGGCGTTCCTTCGGGTAGACATGAATAGTCTCCGTTGTGTACATGTAGAGTCCGTATTCGAGAATGGACATTGGCATGATGTGTGAATCCTACCCGGACAAGTTGGTCTAGATCGGAGATGTTGCATTGCATAAATGGCCGGATAAGACTCCGTGCGAATGTTTGTTTTTCTTGTTTTCTACGAGGTAGATTGCAACAGGGAGCCTTGGGAATTAACCCCAAGGTGCCCCCGGAAAACTGGACAGATGCGTGATTCTGCCAAACATGGTGGCCTGGGAGCCAACTTGAACATAACTGGGTTATGTGTTGTGTGTAAACAATTTGGGACTCGGGGAGCTAACCCGCGCATATGGCTTGAATTGACATTGCGGTGTGAGCTACGGGTTAAGTGGAACCGTGCCCGGTATATGTCGTTCGGTACAAGCGACCTAAAGCTACGTGGGACTTGACGTTGGCTTAGATAGGAGGTCTCGGGTTGTCTATGGCTTAAATTGACGTGACATCAGCCGGAAGGACCTAAATGCTCATGATATTTGGCCATCCTTATGGCGGTGGTGAGACCGAGATGTCTATGGCTTAAACTGACATGACATTGATCGGTTCATCGAGAATGTGCCCTGAGTGCACGAGGAGTGTGGCCATGAGTGCCTACGCATGTGTTGTTGTGTGATTACACTATACTGCTGGATTATGCTAACAAAGTGTAGGTAAGGAGCATCGCCGCCCCGAGTTGGGGGCGGGATCATTATAATTTGGTCAGCATAGCTGATCGTTTCCTTTGTTTGCTACCGTGCGGTGGATGGTTGCTTGCAGGTGCTGCGGAGCCGAGTGCTAAATAGCGGGCCAAAGCCCAAGTTGCTGAGCTGGCACTCGAAGGCCTAATTTTGAGTGTTTTTTATTATTCATGTATGGCCGGCCCGCGTGCCGAGGTTTGGAAAACATTAATATTCAAGAAAACTATTGTAACGCCTTAAGGCCAGTACTTGTGTATTTGTACGTTCATTCCTGTTGGCTTTGTAGTGGACATTCATGCTAGTAGTATGGTTTTTTTATTTGCAACTCTTATAATTGCTTCCGCTAGAATGACTCTGTGTAGGATGTTGGATATCTGTTGGATGGTTTCCATTGAGTAACCACCCAGTCTGTCTGTGGTATATGACGTCGGGCCCCGACCGGACCTACTACTATATGCTATTCGACGGATAGGGGGTATTACATAAACTACTAGGTGTAACTAACACTAGACAAGAGTAGTCTAATAGGTTAAGACATTGTGGTTCATTCTCACCCGTGATGGGTTTGAGGGATTTGAATAAACGCACAAATGTGCAATCTCACCCGTGAGGGGTTGGAGGTTTTCAGGACGGTTTGGTCCTGCGACCTGGAGGCTCTGGTTGGAATATCTTGTATGTGCATAAACTTGTGGCGGGTCATGCGGTACTGGGCCAATCGTCAGACCGATGGCAGTACGGTGGCTCTGGCGAGGTGTGATGGTTTGAGGGGCCAGTGGGTTGTTTTACGCTGCGGTCTGGAGGACGATCCCCGAAAACGCACACTCGACCAAAAGGACTGGTGGGTAGCCAGCAAATTGTACGCAGAGACTCTAGAGTGTACCTAGGATGTGTATAGAGGCGTGTGGGAGGTCTAGGCCTGGTAGTGTGATACCCGCCTAGGAGTGGAAACGCCCGCTCCACTACTTCCGTAGCCACAACAGTGGTACCAGAGAGTGATGCTAGCTCTAAAAAGTGGGGACTAAAGGTCTGTGGTCACAGAGTCGTGTGTGTGAGTTGCACGTGCATGAACCATAATACACATGCATATCATTCATTCATAACTAGGTCATACACACCATGGATCCTTATCATATAAATTAGTATGGGTCTTTTATATGATAAGTTATATTTCTAGAAAACTTAACTTATAAGTTTGTATGGGCATTCATATAAGTTAAGGTACTTCTGTGATGCTAGTAGTAGCTTATTACATTTGCTGTCTTTACTTAGCTTTCCTGAAGTACTTGTCTATTTACTGCACTTTACATGTTCCTGTACAGTTCTTTTACTTTCCTGCACTATATATAAAGAATTTCTAGAATAGAGATGTTGATGTATATATACTTGTTAGTATACTTCCATTGTCACCTGCTCCCTTATTTTACCCCTTGTTGTCCTCCGCTTCATCCTCCCTCCCGGTGCCTAGGAGTTACGGGGCGAGGTGCGGAGGAAACGACTTAGTCTTTTGACTAACGGTCAGCGTGACCAATCTTTTTAGGAGCTCGAGGAGATGGTGCACCAGCAAGACTAGGTGGCAGGACGTGAGGAGCTGATACCACCACCGCCTACTACTACTACTGTAGTACGACGTCAGGTAAGACCCCTGAAAACCTGACTAGAACTGAAAGATTAGATCTTGAATATTCTTAGAGAACACGACAAATCTTGAAACTTTGAAGACTTAGATCTTGAATCTCGATTTGACTAGAACTAAAAGAGTAGAGATCTTCAGAAAACAATGATCTAGTCGAATCGGAAGATGAAGATCGAATCATGCACTTTGCTTTTGCCAGCCTATCGGATGTCTCGAACAGTATGGGAGTCGACAATTTTCATTTTTGGAATATCTTGTGATTTGAAATATTTTGACAATTATCACGATTAGCAAGATTAGTGTTGATGAAAAATCCACCCTAAGTATTTATATGCATCCTCAATAGTAACAGCTATAAAAGAAATTCTAAAACGAGACTTATGAAATTATTGTGCATGTGTTGGGTCTATTGATCCCAATGTCTCAGATTTGTAATAAGTCAAAATGGTCAATGACATACACACATAATGTATTTGAAATGGGTTTTAGTTCATGCATGCAGGTTATCCTTGATTGGACAGGTGAATAATGGGAGTATGTTGGAAGTCAGATAATTTGACTAAGGCAAAAGCGTTGAGACCACTGAGATTTTTTGTGTCTATTAATCCCAATATCCTAGATTTTTGAACAAAGAGAGTATGCTGGAAGTCAGATAATTTGACTAAGGCAAAAGCATTGAGACCACGGAGACAGCTGAGATAGCTGAGAAAAATGTCTCAGCATAACCGCTGAGACAAAGTAAGAAGAAATTCTCTAAGTCGAGAAGCGTTTAGTGAAGCAACTTCACTCAACCCTTCTAATGAAGAAGAAGGCGTTGAAAGCGTCGAGACAGTTAAGAAGAAATCGCTGAGACAGGAGATAGTCTCAGCTGTGTAGAAGTAGGCGTTGAAAGAGTTGAGACAGTTGAGAAGAAACCGCTGAGACAGGAGATAGTCTCAGCTGTGAAAAAGAAACCACTGAGACTTGCGAAGGAACCGCAGAGATAAATCCATTGAAATTTCTCTAAGTCCAGGAGCATTGAGTGAGGAAGGTTCACTCAACACTTTTAATGAAGAGCCAAGTCAGCTGGAATTGAGTCACTTAACATCACTCAATGCTTAATGAGTTCTAGAATTTTTCTGAGTCCAAAAAGTGATGACCACTGCTGACGTCACCAGAAGTCAACAAAGTCAGAGTAGTTTGTACCGTTTTGGGAAAAGCTACAACAATACTGGTTGACCCCTTCTGACGTCACTAGAAGTCAAGAAAGTCAAAAGAGTTCATGTCGTTGCGGGAAATCTATAGTAGCGTCAAAAGCTACTATTTATCCTTTTCTGAGGGAGGTGGCGCTCACCATCCTTGGCTGGGCCCGCACTCAAATTGTGTCGTTGATTCAAATCAAAAGATATAAAACGAAGAGAGAAACAGGGAATTAGGGTTAATAACCACAAATGAAGAAATACAAAAAATAGAGGCGGCTGGACTTCATCTTCTCCGACAAGCTTGAAAGTCAAGTCCAGCAGTGCAAACCAGCAATGCAAAGAAAGGTGGCTGAAGCTTTTTTGAAGTTCAGCAATTTAGTTCATTGTAGAATAAGGCAGCTGATTCATCTAATCAGCAAGGAGACAGCTGTGTGAAGGGCCATCAGCCTTCAACAGCAGATAGCTGCTCTTTAGTGTAACAAAGATGCATTTGTTGTACAAGAAGACTAATTCCTTCTACAACAAGAAGTCTGGACTGATATCTGCTCAGTCCAGCAAGGTAGACTCGGAGATTTATCTCTGAGTCAGTGGTTTAAATTTATCACAACTTCTTGTTTAAATTCAAGTAGGATTCAGCTTTTCTGAATCTGAGCTGTAGGGCCCTTTGGCCTGAGTTGTAGGTGACTTTGTAACACCCCCTATCCGTCACATAGCATATAGCAGTAGGTCCGGCCGGGGCCCGACGCCGTATGCCACAGACAGACCGGGTGGTTACTCATGGAAACCATCCAACCAATCAACGTCCTACACAGAGCATTCTATCGGAAGCAGTTTATAAAGGTGCAAATAAGAACCCAGCACTAAAGCACCAACGTCCACTAATCCAAAATAGGAATGTTATACAAATACCAAAAGTAGCCTTAAGGCCTTACAAAATGTTTCACTTGATATTACATGATTTACAAACCATGGCACGCAGGCCGGTCATACATGAATAAAACAATAAACACTTCCATTTGGGCCTTCGAGGGCCGGCTTCGCAAAAAGGGCTTTAGCCCGCTATTGACCGCTTGGTCCTGCAGCACCTGCAAGCAACAAACCACCGCACGGTGACAAAACAAGGCAACGGTCAGCAATGCTGACCAAATTATAATGATCCCGCCCCCAACTCGGGGCGCCGATGCTCCTTCCCTGCATTTCATTAGCATAAGCGAGCAATATATATATATAGCCATTTCATCACATACGTTGGCTCGCACGGCCACACGCCCTGTGATCTCAGGGCACATTCTCGGTGAACCGGTCGATGTCATGTCAATTAAAGCCATAGACATTCCAGACTCACCACCGCCACTTTGACGGCCAGAACTATGAGCATTTTGTCTTCCTGGCCTGGGTCACGACAATTTAAGCCATTGACCGCCGAAGACCCTAATCTATGCCAACGGCAAGTGCCACGTGCCTTTAGTTCTCTTTAACCGAATGACATAGAACGGGTACGGTTCCATCTAACTCGTGCGCACCTCGTAACGACAATTTAAGTCATTTGCGTGGGTGAAACTTCCACCGAGTCCCATTTCCATCACAATTCACATAACCCAGTTATGTTCAAGTTGGCTCTCAGGCCACCAAGTTGGCAGGATCTCGTATCCGCCCAGTTTTCCGGGTGCACCTTTGGGTTAGTCCCCAAGGCTCCCTGCTGCAATCTACCGCGTAGAAACCCGAAAAACAATCAATAGCACGGAGTCTTCTCCGGCATTTATGCAATGCAACATCACCGATCCAGACCAACATGTCTGGGTAGGCTTCACACATCATGCCTATGTCCGTTCTCTCTTACGGACTCTAAACAATGGGGACTTCACATATCTACCCGAAGGAACGCCTCCAACTCTCCGCAAACTCGCGAGAGCGGGCTTCCTATGCAAAGAAGGAGAGCTACTCATGCTCAAGAAGAGAATCATTACCCTAGCGTTCCTCTTTGGCACCATTGAAAAGTAAATGGATGAAAAGCACCACACTAGCTTTGCCTCCGTGGATCTGGAGTCGGCTCGCGATTCGGAGCTTCGAAGCTCCTCCAATGGCCGGATCTAGCTCCTTATTCCTTCCTTGGCTCTCCTCTCACTCTAAGGTTTTAGAAAGATGATAACTTATGAAAAGCGAGGGTTTCTAAGTCCAATCCCGGGTATATCCCTTCAGGAACAACCCCCAGCCGTTGGATCATCAATTAAAGAAATGAATGGCTTTGATTCGGGGCTGAAATGCCCAATCTGGACCGAACACGGCCTGGCACACGCCCGCGTCCAGGGTCGTGTGCCCCATTCGCCGTCAAAATCAAATCGCCTGGAACAACACACGGGTATCGAACACGCCCGTGTTCGACATGACACGCCCGTGTTCCACCTGACACGGCCGTGTACCCCCATCATTTTTCCCCGAAAATAACCCGAGCACTGCACGGGTTCTAGGACACGCCCGTGTCCTTGCCCGTGTCACCTCGACACGCCTGGGCTCCAGGCCGTGTACACGGTCTCGACACTCGACACTTCGTCGAGCGAAGATCGTCGACCTGATGACACGGCCTTAGACATGCCCGTGTCCTAGGCCGTGTGCCTTGTCTCGACACTATGTCGATACCAAAGCATCGACTTCCCGGGATGAGTGTCGACACGGGTTGACATGCCCTACGACACACCCGTGTCGCAGGCCGTGTGCCATGTCTCGACACTTCATCGAACGCAGAGTGTCGACTTCGCGGCTAAGTGTCGACACGGGTCGACACGCCCTGGGACACGCCCGTGTCCAAGGCCGTGTGCCTGCAGCCAGAACCCAAAACTGGCCCAAAATGTCCCTCGTCGCTCTTTTGAGTTTCAGGGCGTTACAACTCTCCCCCTCTTAAAAGAATTTCATCCTCGAAATTATATAAAGGAAAGACATGTACAAAACCAAAATTTGTACCTGAGCGGAACAACTCCGGATACTCGTCAAGCATAGTCTGCTCTCGCTCCCAAGAGAGCTCCTCACGACCACAATTGTCCCACCGGACCTTGACCATCCTGATCTATTTATTGCGTAGCCGCTTGACCTCCGAGTCCTCAATCCGCACGGGCTTGTCCTTTGTCGTCAGCCCACTATCCACCGGCACTTGATCAACCGCGATCACTTGCGTAGGCTCTTGCACCGCCTTCCGTAGTACCGAAATATGGAATACATCGTGTAAACCATTAAGCTCCACTGAAAGCTTCAACCGATAGGCTGCTTCACCAACTCGCTCCAGAACCTCAAACGGTCCAAGGTACCTCGGGCTTAGCTTTTTCAATCGCCGCACCCGCGAGACACCCTTGAACGGCTTGATCTTTAAGTATACATAATCGCCCACAGCGAACTCCACGTTCCTGTGCTTGGCATTATAGTACTTTGCTTGCCGGTCCTGAGCAATAAGCAACCTCTCCCGAATGGTTCTCACCAAAGAAGTAGCATCCTCCACTTCCGATCGCTTATACAACTTTGACTCACCCGTTTCTAACAGAGACAACGGTGTGCGACATTTTCTACCATATAGGGCCTCGAAGGGCGCCATTTGAATACTCGCTTGGTAGCTGTTGTTGTATGCGAACTCCACCAAATAAAGGTGGTCTTCCCATTGCTTTCCAAAATCCAAGACACACATGCGAAGCATGTCTTCCATGGTTCTATTGACCCTCTCGGTCTGCCCATCCGTTTGCGGATAGAAAGCTGTGATGAATCTCAACTTTGTTCCCAACATTTGTTGCACTAGCCTCCAATCGTTGGACGTGAACCGCCCATCTCGGTCACTCACGATGCTGCGGGGCACACCATGAAGCCGTACTATGTTATCCACATAAAGCTTTGCCAACTTCTCCACCGGATCATCCTTCCTATGCGGAAAAAAATGTGACACCTTCGTTAATCGATAAACAACCACCCAAATGGCGTCATTCCCCTTTTGCGACCTTGGCAAACCGTGTACAAAGTCCATAGAGATGTCGTCAAATTTCCACTCCGGAATAGGCAAGGACTTAAGAAATCCTCCCGGCTTTTGGCACTCTGATAATACGGTTTGCAGTCAATTTTATTAGGATATTTTCGGGGTTTTAAAGCAAATCATGTCTTGTAAAGTAATTATTTTGATTCCCCTTTGTATATATTTTTGTCGCTAATGCTTTTTTTCTGCTTTTTGCAGGTTTTCACGGCTTTCAGCCGAATTTTGCTGTGACACGCCCCAAGGTCACGCCCTACCAGGGCGTGTACCTAGGGCGTGTACCCAGAGGAATGAAGCAAATTGGTCTGAAACTACATTCCGTGGAAACTTAGTGTTCACGCCCTCTGTCACGCCCGTGTCACATCCGACACGGGCGTGTTCTAGAGGCGTGTCCCCAGGTTCCGAGGAATCGCCGCAGCGCGCTCGTTTTTCCCGCTCCACCGTCGTACCGAAAGTGTCACGCCCCAGGGTCACGCCTGACCCGGGCGTGACATATGGGCGTGTACTTCAGCAATTCCGCCCGTCACCTCCAGCATTCAAGTTCAGCTCAACAAAGTCACGCCGCAAAGAACACGCCCCAGGTACACGCCCCACCAGGGCGTGACTTGTGGGCGTGTACCTCAACTACTTCGTCAGAATTCAATTCCAGCCCGAAAAAGTCGCGCCGAATGTGTCACGCCCCAGGGTCACGCCCGACCAGGGCGTGACAGGGGGGCGTGACCCGACCTGAAAAATTCTATAAATAGAGCCCAACTCTAAGGTTTCAGGGACACTTTTTGCTTTGAGAGGGGAGGTTCTGCCCTTTGTATTCTTGAAGTTTTTAAGCATGTCTTTCCATTTTTAGTCTTAGCTCTAGCTTTATGCTTTCCCTGTATTAGTTCCTAGCTTCGTTCTGTAGTATAATGATAATGATAGTGTAGTTTACCTTTCCATGCACTTGTAATCTCTAGTTTTCAAGCTGTAAGATCTCTGTTTCCATTAATAAAAAGTGTTGTTTTCTTTTACGTTTCTGCTCTGTTTTCATTCTCTTCTTCTACTCATCCCCCCTCTTCCACCTCACCATGATTAACTAATCCTCCATGTACTCGATCTTAATGATCCGAGGTTCGAGTGATTAGGTTATGATGCTTTGAATCTTACCATTTCTTTTTAGGGTTTAGCCTTGAATTACTCTTGATTTATCACGGGTTGGAGGTATATCATCGATATATACTCTCCACCTTTGCTTTCATTCTGGGCTAGCCGAGAGGCCGAAAGTTTGAAATGAGCACCCAAGAGTAAAGGAAGTTGTTCGCACCCCTCGAGAGAGGCAGACGTTCAAATCTCCCGGATTGGAGTAAAATCCAATAGCGGGGTTCACCGAGTATAGCGAGTTTTAGGCCTCCGATTTAGGCGAGAGTCGGTCGGACTTTCCTAAACTCAGTTAGGCATGGCCTTCGAGAGAAGCGTGTCAATATTCATGGAACCTCCACGGTCAAGGACCTTTACCCTAATTAGCTTAGGTTTATTTATCGTATTTTTCTAACCACTCTTGCCGAGGTGATTTCTGATCGAGTGCATTTTCCCCTTCATCGTTACTAAGCTTAAGTTAATCGCTCTTTTAGCTCTCTTTAACTTTTCATGCAAGTAGCTCTCTTTCATTGCAAGTAGTTCTCTTCCTTTAGCACGTTTAGCTTTCTTCTAAAAAACTTAATTTTTCCGTCGATAAAATAATAGATTTCGTGTGAGTAAGCTTACTCAACTGTTCCCGGATTTCAATACGACACTTGTGTCCCCTAGCTGCATTTCGATAGGTATACTTGCCTTGTTGAATTGTTAGTTTGGTTATTTTCTCCTTGCAGATATCTAAGAGACAATCAAGTTTTTGGCGCCGTTGCCGGGGACGCAACGCTCGTTGATAAATTGAAAACGCGAATATATTACTTTTATCACTTCTCTTTCTCACCCTCCTTAAAATTTTTCCGCCTACTCACTTGAGTTAAATGGCTGGATTTTCTTTAAGCAAGTGTGCGTATTTTTAATTTTTCCGCCTACTCACTTGAGTTAATTGGCTGGATTTTCTTTAAGCAAGTGTGCGTATTTTATTTTTCCGCCTACTCACTTGAGTTAATTGGCAGACTTTATTTCAGTAGAGTGTGTTTACTTTCTGTAGAGTGGGTGTGTTTTAATTTTCTGTCGAGTGCGTGAGTGTAGCTTTTACTTTCCGCCTACTCACTCGGAGTTAAATGGCTGGATTTTAATTACCGCCCACTTAATAGAAACCCACATCACAAATTTTTCTACACCACCTAACTCTCTCGAAAAGGGCAAAGTGGCTCTAAATGCCACTATCTTGTCTAGTACCTTGCGAACCCTTCACCGGGTAGCCCTTGGGAAGTTCGGGAGTTAAAACATAAAAAATTCTATTTCAAAAAAAAAAATTTCGATCTTCATTTGCTCTTTTATTTTCTAGTCTTTCTTCTCCTCTCTTCTTCTAGTGTATGACCCGCGGAAGTCCGTCGGTTACTTTGGACCTGGACCACGAAATTGAGCGTACTCTTCGGAGAAGATCGCGATTTCAAGGCCCTACTACCCAAGTGCCGGTTGAGGATTCTGAGTCATTTTCTACCTTAAGAATGGCAGAACCCAACATGGAGGAAGCCGTGCAAAGGCCTATGTCCTATTATGCACGACCGAATCTCGAGGGTACAGAATCCAGTATAGTTCGCCCTGCAATAAATAATAATAATTTCGAACTGAAGCCTTGCATAATTCAAATGGTGCAGCAGTATGTGCAATTTGACGGGCTTCAAGATGAAGACCCGAACGCACACATAGCCAGCTTTCTTGAAATTTGTGACACCTTCAAGATAAATGGTGTCACAAATGATGCTATTAGGCTAAGATTATTTCCTTTCTCTCTTAGAATTAAGGCTAAGCAGTGGTTGAACACCCTTCCTAAAAATAGCATAACTACTTGGACGCAATTAACTGAAAACTTTTTGGCCAAGTATTTTCCGCCTGCTAAAACTGCAAAACTTAGGAATGACATTTCTGCCTTTGGACAAATAGACTCTGAGACCCTTTACGAAACCTGGGAAAGATTTAAAGAATTATTAAGATGATGCCCACATCACGCTCTGCCTGTATGGTTGCAGGTGCAGACGTTTTATAATGGGCTAAATCAAAGCACGAAGCAAATGATAGACGCAGCTTCTGGCGGTACTTTAAACCATAAGACCCCGGAAGCAGCTCTTGAGCTGTTTGAAGACATGACCATGAACACTTACCAGTGGAATGTGCCTAGGTCCCGCCCAAACAAACCTGCAGGTCTCTTTGAAGTGGACAACGTCTCACAACTCGCACTGCAAGTTGAAATATTAAGCAAAAAAATTACGGAGATGACTGCTGCCTCCGCCCCTCAGGTATGGGAATCTGCAACTCCTCCCGTTGAACATTTGGATTATGTAAATAATATGTCTCAAACTGCTTTTAATAATTTTTCCGCTGCGAATTATCATCCTCCTGGTTTTAATTTTTCGAATAGTTATAATCCTGCGTTAAGAAATCATCCGAATTTTTCGTGGGGCAATCCATCAAATGTTGTGCGCCCGCCACCGCAAAGTGATTTTTCTGCACCACCACCACCTCCTCAAAGTTTTCCAAAACCTCCAAATTTGGAGGAAGTGTTTTCAAAATACATGAATGCTAATGACACTACGATTAGGACCTTAACCGGAAGTGTTAAAAATTTAGAAAATCAGGTAGGATAGCTCGCTAAAATGATTTCTAAGCGACCCGTAGGGTCTCTTCCTTCGAATACTGAGCCCAACCCGAGAGAACAAGCGAAAGCTATAACTCTTCGGAGTGGGAAGAAAGTTCCCGGCACGATAAGTGAAGAGCCCGAGGCAATTTCCGCTTCTGCTTTAAAAAATCAAAGCTCCGTTCCCGTTTTAAAAATTCCACCCTCTGCCGAAGAAATTATCACTCTTATTTTAGAAAAACAACTCACTCCACTACCCACCTTTAAAAATAATCCATCCCCGCCATACCCTTCCGAACTTAATAAACAACGACAGGATGATCAATACACCCGTTTTTTAGAAATGTTCAAACAAATCCACATAAATCTGCCTTTCCACGAAACCATATCCCAGATGCCTAAGTACGCAAAATACCTTAAGGATCTCCTAACCAACAAGAAGAAGTTAGAGAACCTTTCTCATGTCACGTTAAATGCCGAGTGCTCGGCGGTTTTGACAAACGGATTACCGAAGAAAATCAGTGACCCGGGTAATTTCTCTATCCCGTGTGTCTTTGGTGATCTCTTTGTCAAACACGCTTTAGCCGACTTAGGTGCGAGTATTAATCTTATGCCCCTATCGTTGTTTAAAAAGTTAGGAATTGGTAGTCTCAACCCCACACGCATGAGTATCCAGCTCGCCGACAGATCAGTCAAATACCCGTTAGGAATAGTGGAGGACGTCCTAGTCAAAGTTGACAAGTTCATCTTCCCGGTGGACTTTGTCATTTTGGACATCGAAGAAGACGTCGAGGTTCCCCTGATCCTTGGCCGACCCTTCCTTGCCACCTCCCGAGCTATCATTGACGTCAGCAATGGTAAGCTCTTCCTTCGAGTGGGCGACGATGAGGTAACTTTCTCTATCACCCCCTCGATGAAGAACACACTAGCTAATGATGACTCCTGTTTTTTCATGGATACCGTAAGTGAAGAATCCTTCTCTCACACCTCTGATTTTGAAGAAGAATTTTCCAATTTTTGTTCCTCTCCTACTCCTCCAACTGAATCTCTACACCTAAGTGAAGAATCCTCCACTCGCCTTTCTGATTTTGAAAAAGAATTTTTTGATTTCTGTTCCTCTTCTACTTTTCCAACTGAATCGCTGCACGAAGCCGCCATGGCCGCTAGCAACACCCCTTTTAATTTTACATATAAAAAAGTGTACGAGGACATAGTTTTTGAAAAAGAACAAATTTCCAAAACCTCGTATGATGACCCCCCTACCTTGGAACTGAAAGAACTACCAGAGCACCTTCGATACGCTTTCTTAGAAAAGGACTCCAAGCTGCCTGTCATAATTTCGGCCTACCTCTCGGATGCACAAAAGGATAAACTTCTTTCAATTTTACAAAAGCATCGCCAAGCTATTGCTTGGCAGATATCTGATATCAAGGGCATAAGCCCATCTTTCTGCACTCATAAAATCTTAATGGAAGATAATTCACGTAACTCTATACAACCTCAGCGCCGAATAAACCCAAACATGAAAGACGTAGTTAAGGGCGAGGTTATGAAATTGTTAGACGCAGGAATTATCTATCCTATATCCGACAGTAAGTGGGTTAGCCCAGTACAGGTAGTACCAAAGAAGGGAGGGATAACGGTCGTAAGTAATGAAAATAATGAATTAATCTCGACTCGGACGGTGACCGGATGGCGAATGTGTATAGATTACCGTAAGTTGAATGACGCCACCCGCAAGGATCACTTCCCCTTGCCGTTCATTGATCAGATTTTAGAACGACTTTCCGAACATAGCTTTTATTGTTTTCTCGATGGCCTCTCGGGGTATCTTCAAATCCCCATCTCCCCCGAGGACCAGGAGAAAACTACGTTTACTTGTCCCTTCGGCACCTTCGCCTACCGAAGAATGCCGTTTGGATTGTGCAATGCGCCGGCTACATTCCAACGATGTATGCTCGCCATCTTTGACAAGTACGTAGAAAGCATTATGGGAGTTTTCATGGATGATTTCTCCGTGTTCGGGAATTCCTTCGATAGTTGCTTAGAGAACCTTGAAAATGTCTTAGAGCGATGCGAAGAAACTAACCTCGCCCTAAATTGGGAAAAATGTCATTTTATGGTAAGGGAAGGGTTAGTTTTGGGACATAAATTTTCTGAAAGGGGTATTGAAGTAGACGTTGCGAAAATAGAAGTTATCGAGAAGCTGCCGCCACCTACGAACATAAAAGCTATAAGAAGTTTCCTGGGTCATGCGGGTTTCTACCGCCGCTTCATAAAGGACTTTTCCAAAATCACCAAGCCCATTACCCATCTCTTAGAAAAAGACGCCCCATTCATCTTTGATGACCTCTGTCTAGCTGCCTTCAATTTAATAAAAGAAAAATTAGTTAATGCCCCAATCATGATAGCTCCGGTGTGGGATCTTCCATTTGAAATAATGTGTGATGCGAGTAGTTATGCGGTGGGAGCCGTACTAGGTCAACGTATTTCCAAAAACTTCCACTCCATTTATTACGCTAGTAAAACACTCACATCTGTACAGGAAAATTACACCACAACCGAGAAGGAGCTCTTAGATGTAGTATTCGCTTTTGACAAATTTTGCCCTTATATTACTCTTTCGAAAATTATTATTTTTACGGACCACTCGGCCCTCAAATATCTTCTCTCTAAAACGGATGCCAATCCTCGCTTGATTCGCTGGGTCTTACTCCTCCAGGAGTTTGACTTAGAGATCCGTGATAAGCGAGGTGCCGAGAACTTGGCCGCCGACCACCTTTCGCGCCTAGACAACCCGTTTATAGAATAATTAGACGAAAATTCTTTTCATTACTATTTCCCTGATGAGAAGCTGTTCATAATTAACACATCTACTTCTCCTTGGTTTGCCCGCATCGCCAACTATCTAGTGGCCCGTGTGCTCCCAAAAGAGTTTTCTTCTCAGCAAAAGAAGAAATTCTTTTCTGAGCTGAAAAACTATTTTTGGGAGGACCCGCATCTTTTCAGAATTTGTGCCGACCAAGTGATCAGGAGGTGTGTTTCTTTTGATGAAGGATTAGATATTATTAAACATTTGCATGAAGGACCGACAGGTGGGCACTATCAAGCTGCTCGCACCGCTCACAAAGTGTTAAGCGCGGGTTTTTACTGGCCCACCCTGTTTAAAGACGCGCATGCCTTTGTGAGTAGGTTTGATAGTTGCCAACGGTCGGGGAATATTTCGAATAAAAATGAAATGCCACAAAATTATTTCCTAGAGTGCGAAGTTTTCGACCTCTGGGGGATTGATTTTGTCGGCCCTTTTCCTTCTAGCTTCGGGAATAAGTACATTTTAGTTGCCGTTGATTATGTTTCGCGTTGGGCCGAAGCCCAAGCTCTTCCTACGAATGACGCCCGAGTCGTAGTTAATTTCCTCAAAAAATTATTTTCTCGTTTCGGTACACCGCGCGCTATCATTAGTGATAGGGGTTCCCATTTTTGTAACGCACAATTTTCAAAAATCCTAACTAAATATGGCATTACTCATAAGCTTTTCACTGCCTACCACCCCCAAACTAACGGACAAGTCGAAGTAGTCAATAGAGAAATAAAAAGAATTTTAGAAAAGACTGTTTCAACATCTAGAAAAGACTGGTCAGCCAAATTAGACGATGCTCTATGGGCCTACCGAACAGCGTACAAAACCGCCCTCGAATGTATGCCATATCGGTTGGTTTATGGAAAATCGTGTCATTTACCCGTAGAGTTAGAGCACCGCGCCTTTTGGGACTTATGATTTTTAAACTTCGATCCCCACTCCGTCGGCGATTTTAGAAAATTTCAACTTAACGAACTCGATGAGTGGCGCTCTTACGCGTATGAAAATAACAGACTTTATAAAGAGCGGACGAAGCGTTTACACGATCGACATCTTAGGCACCCAAAAATCTTTAAGCCAGGCAACCAAGTGCTTCTTTATAATTCTCGTTTACGTTTATTCCCGGGTAAATTAAAATCACGTTGGTCTGGGCCTTTTACTGTTTTAGAAGTCTTTTCTTATGGTACTGTTTTAATTTCTCACCCTAATAAGGGTACTTTCAAAGTGAATGGTCAGCGTCTTAAACTGTATTTCTGTGATGATGTCAGTCTCAACCCTGTTAACTCTATCTTTCCGGTCCTGACATTTGATTAATCTGAACTTTATTTTTCTCATAAACTTTGAACTTCATTCGAACTTTATTTTTAAAAATATTTGGGACACTCTTATTTTGATGCGTCGAGCTCAAACGACGCTTTAAACAAAGGGCGCTCTTGGGAGGCAACCCAAGTTATCTTTTTCTGTTTTCTTTATTTTACACTTTTTGCCCCGAATGGCTCCGACAAGCTGAAACTTCTGCGATCGCCTGCTCCAACAGTTCTGATTCCATGACAAAGTCCACCAGACAACGTTTCCTGAAGATCCACAGCACACGCATGGAGGAGCGGCATCACTCAACTTTCCCTGCCACATAAAACCGGGGAAGTACCTGTTTTTCAATTCTGTCTTTCCTTTCTGTACTTTACTTTTCTCTCGTTCTCCGACCTCCTTCTCCATTGAGGACAATGTAGATTTTAAGCTTGGGGGAGGACTTCCTCCTTCTTTTTGTTTTTTTTGTAAATATCCAAATAAATCCAAAAAAAAAATTCAAAAAAAAATTATATAGCTCTATTTTGGTATTTCAATAAGTACCCCATGTTTATGTTTTGTTTTTCTCAAACTTCTTTATAAACAACGTAGTTAATTATAATTTTTCTAATCATTCTTTTTAATCATATTTCACAAGTAAAATGTTGGCCATGCTGTGTTTCTAATTCACGGTAGCATGTTAAGGTAAAATATTTCTCTAAAACGTGCATTTCTATTATGGTTTTCCGTTCTTTATTTTCTTTACTTTCTCTAAAAATTTATCATCCATTATTTTCCTTTTTGTCTTTAGATAATTTTTGTAAGAACAAATTTTGAATAACGTAGTAGATATGAACGATCCAAGTCACATATTATTTTTATTTTCAAGATAATTTCATCAATCTTCTTTTATTATCTCGAACTTGCTTTTTGAAATTTATCAACTCTATGTTTTAAATAAATTAAAAAAAAAGCGTGAAAATGATTTAGGCCATTTTTGTTTACGTTTGAGCTTTCCTGCCAACCTAAAATCTTTTACCACTAGTTAGCCGCTTTTGAGCCTTTTTTCCAAATTCATTTGATAACTCCACACAGCATTTCATTTTCACCAAAGCCCAAATTCCTACCTATCTAATCACGCTAATTTTTTTGATAGGAAATTTTGTGTTATCTTTGGAGAAATTATTGAAAAAAGTGTACTCAAAAGCAATGTATTGAAAAAAAAACAAAAAAGAGAAAAAATGAATGAAAATAATAATTAAAAAGGAGATAAATAATCATAAAGAAAAAAATAAATTTATTTATACATATTTTGTTTAAAATAAATTTTTTTTTTTGAAACTCGTTGTTTTGGTTTAGTGTGATTTTTAAGCCTCCATGTTTATATTTGAATTCCACTCATATTCATATTCCTAAACTAAACGTTTCGGTCCTATTAAGTCCTTTTGATTCACGCCCTTTTTTTAATTTTATTTAACAACTAAGAAAAGAAGAAAAGTAAATCAGTTTTAGTTTTGGATTTAAACTTATATTTTTGTTATTTAATTGATATAATGATAATGCGTTGCTTGGATCTAGTAATAACTCAATACGTTCTTTTCATTTTCATTGCCTTGCTTAAATCTATTTAAAGAATTTCGTCAAAATTCTGGATGATTTATTTTTATTAAGTAAAGTTTATAAAAGTTAAACCATAACTAAATAATTGTTTTAGATTTACGTTTTACATTCTCCCTGCCAAGAATTTCGCATAGTACTTGTGTAAGTATGATTAAAACTTTTTGAATTAGTCACTTTTATGATTAGCTAGTCTTTGTATCTTTGCTTGGGGACAAGCAAAACTTAAGCTTGGGGGAATTTGATAATACGGTTTGCAGTCAATTTTATTAGGATATTTTCGGGGTTTTAAAGCAAATCATGTCTTGTAAAGTACTTATTTTGATTCCCCTTTGTATATATTTTTGTCGCTAATGCTTTTTTTCTGCTTTTTGCAGGTTTTTACGGCTTTCAGCCGAATTTTGCTGTGACACGCCCCAAGGTCACGCCCTACCAGGGCGTGTACCTAGGGCGTGTACCCAGAGGAATGAACCAATTGGTCCGAAACTGCATTCCGTGGAAACTTAGTGTTCACGCCCTCTGTCACGCACGTGTCACATCCGACACGGGCGTGTTCTAGAGGCGTGTCCCCAGGTTCCGAGGAATCGCCGCAGCGCGCTCGTTTTTCCCGCTCCACCGTCGCACCGAAAGTGTCACGCCCCAGGGTCACGCCTGACCCGGGCGTGACATATGGGCGTGTACTTCAGCAATTCTGCCCGTCACCTCCAGCATTCAAGTTCAGCTCAATAAAGTCACGCCGCAAAGAACACGCCCCAGGTACACGCCCCACCAGGGCGTGACTTGTGGGCGTGTACCTCAACTACTTCGTCAGAATTCAATTCTAGCACGAAAAAGTCGCGCCGAATGTGTCACGCCACAGGGTCACGCCCGACCAGGGCGTGACAGGGGGGCGTGACCCGACCCGAAAAATTCTATAAATAGAGCCCAACTCTAAGGGTTCAGGGACACTTTTTGCTTTGAGAGGGGAGGTTCTGCCCTTTGTATTCTTGAACTTTTTAAGCATGTCTTTCCATTTTTAGTTCTTAGCTCTAACTTTATGCTTTCCCTGTATTAGTTCCTAGCTTCGTTCTGTAGTATAATGATAATGATAGTGTAGTTTACCTTTCCATGCACTTGTAATCTCTAGTTTTCAAGCTGTAAGATCTCTGTTTCCATTAATAAAAAGTGTTGTTTTCTTTTACGTTTCTGCTCTGTTTTCATTTTCTTCTTCTACTCATCCCCCCTCTTCCACCTCACCATGATTAACTAATCCTCCATGTACTCGATCTTAATGATCCGAGGTTCGAGTGATTAGGTTATGATGCTTTGAATCTTACCTTTTCTTTTTAGGGTTTAGCCTTGAATTACTCTTGATTTATCACGGGTTGGAGGTATATCATCGATATATACTCTCCACCTTTGCTTTCATTCTGGGCTAGCCGAGAGGCCGAAAGTTTGAAATGAGCACTCAAGAGTAAAGGAAGTTGTTCGCACCCCTCGAGAGAGGCAGACGTTCAAATCTCCTGGATTGGAGTAAAATCCAATAGCGGGGTTCACCGCTTAAAGCGAGTTTTAGGCCTCCGATTTAGGCGAGAGTCAATCGGACTTTCCTAAACTCAGTTAGGCACGGCCTTCGAGAGAAGCGTGTCAATATTCATGGAACCTCCACGGTCAAGGACCTTTACCCTAATTAGCTTAGGTTTATTTATCGTATTTTTCTAACCACTCTTGCCGAGGTGATTTCTGATCGAGTGCATTTTCCCCTTCATCGTTACTAAGCTTAAGTTAATCGTTCTTTTAGCTCTCTTTAACTTTTCATGCAAGTAGCTTTCTTTCATTGCAAGTAGTTCTCTTCCTTTAGCACGTTTAGCTTTCTTCTAAAAAACTTAATTTTTCCGTCGATAAAATAATAGATTTCGTGTGAGTAAGCTTACTCAACTGTTCCCGGATTTCAATACGACACTTGTGTCCCCTAGCTGCATTTCGATAGGTATACTTGCCTTGTTGAATTGTTAGTTTGGTTATTTTCTCCTTGCAGATATCTAAGAGACAATCACACTCCTCCTTTAACAAGGCGCAAGTTTGGCACTTCGCTACGTATAGCGCCACATCCTTCTTCAAACCCGGCCACCAAAACAGTTTCTTCACATCACGGTACATCTTTGTGCTCCCCGGGTGAATCGAGTAATTGGTATGGTGTGCCTCGTACAACAACTCCACGTGCAAATTGCCCACATTTGGGACGCACAGACGACCGTCTTTCCAAAGTAATCCGTCCTCCACGACGAATTGGGAATTTGACCCATCCAGAGCCTCTACCATGAACTGCTTCATATGAGCATCCATATCCAAAGCCTGCTGAATACGATCAGCCAGGTCATATTGGACTTCAGCCCAATTCAGAACTGCTTCAGCACTTGATTGTCTATCCACACAAACAATCTCCAACGCCTCCAACTCCCGCACCAACCGCTCATCATGCACCGATAGCCAATTGGCTCGAGCTGGGGCTCGGCGACTCAACGCGTCTGCAACCGCATTCCCTTTACCAGACACGTAGTGGATCTTGAATGTATAGTCCCCCAGGAACTCCATCCATCTACGCTGCCGCATATTCAGATCCTTCTGATCAATAAGATACTTCAGGCTCTTGTGATCGGTGTAGATATCAATCTTCACACCGTACACATAGTGTCTCCACAGCTTCAAGGCAAAAATCACGGCCGCTAACTCCAAGTCATGGACCGGATAATTCCTCTCATGCACTTTTAGCTGTCTCGAGCCATAAGCTATTACACTTCCATGTTGCAGTAGCACGCAACCCAAACCGCTGCCCGAAGCATCGCTATAAATCTCATAGCCTTCGGTCCCACATGGCGAACTCAGCACAGGCGCCGTGGTCAACCGACACTTCAACTCCTCGAAAGCTCGCACGCACTCCGGCGTCCAAACGAACTTATGCTCCTTCCTCGTCAAAGTAGTGAGAGGTAACGCTATCCGCGAGAAGTTCTCTACGAAGCGCCTATAATAGCCGGCAAGCCCCAGAAAACTCCGGACTTCCGCTACCGTAACAAGCTCAGGACACTCCCGTATCGTAACAATCTTCTCCGGATCCACAGCAATACCCTCTCCACTCACTATATGACCGAGGAACGCCACTGAGGATAGCCAAAACTCGCACTTCGAGAACTTGGCATACAAATGATTTCTCCTTAGCCTCTCCAACACCAAATGAAGATGCTTGAAGTGATCTTCCCCACTTTGCGAGTACACCAAAATATCGTCGATGAAGACGATCACTAAATGGTCCAAGTACTCCATGAACATCCTGTTCATCAAATCCATGAACACTGACGGTGCATTAGTCAGCCCAAACGGCATGACCGTAAACTCATAATGCCCGTATCTCGTACTAAACGCTGTCTTCGGGATATCACTCTCCCTTATTCGCAGCTGATAGTACCCAGCCTTGAGATCCAACTTCGAGTACACCGTCGACCCAACTAACTGATCAAAAAGATCATCAATCCGGGGGATTGGGTACTTGTTCTTCTCCGTCACCTTGTTGAGCTCCCGATAATCAATACATAGCCTCAAGCTTCCATCCTTCTTCTTAACAAAGAGGACCGGTGCGCTCCAAGGCGAAGAACTCGGGCGCACATACCCTTGCTCCAACAACTCTTGCAGTTGAACTTTCAGCTCCGCCATTTCCTTAGGCGCTAGCCGATAAGGAGATCGTGACACAGGCTTTGCACCTGGAACTAGCTCAATCGTGAAATCTATCTCCCGCTGAGGCGGGGCTCCAGGAAGATCTGCGGGGAACACATCAGGGTATTCCGATACCACTGAAATGCAATCCAACACGGGCTTCGGCTTTGTAACCTCCACTAGTGTAAAGAACAGTTCTGCACCGGCATGAACCGCCTTCACCACCTGAAGAGCAGACATCAACGTCTTGCTCGACCCCTTTAAGCCCGTAAAAGTCGTTTCACGACTTGCTCCCAGCTTGACTTCCTTGCTACCGCAATCTATATGGGTCTGCTGCTCCGAGAGCCAGTCCATGCCAAATATGACGTCGAACTCCACCAATGGAAGTAAAGACGCCCGCAGGTCGAACTCCTGCTTCCCAATACGAATCTTACCATCGCAGATCCTATCCGCTCGCATCGAACACCCATTGGGCAACAACACATCCAACTTATCCTTTACCATCGAAGAAGGGACTCCGATGCGTGATATAAATCCTTCGGACAAGAAGGAGTGTGAAGCTCCCGTATCGAAGAGTGCTCGTGCCGGATTTTCACAAATCAATACAAATCCTAAACAAGCAGTGGTAAGGTAACATGTGCATAACAAGTATTTAAAGAAATTGACTTGCTATAAATTAAACCGTACCTGTCACCACATCAGCCTGTTGGATGGCCTCCTGTTGGCCAAGATTGTAGAACCTTGGTTGGGCCGGAGCATAATGAGATGCGGTCGACTCCACCGCCTTTCCCTTCTCTTCATAAGTAGCTCCCGACCTTCTCTCGGACTTAGGACGTCCGCTCCAACAGTCACGGGCAAAATGCCCCATCTTGCCACAAGTAAAACACGCACCCGGGGTCCGACCCGTAGTCGCCCCAGAAGCGCCAGAAGGAGCTAGACCCGAAGTCCTATGCTTCTTGAAAGACCTCCGATAGCCGGACTTTGAAGTAGTCGGCACTTTAAACTCAGATTTTCTATCACCCAAGCTTTTCTTTGCTTGCACATTCTTCATGTCCTTCTCCAAGGACCGAGCAGTATTGACCAAGGTTAAGAAACCCTGCGTCATCGGCCCCGAAAGTAGTAATCTCAACTCATCCCTCAAGCCTTCATAGAAGCGATTAGCCTTGCGCTCCTCGTCCATGATGGTGAAGCTAGCATATCGACTCAAACGAGTGAACTCATGGAGATATTCATCCACGCTCTTCTCATCCTGAACCAACTTCAAAAATTCGTTCTCCATCGAAATCCTCTGAGTAGAAGGGAGGTATCTTGCTAAGAACAATCCCGAGAACTCTTCCATCGGAACATCTATAAGTTGTCTACCTCTCAAATGATGCAGCTCCAATCCTTCCCACCACATCCTCGCTTCACCGTCCAGAAGGAACGTACCGATGGTGGTCATTTGCCACTCCTCCCTCTCTATTGCTGTCATGACTCTCTTCACCCTGGAGAGCCAGTCTTCAGCCTGAGATGGGGTTACCAACCCCGAGAATACCAGAGGGTTAAAGCTCATTACATGCTTAAGCTGCCTCTCAGTTGCCCTCCTTGGCACCACCGGTTCCACAACCACTTGCTCCACTCTCCTCGGCTCAGCCTCTTGAAGAGGTACCTGCTCCATCACAGGAGCGGGCTGCTGCGGTTGCCTTGCAGGCTGCGCATTTATCACGGCCAACACTGCTTCAGCCACCAATCGTATGTTCTCAGCCAACAGAGGTGTTGCAGGAGCAACATCCGGTGCACTACTAGCCTTAGAAACTCGGCGTTCTGACGGCCCAACACCACTTCTGGTCACCTATAGTGGTACAAAACACCGTTAAGCGACCAAATAAAATTGCAAACAGCAATTATAGGAACACGCAGGTTCCTCAAACACGAGTATTGTCATTCCTAAGTGGACATTCATGGGTTCTTTTACCATTATAACGATGACGCACACAATGTGCGCACCACCCCTTAAAAAGAATTCATCCACGAATCAGTTTAAGCCCGACCAAAACCAGTTGTCTGATACCAAATTGTAACACCCCCTATCCGTCATATAACATATAGCAGTAGGTCCGGCCGGGGCCCGACGTCGTATGCAAAAGACAGACCGGGTGGTTACTCATGGATACCATCCAACCAATCAACGTCCTACACAGAGCATTCTAGCGGAAGCAGTTTATAAAGGTGCAAATAAGAACCCAGCACTAAAGCACCAATGTCCACTAATCCAAAATAGGAATGTTATACAAATACCAACAGTAGCCTTAAGGCCTTACAAAATGTTTCACTTGATATTACATGATTTACAAACCACGGCACGCAGGCCGGTCATACATGAATAAAACAGTAAACACTTCCATTTGGGCCTTCGAGGGCCGGCTTCGCAAAAAGGGATTTAGCCCGCTATTGACCGCTTGGTCCTGCAGCACCTGCAAGCAACAAACCACCGCACGGTGGCAAAACAAGGCAACGGTCAGCAATGCTGACCAAATTATAACGATCCTGCCCCCAACTCGGGGCGGCGATGCTCCTTCCCTGCATATCATTAGCATAAGCGAGCAATATATATATATAGCCATTTCATCACAGACATTGGCTCGCACGGCCACACGCCCCGTGCTCTCAGTGCACATTCTCGGTGAACCGGTCGATGTCACGTCAATTAAAGCCATAGACATTTCGGACTCACCACCGCCACTTTGACGGCCAAACCTATGAGAATTTTATCTTCCTGGCCTGGGTCACGACAATTTAAGCCATTGACCGCCGAAGACCCTAATCTATGCCAACGGCAAGTGCCACGTGCCTTTAGGTCTCTTTAACCGAACGACATAGAATGGGTACGGTTCCATCTAACCCGTGCTCACATCGCAACGACAATTTAAGCCATTTGCGCGGGTCAAACTTCCACCGAGTCCCATTTCCATCACAATTCACATAACCCGGTTATGTTCAAGTTTGCTCTCAGGCCACCAAGTTGGCAGGATCTCGTATCCGCCCAGTTTTCCGGGTGCACCTTTGGGTTAGTCCCCAAGGCTCCCTGCTGCAATCTACCGCGTAGAAACCCGAAAAACAATCAATAGCACAGAGTCTTCTCCGGCATTTATGCAATGCAACATCACCGATCCAGACCAACATGTCCGTGTAGGCTTCACACATCATGCATATGTCCGTTCTCGCTTACGGACTCTAAACAACAGGGACTTCACATATCTACCAGAAGGAACGCCTCCAACTCTCCGCAAACTCGCGAGAGCGGGCTTCCTATGCAAAGAAGGAGAGCTACTCATGCTCAAGAAGAGAATCGTTACCCTAGCGTTCCTCTTTGGCGCCATTGAAAAGTAAACGGATGAAAAGCACCGCACTAGCTTTGCCTCCGTGGATCCGGAGTCGGCTCGCGATTCGGAGCTTCGAAGCTCCTCCAATGGCCGGATCTAGCTCCTTCTTCCTTCCATGGCTCTCCTCTCTCTCTAAGGTTTTAAAAAGATGATAACTTATGAAAAGTGAGGGTTTCTAAGTCCAATCCCGGGTATATCCCTTCAGGAACAACCCCCAGCCATTGGATCATCAATTAAAGAAATGAACGGCTTTGATTCGGGGCTGAAATGCCCAATCTGGACCGAACACGGCCTGACACACGCCCGTGTCCAGGGCCGTGTGCCTCATTCGCCGTCAAAATCGAATCGCCTGGAACAACACACGGGTATCGAACACGCCCGTGTTCGACCTGACACGCCCGTGTTCCACTTGACACGGCCGTGTGGCCGGCTGTGTACCCCCATCATTTTTCCCCGAAAACAACCAGAGCACTGCACGGGTTCTAGGACACGCCCGTGTCCTTGCCCGTGTCACCTTGACACACCCGGGCTCTAGGCCGTGTACACGGTCTCGACACTCGACACTTCGTCGAGCGAAGATCGTCGACCTGATGACACGGCCTTGGACAAGCCCGTGTCCTAGTCCATGTGCCTTGTCTCGACACTATGTCGAGACCAAAGCGTCGACTTCCCGGGACGAGTGTCGACACGGGTTGACACGCCCTGCGACACGTCCGTATCGCAGGCCGTGTGCCATGTCTCGACACTTCATCGAAAGCAGAGTGTCGACTTCGCGGCTAAGTGTCGACACGGGTCGACACGCCCTGGGACACGCCCGTGTCCAAGGCCGTTTGCTTGCAGCCAGAACCCAAAACTGGCCCAAAATGTCCCCCTTCACTCCTTTGAGTTTCAGGGCATTACAGACTAATTAGTCCCTGAGGTCGGTACCTTGATGGGGTACTAAGGTAAAATCCATATGTGGATCTGAGAGTAGGGTTATCCTCCTAGCCTGAGTAATAGGGCCTAGTGCCTGAGGTAGGTGACTGGTGAGTCATATAGATGTAGGTGACAAATGTGTCACTGAGTTGTAGGCCTTAGAGGAGGCAGAGCTGTAGGTGCCTGGAAGGGCACTGATGTAGGTACCTAAAATGGTATTGAGGTGTACGAGTGTTGTATTACTCTGAGAGTAGGGCCTTGTGCCTGAAATTGTAGGCCTTAGAGATAAGGTTGAGGTAGGTGGTCTGTAGACCACTGAGCTGTAGGAGCACTATAGGGCTCTGAGGTATGAACCTTTGTGGTTTTGAGGTTGGGTTCTGAAGTGAACCTATGTGTAAGGTTGGGGGACTGAGGTGTAAGCTCTGAGGAGAAGTTTTGGTGGAGTTTGTGGCTTGCTAACATAACTTAGAAAGGTGGGATGGAAAGTCGATATTCCCAATTGGGGAACCACTATAAATATCTATGTGCTTGTTGTGTTTCTTGTTTTTTTTCTCTTATATTACAGGTACTAAGGACAAGCTCTAGATCACTTAGTAAGAAAATAGCAAAAAGATTTAAGAGGTATTCACCCCCCCCAGGTGAATAACTAACCTTAAGTTAATAACTTTCAAGTGGTATCAGAGGGAGGTTCCTCAAAAATGATTTAACAATCTAAGTATACCAACAAGGTTAGCTATAAGACATAAGAATGGGGTCTGGTGTGAACTACAAGGAACTGGGGGCCATGGAGCTTCAAATCTGTAGAAAGGAAGGCTTTGGCCTCCGGAAGGAAAGAGTTAGGCTATTCATGGAAGTTGTTGACCCTAGGATATACATCACAGTTAAGGAGGGAACCTTCATACCTATGAAGACCTCAGTGTTGGATCTTACGGCGCCCTTAGAGGGGGGGGGGGGGGGAGGGGTGAATAAGGGTTCTTTTAAATTTTTCTTAAAAATTAGACAAACTGTGCTTGATGAATAAAATAATATAATTAGAGAATGGAAATGTATAATAGCTATAACAACAATGATATATTTCAAAAGAGATAAATTGAATACAAGGTGTCTCTATAGAGCTAGATACAAAGGCTCATGAAATAAATAATTAACTTGTGTTTTCGCCGGTTCTTCAACCTAGAACCGGCAGGATAAAGCGTATCTCTTCGTAGATCTTGCTACTAGCCTCTCCCTAGATCCAATCACGATCTAGATGTTGTACACAAGGCAACGATTTCTTCCTAAGCCGCACAAGGACTTGGATGGCACTCACAAGGCGGCGATTCTCTCCTAAGCCACACAAGGACCTAGACGGCACTCACAAGGCGGCGATTTCACCTCTCTATTAAAATAAGAAAAAATAGAAACAAGAACAAAATAAATTGAACACTTTAGGCTAGAAACTCCCTTCAAAAAATGCGCTGAAGATGCCGATGAATCCTTGCTAGAGTTGCTTCGAATGCTGTGAACGTGCCGTCAATCTTTCACGCTTTGGCCTTATTGAGAGTATGGAGTATCTCTGAGATCTGGAGCTCTCTGAATCATCTATGCAGGAAAGTAGACTCCAGGTAATCAAATTCGTGACTTCCACAAGAAATGAATGGCTTTTATATTCTAGCGCTATCGCCTGATGATATTAGGTAGAACCACCTGGCGATATCGGTAACCGCTTCCACGTGTCGTACGATATAACGCCCCGAAACTCAAAAGAGCGACCCAGGGCATGCCGTGCTTGGGTCTACGATCTGGCCGTGTGGTCGATGAATTCTGGAGTTGACGATCGTCTAGCAGCGAACAAGGCCTGGGACACGGTCATGTCACAGACCGTGTCCTTCTCGGGTGGTTGGCCGATTTTATTCAAGGGTGAAACACGGCCTAGAACCCCAGGCGTGTTCGGTGGTGACACGAGTGTGTCAAATGGGACACGGGCGTGTCCGATACCCGTGTGCTTCTTGGGTTGGTGTTTGTCCTGTGTCGATGGAGTAACACGGCTTAATACATGGCCGTGTTCTAGATGACACGGGCGTGTCAAGTTTGACACGGGCATGTCGGTTGCCCGTGTTCTTTTGGGATGCGTCAGTTTTGACGGAGAATTGGGAACACGGCCCTGGACACGGGCGTGTCACAGGCCGTATTCTGCCCATATTTTGCATTTCAACTCTGAATCTTGGCCGTTCGTTTCATTATTTTGGGATACGACAGCTGGGGGTTGTTCCTGGTGAGATATACCAGGGAATAGGGTTGGAAATCCTTCATTTCAACCTACCATTCTATTTCTAAAGATCTAGAGAGAGGGAAGAGCAAGGAAGAAGAAGGAGGCTAGATCCGGTCACCGGCGGAGCTTCGGGGCTTCAAATCGTGAGCCGACTTCGGATCTACGGAGGCAAGGAGATTGCGGTGTTTTTCATCCGCATACATTTCCATAGCGCCAAGGAAAATTGCTAGGGTAACGATTCTCATTCTAGGACATGTGAAGTCCTCTTTTCCTTTGCATAGCAAGCCCGCTCTCGCGAGTTTGCTGTGAGTTTGAGGCATTCCTTCGGGTAGACATGAATAGTCCTCATTGTGTACATGTAGAGTCCGTAATCGAGAATGAATATAGGCATGATGTGTGAATCCTACCCGGACAAGTTGGTCTGGATCGGTGATGTTGCATTGCATGAATGGCCGGAGAAGTCTCCGCGTGAATGTTTGTTTTTCGGGGTTTATACTTGGTAGATTGCAACAAGGAGCCTTGGGGATTAACTCCAAGGTGCACCCGAAAAACTGGGCAGATGCGTGATTCTGCCAACATGGTGGCCTGGGAGCCAACTTGAACATAACCGGGTTATGTGAAGTGTGTGATGAAACAGGACTCGAGGAAGCTTGACCCGCGCAGACAACTTAAGCTGACGTTGCGGTGTGGTGTAGGCGGAGTACCCAATGGGTAGAGAGACCTAAGACAGGCATTGGCACACATAACTTAGGCGTGACCAGAAAGACCAAATGCTCACGAGATATTGTTGTCCAAGTGGCGGTGGTGAGTCAGCGGACTTTGACCGTGTTCACCTAGAATGTGCCTTGAGTGTACGGGGTGTGTGGCCGTGCATGCCCACACCTGTGATGAAGTGTTTATTAACTATACTGCTTGGTTATGCTAATAAAGTGCAGGGAAGGAGCATCGCCGCCCCGAGTTTGGGGGCGGGATCGTTATAATTTGGTCAACATAGCTGACCATTGCCTTTGTTTGACACCGTTACGGTGGATTGTGCTTGCAGGTCCTGCGGAGCCGAGCGATAAATAGCGGGCTAAAGCCCAAGATGCTGAGCCGGCCCTCGAAGGCCTAAATTGAGTGTTTACTTGTTTTATTCATGTGTGACCAGCCTGCGTGCTGAGGTTTGGAAGACACATATTATTTGAGCAAACAATTGTAAGGTCATAAGGCCATGGTACTTGTTTATTGTACTTCATTCTTATTGTTTTGAGTAATGGACATTCATACTTGTGGCTGTGTTCTTTAATTTGCAACTTTTAATAATTGCTTCCGCTAGAATGACTTTGTGTAGGACGTTGGTTATTAGTTGGATGGTTTCCATTGAGTAACCGCCCGGTCTGTCTGTGGCATATGGCGTCAGGACCCAGCCGGACCTACTGGTATATGCTATGCGACGGATAGGGGGTGTTACAATTTGGTATCAGACTACTGTTTCGGTCAGGCTTAAAAAGAATTCGTGGGCGAATTCTTTTTAAGGGGTGGTGAGCACATGTGTGTGCGTCATCGTTATAACATCAAAAGAACCCATGAATGTCCCCTTAGAAATGAAAATACACAGTTTGAGGAACCTGTGTGTTCCTATAATTGCATTTTGCAATTTTGTTTGGTCGCTTAACGAGGTTTTGTACAACTATAGGTGACCAGAAGCGGTGCACGGCCGTCAGAACGCCCAGTTTCTGAGGCTAGTAGTGCACCAAATGATGCTCCTGCAACACCTCCCTTGGCTGAAACCATACGATTGGTTGCCGAAGCAGTGTTTTCCATGATCAATACGCAGCCTGCCAGGCAAATGCAGCAGCCCGCTCCTACGATGGAGCAGGTAACGCTTCAAAGGGATGAATCGAGAAGAGTGGAGTAGGTAGTGGTTGAGCCTTTGGTGCCGAGGAGAGCAACTGAAAGGAAGCTCAAGCACGTTATGAGATTTAATCCTCCTATGTTCTCGGGGTTGGGAACCCCATCTCAAGCTGAAGATTGGCTCTCCCGAGTGAAGAGAGTCCTGACAGCAACTGAAACGGAGAAGTGGCAGATGACCACTATAGCTACGTTCCATCTAGACGGTGATGCTAGGTTGTGGTGGGAAGGCTTGGAGCTACATCACTTGAGGGGTAGGAAAATTACGGACGTCTCGATGGAGGAGTTCTCAAGACTGTTCTTGGTAAGGTACCTCCCTTCGGCTCAGAGGATAGCATTGGAGAATGAGTTCCTTAAATTGGTGCAAGGAGAGAGAGCGTGGATGAGTATCTCCACGAGTTTACTCGTTTACGTCGGTACGCTAGCTCTACATTCGCGGATGAGGAGAGCAAGACGAACCGTTTCTACAAAGGTCTGAGAGATGACTTGAGGCTACTACTCTCGGGGTCGATGACGCAGGGTTTCTTGACCCTGGTCAACACGGCCCGATCTTTGGAGAAGAACTTGAAGAATGTACAAGCGATGAAAAGCTTTGGTGACAAGAAGACAGAGTTCAAAGTGTCGGTTGTGCGAAGTTTTGGTATCGCAAGTTCAATAAGAAGGCTAGGACTTCGGGTCCAGCCCCTTCTTCTGGTGCTTCTGGGGCGACTACGGGTCGGACCCTGGGCGCATGTTTTACTTATGGGAAGCCGGGTCACTTTGCCTGTGACTGATGGAGCGGATTTCGCAAGTCCGAAAGGAAGCCGGGAGCAACATATGAAGAGAAGGGCAAGGCGGTGGAGTCAACCGCATCCCATTATGCTCCGGCTCAACCGAGAATTTATAATCTTGGCCAACAGGAGGCCATCAAGTAAGCAGATGTGGTGACAGGTCCGGTTTAAATTTATAGCAAGTTAATTTTGAAATACTTGTTATGCGTGCGTTACCTTACAACTGCTTGTATAAGATTCGTTTTGATTTGTGAGAATCTGACGAGAGCAGTCTTTGATACGGTAGCTTCACACTCCTTTTTGTACGAAGGATTCATATCGCGCAACGGAGTACCTTCTTCGATGGCGAAGGACAAACTGGATGTGTTGTTGCCCAATGGGTGTTCGATGCACGCGAATAGAATCTGTGCCGTTAATATTCATATCGGGAGTTAAGAGTTCCATTTGCAAGCATCGTTACTACCGCTGGTGGAGTTCGACGTACTATTTGGCATGGACTGGCTCTCGGAGCAGCAAGCTTTTATTGATTGCGGTCGCAAGGAAGTCAAGTTGGGAACAGGTCGTGAGATGACTTTTACGGGCTTGAAAGCGTCGAGCAAGACGTTGATGTCTGCTCTTCAGGTTGTGATGGCGGTTCGTGCTGGTGCATAGCTGTTCTTTACGCTAGTGGAGGTTGCAAAGCCTAAGCCTACGTTGGATAGTATTTCAGTTGTAACTGAGTACGGTGATGTGTTCCCTGCCGATCTTCCTGTATCCTCGCCTCAACGGGAGTTAGATTTCATGATTGAGCTAGTGCCATGTGCGAAACCTGTGTCATGATTTCCGTATCGGCTAGTGCCTAAGGAAATGGCAGAGCTGAAGGTGCAACTGCAAGAGTTATTGGAGCAGGGGTTTGTGCGTCCAAGTTCATCTCCTTGAAGCGCACCGATCCTCTTTCTTAAGAAGAAGGACGGGAGCTTGAGACTTTTTATTGATTATCGGGAGTTGAACAAGATAACAGAGAAGAACAAGTACCCAATCCCGAGGATTGATGATCTGTTCGATTAGTTGGTCGGGTCAACGGTGTACTCAAAGTTGGATCTTAAGTCTGGTTACTATCAACTGAGAATAAGGTAGAGCGATATCCCTAAGACAATGTTAAGTACAAGATATGGGCATTACGAGTTTACGGTCATGCCGTTTAGGCAGACTAATGCGCCGTCGGTGTTCATGTATTTGATGAATAGGACTTTACGGGAGTACTTGGACCATTTTATGATCGTCTTCATCGACGATATATTGGTGTACTCGCAATGTCAGGATGATCACTTCAAGAATCTTCATTTGGTGTTGGAGACACTGAGGAGGAATCAATTGTACGCCAAGTTCTCCAAATGCGAGTTTTGGCTGTCTTTAGTGGCATTCCTTGGTCATATAGTGAGTGGAGAGGGCATTGCGGTGGATCTGGCGAAGATTGTTGCGATACGAGAGTGGCCTGTGCTTTCTACGGTAGCGGAAGTCCGGAGCTTTCTGGGGCTTGCCGACTATTACATGCGTTTCGTGGAGAACTTCTCGCGGATAGCGCTACCCCTCACTACTTTGATGAGGAAGGAGCAGAAGTTTGTTTGGACACCGGAGTACGCACGAGCTTTTGAGCAGTTGAAGTGTCGGTTGACCACAGCGCCTGTGTTGAGTTCGTCGAGTGGGACCGAAGGTTTTGAGATCTATAACGATGCTTCGGGCAGTGGACTTGGTTGTGTGCTACAACAGCATGGAAGTGTGATAGCATATGGATCGAGACAGTTGAAGGTGCACGAGCGGAATTATTCGGTCCATGAATTGGAGTTAGCGGCCGTGATTTTTTCCTTGAAGCTTTGGAGACACTACTTTGTATGGAGTGAAGGTCGATATCTATACCGACCATAAGAGCCTGAAATACTTGTTGGATTAGAAAGATCTAAACATGCGACAGAGGAGATGGATGGAGTTCCTGGGGGACTATACGTTCAAGATCCATTATGTACCTGGGAAAGATAATGCGGTGGCGGACGCGTTGAGTCGTCGGGCCCCACCTCAAGCCAATTGGCTGTTGGTCCATGACGAGTGGTTGGTTCGGGAGTTGGAGGCGTTGGAGATTTCTTGCGCACAGAGTGCTGAAGCGCTATTGAACTGGACGGAACTTCAGTGCGACCTGGCTGATCGGATTCGGCAGGCTTTGTATGTGGGTAGCAGCATGAATCAACTCATGATAGAGGCTTTGGATGGGTCAAAATCCCAATATGAGGTTGTGGATGGATTGCTTTGGAAAGATGGTCGTCTGTGCGTCCCAAATGTGGGCACTTTGCGGGTGGAATTGTTGTACGAGGCGCATCATACCAAATACACGATTCACCCGAGGAGCACGAAGATGTACCGCGATGTGAAGAAATTGTACTGGTGGCCAGGACTGAAGAAGGATGTGGCACTGTATGTGGCGAAGTGTCAGACATGTGCCTTGGTGAAGGAGGAATGCCAAAAGCCAGGAGGATTCTTGAAGTCCTTGCCTATTTCGGAGTGGAAGTTTGACGACATTACTATGGACTTTGTGCACGGGTTGCCAAGGTCGCAGAAGGGGAACGACGCCATTTGGGTGGTCGTAGATCGTCTAACGAAGGTGTCGCACTTCATTCCGCATAGGAAGGATGATCCGATTGAGAAATTGGAAAAGCTGTATGTGGATAATATTGTGCGGCTTCATGGTGTGCCCCGCAACATCGTGAGTGACCGAGATGGGCGGTCCACATCCAATGATTGGAGGCTGGTGCAGCAGATGTTGGGAACAAAGCTGAGTTTCAGCACAGCCTTTCATCCGCAGATGGATGGGCAGACCGAGAGGGTCAATAGGATAATGGAATACATGCTTCGCATGTGTGTCCTGGACTTCAAGAAGCAGTGGGAAGATCACCTATACTTGGTGGAGATCACGTACAACAATAGCTACCAGGCGAGCATACAAATGGCGCTCTTCGAGGCCCTTTATGGTAGAAGATGACGCACGCCATTGTCTTGGTTGGAAACGGGTGAGTCAAAGTTGTACAAACGCCAAGAGGTGGAAGATGCTACGTCGTTGGTTCGAACGATTCGAGAGAGGTTGCTAATCGCTCAGGACCGTCAGGATAAGTACTATAATGCCAAGCACATGAACATGAAGTTCGCTGTTGGCAACTGGGTGTACTTGAGGATCAAGCCGTTCAAGGGTGTCTCGCGGGTGCGGCGCTTGAAGAAGCTAAGCCGGAGGTACCTTGGACCGTTTGAGGTTCTGGAGAGGATTGGTGAAGCAGCTTATCGGTTGAAGCTATCAGTGGATCTTAGTGGTCTACACGATGTATTCTATATATCGGTGGTACGGAAGGCGGTGCAAGAGCCTTCGCATGTGATCGCGGTGGATCAAGTGCCGGTGGATAATGGGTTGACAACGAAGGTCAAGCCCGTTTGTATTGAGGACTTGGAACTCAAGCGGCTACGCAACAAAGAGATCAAGATGGTCAAGGTCTGTTGGTACAATTGCGGTCAGGAGGAGCTCTCGTGGGAGCGAGAACAGACCATGCTTGACGAGTACCTGGAGCTTTTTCACTCAGGTACCGCTTAAGTTTTGTTTTATCTTTCCTTTATGTAATTTTGGGGGAGAAATTCTTTTAAGAGGGAGAGAGTTATAATGCCCCCAAACTCAAAAGAGCGACGGGAGACATTTTGAGCCAAGTTTGGAAATTGGCAGGGTGCACACGGCCTGGGACACGGGTTTGTCCCAGGGTGTGTCGTGCTTGGGTCGACGACCTGGTTGTATGGTCGATGAATTCTGGAGTCGACTATCATCGAGCAGTGAACACGGCCTAGGACACGGGCGTGTCACAGGCCGTGTCCTTCTCGGGTCGTTGTCCGATTTTATTCAAGGGTGAAATACGGCCTAGAAGCCCAAGCGTGTTCGGTGGTGATACATGTGTGTCAAATGGGACACGGTCGTGTCCAAGACCCGTGTGCTTCTCGGATTGGTGTTGGTCCTGTGTCGATGGAGTAACACGGCTTAGTACACGGCTGTGTTTTAGATGACACGGGCGTGGCAAGTTTGACACGGGCGTGTCGGTTGCCCGTGTTCTTTCGGGACGCGTCAGTTTTGACGACGAATGGGAACACGACCCTGGACACGGGCGTGCCACAGGCCGTGTTCGGCCTAGATTTTGCATTTCAGCTCCGAATCTTGGCCGTTCGTTTCATTATTTTGGATCCGATGGCTGGGGGTTGTTGCTGGTGAGATATACTCGGGAATACGGTTAGAAATCCTTCATTTCAGCCTACCATTCTCTTTCTAAAGATCTAGAGAGAGGGGAGAGCAAGGAAGAAGAAGGAGGCTAGATCCAGTCACCGGCGGAGTTTCGGGGCTCCAAATCGCGAGTGGGCTTCGGATCTACGGAGGCAAGGAGATTGCCGTGCTTTTCATCTGCAGACATTTCCATGGCGCCAAGGAAAAATGCTAGGCTAAGGATTCTCATCCTAGGACATGTGAAGTCCTCTTTTCCTTGACATAGGAAGCCCGCCCTCGCGAGTTTGCGGTGAGTTTGAGGCATTCCTTCGGGTAGGCATGAGTAGTCCCCGTTGTGTACATGTAGAGTCCGTAATCGAGAAGAGATATAGACATGATGTGTGAAGTCTACCCGGACAAGTTGGTCTGGATCGGTGATGTTGCATTGCATGAATAGCCGGAGAAGACTCCGCACGAATGTTTGTTTTTCGGGTTTTCTACATGATAGATTGCAACAAGGAGCCTTGGGGATTAACTCCAAGGTGCACCCGGAAAACTTGGCAGATGCGTGATTCTGCCAACATGGTGGCGTGGGAGCCAACTTGAACAAAACTGAGTTATGTGAAGTGTGTGATTAAATGGGACTCGTGTAAGCTTGACCCGCACAGACGACTTAAGCTGACGTTGCGGTATGAGCAACGGGTTAGAAGGAACCGTACCTAATCTATGTGGTTTGGTTGGAGATACCTAATTCACATGGTACTAGCCATTGGCATAGATGGAGGGTCTTAGGCAGTGGCCAAAAAGACCAAATGCTCACGAGATATTGCCGTCCAAGGGGCGGTGGTGAGTCAACGGACTTTGACCGTGTTCACCGAGAATGTGCCCTGAGTGCACGGGGTGTGTGGAAGTGCGAGCCCACACCTGTGATGAAGTGTTTATTCACGATGCTGTTTGGTTATGCTAATAAAGTGCAGGGAAGGAGCATCGCTGCCCCGAGTTTCAAGGCGGGATCGTTATAATTTGATCAGCATAGCTGACCGTTGCATTTGTTTGCCACCGTTACGGTGGATTGTGCTTGCAGGTGCTACGGAGCCGAGTGTTAAATAGCGGGCTAAAGCCCAAGTTGCTGAGTCGACCCTCGAAGGCCTAAATTGAGTGTTTACTTGTTTTATTCATGTGTGACCGGCCTGCGTGCCGAGTTTTGGAAGACAAATATTATTTGAGTAAATAATTGTAAGGCCATAAGGCCATGGTACTTGTGTATTGTTCTTCATTCCTATTGTTTTGAGTAGTGGACATTCATGCTTGTGGCTGGGTTCTTTAATTTGCAACTTATAATAATTGCTTCCGCTAGAATGACTCTGTGTAGGACGTTGGTTATTAGTTGGATGGTTTCCATTGAGTAACCGCCCGATCTGTCTGTGGCATATGGCGTCGGGCCCTGGCCGGACCTACTGCTATATGCTATGCGACGGATAGTGGGTGTTACACACGAACTACTCATTTTCGCATCACAGATATGTCAAGCGTCGAATCGTGCGCTATCACCTGGAGATACTGGATATCGTCGTCTGGCGATGGCGATGTAACGGATGCCACGTCTTCGTCGAGCATCGTATGGAAATACGTCGAGTGGCGCTATCACCTGTCGGCGGTACTCAATATTGCCTGGCAATATCTCCGGGCTCAACTCTGATCTGATTCATCACCAAAAAGACATTAGAGATAGACCTATGTTATCTGCACACCAAAAACACCCAAAAATCAAATACAAACAAGATTTGTTATTAGCAAACCAGGAGGTGTGGAATGCATGCTCCAACAATCCCCCTTTTGATAATAACAAATCCATTAAGAAAGAACTCATGAATGTTATAGGGTCCACCCGATGTGAGTATCAAGACGAAGCATGTGTTTGTGCACAAATTGCTATTGGATGAAACAGTTCCCCTACATGTGATCTCCCCCTAAATTGAAGCACTGTGAACTTTTTCGTGGTTAATATAAGGATTATGGGTGTATATATATGGCTTATGAGTGTATAAGAAAATTCTTATGAGTGTATATGAATGATTTTCTTTGAAAATTCTCCCCCTTTGGTATTGTCAAAAGATAGATAAGAGTGGGGCGGAAGTGAAAGAAGGAAAAATCACAAAGGAGAAACTCTAGATAGGACAGGTGAGCAATGTATAATAAAGAATGAAATGAGTAAACACTAACATTGGCAATGTTCAGCCAACAATATCACAAATTCATACACTAGTGAATAATAGTTTGTAAAACGTTTTCAGTCCAATTCTCATAAGAAGAACTTTTAGAGAGGATAATGTTGTGTACACGTGATATGGTGTCGGAAACACTTAGAAGGACTCTTACAAATACATGAACACAGGAATGTTAAAAAACAACATAACATAGAGTTGGACATGCGTGACTATACTCAAACCCAAGAGTTCAGAGCACATAATTAAGAAATTATCCATTTAAAGATTTGTACAAGACACTTTACAATTATTTCCAAGGTGCTCGACCTCACCATGCTTATGAAGACTTATCAGGAGGGTAAATAGTGCTTGGTGGAGGTTCCTTGTTAGCCATTTATTATTTGATGTTTTTTATTTTGTGTGAAACGTATCACCATAGGTGTGCACTTTTGGGATCGTACAATTTTTTTTTCACATTTTTGTTTGGCTGGACAAAGGAGTCCTAATTCATATTTGAGAACATACAAGATAATTAAATATTATTGGTGTACTATACAAACTCGGATAAAGCACTAGCAGGAACATGCAACACTAGTGGTTATGGTAGAACATTCACAATTAACACATGTAGTAAGGTGAAAGCATATGAAGATTTGAACAACCGTGAGTGAAAGAACATTATCATAACTAAAAGTTTTTTCATTCTTAGAGTCATGTGAAAACAATTGCACGTAGTTTAAGAATACTAGTACTTAAGTATGTAGAACGAATATATGAATGTTGAACTATGGTACCAAGTTATTGGGAACTCAAGAAAAAACATTACACCATGCCTAAATATGATTAACGAAGAAAAATTGGTGGAATAGTGAATTTTCACTATCGTCGGGCGATACCGGGTATCGCCGATCGGCGATAGGTTGAAAAATATAAAACTGGGGGCATTAAGTCAAAGGCATCAAAACTAGCAGTTTTTCCTGAAGGCAAGTCGCGGAACTCGGAGCGGACGACGGCGAAACCATAAGAACAAGGTAAGGAACTTTGATTTTTTGCTTTTATGCTATAGATTTTTATGGATCTAATTTTTAGGATAGTGTAGCGTGGAACCCTAGATGAGAAATTTCCAAGTTTTAAAGTTAGATGGATCATAAGAAATTGTTTTTGTGTTGGTGAAAAATATGCATATATTTAGAGATCTGAGTCTTTGTAAATGAGTTTTGTTAAAAATAACTTGCAAATCTGGTATTTTGGATAAGGGAAAAACTAGATCAGAAGTCAGAAATGGAGAAAGACCATTTTCTGGTATCGCCCGATGACAGTGGGTGTCGCCGGATGGCGATATAAAAAATGATTTTTTTTTGTTTATTAAAAAAATATTTTTATTTGCAGCAATGGATTCCAGTTCCAAAACCAGTAGAAGCACAGGCAGTGATTCATATTCATCCTATCAAACATTTCCAGGAATTGAAAATGCAAACATAGGGATCGGACAGGTGATCGAATTCAACCATGCCCGTCATGCACACATCCACGATCTGTTAGTAATGGCGGGAATAATGTCTATTATTATTCCAGATACATTTTCCTCCATACTAATTAGAGAGTTCTATAATTATCTCAAAGATCTGTGGTTCACGGAACTGAATGTTGGAGTACGATCTAATAAACAAGGACAGGTAGTAGAGATAACCCACTACGACCTTAGAGATGAGTTTGGGTTAATAGAGCATGAAAATACCTTAGTTGTAGTAGAAAACTATCAGAAGGATAGATATTGGACACTATTGAATTTGGTTTTGCATGGAAATTCCACCAAAACACCTATTCAATCTACGACCACGCTCACTGAGGATGCACGACTAATGCAAGACATATTGAGGCATACTGTCCTACTGAAATCCGGAGATACACGGAAAATAACGGCTCAACTGAGTTATGTTGCATACATGATTTTGGAGCGGGAGACGTTTGACATGGCGGACTTTATCCTTTCGATAATACGCTATGCATTTAGATTGAAGAGTCCTAATTAGAAAAAAACTAAACACACAACCACTTGGAGTCGTCATCCAACGAATTTTATATAAGAAATACACTTGGATAGACCCAGATTTGTACTTCAACGATTGTATTCCAACCATATTTTTAACTAGTGGAACACCTTCCAACTGTAAGACCCCTTTTTTTTGCAACAACCATCGGGGTCTTAGGCCCAGAACCGCCGTTTTGCGGTGACACCTTCGTACCCAGGAAGGTCATCACTACAAAACGATGATCCTGCCGGCCAAATCGATCACAATCGACAGAATGTATAATGAATGAAAGTGTAAGCATCCAATTCCACAATAGTATAAAAGAGGAAATCACATGACAAATAAATAGTCCACACCAGAAAGTGAATACGGGCTTAAGCCCGGTACATGATAACCTCACTACAATCCACTCATAAAAGTAAAACTACTAATACTCGGCTCCACTCACGGATCTGGATGCCTGTCCACCCGAGCTACACTGGCCCATCTCCATCTGCACCGTACCCTGCTGGTGTTGCGTCTCCTGGGGCTGTTCCCTGTCTCCCATCCGGAGCACCTAAAATATGGTGGTCAAACGACCGTCAGTCAAATTAGACTCAGTCAACAATCCCCCACCCCTCTACCCGTGGCTCCTAGGCATCGGGCAGAAAGGAGTGAAAAGGAGGACCAAAAGCAGGGCGTAATCAAGCAGGTGACATCTACCCTAAGGAATAAAGTAATAAGATATAACAGGGGTATCACAATAATTAAACATGAGTAAACAAGTATGTAACAAAAGTAAACAGTAAGGAGTAGCAAGTAAGTAAAAGCAGTAAGAAGAGTAAGTAAGAGCAACGAGAAATATAACCGTTGATTTATAGGGATTACCCCTATAGACCAAGGGGTCGTTTTGCTGGGCCTATCGTATAAAACGTCTCATACCATTTTATACGATAGGTGTCAGGGGTTAAATTCAATGATTATGCTATGACATACAAGTATGCTATGGTATGCACATGCACGTGCAACTCACACACACGACACTATGCGCATAGACCTTTATTTCCCCTTTTTGGAGTTAGCTAAACTCTCAGGAGCCTCCGCCGTGGAAAAACGGAGACAGTGGGTTGGGCCTCTCCACTCCTAGACTGGTAATCACACTACCCCGTCTAGCCCCTCACGTACGTTTCCGTACTATTCCTAGCAAACCAGCTAGTCTCCCGGGTCAACGTACCGACGACGGTGTGATCGATCGTCCAATACCGAGGACCCACCACTGTTATGCACATGCAACCATGATAGGTTGTATCTAGTTATAGTACCGAGCCTCCAGCTCTTTAGACTACCGAGCCTACTAGTTCACCATGTTCCTGAGACCACGGCTCCCTGGACTAATCAAGTCTCCTTTTTTCCAAGTCCCCAAGCATCCACCTCCCCGGACTTCCAAATCAATACCGAGTCGATTTAACTTTACCAGTAAGCCCTTAGGCCACGGGCCTACGCTATCCTTTCTCTACCAATACATCTCCCTACGTATACAGGTGTGAGTGTAAGGTGAAACTATTATTAGGGTTACTCTTGCCCAAATTATTCCTAAGGTTTACGTTAGCCTAGGACTGTCCAAAGTATTCCCCGTGAAGGGCTCTCGAAGGCACTAGGAACTATGATGGGATTACGTCGAAAGCTCTCTTTCCCAAGGCACTTAATATTATTGATTTCTACCCTTGATCAGATCTCTCATTTATTTACCTAAACCAGCAACATACTAAGGATTCAACTCTTCAAATTCATCACTCACTCTAGTTCAATTTCCCCAGTTACTATGTGCAGACCACCCTATACTACATGAGATGTATAAAGGAGGTACTCCGGTTTGTCATCCAAAACTCCTCTAAAATTTACCAGAGGTATATCATAACTAGTTTAGTATAGAATCTGAGAATCATAATTTCTCTAATTTATCTGGCATTTAATTAATTTCCTCAAAAGTTCCAAGGTCTACCGGTTTGAACATGAACTACCCTAGGTACTCATGAAAGATGTCCAACAAAATTATTATAAATATTATGTTATCTCAATATGGTAAATCCAAAGTATCACAATTTTTCTATCATCAAAAGGCACTAAAACTATTTTAGCAATATTTTCCATCTTTCATTATTTATGAATCAAGTACAGAAAATATCCATCCAGAAATTATAAATTAATTATACTATGTAGATACAAGCTTAAAAATAGCATTGACCAAGTTTCATAATTTTTTAGCAAGTATTAATCTCTGATAAATTAATTATCAAAAACCTCCATAAGGTGGACTTGTAAAGAAAGTGCCGTAACTAAGATTCTAAAAATCATGAATAAATGTCTACAAGCATATAATGGCCTGAAAATCTCAATTCCCAAGTATCATAATTTTTCCACAGCAATATCATCCATAATTAATTTTTAAACCATAAAACTCCTTTTTAACATTTGTGAATGAAGTATTAGATTTACTCAACTAAAAATTATACAAAACTTCAGGAGCAACCATTTTGACCTAAAACACTTACTTCCAAGATTTCATGGGGTTTCAGTGAATAGAAAGATCTAAATAATTAAAACGTCAGTTAGGGCTATAACAATCTTTACAAATGAAGTGCTAGAAATAAACATCATAAAATTCCAGTAAAATTGTTGTAGGTTCTGCCCATTCCAAAACTCACTCTACCCGAGTTTCACAGCTTTTAAATAATGTTTAGTGACTGCTTTTACTCATTTGAGATTTTACCCTAAAACTAAGGTTAGGGTTTTGAGGTCTCTACCTATCTCGAAATCCTCCGAGATTCCATCCAGATGATTTATATTATGCTAACGTCGACTCTACTGAGTTTCAAGGCAATACGCGGGCATTTGCCCCCATGTCCTTCACAACCCTCAAAACCCTCCCTTTAGGGTTTGAGTTTGGATCCTAGGATAAATCAATCCTACAGTACACCATTTTTATCCAAGTAGGTTATAATAACACTTCTAAGTCAGTGGTCAGAATATCAGCCTCTGTTGAGGTGATTTGGCCATTCCAAACTCTTAGTGCACTTTTTACTCAAAAATGCCTCATTAATGCCTAGCTAAGGATAGGTGATTTCCCTCACAAAAATCATCCAAATGAGTTGGAATTTTGTACAGAGCTAGGTTTTATAGCCAGGGAGCACTCACCAAAGTTTGGGAGGGTTTGGAGGTCATTTGACCACTTAAATAAATTAATGTAACTTTATTAAATTAAAACAAAAACCTTAGTTATAGTATCTCAAAAAATTCCCATTTTTGGACAGACTCAAGGTATGGATAGCGATAACCATCTGCCCAAATTTCAGGTCATTTGGACCAGGGACGGAGAGTGGGCATTCATTTTAATCTCTAGACAGCCCTATGGATAGGTTGCATGTTCATCCTCAACCTCCACCCAAGGGCCAAGATTGGCCCGACTTGGAGCCTCTTCCAGCCGACTTTTCGGCCACCCCGACCACCTCCCTGGTCGGCCACAACCACCACCACCTCTGTTGAGGTGGTGGCTAGCATTTGGCGGCGACCATGCCGCCGGAGGCGGCGGTTTCCGGCGAGCCCTCACCACCATTTTTCATGGAATTTCAAGGAAATTTCCTCTCTGATCAGTCTGGCTTGAGCCCGACTTCTCAACCTAAATAAGTCTAGATCTAGCACGCATAGATAGGAGAAGGATTGGACCTCGCCGGCGCCCTGAAGTCGGGAAGAACGTCGTGAATCCTTTTCTGAAATTTACGTCGCTCGGTTTCTGCAACTGCAAGGTGGGGAGGCTCAATTTCTTCGGGTAAGGACTGGGAAAGGCTTCTCTCAACCCACTGGTGGTGTTTAAAGCCTCAGATGGGGAGAGGAGGGGCTAGATTATCAATGTCCTTCAAAGCCATTAATGGTTATGCTCGACCATGGAGGAGGGGGGCTGAATCAGGTCTGATGGCCGGGAGAAACGGTTGGAAACTTCTCCACTTCCATGGGAAATTGAATTCAGCCATTAAATGTGGCTTTTGACGAACCGTTCCTTCCCTCTCCATCCTCATTTCTCTCTCCTCCTCACAGCGATTCTGCCCAAAACCGTCGTGTCACGCCTGGTGACATGGCTGTGACACGGGCATGTATCATCCGACATGGGCGTGTCGGGTGGGTGTGTTCCCTTCTGTTCTATGAAATGAAATCGACGATCGTCGAGCTGAGCTCGACCATCGTCGGGCTGATGACACGCCTGGCGACATGGGCGTGTCAGGGGTGTGTTCCCCCATGTTCTGCGAAATGAACTCGACGATCGTCGAGCTGGGCTCGACGAAATGAGCTCGACGATCGTCGGGCTGATGACACGTCTGGCGACACGTTCATGTCGGTGGCGTGTTCCCCCCTGTTCTACGAAATGAGCTCGATGATCGTCTACCTGAGCTCGACGATCGTCGGGCTGACGACACGCCTGGCGACACGGGCGTGTCTGGGGCATGTTCCCCCCATGTTCTGCGAAATGAACTCGAGGATCGTCGATCTTAGCTCGATGATCGTCGGGATGATGACACGCCTGGCGACACGGGCGTGTCGGGGGCGTGTTCCCCCCTGCTTTGCGAAATTAACTCGACGATCGTCGATCTGAGCTCGACGATCGTCGGGCTGACGACACGCCTGGCGACACGGGCTTATCTGGGCCGACACGGGCATGTCAGACCCGGAAGAGTTGTTTTCAGGGAATTTGTGTGGCTGTTTATTTCTTCCTATACGATCTGATGGTTCAGATCTTCCCTTGCTAATATAAGGCTGAGCTATAGGCAGACCAAGGTGATTTTCACTTTGGCCTTCTTCACTTGGTCCCTTGGGCTTCCTAGGGTTTTGACATGACCAAAACCACTCTTGGGGGTCTAGTCGGAAATGGGATGTTACAAATCCCAATATATAACAAAAAATTTCGTCCTCGAAATTCTAGTTAGCCCTATGGGGTTTCAAGTATGCAAGAAAAATTGTAACATCCTGAGAGGTTGATAGTAATACCTGACCGAAGAGTTCCGGGTACCGCTGCTGCATCAAGTCCTGGGGCTCCCAAGTGTGCTCCTCCTGGCCGTGATTTCTCCAAAGAACCTTGACCAGTGGGACCTTCTTGCGGCGTAAGACCCGCATACCCGGGTAATCAATCCAGACCGTCTCCATGTACACTGACCGGTCAGATGCTACTGGCCCATCCGTGGTGTCTATCTGCTGCCCTGGACGTAATAGGGCCCTCCTGAGGGAGGAGACATGGAAAACATCGTGCAGGCCTTCCAGCTCTGGAGGAAGCTCCAGCCTGTATGCTAAGGGGCCGATCCGCTCTAGGATCCTGTAGGGCCCCATATATCTCGGGATGAGCTTCTTCTTCTGCCCACGAACTCGAGAGACTCCGTGCATTAGCCGTATCTTCAAAAACACTCTGTCTCCTACCTGAAACTCCACCTGTCGATGCCGCACGTCGTAATATTTGGCATGTCTGCTCTGAGCCTCCAACATCCAGTCCCGTATCAGTCTCACTTGGGCCTTAGTGTCCTCCACAAATTCCGAGCCCAGGACCTTTGGGTCCTCATCCTGTATCCAAGATAGGGGAGTCCTATACCTCCGTCCATATAGAGCCTCATAGGGGGCCATACCTATACTGGCCTGATGACTGTTGTTGTATGAGAACTCTACCAGTGGAAGCATCTTGTCCTATGGCTCTCCTCGGTCTAGAATGCACAGACATAGCATGTCTTCCAATGTCCGATTTGTGCGCTCTGTCTGCCCGTCCATCTGAGGGTGGAAGGCTGTGTTAAAGGTCAGTCCGGTGCCCAAGTATGCCTGAACTGACCGGCACTCCCTGGATGTAAATCTCCCATCACGATCTGACACTATTGACCTCGGCACGCCATGGTAGCAAATGAACTGCTCCACAAACTTTTGCACCAGTACTCCCACTGAATCATCCTTTCTGATCGGTATAAATCGAGCCACCTTCATCAACCGATCAACGATCACCCAGATCGAGTCATTCCCTGTCCGAGACCGGGGAAGCCCATGTATGAAGTCCATGGCTACGTCATCAAACTTCCACTCCGTCACCGGGAGTGGCTGCAACAGTCCTGTGGGGTTCCTGCACTCCGCCTTCACTAGCTGACATGTCTCACAATGGGTCACGAAGTAAGTGACATCCTTCTTCATGCCTGTCCAGAACATTGTCTTCTTCAAATCATCCGTCTTCTTTGTGATCCCCAGGTGCACAGAATACTGACTGCAGTGCGCCTCCGTGATAATGTCCACCCGGATCTGACCTCCCTCCGGTATATACACCCGTCCTCTGAAGCACACTAGGCCATCGCTCAGTGTGTAGTCTCCTGTAGTGCTTGCCTCTATGGCCTGGAAGATGGGCTCTAACTTGGCATCCTGCCTCTGTCCCTCTCTGACTCGGTCTCTGATGTCATCGGGGATGTCCATCGCGGCCAAGTACTCATAGAGCTCAGGGTCGTCAGACGACACCAAAGTAATGTGCATGTCCTCTAGTCTCTGCAACAGTTCCATAGACATCAGCTGAGGCTCTGCTCCCGCTTTGGCGGCTCTCCTACTCAATGCATCTGCTACCACGTTCGCCTTCCCCGGGTGGTATTGCGTCTCATACTGATAGTCAGATAGAAACTGCACCCACCGCCTCTGCCTGATATTCAGTTACTTCTGCGTGTCCACGTACTTAAGGTTCTTATGTTCTGAGTATATATCATAGTGGACTCCGTAGAGGTATTGTCGCCATATCTTCAATGCGAGTACAACTGCTCCCATCTCCAGGTCATGCACTGGATAGTTCTTTACATGGTTCTTCAACTGGCGGGAGGCATATGCTATGACGTGTCCGTTCTGCATCAGCACCGCTCCCATCCCCTGATATGATGCGTCGGTATACACCTAGAATCCTTTCTTCCCAGATGGAAGGGCCAAAATAGGGGCTGAGATGAGTCAGTTCTTCAACTCCTGGAAGGCTGCCTCATACTGTGGCAACCATATAAATGGCACGTCCTTCTTCGTCAATGAAGTGAGTGGAAGGGCGATCCGAGAAAACCCCTCCACAAATTTCCGGTAATAACCGGCAAGCCCCAGGAAACTCCGCACGTCCGTGGCCGTCTTCAGTGGTGGCCAATCCCTGACTGCCTGTACCTTTATAGGGTCCACGGCTAACCCAGCTCCACTGATAATGTGGCCCAGGAAATACACCTCCTTCAACCAGAACTGACACTTGTTGAACTTTACATAGAGGTGATGCTCCCGCAATCTCTCTAAAGTCAGTGCCATGCTCCATGCATGGTCCTCCTCCATCCTAGAGTAGATAAGGATGTCGTCTATGAATACTATGACAAACACATCCAAATAAGTCTCGAAGACCCAGTTCATGAGGCTCATAAACGCTGATAGAGAATTCGTGAGCCCGAAGGGCATCACGATGAACTCATACAGTCCATATCTGCTACTGAAAGCCGTCTTCAGAATATTCTCCTCCTGGATCCGCAGCTAGTAGTAGCCTGACCTCAAGTCCAGCTTTGAGAAATAATGGGCTCCCTCCAGCTGATTGAACAACTCGTCTATCCTTGGGAGCGGATAGGTATTTCGGACGGTCAGCCTGTTTAGTGCTCGATAGTCGATGCACAGGCGAAGAGTGTCATCCTTCTTCTTGACGAATAGGACCGGAGCTCCCCATGGCGAGGAACTCGGGCTGACGAATCCTCCTTCCACCAACTCCTGCAACTGTGTCCGAAATTCTGCCAGCTCCCTTGGGGCCATCCGATAAGGGGCCTTGGATACCTGCTTAGCCCCTGGAACCAACTGAATCTGAAAGTCCTTCTCCCTCTACGGAGGCAGTCCTGGCAGCTTCTCCGAAAATACATCGGCGTAGTCAAAGACCACCGAAATGCTAACAATCGGGTCCTTCTCCTCAGTCATCTCGAACAGCACCTGATATATCTCGTCTCCCTGCATGTGGGCCTTGACGGCCTGATTAGATGAAAGGAGGCGATGGGAAACCGGAGTAGTACCTTCGAATGTCACATAAGTGTCGCCATGTCTCAGCACGACCCTCCTCATCGGGTAGTCAATCTGGGCATGGTTCCAGACAAGCCATGTCATGCCCAAGACAAGGTCGAAGTCCGGCATTCTCAGGATCGTCGCCGGGGCCTCGAGTGTTAACCCGTCTATGGTAACCGTTAGGAGGCACTTCTCTGTGTACTGGATCTCCATCCCATTGGGGAGACGCACTATCCTGGCATCTCCCGTATAATATCATATCTGGCCCAGATCCTTGATGAAATCCTCCGACACAAAGTTGTGTGATGCCCCCGTGTCGAACAGGGTACGGGCAGGTTTGCCACACGCCATCACTATTCCTAAATTAGTTAATGAAAAAAAATAGCTTAGGTCTAAAGTTTTCTAACCTAGGTTGTGTAATTATTCTACCAATACTAAAAATTACTCTCATACCTGCAATAACCCTGTTCGGGTTCCGGGGCTGCGCTAAGTCCAGAGCGTAGACCTGCTCCCCATCCTGCCTGTGTTCACCGCCCTGAAATCTGCGTCCGCGACCACGTTCACGACCTCCCATCTGGTGAGCCGGTGGGCCACCCTGTACAGCAGGTGTGGCCCCATTCCTCATAGGGCAATTACTCCGAATGTGCCTTGGCTGATGGCAGTGATAGCACAGCTGTGGTGGGGGTGGTCCCTGCCCTATACTGGGCACCTCCCTCATTTATAGCGACTGCGGGGCCAGCACTGCCTGCTTCCTTGGTTCCTGCCTTTCCTCCTGGCGGGGTTGATTCCCGTTCCTTCTATCTCCCATGAACCGGCCCCTATGCGGGTCCCTTATCCCTCCTAGCACTGCATCATCCCCAAGTCTCTTCCTGCCAGAGACTGCAAGTTGGTTCGCCTCCAGCTTCTTGGCCATCTCCAAGATCCTGGCTATGGTACCATCAGACACGAACAAGAGGGACTGTCTCAGGTCATCACGGAGGCCCTTGTAGAACCTCTTGGCATAACCCACGTCATCCAGCTTGTAAGAATCCGCAAACCGGGCCAAATGAGTAAACTCCCGGTGATATTCCAGAACTGTCTTGTTCCCTTGCTTCAACTGCAAGAATCTATCCTGCAATTCATCCCTTGCAGACTGCGGCACAAAATGCTCCAGTAGTGCCGCCCTAAACTCCTCCCAAGTAATGTCCGCGATCTCCACTCCCGCATAAGTGATGTCCATCACCGACTTCCACCACCTCTTCGCATGTGACTCCAGACAAGAAACCACCAATGATATTGCCAAGTCCACCTGGCACTGTATTCCCACCAACATCTCGTACATAATGTCTAGCCACTCCTCTGTGCGCAATGACGTCTCTGTCCCCAAGTAGGATGGTGGGGCAAGGCCCCGGAATGCACTCAACCAGTTCGCTCCGGGGTTCGGCTGAGGCACCGGAGCCTGCTGTTCCCCAAAGGCCTCCAAGATGGCCATCAAAGTTTGTCCCAGCTCAGTCTGCTGCAACGGGGTCGGATCCGGCAGGGGTGGAATCACATTCGGGGCTGGAGGTGTCCCCTGCGCCAGGGGAGGATTCATCGTACCCTAAAAAAGATGGTCTTAAGTTTAATAAATTGACCTAAAACTCTTTGTTATTGGTGAGCATTGCACGTGATTCCTCCCATGGGCACACTATTGCTTTTGCTGCTAGTTTGTCCTCAAACTAAGCCCGCGCGGGGTGTCCCATGTTGTGTGGAATACATTCTGTCAGATCGAAGTTTCGCTTTGATACCACTTGTAAGACCCCTTTTTTTGCAACAACCACCAGAGTCTTAGGCCCAGAACCGCTGCTTTGCGGTGACACCTTCGCAACCGGGAAGGTCATCACTACAAAACGCTGATCCTGCCGGCCAAATCGATCACCATCGACAGAATGTATAATGAATGAAAGTGTAAGCATTCAAGTCCACAATAGTATAAAGGAGGAAATCACATGACAAATAAATAGTCCACACCAGAAAGTGAATACGGCTTAAGCCCGGTACATGATAACCTCACTACAATCCACTCATAAAAGTAAAACTACTAATACTCAGCTCCACTCACGGATCCGGATGCCTGTCCACCCGAGCTACACCAGCCCATCTCCATCTGCACCGTACCCTACTGGTGTTGCGTATCCTGGGGCTGTTACCTATCTCCCATCCAGAGCGCCTAAAATATGGTGGTCAAACGGCCGTCAGTAAAACTAGACTCAGTTAACAATCCCCAACCCCTCTACCCGTGGCTCCTAGGCACCGGGCGGAAAGGAGTGAAAAGGATGACCAAAACCAGGGCGTAATCAAGCAGGTGACATCTACCCTATGTAATAAAGTAATAAGGTATAGTAGGGGTATCACAATAATTAAACATGAGTAAACAAGTATGTAGCAAAAGTAAACAGTAAGGAGTAGCAAGTAAAAGAAGTAAGAAGAGTAAGTAGGAGCAACGAGAAATATAACCGTTGATTTATAGGGATTACCCCTCTAGACCAAGGGGTCGTTTTGCGGGGTCTATCGTATAAAACGTCTCATACCATTTTATACGATAGGTGTCAGGGGTTAAATGCAATGATTACGCTATGACATACAAGTATGCTATGGTATGCACATGCAAGTGCAACTCACACACACGACTCTATGAGCACAGACCTTTAGTTCCCCTTTTTGGAGTTAGCTAAACTCTCAGGAGCCTCCGCCATGGCAAAATAGAGAAAGTGGGTTGGGCCTCACCACTCCTAGACTGGTAATCACAATACCCCGTCTAGCCCCTCACGTACGTTTCCGTACTACTCCTAGCAAACCAGCTAGTCTCCCGAGTCAACGTACCGATGACGGTGTGATCGATCGTCCAATATCGAGGATCCACCACTGTTATGCACATGCAACCATGATAGTTTGTATCTAGTAATAGTACCGAGCCTCCTGCTCTTTAGACTACCGAGCCTACTAGTTCACCATGTTCCCGAGCCCACGGCTCCCTAGACTAATCAAGTCTCCTTTTTTCCAAGTCCCCGAGCATCTAGCTCCCCGGACTTCCAAATCAATACCGAGTCCATTTAACTCTACCAGTAAGCCCTTAGGCCACGGGCCTACGCTATCCTTTCTCTACCAATACATCTCCCTACGTGTACAGGTGTGAGTGTAAGGTGAAACTTTTATTAGGGTTACTCTTGCCCAAATTATTCCTAAGGTTTACGTTAGCCCAGGACTGCCCAAGGTATTCCCTGTGAAGGGCTCTCGAAGGCACTAGGAACTTTGTTGGGATTGCGCCCAAAGCTCCCTTTCGTACGGCACTTAATATTATTGATTTCTACCCATGATCTGATCTCTCATTTATTTGCCCAAACCAGCAACCTACTATGGATTCAACTCTTCAAATTCATCACCCAGTCTAGTTCAATTTCCGCAGTTACTATATGCAGACCACCATATACTACATCAGATGTATAAAGGAGGTACTCCGGTTTGTCATTCAAAACTCCTTTAAAATTTACCAGAGGTATATCATAACTAGTTTAGTCTAGAATCAGAGAATCATAATTTTCCTAATTTATCTGGCATTTAATTAATTTCCTCAAAAATTCCAAGGGCTACCGGTTTGAACATGAACTACCCTAGGTACTCATGAAAGATGTCCAACAAAATTATTATAAATATTATGTTATCTCAATATGGTAAATCCAAAGTATCACAATTTTTCTATCATCAAAAGACACTAAAACTATTTTAGCAATATTTTGCATCTTTCTTTATTTATGAATCAAGTACAGCAAATATCCATCCAGAAATTATAAATTAATTATACTATGCAGATACAAGCTTAAACATAGCATTGGCCAAGTTTCATAATTGTTTACCAAGTATTAATCTCTGAATAAATTAATTATCAAAAATCTCTATAAGGTGGACTTGTAAAGAAAGTGTTGTAACTAATATTCTAAAAATCATGAATAAATGTCTACAAGCGTATAATGGCCTGAAAATCTCAATTCCTAAGTCTTATAATTTTTCCAGAGAAATATCATCCATAATTAATTTTAAAACAATAAAATCCCTTTTAACATTTGTGATTGAAGTACTAGATTTTCTCAACAAAAAATTATACAAAAATTCAGGAGCAATCATACTGACCTAAAACACTTACTGCCAAGATTTCATGGGGTTTCAATGAACAGAAAGATCTAAATAATAAAAATGTCAGTTAGGGCTATAGCAAACCTTACAAATGAAGTGCTAGAAATAAACATCATAAAATTCCGGTAAAATTGTTGTAGGTTCTGACCATTCCAAAACTCACTCTACTCGAGTTTCACAGCTTTTAAATAATGTTTAGTGATTGCTTTAACTCATTTGAGATTTTACCCTAAAACTAAGGTTAGGGTTTTGAGGTATCTACCTATCTCCAAATCCTCCGAGATTCCATCTAGATGATTTATATTATGCTAACGTTGACTCTACTGAGTTTCAAGGCATACGAGGGCATTTGCCCCCATGTCCGTCATAACCCTCAAAACCCTCCCTTTAGGGTTTGAGTTTGGATCCTAGGGTAAATCAACCCTACACCACACCATTTTTCTCCAAGTGGGTTATAATAGCCCTTCTAAGTCAGTGGTCAAAATATCAGCCTCTGTTGAGGTGATTTGACCGTTCCAAACTCTTAGTGCACTTTTTACTCAAAAATGCCTCATTAATGCCTAGCTAAGGATAGGTGATTTCCCACACAAAACTCATCCAAATGAGTTGGAATTTTGTACAGAGCTAGATTTTATAGCCAGGGACCACTCACCAAGGTTTGGGAGGGTTTGGAGGTCATTTGACAACTTAAATAAATTACTCTAACTTTATTAAATTAAAACAAAAACCATAGCAAAGTATCTCCAAAAATTCCCATTTTTGGACAGACTCTAGGTATTGCTAAGGGTAACCCCCTGCCCAAATTTCAGGTCTTTTGGACCAGGGACGAAGAGTGGGCATTCATTTTAATCTCTGGATAGCCCTATGGATAGATTGCACCAAAATGAGTGTTGTGGTCTAACTATGGCTCCAAATTGAGTGAAACAAATTTTAAATTACACTAGACATCAAGGGCTACATTTTTCATGTTGAACACTTTTGTAGTAGAGGCATCTAGGTATTTTTAAAAATGAAAACCATCTACTGTTAATAGTTTCCATGAAATCAATTAATATCATAAAAACACTTGATCAAAACGGTGGCGGCGGTTTTCGGCGAACCCTCACCACCATTTTTCATGGAATTTCAAGGAAATTTCCTCTTCAATCTGGCTCGCTTGAGCCCGACTTCTCAACCTAAACAAGTCTAGATCTAGCACGCATAGAGAGGAGAAGGATTGGACCTTGCCGGCCGCCTGAAGTCGGAAAGATCATCGTGAAGCCATTTCTGAAAGTTGCGTCGCTCGGTTTCTACAACTGCAAGGTGGGGAGGCTCGATTTCTTCAGGTAAGGACTGGGAAAGGCTTCTCTCAACCCACTGGTGGTGTTTAAAGCCTCAGACGGGGAGAGGAGGGGCTGGACTATCAATGTCCTTCAAAGCCATTAATGGCTAGGCTCGGCCATGGAGGAGGGGGGATGAATCAGGTCTGATGGCAGGGAGAAACGGCTGGAAACTTCTCCCCTTCCCTGGAAAATTGAATTCAGCCATTAAATGTGGCTTTTGAAGAACCGTTCCTTCCCTCTCCATCCTCATTTCTCTCTCGTCCTCACGGCGATTCTGCCCACAACCGCCGTGTCATGCCTGGTGACACGGCTGTGACATGGGGGTGTAACATCCGACACGGGTGTGTCGGGTGGGCGTGTTCCCTTCTGTTCTATGAAATAAAATCGACGATCGTCGAGCTGAGCTCGACAAAATGTGCTCAATGATCATCGGGCTGACGACACGCCTGGCGACACGGGCGTGTCGGGGGCGTGTTCCCCCTGTTCTGCGAAATGAACTGGACGATCGTCTAGCTGGGCTCGACGAAATGAGCTCGACGATCGTCAGGCTGATGACACGCATGGCGACACGGGCGTGTCGGGGGAGTGTTCCCCCCTGTTCTACGAAATGAGCTCGACGATCATCGACCTGAGCTCGACGATCGTCGGGCTGACGACACGCCTGGCGACACGGGCTTGTCTAGGGCGTGTTCCCCCTTGTTCTGCGAAATGAACTCGATGATCGTCAACCTGAGCTCGACGATCGTCGGGCTGATGACACGCCTGGCGACATGGGCCTGTCGGGGGCGTGTTCCCCCTGTTCTACGAAATGAACTCGACGATTATCGATCTTAGCTCGATGATCGTCGGGCTGACGACACGCCTGACGACACGGGCGTGTCTGGGCCGACACGGGCGTGTCGGACCCGGAAGAGTTGTTTTCAGGGAATTTGTGTGGCTGTTTATTTCTTCCTATAGGTTCTGACGGTTCAGATCTCCCCTTGCTGATATAAGGCTGAGCTATAGGCAGACCAAGGTGATTTTCACCTTGGCCTTCTTCACTTGGTCCCTTGGCTTCCTCGGGTTTTGACATGACCAAAACCACTCTTGGGGGTCTAGTCGGAAATGGGATGTTACACCTTCGGCCGATCAACACGAGGAGGTTTAGCAAGGAGTAGTGAACCTGTGTCCACTATCCGTAACACGCTAATTCAAGAGGTGGATCGTTGCGAGAAGGGTTGGATGACTTGCGAGAGTCGTTCGAATAACACAAGAGGTCAGTGAAAAAGAACTTGGGAATTCAGAAATTTTTTAAATTTCTGACAAAAATTCTCAAGTTGAAGCCCACCCCATCAGAGGAGGCAGAATGGGAGAATCCAGTCATGGAGACTCCCCGTACATCTACTCGCCGAGCACTCTAGACGAGGAGCAATGAGCATTGTTCGGCTGATGATCAAGGGGAGACAAGTGCAGGTGACAACAAAAATTTCTGAAGATTTTCGGGATGACAGGACAAGTTAGCGCTATCGCCCGACGACAGTCACTATCGCCGGCGACAGTGAAGTTTCTTAATTTTAAAAAACAATTTATGTTGTAATATTATGTGGGACTTAGTATGTGGTGTTGTGCTGCTGTAATAATATAAGACTAAGTATGTGATGTTTACATTCATGGTTTATGTATTTTTATTTTGGTTTAATTTTCATGCTCTTAGCAATTTAAGTGTTTTTCTTATTTAACTTACTATGGCAATTTATTAGTTTGAAATGTCGAGGATTCCTAGTTCTAATCTTAATAATGAAAAATGCGATCTGGAAGTGGTTTCGTGAAAATATCCCCAAGATGTGAATCAGTGCTTATAAAATTGACTTTGATCGTATTTTGTTTTATGTTGTCTCTTATGAAATGGTGGCATACATCAATGTGTTTGGACCTATAATGATGAATTGGATTATATGTTAAGTCAATTGCACATTTATTATTACACTTTATTTCAATTGTTTCATGAACAATTCCAAAGTCTTCTAAAGTTTGCTTCATCCATAGAGCTTGTGCACAACAACTGCCTAGTGCCATGTACTCAGCCTCTGTGGTGGATAAGGAAACGGAATTCTTTTTCCTACACGACCATGAAATTAGTGAAGGGTCAAGTAAGTGACAGGTGCCACTAGTGCTTTTACGATCTAATGAACAACCAACATAATCAGAATCAGAAAAGCCATGTAATATAAAAGTATCATTATGAGGATACCACAAACCTAACTTAGATGTGCCAAAAAGATATCTAAAAATGCGTTTTACTACTTTTAAATGAGACTCTTTGGGATTAGCTCGAAATCTAGCACATAAACATACAGCAAACATAATGTCAGGTCTAGAAGCAGTCAAATACAACCGTGACTCTATCATTCCTCTATATAGTGTATGATCTATGGATATTCCACATTCATCTTTTCCTAACTTTAATGATACACTCATGGGTGTATTTGCTTGTTTTAGACTTTCAAACCCAAATCTTTTTAAAACATCATGAATATATTTAGATTGACAAATAAAAATTCCATCATGCTTTTGAGTGATTTGAAATCCAAGAAAATAATTGAGTTCGCTTACCATGCTCATTTTAAATTCATTCTTCATAATTTCAATAACACTGTCACATAATTTTTCATTTGTGGATCCAAAAATAATGTCATCAACATATATTTGTAAAATGATAATATCATTATTAATATTTTTAACAAATAGAGTACAATCAGCACTACCCATTTTGTAATCATTCTTTAATAAATAAAGAGTCAATCTATCATACCATGAATGGGGTGCTTGTTTCATACAATAAAGGGGTTTTTTTAATTTAAAAACATGATCAGGAAATTTAACATCAACAAAGCCTGGAGGTTGTTTTACATAAACCTCCTCCTTAATATATCGATTAAGAAAAGCAATTTTAACATCCATTTGAAATAATTTAAACTTTTTAAAACCAGCAAATGCAAGAAATATTCTAACTGCTTCTAAACGTGCTATGGGTACAATGGTTTCAACAAAATCTATTCCTTCTATTTGTGAATATCTTATTGCTACGAGTATAGTTTTGTTCCTAGTGACCCTAGATTCACTTTCTACTTTATTTTTAAAAATGAACTTAACCCCTTACAATAGGATGATTTGAAGAATAACCAATAAAAATGCCTTCATCACACTTTTCATCAAATTTTCCTAAATTATCCTTAGTGTTCAAAACAAAATATTTACAACCAAAAACTTTAAAATAAGACACATTTGGTTTCTTTTGAAAATATAACTAATAAGGTGTTAATTTTAAGAGAGGTCGAAGCATAACACGATTAATAACATAACAAGCAGTACTAACCGCTTCAGCCCAAATTGATTTGGGTAATTTGTATTCAGATAACATAGTGCAAGCAAGTTCTTGTAAAGTTCTATTTTTCCTCTCTGCCACAACATTTTATTGGGGTGTACGAGGAGCGGAAAATTCATGTTTAATTCCTAACTCAATGCAAAAAGAAACAAAATTTTCATTATCAAATTCACCTCCATGATCTGAACGAATGCATTTTATTTTTAATTCTAGTTCATTTTGAACACGTATACATAGTTTGGAAATTCTAAAAACGCATCAGATTTAGACGTTAAGAAAATTGTCCAACTTAAGCAAGAAAAATCATCAATCAAAACAAAAATGTATTTTCTACCACCTAGACTTAGTGTATTAACAGGACCAAACAAATCCATTTGTATCAATTCGAAAGGCCTAGTGGTGGAAACGACTTTTTTCCTTTTAAATGAAGACTTTGAAAATTTTCCTTTTTGACATGGTGAACATCAAGATGATAAATTTCCATGTAAAAAAGGTAAACTTTAACAAGTTTGTTTTGATACAATTTTATAATTAGCTTGGAACTAGAATGTCCAAGACAATTATGCCACAAATCTAACTCCTCATTTTTAGATAAAAAACACTTTAATGAAGAATGTGACAAATCATTAAATCTAATCATGTAGACATTTTGAAATCTAGGAGCAGTAATAACAGTATCATTTGTTTTGGAGTTAATAATTTTGCATAAGTTTGAAGACGAGTCAAATAAGACAATTAAGCCAACATCACATAACTGACTTATTGAGATTAAATTATGCTTCAAACCTTTAACATACAAAACATTTGAGATAGTAAATGATTTGTTACCTACTACTCCAATACCGATGATTTTTCCCTTCCCGTTGTGACCAAAAGTAACCACTCCTCCGTTTTTCATCTCTACGCTAAGGAACTTTGATTTGTTGCCCGTCATGTGCTTGGAACACCCTGAGTCCAAGTATTACATGTCTTCTTTATCCTTAGCCTGCCAACGCACCTAAAAAGAGGATGAGAGTAAAGATCCAGTTATCATAGTGGTTCCTCCCATAGAATAGGTGGAAGCCTTAGGTACCCAGATTTATTTAACATAACAGTGTCCCGTCTTGTTACAAGTGTGTGTTGTGTGACCAAACTTAGAACATTTGGCACACTTGATGAAATAAGTCGACGAGTTTTTTAAAGTAAATTTTGACCCTTTGTTGGAAGCTATAGGGACAGTAGTTTTATTATTTTTATTTTGGAAATATGATTTTTTGGACTTTTTCTTTTCGCCGGCGACTGTGGATGTCGCCGGGCGATAGTGTTCAGGTGAGTATCCGAGTCCGAATTTTTCAAAACCATAGTACTAGTTTGCCAAAATCATATTTAGTGATTTTTGGCCCACTCCAAATTTGTTAGTGGCCATTTCTAAATCACGGACTTGTCCCCTTAATACATTAATTTCGGCAACAATGGTGCTGCATCGGTTTGCGAAGGACTTTCTGCTGCCTTCCACTTGAGATTGAGAAAACTTTAGAGATCTCTCTATGCCTCTTTCTCTCTTGTAAGAGTTTCAACCCGAGTCTAATTCTTAGAGATATCTTTCTCAAGCTCTAGTATCTTTGTCAAAGAGGGACAATCCTCTTGACATGTCGCTTTCTCCTTTCCAAGTACTTCTACTTCATTTTTTTATTTCTTATTTTCTTTTACAAACATTTTATTTTCAGATTTAATCAATTTAATTTCATCCAGTTTTTTATGTAAATATTTGTTTGTTCTCAAAAATTCAGAATATAACTCATCATAAGTTTTAGGAGTTACCTCAGTGTCGCTCTGGACACTGCTTCCGTCATCATGTTGGCCTCCTCTTTAGTTTCTGATCCTGAACTGCTTGATTCCTCAGAAGTGGCTTCATCCCACGTTTCTGCCTTCAGAACTTTCTTTTTTTCTTTCTTTCTGTTCCGCTTCTCCTTCAGCTCTTTCAGATACTTTGGGCACTTGCTCTTTAAATGGCCAATTCTCCTGCAATGATAACACTCAGATGGTGGTCTATCTTATTCATCCTCTCCAACATCTTGGGCTCTTCCTTTCCTATTCCCAGACTCTTACTTCTTGAAAAATTTCCTCAAAAAATTTCTTCTTTCAGGATTTCTCATGAATTTCCTGAATTTCTTCACAAACAGGCTTTTTACATCTCCATCGTCACTTTCATCGGACTCGCTTTCCTCTTCTTTCGTGGACTTCAACGCCAAAGCTTTCTTTCTTGGCTCCAAGCTGTACTCTTGTTGTTGAATCCTCAACTCTACTTCATGTGTTTTTCAGTTCCCTATTAGATTCTCAATTTGGAGAGACTTTAGATCGTGTGACTCTGAGATGACAATCACTTTTGGATTAAACTTCGGGGGAAGCTATCTAAGTATTTTTCTCACCAAATCTCCATTTGAGAAATTCTTCCCTTGAATCCTTGAGTCGTTCACTATTTTGCTGAACCTTGTGTACATGGAGTCTACATCCTCATCCACCTCCATTTTGAACTTCTCAAACTCTGATTCTAACTGTAAGAGCTTCGAGTCATTTACCTGCGATGTACCTTGATGAGTAACTTCAAGAAGATTCCATATATCATATGCAGTATCACATGCATAAACATGATTAAATTCAGTCCTATCTAACGGACAAAATAAGACGTTCATTGCCTTTGCGTTATTTTTACAGTGAAGCTTATCAGCTTCATCACAATTATCCTTGGGTTATTCCATAGAGACACTTCCTACTACAATTATATGAGCAGTTTAGCATGTTTCTACCATGCCCCAAACATCGATGTCTAGTGCTATTAGAAAGCATCACATTCATGCTTTCCAATAGTTGTAGTCAGTTCCCGTGAATAAGGGAGGTCTACTTATACCTTGCCCCTCAGAAAATGCGTGAGTGTTTTGCGCCATTACTCCTGGTGGTGAAACTGATTTTGGAGTAACCAGCTATGATATCAAATATTGGATCATACGATGCCATTAGAGGAGGGGGGAGGAGTGGGGGTGAAAAGGGTTCTTTTAAATTTTTCTTAAAAATTAGACAAACTTGCTTGATGAATAAAACAATATAATTAGAGAATGGAAATGTATACTAGCTATAACAACAATGATATATTTCAAAAGTGATAAATTGAATATAAGGTGTCTCTATAGAGCTAGAGTCAAAAGGCTCATGAAACAAATAATTAACTTGTATTTTCGCCTGTTCTTCAACGAAGAACCGGCAGTCTAAAGCATGTCATTTCCTAGATCTTGCTACTAGCCTCCCCCTAGATCCAATCACAATCTAGACGCTGCACATAAGGCAATAATTACTCCCTAAGCCGCACAAGAACTCACAAGGCGGCGATTCTCTCCTAAGCCACAAAAGGACCTAGATGCCACTCACAAGGCAGCGATTTCCCCTCTCAATTACAATGATAAAAAATAGAAACAAGAACAAAACAAATTGAACACTTTAGGCTAGACACTCCCTTCAAACAATGCGCTGATGATGCCGACGAATCCTTGCTAGAGTTGCTTCGAATGCTGCGAACGTACCGTCAATCTTTAATGCTTTGGCCTGCTTGAGAGTATGGAGTATCTCTGAGATCTGGAGCTCTCTGAATCATCTATGCAGGAAAGTATACTCCAGGTAATCAAATTCGTGATTTCCACAAGAAATGAATGGCTTTTATATTCTGGCGCTATCACCTGGCAATACTGGGTATCGCCACCTGGCGATATCGGTAACCGTTTCCACGTCATTTTCGCATCGCAGATACGTCGAGCGTCGAATCGTGCACTATTGCCTAGCGGTACTGGATTTCGTCGTCTGGCGATAGCGATGTAACGGATGACACGTATTCATCGAGCATCAAACGGAAATGCGTCGAGTGGCACTATCGCTTGTTGGAGGTACTCAATATCGCCTGGTGATATCTCCCGAGCTCAACTCTGATCCGATTAATCACCAAAAAGACATTAGAGATAGACCTGTGTTATCTACACGCCAAAAGCACCCAAAAATCAAATACAAACAAGATTTATTATTAGCAAACTAGGAAGCATGGAATGCATGCTCCAACACTCAGTTCTGGACGCCAACATCTAGACACCTAAATCTTATGACGAAATGAACAAAGATGAGCTTCTACTTACCTCCATGGACAAGAGAGCTCAAAATATTATCGCCAGTACAATTGATGATTCAACCTTCCAGAATCTGGTGCACTGCAAGACCTCCTAGGAGATGTGGGACACCCAAGTTGTGTTCATGGAGGGTTTAAAGATGGTGAGAGATGACAAAAACTTCATGCTCAACCAGGAGTATAAGACCTTCAGACATGGAAAGTCTGATGTCATTGATGAGTGGTTTGAGATATTTTTCAGAATAGTGAATGAACTGAGAACATATGGAAGAGTTTTCAGCACTATGAGCTGAATGACAAATTTCTCAGCTCCCTCACAAAGGATTGGCACACAAAGATTTGTGCAATTAGGAAAATGGACAAGTTATCTGTCACTCCTCCTCCAACCCTATTTGGAAAGCTACTGTCATATGAGATGCAGCTTGCTGCAAGAAAGGAAGAAGAGAAGAGCAGTAAGTCACAGGCCAAGGAGAAATCTGTGGCCTTAAAAGCTAATGACCCAAACTGGAGCAGAAGGAAGAACTCTCCAGTAAGAAGAATTGCTAATTCAGATTCTCAAAGCTCAAAGACCAGCACTTCAGACAACCATATGTCTGATGATGATTTTTCTGCCTTCGCCAGGCATTTTCAGAAATTCATGAAGAAGGGGCATTGGAAGAACAGTAGGCCTTCCTCTTGCTCACAGTATTAAAGGAAATGCTCTAAGGAGGACAGGTATGCTCCTAACTCTAGCAAACAAACTTCTTCTAATGTTATTTTTTCTGCTGCAGCAAACCTGGGCATATAGTTGCTGACTGCGCAGTGAATAGGAAGGAAGGAGTCAAGAAGCACCACAAGGGGAAGAAGAAAAAGAATTCCCTTGTGGCCAAGAAGGAAAATACATGGTCTGACTCTTCCTCTGGGTCAGACAGTGAAGAAGAAGCCTACCTTGGGCAAATGGCTCTTAGTAAAGGAGAACCTGAAGAATACCTTCTTGCTAGGATATGGATCAGGGCCTCTCTGTCACATTTAGATAGATAATCAGAGGTGGATAAAGTTGAAGAAGAAGATGTCCAATACCATGGATTGATGGCAATAACAAATGAAGAGAGCATCCAGGATCAGCCTGGACAAGCTCAGGTAAATTCTAAATCTCAACCTTCTATTTCAAGTCATAAGGCTAGATCAGATTCTGAAGCTGAATCATCAAGATATGAAGGGGATTCAGATTCCGAGGAAGATGTAAACTCTATGATTGACAAGTATAGAGAACTTCTTGAAGCATTCAAGAAGTGCAAGCTCCTTGCCAAGAGACAGGCAAAAGAGCTACTCAATCTTAGTAGCAACTGTAAAGGCCAAGAAAAAGTTCTCAATGATATGGCTGAACAATCAGCCAAGCTCAAGAAGATCAGTAAAATGCAATCTGTGGTCAGAATCTCGAATGAGAAACTTATCCAGAAACGTGAAGATGATCTACTAAATCAGAAAAATTACTTGTGACCAAGTTTTCTAAGCCAAACACTATGCTTCCCTTAATTGACACCCACCTTACCCAAGTGGGTAAGAAAGGGTTAAGCTTTAAGGGACCTACTAGACCACCCAATCCAAAAGTAAATGGAAAGGGGAAGGCACCAGTAGTGCCTCTAGCCTCATTGCCTCAAATTTATTTTCAGAATGCCTTGTTGCCTTCTAACAGGTATGACCATGAAAGCTATTATGGTCACTGGGAGAATGCCAGATCCACTAATATGGATCAATGTGGCCCTAGCCAAGGTGGAGGATACAACCATGTGAGGGCCCTTAAGGCAGCCCATGAGGAAATTCAAATGGCCCATCCTGTACCATTTGTTTTTGGTGGCCCGGCCCCAAAACTCAAGGTTAATGCTGTTGTAGGAAATCTGAGTCATCAAACAAAAGTAGTGACTCAATGTGAGTCTTATGGCAAGGCTAGAATGGCAGTTTCTAATGCTATCAAATGTATGTTAGCTAAAAAGAGACATGCAGCTGGTGGGTCTCGAAAAAGAGAAAAACAGTCAGCTGAAAGACTTTCATTCAGTCAAATGGTTGCTAAAAGAAAATAAAAATATACATCAGCACATCTTCCCACTATTCAGGGAGCAGTCAAGCCAAATGCTGGTCCTAAACAGAAAAGGAGATATAATATCCATGAGTGCTGGTACTGTGGAAAAGTGGGCCTCTATGTTGTAGATTGCTGGTTCAATCCTTCAGTGTCCAAAGGGTGCCAACCTGTCAAGAATACTACAGGAAGGAAAGGTTATTTTCAAGCAAATGTGAACCTCGGACCCAATAGAAATTGGGGTCCTAATGGGAGATGATCTGTGCTATTTTTCAGGTTAGTTCAGGTAACAATTGCCCTACATGGTACTTGGACAGTGGATGTTCCAGGCATATGTCTGGAACAAAGGAGCAGTTGAAGGAGTTCACTCTAGTAAAGAATGGACCTAAGGTCATCATTGGAGGCTCTGACAAGGGAATAGCCAGAGGTTATGGTAAGATTTCAATTGGCATAACCACCATCACAAAGGTGGCTTATGTGGAGGGATTACAACACAACCTCTTAAGAATAAGCCAACTATGTGACCTTGGTTATGACATTTCCTTCCACAAGGATAAGTGCCATATCAAGAGGTTAATTTACTAAAGTGTCATCCTAATAGGAACTAGGAGTGGGAATGTTTATGTTTTAAACTTTTCTTTCTTAGATAGTAGTTCCCCTATATTCATAGTTGGAAATGACAATGTCTCATATTGTGTCCAATGGCATAATAGACTGGTTCATTTGAATTATAAGACCATTGGTCAGCTCTTCGGTGATGAGATAGTTAGAAATGATCCAAAAAAAAATGCTCTAGGGAGGGTATCTATACTGCTTGCCAAAAGGGAAAGCACACTAAGACCTCCTTCAAGAGCTTTGGGACCAAGGACTCAGTGAGATGCTTATATCTCCTGCATATGGACTTGTTTGGTCCTATGCATGTTCATAGTCTAGGTAGGAAGGTCTATACCCTTATTGTGGTTGATGGCTATTCCAGATTTACTTGCGTGTTCTTCCTTAGAAGAAAGGATTAAACCCTTGATGTCTTCATGAATTTTGTCAAACAGATTCAGAATGAAATTGCATGCTCTGTTGTCAAAATAAGAAGTGACCATGGAATTGAATTTCAGTCTTCTGCCATGACTACTTTCTGTGAAGAGCAAGAGATTCATCACGAATTCTCCTCTCCAAGAACACCCCAACAAAATGGGTTAGCTGAGAGGAAAAATAGGACTATCATAGAAGCTAGGAGAACATTGTTGAGTGACACTTCTCTCCCTGAATATTTCTGGGCTGAGGAAGTTAACACTACATGTCATGTTCTCAATAGGGCTTCTATCACCAAAGGCCACAAGAAGACTCCATATGAGATCTTGAAGGGCAGAAAACCAAATATATCCTATTTCAGGATCTTTGGTTGCAAGTGTTTCATCTTGAATAATGGTAAGTAAAAAGTGACTAAGTTTGCTGCCAAATACCATGAGGGAATCTTTGCTGGGTACAACCGTAATAGTAAGGCATATAGAGTCTATAACTTGACTAATCAAGTTGTAGAAGAATCTATCCATGTAGTGTGTGATGAGTCAAACATGATCGACAGTGAGCTATCAAGCTCTTTGCCTAGTTCTACAGGTACCAAAGTCATGATGGAAAAAATCTCCATCAAAAATAAAGACCCAGCTGTGCAAGAAGAACGTGGAGATGAATGTTGTCTAGAGGACGTACAGGACAGTCTAGTTGTAGATGAAGACCAACCAGTTGAAGAAAATGATGCTCAGCAAGAAGCAGTAAGGCTGCCTCTAGCAATCAGATATCTGAGAGATCATCCTCTAAATCAGATAATAGGTAATGACAGCCAAGGTGTATAGACCAGAACCATGAGTTTCAACACAGCTCTTTATTCCAGCTTCCTGTCACAAGAAGAGCCCAAGAAATTTGAAGAGGCAAATCAAGACCAATTCTGGATTGGTGCAATGCAAGAAGAACTGAACCAGTTCAAAAGGTACAAGGTCTGGAAGCTGGTTCTCAGACCAAATGTGACCTATAGCGGAGCTCCAGAGAACAAATCACAGTAGTTTAAATCTACATGCCCAGGACACGGGCGTGACCTATTGGTCACGGGGGTGATACCCAGGCGTGACCACCAGGCATGTCACGAATGGGTTCAGATCGTCGATCGAAGAACGTCGAACAACCAATTACACGCCCGTGACCCATAGGTCACGGGCGTGGCCAGGGCGTGTCGAGTGCGTTTCCAGCCATTGAATCAAGCCGTTCCTGCTGTTGCTTCCAGATTGCTGTTTCAGCCTGACACGCCCCTGGTCACGGGTGTGACCATGGAGCGTGACCCCTCCATCAATAGCGATTTACTCCCGCTGTTTTTAGCTTCTCGCGGTTTTCCAGAAACAGAAGTGACACGCCCTAGGTCACGGGCGTGACCTAGGGGCGTGACGCGCTATTTAACAGATTTTGGCAGTTTCTCCTCCAACGTTCCCGAGCTTTCAAGGTGGCGGTTCCGAGCCTGACACCCTAGGTCACGGGCGTGACCTAAGGCGTGACCTTGCAGAAAATTTTCCTATAAATTGCAGATGAGTCCAGAAGCTTAGGGGGGACTAGGAGGCAATTTTAGGAATATTATGTAGTTTAGTTTACTGTTTTAGCTTTTCTTTCTTGTAATAGTTTAGTTCTACTTTGCAATTTCAATTCAAGCACTTTTATTTTCCATCATGTCTCCCTTTTATGTATTTCTTTTATGATAATGAATAGTTAATTTTAGTAACACTTGGTTTTGACAAGTTTTAGAATAAAATAATCTTCTTTTGTCAACCTCTTTATTTAGCCCTTACGATTTATCTTTGATTTATATTTCGTCGAATTCATATTTCGCGGATATGTTTTTTGATCCCAGATCTATATCTTAAATGACCAAGAGGTTACAGATACGTATAGATGGTCAAAGATAAAAGAAGTTGCATGCACTTATCGAGAGAGGACGACATAAATCTTCCGGATTGTAGTCAAATCCAATAGAGGGGTTCACCGCCTAAAGCAAGCTTAGGAGTTTCAACTGGCCAAGAGGTCTTAATCGATCAACCTAAGGTTAGTCAAAAGCATGAGCTCGAGAGAGACGCTTTTGTACTTAAGGAACCTCCACGGTCGAAGTTATTAATTTAGAGCTTGGTTTTCATAAAGAGTTTGTTTTAATTCAAGACGAGTTCAGATCAAGTGCTAGTTTTCAGTTTAGTTTCTTTCATTTTGTTTAATTTAATCACCTTTTATATTTAGATAAAATAATATTAATTTGAGTGAGTAGGAGTACTCAACAGGCTCCGAGTCTAATACGACATTTCATATACTATATTTCGATAGGTACGCTTGCCTATTTTGGGATTATAGTTTGGATACATTTTAAAACTATAAATTTCCACATAAAGTTTTTGGCGTCGTTGCCGGGGAGATTTTGTTGATATTTTGAAAGCGCAAATTTTATTACTTTTATCAATCTCTTTCTCTTTCCACAATTCTTTTTTATTTTCTTTTTCAAATTCATTTCTATTAGGTAACAGTTGTTTTATTTTCCTTTTATAAGAAAATGTTATCGCAATTGGCTGCCAAAATTGTAGAGCTTCAAAATCAACTACATATTTTGAAAGCCGCAAGGCAGCGCCAAATTTCTTGTTCTTATTGTGGTGCTCCTCATCATCGTGATAATTGTTATTATGATTATGATAAACAATTTTGTTTTGAAAATAACCTTGAAATTAACAAATATCCCCACTTTGATACTGATTCTGCTTCAAATTTTCATGAAACTAATTTTTCCAATTCACATATTTTTCATGAAAATAATTTTTCAAATGCGAAAAATTATTTTGATTTAAATAATTTTTCCTCTAACTCTATTTTTGGTTTTTCTAGTTCGCAAGATCCACCGGAAAATTTTCTGAATTATGAGAACAATTGTTTAGATCCTAATTTTTGTTCTTCTTTTAGCACACCACAACCCTCTTCTTCTAATTTTGGGGATTTTACGCAATTCATAGTTGATCTTCCCCAAAATTTAGAAAACATTATTCCTTGTTCTAATGATTCTTCACCCTCTTCAAATTGTTCACCTAATGCAGATCATGAATTTTCATGTGCCCCCTTGGTGACTTATTCGGAAGAGGAGGAAGAATTATTATATTTTACGGTCATGGGCACACCGGGTGAAATAGAAGAAAAACATGTTTCTTCTCCTATTTCTCCCGATTTTCCTTCTCCTCATGAATTCTCTAACTCCGCTTATGAATTTTTAGACAGTGACATTCATGAAACTATAGTGCCCAATAATTTTCTTTTCTATAACAACTCTATTTTAGAAAATAAACAACATATACCTAATCATATAACTTCGCAAGAGCCTCCTCCTTGTGAAGATTTTTCTGACGCGCTTCTCCTTGATTTGTCTTTCACTAATGATTTTCATGTAGTAAATGAGTCGTTGCAATACAATGTTGTCCCCGACCCATTTGCCGCTCATCTAGAAAGATTCAAATCACCTCAGGTATGGATAGGTGATTTCAATCTAAATTTTCAAGTCAACTGTAAGACGGAAAATCAAGAAGCAAGCGGAGGAGTAACCGGGCGTGCGACATTGACATCTTCGCCAAAAAGAGAATTAAGGGAGTTACCCGTTCATTTCAATTTTTATTTTCCTTTCTCCTAACCCGAACCGTCTAGCTTAAAGACGGGAAAAAGAAAAATGCTCTTGGAAGACACCCCTTGCTTATCTTTTAATTTCTATGCATTTTTCTTTTTCTAAATTTTCACAAACTGTTTTTCTTTCCCCCCTCCTACTTGACTTATAAACATTGGGGATAATGTTTATTTTTAAGTATGGAGGTGGATTCTTATTTATTTTTTTTATTTAAAAATAAAAAAATGAAAAATCTTTACAATTTTAAAAATTTTATCTTTTTATTATCAAAAATACAAAAAAAATATAGAAAAAGAAAAACAAAACAAAAAAAAACAAAAATAATAAACCCCTATTTAATTTTTGTGCTTTTTTAGAAATTTACTTTGAGTTTGTTTTTAACAATTTTTATAATTTTTGTTTTTCTAATCTTTTATTTTATCAAAGTTTGTTAAAATTAATTTTAGGTGATTTTATTTTAAGAAATAAATTTATGAAGTAAATTTGTTTAGAGAAATCTATTTAGCCCTTTTTTCCCTTTTATTATAATTAGTTTCAATTTCATTGTGGATTAGTTTAACAATTTTTAGATTCCAATTATCTCCATTTTAAACTTTAAGATTCTTATGAAATTTTAATTTACTATAGTTGCTCTCTAATAATTTTAATTTAATCTAAATATTGTTTAGCCTTCCCTTGTTTTAATTTTTCTTGTTAGATCATATGTCACGGGGATAAGAGGATAAAATTCATTATCCCCTGATACACATATGCATTTTTTTTCTTTTTGGTTAGATCATATGTCATGGGAATCAAGTATTCCTTGGTACACATATGCAACCTCCCAAAAAAGGAGTAAGAGGATAAAATTCATTACTCCGAAGCAATTTTGTTTGAAGAGAAAAAAAAAGAAAAAAACATCAAAAAAGAAAAAAATTGTGCGGGGTGATAGGGTAAAATTCATCACCCCCAATCTAAGATCTCTTCAATTTCCTTTTTCCAAACCCAAAACCCAATATAATTGCTTTAGTTTTAAATTAAAATTGTAAGAGAGCATAAGTAGTAGTTTGAATTTTCCTCGAAGTCTCTTTTTAGTGAAAAAACTGTTTATAATTTTTAATCTAACTTTGTTTACTAACTACTTAATTTTAAGATCTAATTATTTTATTAGAGAAAATTTGCTAAATATTTATCTTTTCTCATTTTATTTTCATATTGTAAGACTTAAAATTTTGAATCCCATAAGTTAATTTTTAACTTTCTTTTGATTTAATAAATTTTTAGTTTAATTTAAAAATTATATTAATTTCTTCTAAGTACTCTCATAGTTTTGCTCTGGAATAGCAAAAGATTAAGTATGAGGGTATTTGACAAGTAACTATTTATAGTACTTTTTATATAGTTTTCATTTAATAAAAAGTTATGTTTTTTCTAGTTTTTATTAATTTATTGAATTAATCTCTTTGTTTTCTCATTTCAGGTCTATTTGGGATGCTAATAACAAATTGGAGCATGCTAGGCTAATCAGAAGATCAGACAGAGCAATCCTGGAAAAATGAACTTTTCACGGCCATGTCACGGGCGTGACCTAGATGTCACGGGCGTGACACGTGCCCATGAACTATAGCAGAGCTCCAGAGAACAGATCACAATAGTTTAAATCTACACGCCCAGGACACGGGCTTGACGTATTGGTCACAGGCGTGACCACCAGGCGTGTCACGAATGGGCTCAGATCGTCGACTGAAGAACGTCAAACAGCCAATTACACGCTTGTGACCCATAGGTCACGGGCGTGGCCAGGGCGTGTCGAGTGCATTTTCAGCCATTGAATCAAGCCATTCCTGCAGTTGCTTCCAGATTGTCGTTTCAGCCTGACACGCCCCTGGTCACGTATGTGACCAGGGGGCATGACCCCTCCATCAACAGTGATTTACTCTAGCCGCTTTCAGCTTCCCGCGGTTTTCCAGAAACAGAAGTGACACGCCCTAGGTCACGGGCGAGACCTAGGGGCGTGACCCGCCATTTAATAGATTTTGACGGTTTCTCCTCCAACGTTCCCTAACTTTCAATATGGCAGTTCTGAGCCTGACACGCTCTAGGTCACGGGTGTGACCAAGGGCGTAACCTTGCAGAAATTTTTCCTATAAATTGCAGATGACTCCAGAAGCTTAGGGGGGACTAGGAGCCAATTTTATGAATATTATGTAGTTTAGTTTACGGTTTTAGCTTTTGTTTCTTGTAATAGTTTAGTTCTACTTTGCAATTTCAATTCAAGCACTTTTATTTTCCATTATGTCTCCCTTTTATGTATTTCTTTTATGATAATGAATAGTTAATTTTAGTAGCACTTGATTTTGACAAGTTTTAGAATAAAATAATCTTCTTTTGTCAACCTCTTTATTTAGTGCTTACGATTTATCTTTGATTTATATTTCGTCGAATTCATATTTTGCGGATATGATTTTCGATCCCAGATCCGTATCTTAAATGACCGAGAGGTTGCGGATACGAGTAGATCGCTCAAAGATAAAAAGGAGTTGCATGCACTTCTCGAGAGAGGACGACATAAATCTTCTGGATTGGAGTCAAATCCAATAGAGGGGTTCACCGCCTAAAGAAATCTGAGGGGTTTTGACTGGACAAGTGGTCTTAATCGATCAACCTAAGGTTAGTCAAAAGCATGAGCTCGAGGGCGACGCTTTTGTACTTAAGGAACCTCCACGGTCGAAGTTGTTAATTTAGAGCTTGGTTTTCATAAAGAGTTTGTTTTAATTCAAGGCGAGTTCAGATCAAGTGCTAGTTTTCAGTTTAGTTTCTTCCATTTTGTTTAATTTAATCTCCTTTTATATTTAGATAAAATAATATAAATTTGCGTGAGTAGGAGTACTCAACAGGCCCCGAGTATAATACAACATTTCTTATACTATATTTCGATAGGTACGCTTGCCTATTTTGGGATTATAATTTGGATACATTTTTAAAACTATAAATTTCCTCATCATCCATATCTATGAACAAAGAGAGTATGTTGGAAGTCAGATAATTTGAATAAGACAAAAGGGTTGAGACCACTGAGACAGGTGAGATAGCTGAGAACAATGTCTCAACATAACCACCGAGACAAAGCAAGTAGGAATTCTCTAAGTCTAGAAGCGTTGAGTGAAGCAGCTTCACTCAATGCTTCTAATGAAGAAGAAAGCATTGAAAGCGTTGAGACAGTTAAGAAGAAACCTCTGAGATAGGAGATAGTCTTAGATGTGAGGAAGAAAGCATTGAAAGCATTGAGACAGTTGAGAAGAAACCACTGAGACAGGAGATAGTCTCAGCTGTGAAAAAGAAACATGTGAGACATTTGAGAAGGAACCACTGAGAGAAAGCCAGTGAAATTTCTCTAAGTCTAGCAGTATTGAGTGAGGCAGGTTCACTCAACGCTTCTAATGAAGAGCCAAGTCAGCTAGCCTTGAGTGACTTAACATCACTAAACGCTTAATGAGTTCTGGAATTTTTCTAAGTCCAGAAAGTGATGCCCACTACTAACGTCACCAAAAGTCAACAAAGTCAAAGTAGTTTGTTCCGTCGCTGGAAAAGCTACAGCAGCACTGGATAACCCCTGCTGACGTCACCAGAATCAACAAAGTCAAAATTGTTCATGTCGTTGCGGGAAACTACAGTAGCCCCGGAAGCTACTATTTGTCCATTTCTGAGGGAGGTGGCGCTCACCATCCTTGGCTAGGCCCACACATAAATTGTGTTGTTGATTCAAATAAATAGATATAAAAGGAATAGAGAAACGAGGAATTAGGGTTAACAATCAGAAACGAAGAAATACAGAAAATAGAGGCGGCTGCACTTAATCTTCTCTGACAAGCTTGAAAGCCAAGTCCAGCAGTGCATCAAGGTAGAGAAAGATAGCTGAAGCTTTTTTCAAGTTAAGCACGTTAGTTCATTGCAGAGCAAGGCAGCTGATTCATCTAATCAGGAAGGAGATAGCTGTGTGAAGGGACATCAGCCTTCAACAGCAGATAGCTTCTCTTCAGTACAGCAAAGAAGCAGTTGTTGTAGAAGAAGACTCATTCCTTCTACAACAAGAGGCCTGAACTGATATCTGATTAGTCCAACAAGGTAGACTTAGATATTTATCTCTGAGTTAGTGGTTTAAATTAATCACAACTTCTTGTTTAAATTCTTGTAGGATTCAACTTGTCTGAATATGAGCTATAGGGCCTTTTGGCCTGAGTTGTAGCTGACTAATTAGTCACTAAGCAATAGGTGACAAGTGTGTCACTGAGTTGTAGGCCTTGGAGGAGGGTGAGCTATAGGTGCCTAGAAGGGCACTAAGGTAGGTACCTGGAAGGGTACTGAGCTGTAGGAGTGCTGCAACACTTTGAGAATAAGGCCTTATTCCTGAAGTTTTTGGGCTGAAAAGCCTGAGTTGTAGGCCTTAGAGATAAGGCTGAGGTAGGTGGTCTGTGGACCACTGAGCTATAGGAACACAGCAGGACTCTGAGGTAGGAATCTTTGTGGTTTTGAGGTTGGGTTCTGAAGAGAACCTATGTGTAAGGATAAGGGCCTGAGGTCTAAGCTCTGAGGAGAAGTTTTAGAGGAGTTTGTGCCTTGTCTAACATAAGTTAGAAAGGTGGGAGGGAAAGTGGATATACTTAATTGGGGAACCACAATAAATATCTGTGTGCTTGCTGTGTTTCTTGTTTTTTTCTCTTATTTTGCAGGTAATAAGGAGAAGCTCTATATCACTTAGTAAGAAAACAACAAAAAGATTTAAGAAATTTTAAAGACCTATTCACCCCCCCCCCAGGTGACTAGCTAACCTTAAGTTAATAACTTTCAACATGACCGTCGTTCAACCCGATCGCTGTTTTGAAAATTAGAAGAAAAAATAACCTAAGTTATTTTCATCGTGTGTCGTCGAGTATAGCTGAGTATACTCGCCGAACCAGTAGTGATATTCGATGAATTTTACTTGGAGAAGTCCAGTTTAAACCAAATTTCCACTCAATGACATACTGAAGCCATACTCGACGAATTCGATGAGTATCGGCAAGTATACTCGATGAATTCGACGAGTATAGGCTAGCTGACTCGACGCACTCGATGATGTCGATACACTCGATGCCATCAACGCACTCGATGAATTCGATACCATCGACCCACTCGATGCACTCAACACCATCGATGTAGTTGATGCCATTGACGCAGTCAACGCACTTGATATGGTGATAGTCAACGAATTTACCTTAAGAAAATTCAGATAAGTAGCGTCGAGATGATTCGACAAATTCGACGTGTATCGACATGTATATTCGATGAATTCTGTGAGTATTGTTAGATACATTCGACGAATTCGACGAGTATACTTGATGATACTCGATGAATTCTACTTAAATATTTTTCTAACTTCTTAAATATTCTAACACAAGAACATATGATGAATTCAATGAGTGCTAGTATGTATATACGATGAGTTCCGTATATTAATGAGTATACTCGACGAATTCGACTAATATCCCTTACAATACACGACGAATTTTACTTGGGTAAAATTTTTGTTCTTCTGAATTCAAGTTCTTCTTCATCTTTGATCCTCCTCATGAACTTGGCATGGAAGAAAACCCCAATAGAGAGATTACACATGAGTCAACACATTGGCCTACACAATGAAAGATTACATTGTATAGTCCTGTGTTTACTGACCCACTATATCCTAACATTAGTGTGTACTTAGCAATGTAGACTTGCAAGTACATAATTGAAAATACCACATCAAATACAATCTCAATTCATCTTAGCTTAACTCGACCCTTCTTCAAAGCAAGGTTAATTTGAATACAATAACCAACAATCTCCCCCTATTTGAAGAAGTCAGAATCCTATAAGCTATGGTGAATTGCACAACAATAATAAAGCATAAAATTGACAAGATATATGAATTAAAGAAAATTTAAACACAGCGCACATTCCAGTCAAAATATTTAAATATATATATATATATATATATATATATATATATATATATATATATATATATATATATATATATATATATCTGTTGGGTCCATTGTTCCCAATGTCCCTAATTTGTGAGAAGTCAAAAAGGTTAATGTCACGCACATCAACTATATTTGATGTGCATTTGAGTTCTTGAGTGCAGGTTAGTCCATTTCATATTGATTGGACATGTGGACACAAGAAGTGGTTATTGGACATAACACAAAAATCGACTAAGCCACAGGCATTGAGTGGAGCAAGCTCACTCAACGCCAGAGGTATGGATTCAAAAGTGTTTAGTATAAATTTGCTTAAGTACAAAAACAGTGAGTGTAGTCTACTCACTCAACGACATACAACAAAAGGTTGGGAGTTAGGCTGAGTCAGTCGATGCCTAGAAAATTTGGCTAAAAATTATGGCCAAGTCCACAAGCGTTGAGTGTGGTCTACTCACTCAATGCCATACAGCTCAAAGCATTCAGTGTTGCTGTGCCAGTCAACTCCACAGAAATGTTGAGCAAAAATTTGACTAAGTCCACATGCGTTGAGTGTAGCTTACTCACTCAATGCCAGATAACAACAAAATTCTGTTAATTAGATTGACGTTTAGTGGAGCTTACTCTCTCAATGCCAAGGCAAAATGCGTTGAGTGTCGCTTACTCACTCAACGCCAGATAATAGAAAAATTCTGTTAAGTAGTTTGTCATTGAGTGGAGCTTACTCTCTCAACGCAAAGGAAAAGGCGTTGAGTGTAGCTTACTCACTCGACGCCAAATAACAGAAAAATTTTGTTAAGTAGTTTGGCATTGAGTGGAACTTACTCTCTCAATGCCAAGGCAAAAGGCGTTGAGTGTAGCTTACTCTCTCAATGCCAGATAACAGAAATTCTATTAAGTAGTTTCGCGATGAGTGGAGCTTCGTCTCTCAATGCCAAGGCACAGAAAGTTTTGCTAAGGCAAAAAGCATTGAGTGAGGCAAGTTGTCTCAATGCTCTTGACGCTATCAATGCCTTGAATCAGAATTTTAGCTAAGTCCAAATGCGTGGATAGCTTTGCTTTCGTCGAGCTCAGCTACGTCGAAATAAGCTCAACGTTCATCGGCCTGAAGTTCGCGAATTGAGTTTTGCCTTTCGTCGATCTAAGTCTAAAGTTCGTCGAACTGATTTTATGCTCTCATCGAACTGAGCTTGTCATTTGTCGAACGGAGCTAAGCGTTCGTCGAGCTCAAAAACTAGATAGATAGAATGTTGTCTAAGTGTTGTGGCGTTGAGTGATTCCTACTCACTCAATGCCTTTGGTACTAATGATTGAATTTTGGCTAAGTCCACAGATGCTGAGTCATGCTGACGTCAGAAAATTCAAAAGTCAACCAAAATTCAATTGTTGCGGAAATGCTGCAAGAGACATTGGCGGGCCAGCTTTTGCTATCTTCTGCAATTACCAAGGATTATTTCATCATTAAGTGATGGGCCCACTCACAACAAAGAGCCGTTGAATCGGGAATGAATGGAAAGCGTGGGCTTATTGGCTAAATCTCAGCCATCAATGTTGGTGGCGGGACACACTACTCAATCGTCCATAGATATAAAGAATCAGATCATCGAATCAAGATAGGAATTCCATGTCCATGTATTCTGAAAACAAAAGTACGGTTGAACGTCATCTTCTTCCTCGCCATTTTCGTCGAGCCTGAAGAAGTTGTTCTGCACAGAGAAACTTGCTGGGAAAGAGATAGCTGAAGCAATCCCCATCTACAACAACAGGATCTAAAGCTAGCAGAACTACAAGTTCTGCAGGGAAAAAGGAAGCTATTTGAAGAAATATTCTACTGTCTACATATTGTCTTCAACAGTAGTATCTTGGATCTGATATCTGCTCAGTCCAAGAAGAAGGAGACATAGAGCTTGCTCTGGTATCTAAACATCATATTCTTTATTTCTGTTTTGTGTAAAGATTCTTTGTGAATCTGGGGTTTGTAATCCTGTACTATAAAGGCTGGGTCTTAGCGACCTATTTGTTTGGCTTTGTGCCATGTGATACATCTTTATGACTTGGGTTGGCTTAGTGCCTAAGTTATTGGTCTATGTGTCCTGTGTGTGGTCCTGCTGGATTGGTGTTGTAAAGTTGTTACGAAGCTGAGTTCTGGAGGGATAGCCAAATCTAACACACTATTAGATAGGCGTAGAGGGACAATGGATGTACCCAAGATTGGGGAACCACTATAAATTGGTTGTGTCGTCTGTGAATGTTCTTGAAAGCTAATCTAATCTAATCAACCGACACAGTAATCTAACAAGTAGATTAGAAAAGTTTAATAGAGACAAAAACCTATTCACCCCCCTCTAGGTGTAGAGCTAGACTTAAAAATAAGAATTTCAAGTGGTATTAGAGGGAGGTTGCTCTTTAAAGCCTTAACAGTCTGAGTAGATCTCCAAGGTTAGCTAGAAGTCTGTCTCCATGGGTTCAGTAATGACCAATAGGGAGCTGAGTGCTGTGAGACTTCGAATCTTTAGGAAGGAAGATTTTGGCATCTAGAAAGCAAGGGTGAGGCAGTTCATGGAAGCTACTGACCCTATGATGCATATTTTAGTTAAATAAGTACCTTTCATCCCTATGAAGGTCTCAACACTAGATGCTAATATCAAGACCACCAAAACATACGATGAGATGACCAAGGATGAGTTGGCCATGACCTCAATAGACAAGAGGGCAAAGAATATCATTATGAGTGTTATTGATGATTCTACACTCAAGAATCTGATCCATTGTAAAACAGCAAAGGAAATGTGGGAAACACTTGTGATCTACATGGAGGGTACATATGAGGTCAGAGATGACAGGAAGTCAATGTTCAACCAAGAGTAGGAAGCGTTCAGGGAATCCAATGGGGACAACATAATCATCTGTTATGAGAAGTTCTTCAGGATTGTGAATGAGCTGGAGACTTATGGAAGAGTTTTCTGTAACTATGAACTAATTACAAGTTCCTTTGATCTCTCTCTAGAGAGTGGGACACTAAAATCTGTGCTATGAGAGAAGTGGCCAAGCTGAGTGAAACAACTCCTCACACCTTTTTTGGAAAGCTGCTTTCATATGAGATGCAGCCGGCTTCCAGGAAAGATGAGGAGAAAAACAACAAGCCTCAGGCAACAAACAAGTCTGTGGCATTCAAAGATGAAGGCACCAGCAGAAGAAGAAGGAAGTCTCCCTCTCCACCAAGGAGAGATGCTGAATTTGAGTTTGGAAAATCAGAGGAAAGCACATCATACTGCCAATGGTCTGATGAAGACTTTGCTGCCTTCACCAGGCAATTCCAGAAGTTCCTAAAGAAGAAACACTGGAGAGGCATGTAAGATCCCCCTCCCCCTTACCAAGGAGGGCTACCGGATCTTATGCCAGGAACCGCCGTCTTACGGTGGCACTAACTCACGGGTTAGTCGACACCGCAACACGCCGATTCTGCCGGCTAGTACGATCATTTAACCTGTAGGCCAATATGAGAAGAAAGAAGTAAAATTATATATAAAACCATCAGTCCACAAGCCACATAGTACAATCATATAAATGAAATGAAAAGTACATCACTATAGTCCACAGAAGAGTACAAATGAAAGAGTAAAAAGGGCTTATGCCCAGTACATCAAAATCACTCTCTCACAAAATAATAAACGCGGAAGCTATACTAAATCATCAGATCTCGTCCCACCTGAGGACGCACAGTAGTGGTAGTAGCCTGCTGAAGCGGTATCTGCTCCTCATGTCCTGCCTCCTCGACGTGCTGGTGCTCCATCTCCACGGGCTCCTAAAAATAGTTGGTCACCGACCATTAGTCAAAAAGACTAAGTCGTTTCCTCCGCACCTCGCCCCGCAGCTCCTAGGCACCGAGCGGGAGGACGAAGCGGAGGACAACAAAAGGGGTAGCAAAGTGGAAGAAGGTGACAGTATCTAACTAGAGTTGTAATAAGTAATATAGCTCTACTCTAGCAGTTCTAAGTACGGTACAGGTAGTAAGTAAGAGCAGTGCAGTAAAGGAAAGTAAAGAACAGTAGTATGAACAAGTACATAAACTAAACTACCACTATACTATCATCACAAACGTACCCTAACTTATATAAATGCCCATACAAATATATAAGTTAGGATTTCCAGGAAATTTAACTTATCATATAAAAGAGCCCATACTAATTTATATGATAAGGATCTATGAAGCGTATGACCTAATATGGATGAATGGTATGATGCAATTTTATGCGCAGGCAAGTGCAACTCACACACAACGACTCTGTGATCACAGACCTTTAGTTCCCACTTTTTGAGAGCTAGCATCACTCTCGGGTACCACCGCTGTGGCTACGGCAGCAGCGGAGCGGGCGTCTCCGCTTCTAGACCGGTATGCACACTACCAAGCCTTTGACCCCTCTCATACGCCTCTGTACACGTCCAAGTGCACTCTAGAGTCTCGCGTACGTACTTTGCTGACAAACCCGTCAGTCTTGTTGGGTCGGATGTGTGTTATCGGGGATCGTCCTCCAGACCGCAGTGTAAAACAACCCACTGGCCCCTCTAACTCGCACAACCGCCTGGTGCACCGTACTGCCATCGGTGTGACGAACGGCCAGTACCGCATGCCCCACCACGATATTTATGCACATGCAAGTAATTCTTTCCGAGCCTCCCGCTCGCAGGACCAAACCCGTCCTGAATCCCTCAAACCCAAACCCGGGTGAGAACGCACATCAGTGCCTTTATACCAACTCCCTCAAACCCCAAAACGGGTGAGCATATATCATGAATCTCTCCAACCCTACACGGGAGAGAAGGTACAACAATGTCCTAACCTATTAGACTACTCTTGTCTACGGGTTATTATACGTAGAGGTTTAAGGTTAATCCCAGGACTGCCCCCGGTATTCCCTGTGAAGGGCTCTCAAGGGGCACTAGGAACTGTGTTGGGATTACGCCCAACGTTCCCTTTCGCAAGGATATTTATTTTAGTTGATGGCTACCCATGTATCTCCCCAGCTCTCCTTATTGCTCTAGTATAACCCTAGTGACTTAAGGTGTTACCGGGGAAACCGACGGTCTTCCGCCGACCCCCACTCCAGTTGCTAACTGAGACTTGCACTTTTGATCCCTCACTAAGACAACTCTACCCACCAGGGTTATTCATGTTGAACTCTCTTATTTCAGCCGATAATCAATCCCCTGGTAACCCCTAAGGCAAGACCTATTTGTGTTATATGCAGACCATGTCCTATGATTACCCTAAAAATGTGATCTTCCAAACCCTAAGGTATCTTGCCTCTAAATATTTATCCTAGGGTGGTATGGACAAAGGGAACTACCCTATGAATTCTCATAATTTTTCTTGGCAAAATAGTCCTTTAATTAAATCTTTTAATTTAAACACTAGGTCACTTTACACATGAAGTAGTAGATTAAATATCCACTGACCTAGGAAATTTGTCCTGAAATGTATATTGATAAAATATTGCTGCCTACAGAGTTTCATAATTTTCCTTTAAATATTTATTCCCATTTCCTATTTAATATCGAATTCACATAAAATTCCATTTTCCAAAAGAAGTATAGGCAACATGTAATCAAAAATTTCAGGAAAATTACAGAACATTTAGAACACTAATTTATGACTATTGGCAGAGTGTCATCATTTTTTATTGTGTAATGGCCTATAGAATTCCATTATAACATATTTACCAAAAATGCCATTGTATTAATTTAACAACTAACAATGCATCCATTAATTCTGAAAACTTTATACAAAACTAATAATACCATTTTATGGCAGTAGAATAAATTCCAAATTTTGCTGAGGTGCATATCCATCATTTCAAGAATTAAAGGAAATCAGGGTAAAATGGGCAATTTGAGATATCTAGTGCAAAGGCTCTTCAAAACAGAGGGATCATATTTTTCCTAAGTTAAATGTAACATTATCTATGCCTTGGCAAAATTTTAGGATTTGTACTTGAGGAAAAACTATTTTCCAATTTTATTTCCAAAATAGCTATATTTAAAATAAATTCCAATAAATGGAATTTTTGATTCCAAAAATTCCATGATTAATTTGAGGGATGAAATTTACCCTAATGAACCACTGTAAATAATTCCAAGATCTTTACATGTCACCATTGGGCTAAATCCACCATATTTGAGTTTTTGCTATTTGCACACCAAGGCAAAACATGAGCTAACACATGCAACTGGATTCTCCAACATCCAGTGAACCCAAGGTGCTGGAATTTTTATCATGCACCAAGTATGTCCCCATTGACCTACCACCAAGATTTGGGACCATGGGGAGGTGTAAAACTCCATATATTTCATTTATTTGTATTTTGATATGTTGGCAAAAACTATAGGAAAATGTTCTCTAAAATTTCCTAATTTTTGGCAGGGCCTAAGTATGCCCTAATCATGCATGTGCCCAAAATATGGGGCCATGGTGACTAATGGTTTGACCTGGGCATCCAAATTAATTTCTGCCCTACTCTAGGACCAGTCCTAGGCGAAATGTCCTACAGGACTGTACACTACACCAAATCATATCTTTAAGGTGGCAAATTAAAGATAAGACCATCAGCTAAAATTTTTATTGAGAGACTAAGTTCTGGAAATGCCTCTAAGAGGCCTAAAATTAATATGCAAAGTGGCTATAATAATGTGACAGAATCTACACTATTCATCATATATTAATTTAATCATTTAAATATCCTGCACGAATCTTAAAGTTTAAACCGACGGGATCGGTTCATTGTCCCCAATGGATTGACGGCTACGATTGCATTTTCCTGGACGATGTTGGCTGGCGTTTTCCGGCCAGCTGAGCCACCACCACCGCCGGCGGATATCGCCACCACCTTCGTTAAGGTGGGGGCTATCGTTTCCCGGCGGTGGGGCCGCCGGAGTTGGCTCCTCCGGTGAACCCGAGCAAGAAGAAAAAGCTCGGTTTTCTCCATTTTTCTCTAATGGCATCGGGCTCGATTGAGCCCGATATCTCCCTAAATAGATCTAGAAATCTAGTACAGGAAGAGGTGAGGTGAAACACACCTGAATTGGGGCTTGGCTGCGGGTCAGGCGGCGGTTTGCCGTGGTGGTGGTGCGCCGGCGAGCTCCACCCCGAAAACTCGATTCTCCACCATTCTCCATGATCCAGCACTCGATTTCCTCTCCCTTCTACCTCCTGAAGCTTCTGGTGAGGTCTGTTTGGACTGAACTTGGCTGTACATGGAGATACACCTTAATTGAGCTCGGTTTGAGCTTTGTTTGCTCCGCCTAGCTGCCAAGTGGCACACAACCCCGGTTTTCTGCTGGAAATGGAGAGGGGAGGTCGGCCACCTGGTTTTGGGCAGATAAAACCAGCTGATGGGGTGGCCATGTGGCCACCATTTCCTCTCTTTCCATTTTCTCTCTCCTCCTACCCTTAAAATCCCAATTTTACCCCCTTGCATGTATTCTCTCTCCTGATTTAGAGGGGTAGGACTGGTCTTGTTCACTTGGGCTGGCCATGGGCCAATTTTGGGGGGCTTGGTCCAAGGGAAAATGGCTTGGTCTTCATTTCACTCCTTTAGGTCAAATTGTTGACTTGTTGACTTAGAGAGTTGACTTGGTCAACCATGGTGGGTGGGCTGACCCTACTTGGTGGAAATGGGTCTAGTGGCACAACCCAACTTGGGTTGGGTCAAGGGGGTGCCCTACTTAGGCTAATTGAGCTTATGAGTGTGGGTTTGACCAATTAAGCCAAAGGTTGACTTTGGTCAATTTAGGTCAAAGTGTTGACCTAGTGATATGCCCTAGGGTCCACTTAGATTGTCTTTAGGGTTAGGGCAATGTGGTGGGGTCATGGAGTGGCTAGGGTCCCCACCTAGGTTAGTTTGACCTAGTTTGACTATGGTCCTATAGTGGGCCCCCATATGGCTACCACCCACTACCTAGGGTCAAACATAGTTGGTCTTCCTTAAATCTCACCCATGCCTAACCCAATCTAAGTTGAGGGGTCCAGAAGTAACATGGGATGTTACAAATTCCAATAAACAAGAAAATAATTTCGTCCCCGAAATTTAAGTTCGGGTCTATGGGGTTCTATTTGCAAGAATTTTTAAGAAATTTTTAAAAAAAACATAACTTGAAAGTACCTGATGTGAATAGCTCTGGGTGCTACTCCAGCATCAGATCCCTCGGCTCCCAAGTGTGCTCCTCCCGTCCATGGTTGGACCACAGCACCTTCACAAGAGGGACCTTCTTCTTCCGCAACACTCGGATGGTTGTATCGTCAATCTGGATCGGCTCCAATCTCACTGATCTGTCAGGCTCTACCGGTCCGGCTGTAGTAGTAATGTGCTGCTCCGGCCGAAGGAGAGCTCTTCGCAAGGAAGAGACATGGAAGACGTCATGTAATGCACCCAACTCCGGTGGCAGCTGCAGTCGGTAAGCCAAGGGGCCGATCCGCTCCAGGATCAGGTATGGCCCCATATATCGTGGACTGAGCTTCTTGTGCCTCCGCACCCGAGAGACACCGTGTACTGGACGTATCTTCAAGAATACTCTTTCTCCAACCTGGAACTCCACCTTTCGGTGCCGAGCATCATAATACCTTGCCTGCCTGCTCTGGGACTCTAGTAGCCGATCTGTGATCAATCGAATCTGAGCCTCAGTATCCTCTATATAATCAGATCCAAGAGCCCTGGTATCCACATCCTGAACCCATGATAGCGGTGTCCGGCATCTCCTCCCATAAAGTGCCTCGTATGGAGCCATCCTGATGCTAGCCTGGTGGCTGTTATTATACGAGAACTCAATTAATGGCAGCAGTCTCTCCCAAGGCTTCCCCGTATCCAATATGCATAGTCTGAGCAGGTCCTCCATGGTCCGGATGGTCCGCTCGGTCTGTCCGTCGGTCTGCGGATGGAAGGCGGTACTAAAAGTAAGCCGAGATCCCAAGTAAGCATGCACGGCCCTCCACTCGCTCGAAGTGAACCGACCATCACGGTCCGAAACAATCGTCCTGGGGATGCCATGATATCTGACGTACTGCTCCACAAATAATCTCACCAGAACTGCAACTAGGGCATCCTTTCGAACTGGAATAAACCGCACTACCTTGGTCAATCTATCCACTATAACCCATATAGAGTCATGCCCAGAGTGGGAGCGAGGCAATCCGTGTACAAAGTCCATAGCAATGTCCTCGAACTTCCATTCTGGAACTGGCAGTGGCTGTAGTAAACCTCCCGGTCTCTTGCATTCTGCCTTCACACGCTGGCAGGTCTCACAATGGGTCACAAAATCCGTGATCTCCCTCTTCATCCCGGGCCAATACATAGACCTCCGCAAATCTGCCCACATCTTGGTGATGTCGGGGTGCACTGAATATCTCGAGCAATGTGCCTCTCTGAGTATGTCATCCCGGATACTGCCCCCTGCTGGTATGTAGATGCGCCCACGGAACCGAAGAAGATCATCCTGTAGCGTGTAGTCCTCGACCTTGCCCCTCTCTAGGGCACTGAAAATCGGCTGTAACGCAGCATCCAGCCTCTGATGTGCTCGGATGCGCTCCTATATATCATCGCCACTGATCACTGAGCTCAAATACTCTCTATATACTACTGGCTCGGTCTCGGACACCATGGTAATGTGCATGTCCTCCATCATCTATAGCAGCTCTATATACATCAATCGGGGCTTCGGTCCAGAAGTGCCGGCCCTCCTGCTCAAAGCATCCGCTACCGTGTTCGCTTTTCCCGGATGATAGTGGATCTTGTAATCATAATCACAGAGGAACTCCAACCACCTCCTTTGTCTCAGGTTTAGGTCCTTCTGTGTATCGATATACTTGAGATTCTTGTGATCTGAAAAGATGTCACAATGAATCCCGTATAAATAATGCCTCCATATCTATAGGGCGAAAACCACAGCCCCGAGCTCTAGGTCATGTACTGGATAGTTATGCTCATGCTTCTTCAACTGTCTCGAAGCATAAGCAATAACATGTCCATGCTGCATCAGGACTGCACCCATCCCCTGATAAGAGGCATCCGTGTAGATCTGAAATCCTTCGCTCCCGGATGGAAGCGCAAGAATGGGGGATGAGATGAGTCGGTCCTTCAGCTCCTGAAAAGCCGTCTCACACTGCTCTGACCAAACAAAATCTGTGTCCTTCTTCTTCAAGGACGTGAGGGGGAGTGCTATCCTCGAGAACCCCTCCACGAACTTGCGATAATACCCTGCTAGTCCCAAGAAATTGCGGATGTCAGATGCGATCTTCGGCTGTGGCCAATCCCTCACTGTCTCTATCTTGGCTGGGTCCACTGCTAATCCAGCCCCACTGATCGTGTGCCCCAGGAAAGCCACCTCCTGCAACCAGAACTGGCACTTTGAAAATTTTGCGTACATCTGGGTCTCCCTCAGCCTCTGCAAGACCTGTGCTAGGTGCTCTGTATGCTCCTCCTGAGTCCGAGAATATATAAGGATGTCGTCGATGAATACAATCACGAAGCGGTCTAAGAAAGGCTCGAATACACGGTTCATTAGACTCATGAATGCGGCAGGAGCATTCGTGAGCCCAAAAGGCATCACCGTGAACTCGTATAATCCATAGCGTGAACTGAATGCCGTCTTCGGTATGTCCTCTTCCCTGATACGGAGCTGGTAGTAGCCGGATCGCAAATCTAGCTTGGAGAACCAGAAGGCTCCCTGTAGCTGGTCAAATAACTCATCTATCCGAGGCAGAGGATAGGTGTTGCGGACCGTTAACCGGTTCAGCTCTCGGTAATCTATGCATAGTCGCAGTCATCCGTCCTTCTTCTTCACAAAGAGAACTGGCGCTCCCCATGGCGATGAACTGGGCCGCACAAATCCTGACTCGACTAGCTCCTGTAGTTGAGTCCTGAACTCTGCTAACTCCCTGGGAGCCATCCTGTAGGGTGCCCGGGACACCGGCCTCGCTCCCGGTACTAGCTGAATCCTGAAATCCAAGTCTCTAGCAGGTGGTAGCCTGGGCAATTTCTCTGGGAATACGTCGGAGAAGTCCCGGACCACCGGAATATCTGAGATAGTCGTCTCTGCTCCCACCATCTCGAAGCAGACAAGATAAACTTCTTCACCCTGCTCATGGGCCTTCACAGCCTGTACAGAAGATAACAGTAGGTGGCAGATAGGCTGGATACCTTCAACGATAACATGAGAGTCGCCATGCCTTAGCGTGATCCTCCTGGATGGACAATCTATCTGAGCATGGTTCCGATGCAACCAGGCCATGCCCAAAATCAAGTCAAAGTCCTGCGGCTTCAGAATAGTTACCGGCGCCTCAAATGCCTTGCCTCCAATCTCGGCCTCCATATCACAATGTGCAGTGGTCCGCAGCTCCGACCCATCGGGTAGACGCACCCTCATCTCTAGTCCAGGAAACCTCTCCACGCCTTCGAGTCCGTCGATGAAGGCCTCGGATACGAACGTGTGCGAAGCACCCGTGTCGAAGAGAGTATGAGCGGGCTTGCCGCTGATCATAACTATGCCTGAGGTTTGTTTATGTGAAAGTTAATTGTTATCCTATAGTTCCAGGTACTATATATATAGCATTGAAAATTCAAGAAAATCAATAATTAACTTTAAGTACCGGTGATAACCTCCTCGGGATTCCTCGGCTCTGTGAGGTCCAAGGCGTATATCTGCTCCTGCTCGCGTCTCCTGCCGTGATATCCCCAGCCTCGGCCTCGGCCTCGGCCCTGCTGTACTGGGGCCACTGGAGGTGGAGAAGGAGGAGGAGGGGGATGGAATCGGTGCGGGCACTCCGACCTGATGTGCCCGGGCTGGTGGCATCCGTAACAAACCACTTGTCGGTGGCCTCGGTCATCCTGTCTCCTCGGATCATACATTGTAGAGGTGGGGGAGCCAATGCTGGAGGAGGCCCCTGCTCCTGCCTGAAGTTGGGACGACGACGTCCCCCACCCTTCCTGTATCCGATGGTCCTGCCTCTCTGAGAGCCCCTAGCTCTCTCCTGATGTCGACCCATCAAATGGTCTCTTCCCTCCGACTCGCACCATCAGCTGGTCAGCCTCCAGCTTCTTCGCCATCTCGATGATCTGCCTAGTTGTGCCATGAGAAATGAATAGCAAGGCCTGCCTCAAATCGTCCCTGAGGCCCCGGTAGAACCTGTTGGCATACCTCCTATCATCGATATCCTGAATCCCCGCGAACCTGGCTGAAAGTGCAACTAGATCTGATATACTCTAGAGGGGGGGGGGTGAATAGAGTATATGGTGCTTTAAAAACTTTTACAAACTTTTACAACAATTGTTGTAATATGTGTGAGCAGGGAAGCAGAAATAAATCTAATCACAGTACTAAACTATGCAAAAACTAAGCACAGAAAAATCAAGGCCAGAAACAAAAAGAAAGCAAGCCAAAACCAGATGACACAAGGGAATATAGTGGTTCCCCAAACTTGGGTACATCCACTCTTCTACCACCCTAGGTAGGAATCCACTGCAGGATGAGTTGATCAGGTGTCCTGGGCACCAATGAGCTTTTGATAAGGTGCTCAAAAACCAATGCAGATTTTTTGATCAGGTGTCTTGCCACCAATGAGCTTTTGACAAGGTGCTCAAAAAACAGGTTCAAACTTTTTAAGGGAGTTTGAAAAACCCTTTACAGAGTGGGGGTGAGAGAGTGATGACAGTCTTCTCTTTCTCAAACAACTGAGAAGACTATGTGGATTGATGTCAAAGCTCCCCCTGAATCCTTGAAATCTTCAGGAAGAAAAGCTTTGCTGAGGGTGATAGGCCTTCAAAGGTTGAACTCCAGTAATGGATGATTTCAGCAATAGCTGAAATGTTGAATGTCTGGAGCCAGGAAATATGTTGGCCTTGAACACTTTGAAAACTATAGAGATCTGAAGATCTGAGAAAACTTGATCTCCTTTGATGAGTGTTCTTGAGAATTCTTTTTGACAGAAGATTTTTGAGTTTTTGTAATCTGTATTCTCTCTCTGTGTATTGTGTGTTCTATTCTTCTTGTTGTTGAAAAAAAAACATTCTGTCTTTTATTCTCTGGTACAGAATAAAATATTATTCTCTGTCAAGGATAGTCGTTGGTCTGCATTGATTGCATCCTTAATTGCATAATCTCTTTTTGGAGGAAAGTCCACAGAATTATTCCTTGAAAAGTCCCTTGAAACTTGCTCCAGAATTGAATGAAAACGGCTAGCAAATCTCTGAATTAATTGCAGAATAACTCCTAACTGATTTGAATTTGAATTCTGGAAGTTATCTGAAATCGTCGAACTGAGCTCTGCTATCGTCGAGCTTAGCTCAGCGATCTGGAAATACACAACAGCAAAATATCGTCGATCTGAGCTCAAAGATCGTCGAACTGAGCTCAGAGATAAAGTTCCAAAGCAGAGTCAAAATCGTCGAACTGAGCTCACCGATCGTCGAATGGAGTTCGACGATATTATGAAGTTGAGCTCAGCGATCGTCGAATGGAGTTCGACGATCTGTCGAAGTTGAGCTAGACAATCATCGACCGGAGTTCGACGAATCGTCGTGCTGAGCTCGACGATCAGACTTAGTCTCCAGACAGAGAAACTTGGTCTTCAGGGCAGCTTCCAAACCTAGACTTCTAACCCTTAGACTCAATTCTAATTGACCTATTAAGCTATACAGAAGGTCAAGCAAAGGTTCCTAGAGACATAGTGATCCTGACCCAAATTAGTAATAGGGTGTTCCAACAATCTCCCCCTATTTGGGTTAGGATTACTATTTACAGACTTTGGAAAATTCAAATAATAACATACAATCAGAAACACAGAAAAGCAACAGCTGGATATGCAGAAACATCACAGATATATATATGTCATCCAGATAATCAGAAATTCCAGAAATTGTCACCTTACAATGTCATTTCTTCTCTTTGCCTTTGACAAGTTTAATTTCTCTGTTTGGATTTAGAGCTTCCTTGTTGGACCTGGTGTCATCTGCTGCACCCAAATAAGTTTGCTTTGTAGCCCTGGGAACCACAGCAGCAGGATGCAATTCCATATATCTGTCAGCATCAAAGAATTTACTGGAAGCATATCTGTCTAATTCTTTTTGTCTTTGTTCTGACAATGTAGAAATGTTGGAAGAATCTAATCCTTGTTCTTTGGCCTTCTTAATCTGATCCAGTGCAGCCAATTCATTCATCCTGGCAGTCCAAGCAGCTGGATTCTTTTCAGGGTCCTCAAATGGTACAGGTGGCTCATACCTGTTGGAAGAATTGTCTTGAGGAGGCCTGGCAGACACTGTCTCTTTTAGCTTGTAGGGGAAAGGACCAGAAGTAGTATCAGCAGGACTATGTCCTCCCCTAGAATATGGGTGCTGCCTGGAATACCCTTTGGAATAAACTTGAAAATCTCTCTGATTACCCCTGTATCCTCCTCTCCTGGAATATGAACCCCTAGATTGGCCTTCCCTTTGGTAGGATCTGACATGGGGTTGATAGGGAGCCTGGCTTCTAGCTGGGGGTTGGCTTGCAGAGCTTCCACCTGCACCTGCATCAGGAGGAGGTGGTGGAGGAGGATGAGGGTGCTGGAATTGGGAAGAGCCCTTTTCATACTTTCTCTTTTTCTTTATGGCCTTCAGCTGGTTTTTAGAATATTGCATCCAATGTTCAGTGATAGGGCAATTATGAAGGATGTAATAAGGAATGTCATTGTTATCTTTGACTTTTGCAGGAGGAACCCTTTTCATAGCCTTGCTCCTTGCCTTCCATTTCCTGGCAATGGTAGCAGATGAATCATCAGAGTCTGTTTTAAATTCATCAGTCTCAGAACTCTGGTCATTATATAAAGCATCTATTTTCTTCATAAGATCTTTCTTCAATGGAACAGCAGCAGATGAGGCAGAAGGTGAGATAGCAGCAGATAGAGGAGGTGAGGCAGTAACAACAGCAGCAGCAGGAGAGGTGACAGCAGCAGCAACAGACTCACTTACAGCAGAAGTAACAGATTCACTAACAGCAGCAGATTTACTAACAGCCACAGAAGCTGGAGAGGAGATAGCAGCAACAACTTCATTGATAACAGCAGTAACATCATCAAACTCTGCAGCAGGCTCAAAATCAGTGGCCTCTGACATAAGAAAATCCTTGGATAATTGCTCAGCAGAATCAGGTGGAACTTCAGCAGCAATATGAACAATCTCAGCAGCAGCAGCATCTTCAGTAGCAGCAATCACTGAATGTACAAAAGAGGAGATAATGCTGGGGTCACAGCAAGAGAAAGGCACCAATGCCTTGGATAAGTCTTCTGGGGGCTGGACAGCATTACTCTCTGGCAAACAGCTGAAGAAGGCAGTATCAAAAGCAGATAGCAAAGACCATAGGTCAATTGCAAGAACTGCAGAAGGAGGCTCAGCAGCAGCAGCAACAATAGGAGCAGCAGAAGAAGCAGAAATAGCAGCAGCAGCAACAGCAAGAAGGCTTTCTTCATGTGGCATCTCCCCCTGCCTAGATGCAGAGATAGCTGGATCAAGGCACACTGCTGTGGGTGCTGCCTGGGGGAAGAGGGAGGAGAGCCTGGCAGATAGAGCTGCCACTAACTGGTGTAGAGGAGCTAAGGAGGTCTCTAATAGGATAGAGAGCCTGGGGGCAATCAGCTCATACAGCCTGTCAGCTAGGGCTGAGAGGTCTACTTGCTCAACAGCTGGAGCAGAGGTAGATGGAAGGGAAACAGCTGGGGATGCTGGAAGGGAAGGGCTGGAGAAGTGTGGAATGGAGGGCTCAGGTGTGGGCATGGTGGATATGGAGGACAGGGGAATGGATATGGATGGGGTGAAAGTAGGTTGGTCTATGATATGGTGGAGGAGATTTTGGAATGAAGTGGAGGAGGAGGGTAACTCTGGAGGAGAGGATGGGGAATCATCCATGTAGGAATCATCTAGGAGAGTGAAGGATGGTATGGATGGTGATGATGTGATATCTGGAGGAGGGTATGAGAACAGTGGGTGGAATTGGTCTGCTGGAGGAGGTAGAATGGGGTCTGGAGATGGAGTTGATGTTGGAGATGGGCTGGATATGGTAATGGTGGATGGAGCTGGAATGGTGGATGGTAGAGGAAGGGTTGGAATTGGAGGAGGAGAAGAGGCAGCAACAGCAGCAGCCAAGTCTTCTGCAGGAGCAGTGACCTGTGGGAGAGTGACTCTTTGAGTCCTTGTGCCTGAAGGAGCACTTGAGGAGGGCCTGCCAGGCTTGCTTATTTGCCTGTCCCACTTGCCAAAGAGGGCACAGGTGAGTCTCTTGGAGGCATTTATGTGAACTCCAGAGGAGACCAGCAAGGCGGGGCACCTGGTCTGCAGGAAAATTCCAAGAATTCTTCCAAAATTAACAAAACCCTTGTTTATTTTCTTCTTGATGAGGTCAAAGAACACCTCTCCCCAATTCAAACTTTTCTTATCCACCAGAGCTCCCATGAGGCAGAGCTGATGTCTGGATATAGTGTCATGAGCAGAGTGCTTTACAAGCAGCACTTTCCCTACCACATCTGCCAGGAACCTGTATTCAACAGACAGATTCCTCTTGAATAGCTTGCTAGGGTTTCCCTTTGGATGACCCATCCTGGCAAGCAGGTCAGAAAACTCCTCTCCAGATAACTCAGCAGTTTCTTCTCCATTTCTTAGTCCAAAAACTTCTGTTAAAACTGTGGGGGTTAGGGGTACCTGATTTCCAGCAATAGACCCAACTATTGTGTTGTTGTCTAGATTATGAGCAGTATAAACCCACTCCTTTATCTCATCTGAAGCCAGCTTGATTCTTGTGGTCATGAGGGCAGACAGATTCTGGTCTTTGAACAAACCCAGTATGTCTTAGAAAATCTGATCAGTAGTGTTGAAGGATTCCAGATCAATGTCGAACCCAGCATCGAACTTCATTGCGGCAAGAACTGCAACTGACACAGCCATTGTACCTGCAAAAACTCAACAAACAAAACGACCAAGCGTAGAACTGTTTGGAGGGAAAGAAAATCCTGCAGAGAAATCGAAAGCGCAAGAGAGAACGACGGCGAAAAATGAGTTTTATATTAGGGTTTGACGCAGAATTGGAAAGATCGTTGAACTCAGTTCGACGATCGAGGCTTCTAAAGGAATCTGAAGAGTCTTCAACATCGTCGATCTCCGTTCGACGATATTGGAGAGCGTCGAGCTCCGTTCGACGATCGTTCAGAGAACAAAAGCGTCGAGCGCCGTTCGACGATCGTTGACCGGAAGAGATAGTTCATACTATCTGAGAGGCGCTGAACTCAGTTCGACGATTTTGGAAATCGTCGATCTCCGTTCGACGATCTTAGGGGAAATCGTCGAGCGCAGTTCAGAGATCAGAAAATTCTAGACACTAAGAAAAATCAGAATTTTTGCCTAGTCTTGGTCAATTTTTAAGCTTTCAAAATCTTGGAGATTATTTAAGGCTTCCTCCATCTAACATTCCTAACTGATTCAGGAAGAAGGTGTGTTTATTTTCATCCAAAGGCTTGGTGAAAATATCTCCCCTTTGTAAATCAGTTGGGATATATTGTAATTCAATTTTATTCTTTTCAACATTATCCCTTAAGAAGTGATGCCTAATCTCTATATGTTTTGTCCTACTATGGAGGACTGGATTTTGAGCTATGGAAATAGCACTTGTGTTATCACAAAAGATTTTAGACTTTTCTAAGTTGTAACCATAGTCTAGGAGTTGGTTTTGAATCCACAATATTTGTGAACAACAACTGCCTGCAGCCATATATTCAGCTTCAACAGTTGAAGTTGACACAGATGTTTGTTTCTTACAAAACCAAGAGACAAGTCTGTCACCAAGGAACTGACAAGTTCCACTGGTGCTTTTCCTGTCAATTCTGCATCCAGCATAATCAGCATCTGAGAATCCAGTTAAATCAAATGCTGAATCTTTTGGATACCAGAGACCTAGATTTGGACAACTCTTAACATACCTGAGAATCCTCTTTACAAAAGTTAGGTGTGACTCTCTAGGGCTTACTTGGAACCTAGCACATATATATGTAGCAAACATTATATCTGGTCTACTAGCTGTAAGATACAGTAAAGAGCCAATCATTGCTCTATATGTTGTCTGATCAACAGGTTTCCCATGTTCATCAGCATCTAATACAGCATTGGTAGGCATGGGTGTTTTCATACAAGATGCCTCAGACATACCAAATTTCTTAACCAGTTCATTTGCATATTTGGTTTGAGAAATAAAGATGCCTTCAGCATGTTGTTTGACTTGCAATCCTAGGAAGAAGGATAGCTCACCCATGCTACTCATCTCAAACTTAGAATGCATTAGGTTAGAAAACCTTCTGCACAATTTGGAGTCAGTAGAACCAAAAATGATATCGTCTACATAAATTTGTACTAGTAGGGTATGGGACTTATGGGTTCTAATAAAAAGAGTTTGGTCTACTCTACCCCTTATAAAACCATTTTCCAAGAGAAAGCATGCTAAGGTCTCATACCATGCTCTAGGAGCTTGCTTGAGACTATATAATGCTTTGTTCAGTCTAAAAACATAATCAGGATAAGTTGGAGAGATAAAACCTGGAGGTTGTCTGACATAAACTTCCTCTTTGATGTCTCCATTTAAGAAGGCACTTTTGACATCCATCTGATAGACTTTGAAGCCCTTGTGAGCTGCATAAGCTAGAAAAATCCTGATGGCTTCTAATCTTGCAACAGGTGCAAAAGTCTGGTCGTAGTCGATTCCTTCTTCTTGAGAGTATCCCTGAGCAACTAGCCTTGCCTTGTTCCTTATAATTACTCCTTGATCATCCAGTTTGTTTCTGAATACCCACTTTGTTCCAACAATGGAATGATCCTTAGGCTTTGGCACTAGTTCCCATACTTTGTTCCTCTCAAATTGATGCAACTCCTCTTGCATTGCAATGATCCGGTGTGGATCTTGCTCTGCATCTTGAATGGACTGAGGTTCAATTTGAGATAGGAAGCAGGTGTGCAACAGGTTTTGGTTGACCTGATTTCTGGTTTGCACACCAGCTGAGATTTCTCCAATTATTTGGGAAATTGGATGGTCTCTTGATGTTACTAAATCAACAGGGGGTGTTGATTGTTCACCAACCTGTGTTGTTGTTTCCTCTTGTGGTACAACAATTGGCTCTTCAGGTTGTGCTTCAATGTGTTGATCATTCCCTTCATCTTCACTGCTTTCATTATCTTGAGCAACCTGCAACTTGTTCATATCTTCAACTAGAGAGTGTTCCTGCAAAGGTTCTATGGTAGAAGAAATCTTCTCCTTGAAAGACATGTTAGATTCATCAAAAGAAACATGAACAGATTCCTCAATTTTCAAAGATGATTTATTATAGACCCTATAGGCCTTGCTGATCATGGAGTATCCCAGAAACACTCCTTCATCAGCTTTGGCTTGAAATTTTGCTAAATATTTCTTGTCATTATTGTGAATATAGCAAATACAACCAAAAATTCTAATATAGTCAACTTTAGGTTTCTTCCCTTTGAGTAATTCATAGGGAGTCTTTCCCTTTAGTTTATGTATCAGACTTCTGTTCAACACATAGTTGGAGGTGTTCACTGCCTCTGCCCAAAAGGTTAGAGGTAAATGAGCATCTGACAACAATGTAGTAGCAGATTCAATAAGGGTTCTATTTTTCCTTTCAGCTACCCCATTTTGTTGAGGAGTTCTAGGAGCTGAGAAAGTATGCCTGATCCCTTCACTCTGACAAAACTCTTGCATAAGAAGAGAATCAAACTCTGTCCCATGATCACTTCTGATCAGGGCAATGTGAGTATTGAACTCAATCTGTATGCATTTGAGAAACTCTGTCAGACACTTAAAGTTATCAGACTTCTTCCTTAGAAAGAACACCCAAGTGAATCTAGAGAAGTCATCTACAACTACCAAAGTGTAGGATTTCCCTCCTAGGCTTTGTACTGTGATGGGTCCAAATAGATCCATGTGTAACAAATACAATATCCTAGGTGAATCACTCTTATTAAGTGACTTAAAGCTGTTTTTAGTTTGCTTGCCTAATTGACAAGCCCTGCAGAGTCCTTCCTTCTTGTAGGGGCCAGAAGATAGTCCTCTAACAAGGTTGTCCTTGGATAGCCTAGCAATAGTTCTAAGGTTTAGGTGTCCTAGTCTCTTATGCCATAAAACATTTGGTCTACAGACTGAATTAAACAAGCAGATATCTACATCAGTTGAAAGAAAATCTACTAGGTAGATGTTACCTTTCCTTTTACCTGTCAACACAGTAGTGTTGTCCTCTGACTTGATTTTGCATAAGGTTTTGCTGAAGGTCACCTGGTAGCCTTCATCACACAGCTGACTGATGCTAATTAGGTTGTGCTTCAGTCCTTCCACATAAGCTACCTTCTTGAAGGTTACTGAACCAATCTGGACTGCACCATATCCTTTAGTTTGTCCAAAGTTGGAATCACCAAAGATAACTTTGGGTCCAATCTTGGCTCTAAAGGAAGTGAGGTTGTCCTTGTTCCCTGTCATGTGCTTAGAGCACCGACTATCCAAGTACCATTGCTGGTTAGGTGTTGGATAGGTCTTCACCTGCACATAAAACAATTTACTTGTTTTTGACCCAGTTTACCTTGGGCCTAGGTTGATAGCCTTTAAATTCAGAAATGAAAGACATCCCAGGTTGACTCTTATATCCTTCAGTATGATATCTCCTTGGAGGTATAATCTATTCAGTATAAGGGTTAAAGGTTTGGGATGAGGAACCCTTAGGATTCAATTTTGATTTGCCTTTGAAAAAGTTTCCAGAGCTCTGACCTCTGTTCGACGATCTTGGAGCTGCGTTCGACGATCTTGGGTCAGATCGTCGAGCTCCGTTCGACGGTCGACTATGGGTGAGGTCAGGTATATGAGATCGTCGACCTACGTTCGACGACTTTGGCTGAGATCGTCGATCAGCGTTCGACGATTTTTCCTGAGATCGTCGAGCTGCGTTCGGCGATCGTCGATCTTCATTCGGCGATCGTCGATCTACGTTCGACGATTTCTGCTGGGACTTAGTTTTCTGAGGCAGATCAGAATTTTTCCTGGCAACCTCTACAACTCCCTTTCCCTTGTCAGAAATAAACTTGATGGGAGTTGTTAGAACAATAGGTTGGCTGGATGAGGCACCCAAGCCCAGTGTACTGTTAAATCTAGAGTTCACTGTGCTTGTGATGTCGATCAGCTTGATGCTTCTCCCATTAAGGGATTCTTCAAGCTTCTTGGCCTCAGAGAGCTCACTTTTCAGTGTAGTTATCTGTTCCCTACAGTTCTCCAACTCCTGAAAGAGTTTGAGGTTGTCTGACTTTAAAACATTGTGTTCAGATAATTGATTTCTGAGAGAGATAATCTCTTTCTCAGACTTTAGTAGGTCTAAACACAGTGCTTTAAATTCAGATTTAAAATCTTCTGAAGTAAAATCAAAAGAACTAATTACCTGATCTTCTTCAGGTTGAGTCTCTGAGTCTGACTCTGACTCCTCTTCCTCTGAATTGTGTTGTGAGGCATTGATTGCCATCATGCAGAACTCCTTTTCTTCTGCATCATCCTCATCATCACTGGAGCTGGAAGAGGCTTCTGACTCCTCTTCTGTCTCACTCCAGGATTCAGCAACAAACCCTTTTCTTGTATGCTTATTTTTGCTTGAAGAAGGTTTGCTATTGCCATTTCTTTTGGAGTCTTTCTCCTTCCTTCTTTCTTTCCTGTCCCTTCTGTCCTTGGTCTTGTTCTCTGGACAGTCAGGAACTATGTGCCCTGGTTTCCTGCAACCAAAGCAGATAATGTCTTTATTGTTGCTAATGGACTTGTCATACCTTGACTTGTCCTGCTCCTTGTATGATCTTCTTCTGAAGTCCTTTCTGGCCATCTTGTAGAATCTTTTGGCCAACAAGCTGAGTAGTTCATCATTGCCTGTAGCTTTATCTTCAGGCAGATCCTCATTTGCCTTGAATGCTATGGTCTTTTTCTTTCCTTGTGGCTGGTGAAGCAGCCTTCTGTTCTTCCTCTCTATTCTTGATGAGTAGCTCATAAGATTTGAGCTTACCCAATAAGGCTTCAGTGGTGATCTCATTCAGACTTCTGGCATCCTTAATTGGCCAGATTCTAGAATCCCAAGTGCTGGGGAAGCACATTAGGATCTTGTCATTAAGTTCTGTCAGAGAAATCTCTTTGTCCAATGTCCTTAGTTCACTGACAATTAGACTCAGTCTGTTATACATGTCTCACACTGACTCAGTCTCTCCCATCTTGAAGTTCTCATATTGAGAGATGAGATGGGATCTTCTGTCCTTTCTTTCATCAGCTGAGCCTGAGACTATTTCTGAGAGCTTGTCCCAAATCTCCTTGGCTGAGTTACATTCAGCTACTTTTTGAAATATGTCATCTGACATTGTCTGGGCTAGTATGTTCATAGCCTTGGCATCAGCTACTTTCCATTTTTTGATGTCAGCATCTGTTCCTGATGGAGGTGGAACAGCATTTGTACTTGTATTCTCTGGGGGTCTTGGACACACTGTCAAAACAGAATTAAATATATCTTCGTCAATAGAATTCATGTAAAGTCTAATCCTTGCCTTCCAAAGTGCAAACTTTGACAGATTGCACACTGAAGGTCTGGTGCTAGCATAATCCTTGTTTTGGGCCATGATTTGTGCAAACAAAATCTAATAATAGAATACAAAAGAAAAACAGATCTAGTTTGGGATCTTTGGGTTCAGGTGTTAGCCTGTACAACCAATCAGGTATGGTATGTTTAACCAACCTCGCTTTGATACCAATTGAAAGTGCAACTAGATCTGATATACTCTAGAGGGGGGTGAATAGAGTATATGGTGCTTTAAAAACTTTTACAAACTTTTACAACAATTGTTGTAATATGTGTGAGCAGGGAAGCAGAAATAAATCTAATCACAGTACTAAATTATGCAAAAACTAAGCACAGAAAAATCAAGGCCTGAAACAAAAAGAAAGCAAGCCAAAACCAGATGACACAAGGGAATATAGTGGTTCCCCAAACTTGGGTACATCCACTCTTCTACCACCCTAGGTAGGAATCCACTGCAGGATGAGTTGATCAGGTGTTCTGGGCACCAATGAGCTTTTGATAAGGTGCTCAAAAACCAAAGCAGATTTTTTGATCAGGTGTCTTGCCACCAATGAGCTTTTGACAAGGTGCTCAAAAACCAGGTTCAAACTTTTGAAGGGAGTTTGAAAAACTCTTTACAGAGTGGGGGTGAGAGAGTGATGACAGTCTTCTCTTTCTCAAACAACTGAGAAGACTATGTGGATTGATGTCAAAGCTCCCCCTGAATCCTTGAAATCTTCAGGAAGAAAAGCTTTGCTGAGGGTGATAGGCCTTCAAAGGTTGAACTCCAGCAATGGATGATTTCAGCAATAGCTGAAATGTTGAATGTCTGGAGTCAGGAAATATGTTGGCCTTGAACACTTTGAAAACTACAGAGATCTGAAGATCTGAGAAAACTTGATCTCCTTTGATGAGTGTTCTTGAGAATTCTTTTTGACAGAAGATTTTTGAGTTTTTGTAATCTGTATTCTCTCTCTGTGTATTGTGTGTTCTATTCTTCTTGTTGTTGAAAAAAAAACATTCTGTCTTTTATTCTCTGGTACAGAATAGAATATTATTCTCTGTCAAGGATAGCCGTTGGTCTGCATTGATTGCATCCTTAATTGCATAATCTCTTTTTGGAGGAAAGTCCACAGAATTATTTCTTGAAAAGTCCCTTGAAACTTGCTCCAGAATTGAATGAAAACGACTAGCAAATCTCTGAATTAATTGTAGAATAACTCCTAACTGATTTGAATTTGAATTCTGGAAGTTATCTGAAATCGTCGAACTGAGCTCTGCTATCGTCGAGCTTAGCTCAGCGATCTGGAAATACACAGCAGCAAAATATCGTCGATCTGAGCTCAAAGATCGTCGAACTGAGCTCAGAGATAAAGTTCCAAAGCAGAGTCAAAATCGTCGAACTGAGCACACCGATCGTCGAATGGAGTTCGACGATATTATGAAGTTGAGCTCAGCGATCGTCGAATGGAGTTCGACGATCTGTCGAAGTTGAGCTAGACGATCGTCGACCGGAGTTCGACGAATCGTCGTGCTGAGCTCGACGATCAGACTTAGTCTCCAGACAGAGAAACTTGGTCTTCAGGGCAGCTTCCAAACCTAGACTTCTAACCCTTAGACTCAATTCTAATTGACCTATTAAGCTATACAGAAGGTCAAGCAAAGGTTCCTAGAGACATAGTGATCCTGACTCAAATTAGTAATAGAGTGTTCCAACACTGGCCAAATGGGAGAACTCTCTCTGATACTCTATCACCGATCTAGTCCTCTGCTTGAGGTTCAAAAACCTCTCCTCCAAGGCATCTCTGTCCGTAGCAGAGACGAAGTGCTCCAGAAACACATCGCCAAACTCCTCCCATGATATCTCTGACAGCTCAAAGTCCGCATAAGTAGACCGTCAGACTGATTTCCACCATCTCTTCGCATGAGCCTCTAGCATAGAGGTGGCTAGGGGTACTGCCTCGCCGACTGGGCAGCTGATGTCTGCTAAGATCTCGTGTATGGCCTCCAGCCATTCTTCGTCTTCACCGCATCCTCTGTCCCACGGTACGTCGGTGGGGATAGGCTCTTGAATGCACTCAGCCAGCTCGACCCTGGATTTGGCTGTGGAGCCGGGACTTGCTGGGATCTGAAGGCATCCAGATTCGCCGTCAATGTCTGCCCCATCTCCGTATGTAGGAATGGAGTGGCAGCTGGAGGGGGAGGAGCCACATTTTGCGGCGCGGCGACATGTGGAGGTTGCATAAAGGTAAGGTTAAAAAACAAAACTGGCCTAACTCATTGTACTTTGTGGACCATTTATGTGACTTTACACATGGGCACACCACTGCTTCCGCTGCATAGTTTGTCCGCAAACTAATGCTCGGGCGGGGGTGGTCCCATGTTGTGGACTTCTTTCTCATATGATCGTTGTTCAAGTGATACCAGTTTGTAAGATCCCCCTCCCCCTTACCAAGGAGGGCTACCGAATCTTATGCCCAGAACCGCCGTCTTACGGTAGCACTAACTCACGGGTTAGTCGACACCGCAACACACCGATTATGCCGGCTAGTACGATCATTTAACATGTAGGCCAATATGAGAAGAAAGAAGTAAAAATGTATATAAAACCATCAGTCCACAAGCCACATAGTACAATCATATAAATGAAATGAAAAGTACATCACTATAGTCCATAGAAGAGTACAAATGAAAGAGTAAAAAGGGCTTATGCCCAGTACATCAAAATCACTCTCTCACAAAATAATAAATGCGGAAGCTATACTAAATCATCAGATCTCGTCCCACCTGAGGACGCACAGTAGTGGTAGTAGCCTGCTGAAGCGGTATCTGCTCCTCATGTCCTGCCTCCTCGACGTGCTGGTGCTCCATCTCCACGGGCTCCTAAAAATAGTTGGTCACCGACCATTAGTCAAAAAGACTAAGTCGTTTCCTCCGCACCTCGCCCCGCAGCTCCTAGGCACTGAGCGGGAGGACGAAGCGGAGGACAACAAAAGGGGTAGCAAAGTGGAAGCAGGTGACAGTATCTAACTAGAGTTGTAATAAGTAATGTAGCTCTACTCTAGCAGTTCTAAGTACGGTACAGGCAGTAAGTAAGAGCAGTGCAGTAAAGGAAAGTAAAGAACAGTAGTATGAACAAGTAAATAAACTAAACTACCACTATACTATCATCACAAACGTACCCTAACTTATATAAATGCCCATACAAATATATAAGTTAGTATTTACAGGAAATTTAACTTATCATATAAAAGAGCCCATACTAATTTATATGATAAGGATCTATGAAGCGTATGACCTAATATGGATGAATGGTATGATGCAATTTTATGCGCAGGCAAGTGCAACTCACACATAATGACTCTGTGATCACACACCTTTAGTTCCCACGTTTTGAGAGCTAGCATCACTCTCGGGTACAACCGTTGTGGCTACGGCAGCAGCGGAGCGGGCGTCTCCGCTTCTAGACCGGTATGCACACTACCAAGCCTTAGACCCCTCTCATACGCCTCTGTACACGTCCAAGTGCACTCTAGAGTCTCGCGTACGTACTTTGCTGACAAACCCGTCAGTCTTGTTGGGTCGGATGTGTGTTATCGGGGATCGTCCTCCAGACCGCAGTGTAAAATAACCCACTGGCCCCTCTAACTCGCACAACCGCCTGATGCACCGTACTGCCATCGGTGTGACGAACGGCCAGTACCGCATGCCCCGCCACGATATTTATGCACATGCAAGTAATTCTTTCCGAGCCTCCCTCTCGCAGGACCAAACCCGTCCTGAATCCCTCAAACCCAAACCCGGGTGAGAACGCACATCAGTGCCTTTATACCAACTCCCTCAAACCCCAAAACGGGTGAGAATATATCATGAATCTCTCCAACCCTACACGGGCGAGAAGGTACAACAATGTCCTAACCTATTAGACTACTCTTGTCTACGGGTTATTATACTTAGAGGTTTAAGGTTAATCACAGGACTGCCCCCGGTATTACCTGTGAAGGGCTCTCAAGGGGCACTAGGAACTGTGTTGGGATTACGCCCAGCGTTCCCTTTCACAAGGATATTTATTTTAGTTGATGGCTACCCATGTATCTCCCCAGCTCTCCTTATTGCTCTAGTATAACCCTAGTGACTTAAGGTGTTACCGGGGAAACCGACGGTCTTCCGCCGACCCCCACTCCAGTTGCTAACTGAGACTTGCACTTTTGATCCCTCACTAAGACAACTCTACCCAGCAGGGTTATTCATGTTGAACTCTCTTATTTCAGCCGATAATCAATCCCCTGGTAACCCCTAAGGCAAGACATATTTGTGTTATATGCAGACCATGTCCTATGATTACCCTAAAAATGTGATCTTCCAAACCCTAAGGCATCTTGCCTCTAAATATTTATCCTAGGGTGGTATGGACTAAGGGAACTACCCTATGAATTCTCATAATTTTTCTTGGCCAAATAGTCCTTTAATTAAATCTTTAAATTTAAACACTATGTCACTTTACACATGAAGTAGTATGATTAAATATCCACTGACCTAGGAAATTTTTCCTGAGATGTATATTGATAAAATATTGCTGCCTACAGAGTTTCATAATTTTCCTTTAATTATTTATTCTCATTTCCTATTTAATATCGAATTCACATAAAATTCCATTTTCCAAATGAAGTATAGGAAACATGTAATCCAAAATTCCAGGAAAATTACAGAACATTTAGAACACTAATGTATGACTATTGGCAGAGTCTCATCAGGTTTTATTATGTAATGGCCTATAGAATTCCATTATAACATATTTACCAAAAATGCCATTGTATTAATTTAACAACTAACAATGCATCCATTAATTCTGAAAAATTTATTCAAAACTAATAATACCATTTTATGGCAGTAGAATAAATTACAAATTTTGCTGAGGTGCATATCCATCATTTCAAGAATTAAAGGAAATAAGGGTAAAATGGGCAATTTGAGATATCTAGTCCAAAAGCTCTTCAAAACAGAGGGATCATATTTTTCATAAGTCAAATGTAACATTATCTATGCCTTGGCAAAAGTTTAGGATTTGTACGTGAGGAAAACCTATTTTCCAATTTTATTTCCAAAATAGCTATATTTAAAATAAATTCCAATAAATGGAATTTTTGATTCCAAAAATTCCATGATTAATTTGAGGGATGAAATTTACCCTAATGAACCACTTTAAATAATTCCAAGATCTTTACATGTCACCATTGGGCTAAATATACCATATTTGAGTTTTTGCTATTTGCACACCAAGGCAAAACATGAGCTAACACATGCAAGTGGATTCTCCAACATGCAGTGAACCCAAGGTGCTGGATTTTTATCATGCACCAAGTATGTCCCCATTGACCTACCACCAAGATTTGGGACCATGGAGAGGTGTAAAACTCCATATATTTCATTTATTTGTATTTTGATATTTTGGCAAAAACTATAGGAAAATGTTCTCTAAAAATTCCTAATTTTTGGCAGGGGCTAACGTATGCCCTAATAATGCATGTGCCCAATATTTGGGGCCATGGTGACTAATGGTTTGACCTGGGCATCCAAATTAATTTCTGCCCTACTCTAGGACCAGTACTAGGCGAAATGTCCTACAGGACTGTACACTACACCAAATCACATCTTTAAGGTGGCAAATTAAAGATAAGACCATCAGCTACAATTTTCATTGAGAGACTAAGTTCTGGAAATGCCTCTACGAGGCCTAAAATTAACATGAAAAGTGGCTATAATAATGTGACAGAATCTACACTATTCATCATATATTAATTTAATCATTTAAATATCCTGCACGAATCTTAAAGTTTAAACCGACGGGATCGGTTCATCATCCCCAATGGATTGATGGCTACGATTGCATTTTCCTGGACGATGTTGGCTGGCGTTTTCCGGCCAGCTGAGCCACCACCACCGCCGGCGGATATCGCCACCACCTTAGTTAAGGTGGGGGCTAGCGTTTCCCGGCGGTGGGGCCGCCGGAGTTGGCTCCTCCGGCGAACCCGAGCAAGAAGAAAAAGCTCGGTTTTCTCCATTTTTCTCTCATGGCATCGGGCTCGATTGAGCCCGATATCTCCCTAAATAGATCTAGAAATCTAGTACAGGAAGAGGTGAGGTGAAACGCACCTGAATTGGGGCTTGGCTGCGGGTCAGGCGGCGATTTGCCGTGGTGGTGGTGCGCCGACGAGCTCCACCCCGAAAACTCGATTCTCCACCATTCTCCATGATCCAGCACTCGATTTCCACTCCCTTCTACCTCCTGAAGATTCTAGTGAGGTCTGTTTGGACTGAACTTGGCTGTACATGGAGATACACCTTAATTGAGCTCGGTTTGAGCTTTGTTTGCTCCGCCCAGCTGCCAAGTGGCACACAGCCCCGGTTTTCTGCTGGAAATGGAGAGGGGAGGTCGGCCACCTGGTTTTGGGCAGATAAAACCAGCTGATGGGGTGGCCATGTGGCCACCATTTCCTCTCTTTCCATTTTCTCTCTCCTCCTACCCTTAAAATCCCAATTTTACCCCCTTGCATGTATTCTCTCTCCTGATTTAGAGGGGTAGGACTGGTCTTGTTAACTTGGGCTGGCCATGGGCCAATTTTGGTGGGCTTGGTCCAAGGGAAAATGGCTTGGTCTTCATTTCACTCCTTTAGGTCAATTTATTGACTTGTTGACTTGGGGAGTTGACTTGGTCAACCATGGTGGGTGGGCTGACCCTACTTGGTGGAAATGGGTCTAGTGGCACCACCCAACTTGGGTTGGGTCAAGGGGGTGCCCTACTTAGGCTAATTGAGCTTATGAGTGTGGGTTTGACCAATTAAGCCCAAGGTTGACTTTGGTCAATTTAGGTCAAAGTGTTGACCTAGAGATATGCCCTAGGGTCCACTTAGATTGTCTTTAGGGTTAGGGCAATGTGGTGGGGTCATGGAGTGGCTAGGGTCCCCACCTAGGTTAGTTTGACCTAGTTTGACTATGGTCCTATAGTGGGCCCCCATATGGCTACCACCCACTACCTAGGGTCAAACATAGTTGGTCTTCCTTAAATCTCACCCATGCCTAACCCAATCTAAGTTGAGGGGTCCAGAAGTAACATGAGATGTTACAAGGCAGGCCTCCCTCCTCCTCTTATCCTAAGGATGACTACTACAAGGGCAGGAGAAAATCCTCCAAGGAGGACAGGTATGGTTTCAAATCTGGTAAACATGTTTCCTCTAACATGACTTGCTATCATTATAGAAAACCTGGGGATTTGATAGCCGACTGCCCAGTCAAAAGGAAGGAATATGGTGAGAAAAAGGATCAACAGCAAAAAGGCAAGAAAGAGATATCCCTAATTGCCAAAAAGTAAAAGAGTTGGACTGACTCCTCCTCATCGGAGTTAGAAGAAGAAGAAGAAGCCTACATTGGGCTGTACTATACTGAGGAAGGAGATGTTGAAGCAGACTGCATCAAAAGGCTGGCTGCTTTAGAAGAAGAAGCTGAGGAGGTGCATCCTGCTGTCAGGATTGAAGACAGGGCCACTCTATCACAATTAAATGGTGATTCAAAGGTGTATTCTGAAGAAGACAGCTACTGTCTTGGGCTGATGGCTAGGTCAGATGAAGAAATCAGCCAGGATCAACCTGGTCCAAGCAAGGTAAATTCTGCCACTAGCTCTGCCTATTTAGATTATGAATCTGTTCCAGATTCCTGTGCCTCTGAATCAAGTGATGATGATGGCTCGGGATCTGAGGGAGACATCAATCAATTGATTGATAATTATGGTGCACTTATGCAGGATTTTAAGAAGAGCAAGCTCCTGGCCAAACAACGGGCTCAGGAAATTGCTTCTTTAAAGCTTGCTGCTTTAGATTCAGCAAAATTGCTGGATCTGAGGACTCAAAAAGTCAGCAAACTGAAGAATGTTACAATCCTTCAGATGAGCACCATACCCTTCAAGAACAACCATATCAGGAATCTTGAGGGAATGCTCCAAAAGGAGAGGGAACTAGTGGCTAGCTACTCCAAGCCTAGCATAGAGTTGCCCTTTATAGACTCATTCTCCTCCCAAAAGGGAAAGAAAGGGTTGAGATTCAAGGGAAAGACAGGAGCTGCTAATCCTAAAGGAAAGGGCAAAGCTCAAGTGGAGCCACTAGCCTCTAAGGCTCCTGTCAAGTTTAATAAAGTTCAGTTTCCTTCAAACAGCCATGTCCATGAGAGTATTTATGGTCACTGGAATAATGCTAAACCATCTTGTGTGAACAAAGATGTTCCACAAAATGGTGGCTTTTACAGCAAAGGCGTTAGTGATCATGAGAAAATACAAATGGCCTATCCTGGACCATTTGTTTTTAGTGCTACAGCCCCTCAGTCAAGGGTAAAGCTGCAGCATATTCTCAAATTCCTCTAGCCCACTTTAAGACAAAGGGAAAGGCTGTCAGTCGACCAGACCTAGGCATCTCTGAGGCCATCAAGAGTATGTTGTCTGAAAAAAAACTGGTGCTAGAAGGGCTCAAGATATCCCAAGCACTTTTACTACAAGAACAACCACTTTTCAGAGTGGGGCTGGGAAACCATGGAATAGGACTGATGCTACTCCATCTAAACAGAGTGCTACTGTAACACAGCCACTAGACCTGCTCCAAAAAGAAGGGACAACATCCATGAGTGTTGGTGCAGTGAAAAGGTAGGCCACTTTGGTGTTGATTGTCGGCACAATCATAGTGTGTAGAGAGCAAATGTCAACTTGCTTGTCAGAAAAGTTGCAGGCAAGCAAAATTATTTTCAGCCTAACATACACCAAGGACCCAATAAAAATTAGGGTCCTAAGGTTAAATGATTTGTGTTGTGCAGGTTAGTACAAGTGCCCATACCCCTATATGGTACTTGGACAGTGGATGTTCCAGGCACATGACTGGAACAAGGAGCATGCTGAAGGATTATGTTCCTGTAAAGAGTGGACCAAAGGTCATCTTTGGTGGGTCAGAAAAAGGGGTGACTAGAGGTTATGGTAAGATCTCTAATGGTATAGTAACTATCACTAGAGTAGCCTGTGTGGAAGGGTTGCAACACAACCTGATAAGCATTAGCAAACTCTGTGATCTTGGATATGACATATTATTCCCCAAACTTGAGTGCCAAATTAGGAGGTTAAGTGACTAAGCGGTCATCTTAACAGGCACTAGAAGTGGAAATGTGTACTGTTTAGATTTTCTATACTCTAGCAAAGACTCACCTGTATGCCTAGTTGTAGATGAGAAAACCTCTTCCTGTGTCCAGTTGCACAAGAGGCTAGCCCATCTAAATTATAGAACCATTGGCAAGCTATTCAGTAAAGAGCTGGTTAGGAATGGGCCTAAGTCTATATACACTAAGGAGGGTATCTTCTCTGTATGCCAAAAGGGCAAACAGACTAAGACCTCCTTCAAGAGCTTTGGCTCCAAAGATTTAGTGAGATCCTTATACCTCTTGCATATGGATCTGTTTGATCCTATGACAATTCAAAGTCTAGGTAAGAAAGTCTACACCCTTGTGGTTGTTGATGACTTTTCCAGATTTGCCTGGGTGTTCTTTTTAAGGTAGAAATCTGAAACCACTGATGTTTTTCAGATATTTGTCAGGCAAATTCAGAATGAATTCAACAGTACTGTAGTGAAAATCAGAAGTGACCATGGGACTGAGTTTCAGTCTGAGTGCATGACAAGGTTCTGTGAAGAGCAAGGGATTCATGCAGAATTTTCCTCTCGTAGAACACCCCAGTAAAATGGAATTGCTGAGAGGAAAAATAGGACACTCATAGAGGCTGATAGAAGATTATTAAGTGACTCATCCCTCCCAGAATACTTCTGGGCTGAGGCGGTTAACACTGCATGCTACATCCTTAATAGGGCTTCTATCACCAAGATCCACAAGAAGACTCCCTATGAGATCTTGAAGTGCAAAAAACCAAACTTCAACTATTTTAGGATCTTTGGTTGCAAGTATTATGTGCTCAACAATGGAAAAGTTCATTTAACTAAGTTTGATGCAAAATACCATTAAGGGATCTTTGTTAGGTACATCACTCATAGTAAGGCATATAGAATCTACAACTTAACTACCCAAGTTGTAGAAGAGTTAATGCATGTTGTTTTTGATGAATCCAACATGGTTAACTGTGAGCTGCTAAGCTCCTCCTCTTCTAGTATTGTAGGTACAGTGTAGATGACTGACAAGCTGACCATCAAGGAAGCTACCCCCACATTCCAGGAAAATGATGATGGACTGCCTATTCCAAGAGAAGGGGAAGACACACCTGAAGAAAATGAAGACCAGCTAGCTGAAAACCCTAAAAAGCAGCAAGCTACAGCTAGATTACCTCTAGCTGCCAGGCATCTAAGGGACCATCCACTTCATCAAACCATTGGTGATGCACATCATGGGGTCCAAACCAGAAGTAGGAACATGAATACAACTCTCTACTCAAGCTTCATGTCTCAAGAAGAGCCAAAGAAGGTTGGAGAAGCAATCAAGGACCAGTTTTGGTTTGGAGCAATACAAGAAGAACTGGACCAATTCAAGAGATGTAAGGTCTGGAAGGTGGTCCCCAAACCTCAAGGAAAAAATGTCCAGGGACTATGTTGATCTACAGGAACAAGTTGGATGAAGATGACATTATTGTCAAGAATAAGGTTAGACTGGTGGCAAAAGGCTACAGATAAGAAAAGGGCATAGACTTTGACCTGACCTTTTCCCCAGTAGCCAAACTGGAAGGCATAAGGATCTTCCTTGTATTTGCTGCCCATTAGGGATTCAGAGTCTACCAGATGGATGTCAAATCAACATTCCTTAATGTGGACCTCAAAGAGAAAGTATATGTGGCTCAGCCACCAGGTTTTGTAGATCTTAACTCTCCTAATTTTGTGTATAAGCTTAGGAAATCTCTATATGGGATAAAGCAAGTCCCTAGGGCTTGGTATGAAACATTGTCTAGCTTCCATATTGAGAATAAATTCTCAAGGGGGAAGATTGACAAGAACCTATTTCTAAGGGAATCAAAGGGAAAGCTTATCCTAGTCCAGATATATTTCGATGACATTATCTTTGGATCTATTAACGACAACCTTTGGAGGAAGTTTGCTAAACTTATGTAAGGGAAGTTTGAAATGAGCAGCATGGGTGAGCTCAAGTACTTGTTGGGACTCCAAGTAAGACAAACTTATGATGGCTTGTCCATATCCCAGTCCAAGTTCACCAAGGAGCTAATCAAAAAGTATGGTATGGACAATGCCTCCACCATGAGAACTCCCATGGGATCAAGTATGCCTATAGGTAAAGATGAGGCAGGAAAACCTGTTGATGAGTCTTTGTATAAAGGGATAGTTGACTCCCTTCTATACCTGACTGTTAGTAAGCCTGATAATATGTTTGTCATATGTGTCTGTGCTAGGTATCAGGCCTGCCCTAAAGAATTTCATTACTCTATTGCAAAGAGAATCTTGAGATATCTTACGGGCACACCAGATCTTGGACTATTGTCACCTAGAAATAGGGAATTTGATCTAACAGGATTTTCAGATGTAGATTTTGCAGGTTGCAAAGAAGACAGGAATAACACTACTGGAACCTATCAGTTTTAGGAAGAAGGCTAGTTTCTTGGTGCAGCAAGAAGCAAACTAGTGTGGCTATATCCACTGCTAAGTCAGAATATATATCGCCAGGCAGCTGCTGTGCTCAGCTGCTGTGGATCCAACATCAGCTCCACGATTATAACATGCAGGTAAGTAGAACTCCTCTTTAATGTGATTGTACAAGTGCTATTTCTATTGCTAGGAATGCAGTCTCACATAGCAGGACTAAGCATATAGAAATAAGATATCATTTTATCAGGGAGCATGTGGAGAAGGAAGACATCAGTCTTGAGTTTGTCCCCACAGACAAGCAAGTGACTGATATCTTCACCAAGTCATTAGATGAAGCAAAGTTCAACACCCTCAAATTTGAGTTGGGTATGTTGAACTTGACATAGCTTCAGACACTCCCTTTTGTATTTTTTGTGCAAGTATTGTTCATCTTGATTGACATACAGACTGCCCAATAGTATCAGTTCACTGATGCTTCTACTAAGGGGGAGTAAGCTACTTTGGATAGAAGAAAGAAGGTTAGCCAATGGGAAGGCCATCCCCCATCTGCCTATTCTGAAGAAGTCAAAAAGGGGAGAGAAGAGAAGAGAGAAGGCCCTAGAAAGGGGGAGTCATAGCAAGTAGGAGAGATGGAATAGAGAAAGAAAGTAATGTGGCACTCAAGGAAGGACAAACATCTTGCAGCAAAATAGGGGGAGTAAGTAAATGAGGTACACTGACTCATAGCTTATCAAAATTTCCATACTTTTGTTTACTGTATAGGTTGTGTGTGCCATTGACAAAGGACAGCAATGAGGTTTTGACTTCTTCAAATAGGGGGAGATTGTTGGGTCCATTATTCCCAATGTCCCTGACTTGTGAGAAGTCAAATAGGTCAATATCACACACATGAATTGAATTTGATATGCATTTGAGTTCTTGAGTGCAGGTTAGTCCATTTTATATTGATTGGACATGTGGACACAAGAATTGGTTGCTGTACACAACACAAAAATCAATTAAGTCTACAGGCATTGAGTGGAGGAAGGTCACTCAATGCTAGAGGTATGGATTCAATATTGTCGAGTATAAATTTTCCTAAGTACAAAAGCATTGAGTGTAGTCTACTCACTCAATGCCATACAGCAAAAGGCTGTGAGTCAGGCTGAGTCAGTCTAAGCCTAGAAAAATTGGCTAAAAATATGGCCAAGTACACACGCATTGAGTGTGGTCTACTCACTCAACGCCATACAACTCAAAGTGTTAAGTATTGCTGTGCCATTCAACTCCATAGAAATGTTGCGCAAAAATTTTACCAAGTCCACAAGCGTTGAGTGTAGCTTACTCACTCAACGCCAGATAACAGAGAAATTATGTTAAGTAGTTTGGCGTTGAGTGGAGCTTAATATCTCAACACCAAGACAAAAGGCGTTGTGTGTAGCTTTCTCACTTGACGACAGATAACAACAAAATTCTGTTACGTAGTTAGGCGTTGAGTGGAGCTTACTCTCTCAATGCCAAGGCAAAAGGCGTTGAGAGTATCTTACTCACTCAATGCCAGATCACAAAAAAATTCTGTTAAGTAGTTTGGCGTTGAGTGGAGCTTACACTCTCAACGCCAAGGGAAAAGGCGTTGAGTGTAGCTTACTCTCTCAATGCCAGATAACAGAAATTCTATTAAGTAGTTTGGCGTTGAGTGAAGCTTACTCTCTCAATGCCAAGGCACAGAAATTTTTGCTAAGGCAAAAAGAGTTTAGTGAGGCAAGCTCTCTAAACTCTCTCGACGCTATCAACGCCTTGAAGCAAAATCTTGTCTAAGTCCAAATGCGTGGGTAGCTTGGCTTTCGTCGAGCTTAGCTTCGTTGAACTGAGCTCAATGTTAGTGAAACTTAGCTTGTAGTTTGCCGAACTGAGTTTTTCCTTTCGTGGATCTAAGTCTAAAGTTCGTCGAACTAATTTTTTACCCTCCTCGAACTGAGTTTGTCATTCTTTGAACGGAGCTCGGTGTTCATCAAGCTCAATACCTACGCAGACAGAATGTTGTCTAAGTGTTGTGGCATTGAGTGATTCCTACTCACTCAATGCCATTGGTACTAATGATGGAATTTTGGCTAAGTCCACAAATGATGAGTCATGCTGACGTCAACAAAGTCAAAAGTCAACCAAAATTCAAATGTTACGAAAATGCTTCCAGAGACGTTGGTGGGCCAGCTGTTGCTGTCTTCTGCAATTACGAAGGATTATTTCATCATTAAGTGTTGGGGCCCACTCACAACAAAGAGCCGTTGAATCGGGAATGAATGGAATGCGTAGGCTGATTGGCTAAATCTCGGCCATCAATCCTGGTGGTGGGACCCACTGCTCAAACAACCATAGATATAAAGAATCAGATGATTGAATCAAGAAAGGAATTCCTTGTCTAGGTTTTTTGAAAACAAAAGTGCGGTTGAACGTCATCTTCTTACTTGTCATTTTCATCGAGCCTGAAGAAGTTGTTCTGCACAGACAACCTTGCTGGGAAAGAGATAGCTGAAGCAATCCTCATCTGCAATAGCAGGATCTGAAGCTAGCAGACCTACAAGTTCTAGAGGGAAAAAGGAAGTTGTTTGCAGAAAGAATCTACTGTCTACATATTGTCTTCAACAGTAGAATCTTGGATCTGATATCTGCTCAGTCCAAGAAGAAGGAGACACAGAGCTTGCTCTTGTGTCTAAACATCACATTCTTTATTTCTATTTTTTTGTAAAGATTCTTTGTGAATCTGGGGTTTTTAAGCCTGTACTATAAAGGCTGGGTCTTAGTGACTTGTGTGTTTGGCTTTGAGCTGGGTGATATGTATTTGTGATCTGGGTTGGCTTAGTGTCTAAGTTGTTGGTCTGTGTAACCTTTATGTGGTCCTGCGGGATAGGTACTATAAGCTGTTAAGATGCTGAGTTCTTGAGGGATAGCCAAATCTAACACACTGTTAGATATGCGCAGAGGGACAGTGGATGTACCCAAGATTAGGGAACCACTATAAATTTGATGTATCATCTAGGAATGTTCTTGAAAGCTGATCTAATCTAATCAAGAGACATAGCAATCTAATAAATAGATTGGAAAAATTTAATAGAGACAAAAACCTATTCACCCCCCCTCCCTCTAGGTGTAAAGCTAGCCTTGAAAACAAGACTTTCAATATCAATAAGAGTTTAATGTTTGGGGGCAACCACAACCACACATAATAACCAAAAAAACATGTAGAACCATTAACCGTGGCCTAGCTCTTTTGACGTTGCCTGACAAAATAAGCCTTGCGCTTTGGATAATATCTTGAAGGAGCTGCAGGTGTTATTGGATCATCGTGATTTTGGTTCCTGAAGAGAATCCTTCTCTTTGCACAGGCCACCACATACTTTTTCAACTCGTCTCTATCATAATGGTGTCATCGGTTCTCCCCTCCAACATCAACCATAGTAAAGGAGGCTAAGATGATTCCTCTGGAAATTGGACTCCACAGTTCACCCATTTCCCTATTTGGAAGATCTCTGATTGGCATGTCTCTGACAGGCTCTGATCTCACAGCAGATGAACTTTCACCATACTTTCTTCATTTGTGTGCTGGAGGAGGAATATCTTCTACCACATGAACTTCTGTAACATCAGCAGCAGCAGCAGGTTTGTCCTGAGAGAGATCCAGTATGTCTGTCCAATATTGAGAGTAATCCTCAGCAGGATGAACTTCAACATGAGCAGACACAATAGGTAGTTGAAATACTTGGCCTGGCCTACCAAAAATATCATTATGTAGCCAAGAAAAGTTTTCAAAGCAGTAATCATTGACTCATTTGAAATTTCCCAACATGGCAGCTTCAACTGCATCAACCTTAGCTTTCATTTCCTCCCCCCATCGAACTTCTTCAATTACAAAATTAGAATGAGCAACCAATGTGCTGTCAAAATGAGCCATTGATCTATTATGGGAATTAAACATTGTCACTGTGTTCTTATCAACATTCCTAAGAATGGCTGAATTATTCTTGAACCCTTGCATGTTGAGATTGGGAGCTTTTCCACCCTAAATGAACCATGAGTCTAGGTTGGCATCCAGCTTATCAATCTTGACTTTAACTTCTGCAAGCTTGTTGTTAATATCTTTCCTAATTTCCTTGACCTTATTCAGAACTTTCTGCTTGGAGGCTTCAAATTGTGCTTGCACTCTCGCCAACAAAGTTTCTACGGTCTTTGGAATGGAATTATCAGTAGAGGAAGTGGGAACATCTTCGGTAACAACACTGGGGAGAGAGGGAAGATCTCCACGGATTTTTGAGATACTGGGGGACTCTTCGATCAGAGATAATTGAGCTTTAGATATTAGCATAGGCACTTCAACAGTTAGGACAAGAGTATGCTCCTATGCATCTCCTTCCTTGTTAAAAACATCAACAACGTCCTCTAGAACAGCTAAAGGAGTACCTGTCACCTTGGCAACTCTTTTCTCAAGGTTTCAAATAAACTTGTCAACCTGAGTAGCACCCGATATCGAGGAATGAGTTGCCTCCCCCCCAGAAGATGAAGCAAGAATAATCTCTGGGAGAGTGACAATCAGATTATCCACTGAACCTTACTCAAAACATTATTAGCATTATCAGTAGCTTTGGTCTCATCAGCAACGACCATAATCTCATCTGCATCTACCTCGTAGTCATCAACATCTACATCATCCTCAGTAGTAGCATCCAAATCAAAAGAAATCTCATGCTTGGATGGGGCTGGAATATCATCCTCAGCATCCTCATCCTTAGCCTCAACAGGCACCTGACGAGGCCTTTCTCGTTCATCCTTTTCCTTTTAACTTTTTTGGTGCCTCTTGGAAATCCACATAACAACATTGCTCTTAAAAAGTCCTCTTTGAGGTGATCTACTTTGTCACAAGATGGAGGCCTCAAGAGCCAGGTGGGGTGAGTGGCCTTCACTTTAATTGAAGTCTCACGAACGTTTCTCTTGAAGATGGTATCTTCACGGTGGAGCTTGGCATTCTGAAAGAACTCAAGGACATCCTTGTCCAATCCCTTGTAGGGGTGTTCTAGGACAAATGAGAGGCCAACTATCTCCAACATCATGATCACATTCCCGAACTCGTATGAAGCAGAAGCAAATTTTGTACAAACTAGTTTGCCTCCACCTAGCAAACCACTTGTGCTGCGAGGGGCCATGAAGAATTAAAAATCTATAGAATTTCAGAAAGGGCTCTGAACTGATTGTTGTCACGGGAAGAGTCGGCGAGAACAAACTTCTCGAAGAAATCAGTGGGAGACACTCTTGACTATATGAAGTGTCTTGCACAGACCTAATCGATGAAGAATGAAACCAGTGCGATGGAGGATGAAGATGAACAGTCCCAAAAAATGAAACGGCGGGAAGAAGAGCTGTTCGGCGATATCACATTCTAGTTTCAGCGAAATGGCGTGTGGTTTGCCCCTGACCATTTTTAATATATATATATATATATATATATATATTAAATTTAAAACATGAGAAAGGCGTGTACCTGATAAGTCGTGACTCTTCAGATCCAATATAGGAAAGGAAATTTTGACCAAAGTGAAATTCGGCAAGACTCACCAGATGCAAAGTCAGATTCAGCATGTTTCCGCGTGTATATCTGACGAATCGGTGAGTTTTGCTGACTGATACTTGACGAATTTGCCTTGGACTAATTTTCTTGCTTTCTGTAGTATTTCCCAGGAGAATTCCTGTCTTCTTAGCCATCTTCAAGAGTCCTTATTCAGCATGCCTAGCTCCATTTTGAAGAACGAGAACTTGGCCTCATCCACTGGACTTCATGAAAATATCTGCGACCTACTAATCCGGTGGGACATAGCTGAGGGTTATATCCTTATTCTCTACATGCTTCTGGATAAAGTGATATCATACTTCAATGTTCTTTGTCCGGCTGTGAGAAACTGGATTATGCGCGATCGCTATTGTGCTGGAGGTATCATAATACATTGGAATATCTTTGAACTTTAGTTTGTTGTCTTCAAGCTGATTCATGATCCATAGAAGCTGTGCGCAACAACTCCAAGCAAAGTTGAACTCCGACTCGACAGTTGAGGTTGCCACACAATTCTGCTTTTTGCTGCTCCATGATATAAGCCTTCTTCCGAGGAATTGGCATGTCCTGGAAGTGTTTTTCATGTCATCCCTGCTACCTGCAAAATCTGCATCTAAAAACCCAATTAGCTCGACATCATTACCTCTCGGGTACCATAAGCCAAGATTGGGTGTACCCTTAAGGTACCTTAAAATTCGCTTTGCAGCGACATAATGCGATTCCTTACAGTTCACCTGAAATCTAGCACAGATGCATGTGGAGAACATTATGTCGGGTCTAGTGGCAGTGAGGTAGAGCAAGGATCCAATTATGCTTCTGTACTTTGTTTCATCAAAGTTTTTCCTTTCTCATCCTTGTCCAAAGACATAGTTCAACCCATTGGAGTCCTCATTGTGGTTGCATTCTCAATTCCAAATTTCTTTAGTAACTCTTTAGTGAACTTTGTTTGAGAGATGAAAATTCCATCTTCAGATTGCTTCACCTGAAGTCATAAGAAATACTTTAACTCTCTCATACTGCTCATTTCAAACTTCACTTGTATAAGTTAGAAAACTTTTGCAAAAAGTTATCTTCTGCAGAGCCAACATAGATTTGCACTAGCAAAATCTTGTCTTTTACTTCCCTAAGAAATAATATTTTGTCTATGTTTCCTCTTGTGAACTTGTTCTCAAGAAGAAAACTAAACAAGGTCTCATACCAAGCTCGAGGAGCATGTTTTATGCCATATAGAGCTTTATTAAGAAAATAAACGTATTCAGGGAAAGTAAAGTTAATAAAACATGGGGGTTACGCTAGGTATACTTCCTCCTTCAGATTCTCATTGAGGAATGCTGACTTCACGTCCATTTGATAGACCTTGAAGCCTTTAAGGGCAGCATATGCAAGAAACAACCTGATCGCCTCGAGCCTGGCCACTAGAGAAAAGATCTGGTCGAAGTCAATCCCTTCTTCTTGTCTATATCATTGAGATACATGCCTGGATTTGTTCTTGATGATGACTCCATGTTTATCCGGCTTGTTTCTGAAAACCCATTTGGTGTCGATCACATTCTGTCCTTTGGGTCTAGGCACCAACTCCTAGACTTTTCACCTTTCGAACTAGTTGAGCTCCTCTTACATTGTCATGCTCCAAGAGGCACCCTTGTTTGCTTCTTTAAACTTCTTTTGCTCGACCTGAGATAGAAAACTAAGATGCAATAACTCGTTAATTGTACCTCTTCTTGTTCTAACACCTTCGTCTGGCTCTCCAATGATTTGATCAGCTGAGTGATCTCTTAGGTGTCTGAATACTAGGTTTCTTCCTCTTCCACTAGCAGGTTTTGTAATTCTGGTGCATCCTCTGGGGTTGGTTCATCTAATTATTCTTCATCCACTATACTTGGATTGACGACCTTGACTGAGCTTGAGCATCTTCCTTGATTACTTCATCTAAGCTTAGTTCCTTGAACCTAGTACCCTTATCTGCACCAATAACACTAGACGAGCTGCTTTGGAGCAGGCTTGATTCATCAAATACAACATTAATTAACTCTTCTACCACTGGGGTTTTCTTATTAAAAATCCTATACACCTTACTATGGCTACTATAGACTACAAAAATACCTTCAAAACATTTGTCACTAAACTTCGTGTGATAATACTTCCCATTATTAAGTACGAAGCATTTACTTCCAAAGATTCTAAAGTAGGACACGGTCGGTTTTCTGCCATTCAATAGTTCATAGGGAGTCATACAATGGTTCTTGTTGATTAGAGCTCTATTTTGCACCTGACAAGCGGTGTTGACTACTTCAGCCCAGAAGTACTCTGGAAATGAAGTGTCGTTCAACATAGTTGTATATGCTTCAATGAGAGTTCTATTCCTTCTCTCAACAACTCTATTTTTCTGTGGAGTACGCGGGGAGGAAAACTCATGAAATATACCTTGTTTTCACAGAATTCTGTCATGGCACCAGACTCAAATTTTGTTCCATGGTCACTTCTGATTTTGACTACTGAGAAGTTCAATTCGTTCTGAATTTGCCGTACAAAATTGGTGAAATAGTCAAAGGCGTCTAACTAGTTTTCAGAAAGAACAACCAAGTAAAATGAGAGTAGTCATCAACAATTACCAACGTATATACATTACCTCCTAAACTGTGAATTGACATGGGACCGAATAAGTCCATATGAAGTAAATACAAACTTCTCGAAGAATACTTTTCAACAATACCCTTAAAGGTAGCCCTTGACTGCTTACACATTTGGATTGCATGACACAGACTCTCATTAAGGCACTTAATGCTGGGGGCATCACGCACTATGTTGTGAGAAAATAACATATTTATGGTTTTGAAATTAATATGTGCTAATCTCTTGTGTCACTGGTTACAGAGAGACTCACTATCTTTTGCCAAAAAGCACACTAGTGCAGAATTGTCTAAACATTGAAAATTTAAACAAAATATATTTATATTCTGAGTGCCTGTTAAGATCAACTCCAAATTAACAGACAACTTTATCAGAAACTTATCCTTGTAAAACTCAGCGATATATCCTTTATCACAAGTTGACTTATGCTTATCAGATTATGATGTAATCCTTCAACATAAAGCACGTCTATAAAAGAAACCACGTCGTTGTAAATCATACCGTAGCCTTTCATGATTCCCATGTCTGACCCTCCAAATATAACTTTTGGTTTGTCTTCTACTCGGGTAAATTCTCGTAGTAGGCTTCTTGTCCCGGTGATAAAATGAGAGCCTCCACTGTCTAAATACCAAATTGGATTTTTGTTGGCCTTTGGACATACCTGCAACCATAAATCATTTTACATTAGGAACCCAAACATATTTGGGTCCTTGGTTCCTTGTCAGCTTAAAACCACTAGGAATGTTAACTTTGCGAGTGGTCAGTCTCGCACGGTTAACTCATGGAGTTTCAAAATTTGCAGGGTTAAACCAACAGTCTGCGCCAATATGAGCAATTTTGCTACAACACCAACAATCAAATATGTTGTACCTTCTCTTGTACTCCTTATTTATCTTTTGAATTTGAGGTCTAGCATGGGCAACATACTTGGAGGTGGAAGCCTCCTGATTTCAATATACATAAGGCTTCTCAATCTCCTTAGCCTTAGGTAAATAGGTTTTGGATTTCGATGCCTTCTTATAATTATGTCCATGAACATAAGCACCATACTCTTGTAGATTTATCTCTTCGTAAGGAGCCTTAAAAACACAAGCCCGAAAGTGTTGGGGTCGGGGCCATCCTTGAAATCTCTTCTTAGGCTCTACATAGGTAGGCCTGACAAAGTGCCCATAGGATGTCACAGAGTCATATTTATTTGTGGGGGAAAATAACCTTCTTAAAAGAGGATTGACTCTGAGGTGCCTTCCCTTTACCTTTGGTGGCGGCTCTCTTAGCAGCCTTACCTATTTCAACTATGTGACCAAGACCACTACCCTTCTTTAGAGGGGAAAATTCATTGATGAGAGGAAGAAAAGTTCTCGGCTTGGAGTAGCTTTCTACAAGTTTCCTCTCCACCAAGAGCTTTTCTTCTAGCTCATCCAAGTATTTCTCCTTTAGGCTTAATGTCTCAGACGTGCACTTCAATTCCTCTTTCAAGGAGTGCACTTCATATCTGAGAGCAAGTAATTTTGCAAGTTCCTCCTCCAGACTTGTTTCCACTTCCTTGAGTGAGGCAATATCTTTTGCTTACATTTTTACTACCTTGTGGCATTTGTGAAAAGCTTTCAAAAGGTTCTCATGCTGAGCCATCAATTCGGAATCATCTTCCTCAGAAGAATAGCCTTCATGACCATTAGTTGATGTTTTCGACTTAGAAAGTATTGTGTGCAAGTTTACCTTCTCGTGATACTCGTGTTAACATTCAACAACCTGACATTGATACCATGTTGAATATTCTCCAAGTGGTCAACAAGATAGCCTGATGCCAAATTAATATTCTCAGTACTATCAAGATCACAGCTTGATCACGCAAAAATTTCCCTAGACCTTGGAGTGAGCAGGGGTTATCTCAACTAAAGCCAGTCAACCAGAAAACACATGCAGCACAAGAGTCTTTATTGATTAATAGCCATCTTATTTACACAATGAGACATACATGGCGAGACATGCTTCACCAAACAAACACAGGGAAAGCAGAGTCAATTACAAAGACAAGACAAATAAGCCGCACGGACTCAAACATCAAGCCGCCGGTCTACTGATGTGGAGTCCGCACAGTCCGCCAGGTCGCCAGACCGCAACCCAAGCTGCGCGAACTACTTCTTATTACAATGTAAGCTCTAGCTGCCGATCTGCAAGCCGCCTAACCACGAGGTCGCCTACCTTCCAGACTGCACAAACTGCGATGCCGAATAGAATAGTCCCCCTAAAGCAGGCGACTTATTGAACCCCCAACCAAGTTGCCAAAGAGAAGACTGTCTGGTCGCAGTCCGCGACTTGCTGTTTACCGCCTATTGCTTAACCGCAGAGTCCACATTGTCCCTGACCGCAATAAGAGCCAAGTCCTGGCTTTCCAGCGCTATCTGCATAACCTGCACAGCACAACCCTATCAACTCAACCAAATCGCGCGGACACCAAAAAGCAGTCCGCAGCAACTTGTGCTGGCTCAAGTTACTGTTCACTTACTTCGGTTGGTTCCTTAGTTACTATTCCTGATTTGACATGGGTCCTATATATAAGCACGATGATGAGTGTGGTCACCACCCTAGCCGATAGGATTACCGCCACATCCCGCACCAAGACATCTCCGCAGTCCACGGATACATTCAAGTCCACAGCCACTGTACAGGATAGCATCCACCATAGCTTCTCCAAGCCCAGACACAATCGTCAGTCTGCCTTGTCCCCAAGGGCGAAGCCAAGACCACCACAGCTGGACTCCGCCGCAACATTGCCGCTAATCCGCGGACACAGCTCCAGCCCGCTTATCCCGAGCCAACAGCATCGCCATCATGGCACCTGCTAGACTCAGCGGACACAAAGCTTCAGTCCACACATGCCGAGCCCACAGCCTCACCACTAAGGCAACTGCCGGACTCAGCGGGCACACATTCAAGTCCGCTCATACAGCGGACAGCTCTAGTCTGCATATCCCTACAGACAACTACAGTCTGCATGTTCCACAGACTGCTCCAGTCCGCATATCCCACAGACTGCTCCAGTCCGCATATCCCGCAGACTGCTCCAGTCTGCATATCCCAAGTCCACAGCCATTCCAGCAAGGCAGCTGTCGGACTCAGTGGACTCCAGCTCCAACCCGCATGCAGTTGCGGTCACAATCTTCAGTTCGCTTGTCCCCAAACTCGCAACCAAGGCAAATGGACTTTTGTCGAGCTTGGCGGACTGAGTAGCAGTCCGCGCTCCACTGTGCGATCTCCCAGAACTGAGCCAAACATGGACTTAGTTCAGAACCAACCAAGTCCACACTACTGGCCACAAGGGCCAGTCCGCACTTACTAGCGGACACTGGATTCAGTCTGCCTCTCCTGGAGAGCTCCAGTATCAGTCCGCACTGACTGGCGGTCTCCGCGGCTTCCACTTTTTACTGCACCAGAGCAATACCAAGGCATTCGCTAAGCCAGTCTCCCGAGCTCCAGTTCTTCAGTACGCTTCTTGCCGGACACCGCGGATGGAGTTTCTATCCGCCAGGTTACTTACTGGGATCCAACTGTCTGCTGAGTGATGACTTATTTTAGTCATCGTTTTTGTGGTAGTTTAGTATGCAAAATTCCTAGTTTTATTATATGTTTCAAGTATTTTTATGCATGTTTTGTTTTATTTCTTCTTAAAGTCTTGTTGTGTTAGGATATTATAATTCCTGATTTTATTATAGTTTTATTTGCTCATTATGTTCCAATTTTATTTTATTATGTTTTGATATAAAAATATAGTTTTAGTATAGGTTTTATGTTTTATGTTTACTAGTGTTTTGTTATGAATATAATTAATTAATAGTATGTTATGTTTGTTATGTTTAGTTTAGTTTTAACAACAAATATTATGTTACTTATTTGTGTTATGTTTTGTTATATAACTAATGTTATTATGCTTTATTTTCTTGTAGGTCCATGCTACATGATGCAACCCACTTCAAGTTAAACCCGAGCCTCCACTTGAAGCCAACCCACATGTAGCCCTTGAAGTTTTGGAGCAGCCCGGCCCCTTCCCTTGAAGCCACATGATGCAAGCCAATCCCTCATGTTGAACCCGAGCCCATGCAACCAGCCCACAAAGTGCAGCCTTCTTCAAGTTGGTCGGCCCCCTCCAAATGCAGCAGCCCATTTTAATGATGCAGCAGCCCATTTTAATGATGCAGCAGCCCAAACCACTTCATTTATGCCACATTGGTGCAGCCCGACCCTCTCCAAGTGCAACCCAAGCCTCCTCCAAAGTGCCACCCGAAAATGCATGTATCAAGCCACCTTGCATGGCTCCCCATTAAGTGCATGGCCGGCCACCTCATGCTCTCCACCTCACTTAATTCCATGCATGTACCTTCCCATTCATGCATTTTCCTCCTTGATGGCCGGCCCCTCCCCTCTCTCTCCCCTTTATTATTTTCTCCCCTTTCATATTTCTCATTCATCCCTTTTTCCCTCTCTCTCATTCTCATTTAAACTCATACATTCCCTTTTTTTTAATTATTTCCCTTTTTATTTTCCCAAAAGAAAGTGCATGTATTTGGCTTTTTTCTCGCTCCCTCATTAAATGATGTTCATGCACTCTCCCCTACACATGGTCGGCCACCCCCCTTGGCCTCCTCCTCTTCATTTCATTCTAGATCCTTCTCCATCTCCTATAAAAGCCACCCCAGCCCTCAAGCCAAAGGGAGAAATTTTTGGGAAGTGAAGTTTTAAGTTGAATGAGAGTGTTGAGTTGGAAAGTGGAGAGTGTTAGTGAGTTGTTATTTTCTTTCATTATTGTTGTAGTCTTTTCATTTTTGTAATCCTTTTCTTTCAACTTAATATAATATTGTCCTTTTTAAATATTGCGTTCTCTTTTATTTGTGCAAGTAATGAATATGAATTTCTTTCATCCTACTTTGATTTCAATTTCCATTATGCGTAGCTAATTTTCTTTAGCATTTGATCATGAGGATCCATGATTTGAGATAGGAATTATTTTTTACTTCGAAATTTTATTTTTGCTAACTTTCGCTCGATCCCTCTTTGATTTATTTCGAGCCGACTCCGTATTTCCGGTATACGGTAGTAGGCCTTTGATTTCATTTCATAATAGTCGAGAGACTCGTTGATTTGAAAGATCACTCAAAGAGGGAAGGAGTTACACGCAATCCTAGAGATAGGACGACGTAAATCCTCCGGATTGGAGTCAATTCCAATAGTGCGGATCACCTCGATAATGCAACTTTAGGCCCCTTTGATTTGTAAAGAGATTTCAATCAAAGCGTCTATAAGTTAGGAGACTTAATGCTCTAGCGAGATTTTGTCTTATTTTCGGATCCGTCACGGTCGAGTTGAGTCGCAATTATAAAATATTATTTTTATTTCTCCTATCTCTTTTCATGGTGAATCATCGATCAAGTGCTATCTTTTAATCCATAGTTCCGTTTTAGATTTCGTTTCAGTTTGATTTTAAAATTCTCAAAACCCACTTTCTTCCGGTAGGATAATAGTTCAAGCGTGAGTAGCAGTATTTGACAACCCCGTGTTTTAATACGACCTTGATACTGCAATTCGACAGGTACACTTGCTGTTCGGGTTTTAGCCCATCAAGTTTTTGGCGCCGTTGTCGGGGATCTTCTTCGTCAATATTTTGAAAACGCTTTCGCTATTGCTTCTACAAAATTTTTTTTTTAAAAAAAATCTAATCATTTTTTTTCGTTCTTCAAGTTTTTATTTCCATTTCTCCTTCATTTTTTTAGTGCATGACCAGCACGAATCCGTCGCTACTTGTTGATTTGGACCCAGAAATCGAACGCTCCTTTCGGAGACAACTACGATTCGGGGCTTCCACTTCTCAAACAGCGGTTGAGGATTCCGACGGTGATTGTAATTTTAATTCTGAAATGGGAGATCCCAACCCAGGAATGGCTTAGCAAAGGACCATGTCCGATTATGCTCGACCCAACCTGGAGGGGACTGAAACAAGTATTGTTCGACCTGTAATTGCAAACAATAACTTCGAGCTTAAGCCTAGCATCATACAAATGGTGCAGCAATATGTACAGTTCGACGGATTACAAGATGAAGATCCGAACTTGCATATTGCCAATTTTCTTGAAATCTGTGACACCTTCAAAATAAATGGTGTCTCAGATGATGCTATAAGGCTAAGACTCTTCCCCTTCTCCTTAAGAACTAAAGCCAAGCAGTGGTTGAGTTCTCTTCCAAGAGGATCAATCACTACTTGGAACATTTTAACTGAAAAGTTTCTCTCTCGTTATTTCCCCCCCGCCAAAACTGCTAAGTTACGAAATGATATAACTTCTTATTATCAAATTGCTTCTGAGACCCTCTATGATACTTGGGAGAGGTTCAAAGAACTTTTGAGAAGATTCCCTCATCATGCTCTGCCTGTATGGTTATAGGTCCAGACATTTTACAATGGGCTAAATCAAGAAACTAAGCAAATGATAGATGCCGCTTCCGCTGGTTCTTTGGACCGCAAAACTCTGGAAGCCGCTCTTGAGCTTATCGAGGACATGGCGATGAACACTTATCAGTGGAATTCGTCTAGGACTCGCCCATCTAAACCTGCAGGTATCTATGAGGTGGACTCGGTTTCGCAACTAGCATTGCAAGTGGAAATGCTGAACAAGAAGATTTCGGAGATGACTGCTTCCTCCGCCGTAAAGGTATATGAAAATGCGAATGTTTCTGCTGCCGAGCAGGTGGATTATCTAGGGAACATACCCAGGCCTGCTCAAAATAATTCTGCCAATACTTTTTCTACTTTTTCTAATTTTTCCGCACCTCCTGGTTTTAATTCTTTTTCGAACTCTTATAATCCTGGATGGCGTAACCATCCAAATTTTTCTTGGAGTAACCCTGCTAATGCTGCACGCCCACCACACGATTTTACACCACCACCACCACCACAACAAAACCAAAATTTTCAAAAAACTCCATCTTTGGAGGAAATACTTTCTAAATATATAAGCTCGAACGATGCTACCATTAGAAGTCTATCTGGCTCCGTGAAAAGTTTAGAAAACTAGGTCGGGCAACTTGCCAAGGTCATCTCCGAGAGGGCACTCGGGGCTCTTCCCTCAAACACTGAACCTAACCCAAGGGAGCACGTGAATGCGATTTCCCTTCAGAGCGGTAAAGTTATTAACGAGCCCACCACAAGGGAAGAGCCAGAGGTGATTGCCTCTCCTACTGCTGAAAATATTATCGTTACGGAATCAAATGATAAAATTTTTGAAAAAGAAAAAGACAAATCTAATTTTGAAAAAGAAAAGCCTATTTTTGAAAAAAAAGTTAACGATTTTCAAAATGATGCTCCGACAATTATAAAGGAATTTCAGCCACCTCCTTATCCGGCTAGGCTTAGGAAGGAAAAATTAGATGATCAATATTCACGCTTTCTTGAAATGTTTAAACAAATTCATATAAATTTGCCATTTCACGAAGCCATTAGCCAAATGCCGAAATACGCCAAATATCTCAAGGATTTATTAACGAATAAAAAGAAATTGGAAAATCTTTCTCACGTATCGTTAAATGAAAAGTGCTCGGCGGTCGTTAAAAACTCTAACTTGCCTAAAAAAATACACGATCCGGGTAGTTTTTCAATTCCTTGCGTTTTTGGTGATCTTTTTATAAAACATGCGCTAGCGGATCTAGGTGCGAGCATCAACTTGATGCCTTTTTCATTGTTAAAAAAGCTAGGATTGGGCACTCTCAGCCCTACGCGTATGAGTATTCAATTGGCTGTTCGATCGATTAAGTATCTGTTAGGTATCGTTGAGGATGTGCTAGTGAAGGTCGACAAATTCATCTTCCCGGTGGATTTTGTCATTCTCGATATTGAAGAGGACGTCGAGGTCCCTCTTATCCTTGGTCGTCCCTTCCTAGCCACCGCTCGAGCAATCATAAATGTGAGTGACAGAAGACTTTCTCTGCGTGTGGGAGATGAAGAGGTTACTTTTGAGATTAATCAATCTATGAGAAATTCTTTGCAAAATGATGACACTTGTTTTTCTCTTGATGAATTAAAAGAAGACTCCTATATTTCTCCAAATGATTTTTCGTCTTCTTCTGCTGAACTTTCTCCAAATGTTTTTAAAAATACGGTTATGTCCATGCAAATAAATTTTGAAAATGAAACTGTTTTTAAACAAAAGAATCTTGAAAATCTCATTTTTGAAGAAGACAAAAATCTGAAAAATTCATATGCAAAATCACCCGACCCTGAAACGGAAGTCGATCACGATAAGAACTTGGGCCAACATAAAATTTTTAAACCTGGCGATCAAGTTCTTCTTTTTAATTCACGCTTACGTATTTTCTTCGGACACATTAAATCTCGATGGACTGGACCGTTTACGGTCAAGGAAGTTTATTCTGATGGAACTGTGTTGCTTTCGCACCCTGATAAGGGTGATTTTAAAGTGAATGGGCATAGACTTAAACTTTATTTTTCAAATGATTCTGTGTCTCCTGCAACAGAGGATCTTGTCTTGGACTCTTAAATGTTCATCTTGTTGTGGAACATTTTCATTTTTTTTGGACTTATTATTATTAATTATTATTATGCAACTTTTAATTTTATTCGGACTTTAAATTGTTGTAATAAAGAACAATCTTGGGCACCTGCCCACGAACTATATTCTTTTTCTGCTTTTATTTTGCTCTTCCTTCCGGAGGCCAACCAAGCAAGTTCGTGACCGCCGCTCCAACGTTGCTGATATAAAGATGGATCAAGTCAAACTTGCTGACGATCAAGTGCACTAAAAAGCAAGCATGGGGGAGCGACATCCACCTTCATCTCACAAACCAGGGGAAGCCCTGTTTTTTTTATTTTCATTTCCTTTCTGCATTTTTCTCTCCTTCTCAGTCTCCTTCTCATTTTTCTTTTTGTTTCTTTCATTGAGGACAATGAAAAATCTAAGCTTGGGGGAGGGTTTAGTTAGTTCTCTTTTTCCTTTTTCTTTCAAAAAAATATTTTCTAAAACAAAATTAGCATAGTTTTGTTAAGTTTTTTTGCTAGTATTGCTTTTATTTTAGCCTTTTCAAAAAACACAAAAAAAGAAAAGCAAAAATCCAAAAAATTGCTAAAATATATTTGAAAAACAAAATCTAAAATTATTTTCTATCTTTATTTTTATGTTTCTTCTAGTGATGTGTAGGCCCGTGCGGTTCCTTAGTTCTATTTAGATTTCTTTGAATTGGTTTTCTAAATTTATCAGTTTAACATAGATTAGTTTTACTAGTTTCTTTTTCTTAAATATAGGCATCCGATTTTTACGTTTTAAGTTAGCAATTTGTAGTTATGTCTTTTTATTCGGTTAGTTGCTTATGAATGGTTGCTAGGTAATGTTATCTCTTTTTCATTTGCGGGGTAGTCTTTCTTGGTGTCTAGAACTTGTCCCTAGCGACTCTCGAAACATTTGCGTCGTTTTTACGTACTTTAGAAATGATTTAGGCCACCCTTTGACTCGTTTGAGCTTTTCTTGCCCACCAAAAAAATTTTACCATTGCAAAACAATTTTTGGGCCTTTTTCATGTTCTTTTTGTTTTTAGCTCCACCTTTCATTTCATTATTTCACCAAAGCCAAAATCCCTTTCCTATTTCTCACACTAAACTTTGAGCTTAAATATTAATTTTGTGAAGGATTATATCTTTGAAATGAAAAGGAAAATTTATAGCTTTTATTTGGAGCTTTCCTTAAAGTTACAAAAAAAAGAGGAGTTATTATCAAAAGTATCATCAAAATGAAATGAAGAAAAAAAAAGAGAATAGTTTATTTTTGGCCAATATTATGAAAAGAAAAGAAAAAAATACATGGCCTTATGTTTGTTTTAGCTTGAATTAAAGTACTTATCATTCCTCTTCATGTGTTTATGTTTTTTTTCTTTTTAAGCTCAACCTTGGTTTAGTGTTTAAGCCCTCATGTTTATCCTTGTTTTCATTTCCTAACCATTTACCTAAGCGAATTTTTAACGCCTATAGAAGTCCTATTAATCTTTAGAACGTAAATTCGCGTAGTGGAGAGAGTGTGAACGGACAAGCCTATGGCCACCATCATTGATGGATTTCTTTGGAGGTTATCTTGAGGTGATTTAGGGTTAATTGTTATTCTAGCAACCTAGTAGTTCGTTAATGTGCCGTTTATTTAGAACTTCTACTTTTGCTTTTCTTATTTTCATTAATTTTGGATGCTTTGTTTTAAGATTTAGAAATGTGTAAATTTTCTTTATGTTCTAATGATATTTTTAGGTCTCCACTTTCAAGTTTTCTATTGTGCACTTCTCACCCCCACTAGTTGTTAACATAGGAATTAGGATAGTTTAATTTTTCATGTTTTGTTTTTCTTAATTACGCAACCTAAATCTTCTTTGTTTTTTTCCTAGTTCTTTACTTTTTATTTGCTTGAGGGCAAGCAAAAACTCTAGCATGGGGGAATTTGATGACTTATTTTAGTCATCGTTTTTGGGGTAGTTTAGTATGCAAAATTCCTAGTTTTATTATATATTTCAAGTATTTTTATGCATGTTTTGTTTTATTTCTTCTTAAAGTCTTGTTGTGTTAGGATATTATAATCCCTGGTTTTATTATATTTTTATTTGCTCATTATGTTGCAATTTTATTTTATTATGTTTTGATATAAAAATCTATAGTTTTAGTATAGGTTTTATGTTTTATGTTTACTAGTGTTTTGTTATGAATATAATTAATTAATAGTATGTTATGTCTGTTATGTTTAGTTTACTTTTAACAACTAATATTATGTTACTTATTTGTGTTATGTTTTGTTATATAACTAATGTTATTATGCTTTATTTTCTTGTAGGTCCATGCTACATGATGCAGCCCACTTCAAGTTAAACCCGAGCCTCCACTTGAAGCCAACCCACATGCAGCCCTTGAAGTTTTGGAGCAGCCCGACCCCTTCCCTTGAAGCCACATGATGCAAGCCAAGCCCTCATGGTGAACCCGAGCCCATGCAACCAGCCCACAAAGTGCAGCCTTCTTCAAGTTGGTCGGCACCCTCCAAATGCAGCAGCCCATTTTAATGATGCAGCAGCCCAAACCACTTCATTTATGCCACATTGGTGCAGCCCGACCCTCTCCAAGTGCAACCCAAGCCTCCTCCAAAGTGCCACCCGAAAATGCATGTATCAAGCCACCTTGCATGGCTCCCCATTAAGTGCATGGCCGGCCACCTTATGCTCTCCACCTCACTTAATTCCATGCATGTACCTTCCCATTCATGCATTTTCCTCCTTGATGGCCGGCCCCTCCCCTCTCTCTCCCCTTTATTATTTTCTCCCCTTTCATATTTCTCATTCATCCCTTTTTCCCTCTCTCTCATTTTCATTTAAACTCATATATTCCCTTTTTTTTAATTATTTTCCTTTTTATTTTCCCAAAAGAAAGTGCATGTTTTTGGCTTTTTTCTCTCTCCCTCATTAAATGATGTTCATGCACTCTGCCCTACACATGGTCGGCCACCCCCCTTGGCCTCCTCCTCTTCATTTCATTCTAGATCCTTCTCCATCTCCTATAAAAGCCACCCCAGCCCTCAAGCCAAAGGGAGAAATTTTTGGGAAGTGAAGTTTTAAGTTGAATGAGAGTGTTGAGTTGGAAAGTGGAGAGTGTTAGTGAGTTGTTATTTTCTTTCATTATTGTTGTAGTCTTTTCATTTTTGTAATCCTTTTCTTTCAACTTAATATAATAATATCCTTTTTAAATATTACGTTCTCTTTTATTTGTGCAAGTAATGAATATGAATTTCTTTCATCCTACTTTGATTTCAATTTCCATTATGCGTAGCTAATTTTCTTTAGCATTTGATCATGAGGATCCATGATTTGAGATAGGAATTATTTTTACTTCGAAATTTTATTTTTGCTAACTTTCGCTCGATCCCTCTTTGATTTATTTCGAGCCGACTCCGTATTTCCGGTATACGGTAGTAGGCCTTTGATCTCATTTCATAATAGTCGAGAGACTCGTTGATTTGAAAGATCACTCAAAGAGGGAAGGAGTTGCACGCAATCCTAGAGATAGGACGACGTAAATCCTCCGGATTGGAGTCAAATCCAATAGTGCGGATCACCTCGATAATGCAACTTTAGACCCCTTTGATTTGTAAAGAGATTTCAATCAAAGCGTCTATAAGTTAGGAGACTTAATGCTCTAGCGAGATTTTGTCTTATTTTCGGATCCGTCACGGTCGAGTTGAGTCGCAATTATAAAATATTATTTTTATTTCTCATATATCTTTTCATGGTGAATCATCGATCAAGTGCTATCTTTTAATCCATAGTTCCGTTTTAGATTTCGTTTCAGTTTGATTTTAAAATTCTCAAAACCCACTTTCTTCCGGTAGGATAATAGTTCAAGCGTGAGTAGCAGTACTTGACAACCCCGTGTTTTAATACGACCTTGATACTACAATTCGACAAGTACACTTGCCTGTTCGGGTTTTAGCCCATCACTGAGCACAAGCCGACCTGGCAAACCGCCGTTGCTGTCCGCATAGTCCGCACAAACAGACCGCCCAGGCTGCTATAGAGCAAACCGTCTACAACATCCCTGCCAACCTAGCTGTCCACCAACCCTGTCCGCGTAGTCCACGCAGATAGGTCCAAGTGCTCCATTCACGCACTATAACTTCACAATTTTCAACAACTCGGAGTAGCCAACTTCCTTGTCTTATCGAGCCATATACCTGAAGTAAGCTTCCTCATTCTTTGAACTTGACTCACTCTAGTCACTCTCCCTGAGAGTCTTGGACTTCTTCAAGACGAAGCTCTTTGCTTCTTTCCTCTTACCCTTAAAGGATCTCTTCTCCTCTTTATTGGATCCTTCCTTCTTTTTGTACGGACACTCCATAATCATGTGGCGTGTCATATTACAGTAATAGCACACAACGTCAATGGAAGAATGTTTGTTCTATTTAGATTTGTACCTGTCGTCTAAGTTGTAGCTTTTCTTAGAGCGATCACCATCACAATGTGATCTTCTAAAGTTAGTGGAGGATGACAGATTCTTCATCTGTCTCCTATTGCTGAGCAATTTCTTGAACTGCTTAGAGATGAAGGAGAACTCTCCATTAGATAGCTCAGAGCCTAATGTGCTTGGCTTAGAGTCTTCTAGGTGTCTAGAGCACGTGCCCTTACTGGTGACATGTCTTTAGACTTTCTCGAACCTTCAGCCTTCAAGGCAACTAACTTCTCTCTACTTGAAGTCCTACTGCTATGCTCCTCCTTCTTTCTTTTGTTCATTTGAAGTTCATATGAGAGAAATTTTTTGAAGAGGTTTTGGGGGTCAATCTTCGACAACTTCCCAAACTCCCTAAAAGCTACAACATTAGTATCTCAGTCCTTTGTCAAGGATCTAAGGAATTTATCATTTAATTCACCATTAGTGAAGGTGTGACCATAGTTTTCGAGACCATTAACAATCTTGAAGAATTTCTCGAAGCTGTCTCCAATGGTGTCATTTGGTCCTTGCTTGAACGATTCGTACTCTTTATTCAGCAATGATCTGTGATTGTCTCTAACTTCTTCTATTCCTTCCTTCAAAACTCTAAGGCATTCCCACATCTCCTTGGCAGATTTGTAGTGGAATAAATTTTGAAGCTTAGAATCGTTCACTGTGCTTGCGATAATGTTCTTCGCCTTCTTATCCAGGGAGACGAAGACAATTTCATCTTTAGTTAAGTCCAACATCTTCTTAGGAATCATGACTGCTGGATTCATTGCAAAAGCTTATTTCGGAACATGAGGTCCTTTTTCCACAATCTGAAAAATCCTTAGATCTGTTGCTTCCATGAAGAATTAGACTCGTTCTTTCCACATGGGAAAGTTCTCTTTGGTGCAAACCGAAAACTTCATAGAAGACATGACCTTGCTTCTGTCCATGGATACTGAGCCGAATCTTTTGACGCTAGATAAGGGATATTGTTCAAGGTGTTATCCTTATATCGAACAAAAAGGCCCCTTTGATACCAATTTAAAGTATCTAGCATCTACCTAAATCGCTTAGAGGGAGGTGAATAGGTGATGTCTGTGTCTTTTCATGGAATAAAAAATTACATAAAAATGCAAGCACACAGAACACAAAGATTTATAGTGTTCCCCGTGTTGGGTACGTCCACTGTCCCGCCTTGCCTATCTATCACGAAGGACTAGATTCGGCTACTTCAACTTTCTCAGATTTCAACAAGTCTTAAACCTCGGAGCCGCAACTCCTACAACTCGAAGACGACGCTCCTATCACTCGGAGAACAACCTCTCCTACAACTCGATCCACAACCGGATCTAAGACTCGATCCACAAATGGATCTAGCACTCGATCCACAAACAGATCGACAACTCAGAGAAAAATCTCCTACAAATGTAAAAGAATATTACACAATAATGACACAATCTTCACAAGATCTGGAGTCTTCTATCCGTCGTTCTTCAAAAAATGTTGATCTTGAATATTCTTAGAGAACATGACAAATCTGGAATCTCTGAGTACTTGGATATTGAATCTCGATTTGAAAAGATCTGAAAGAGTACAGATCTTTAGAAAACAAAAATCCAGTCGAATCGGAAGATGAATATCGAATCGTGCACTTTGATATCGTCGGCCGATCAGATGTCGCGAACAGTACGGGAGCCGACGGTTTTCATTTTTGGAATATATTGCAATTTGAATTCTTTGGATAATTAGCACGAATAGCAAGATTAGGGTTGATGAAATATCCACCCTAAGTATTTATAGGCATCCTCAATAGTAACTACTATAAAGAAATTCCAAAATGAGACTTGAGAAATTACTGTGCATGGCCGTCGTTCAACCTGAGCCGCTGTTTAGAAAAATATAAGAAAAAATAACCTAAGTTATTTTTGTCTACTATAGTTCAGTATACTCCCCGAACTATTAGTGATATTCGACGAATTTTACTTAGAGAATCTAGTTCAAACCAACTTGCAACACAACGCCATGTTGAAGTCATACTCGACAAATTCGATGAATATCAGCTAGTATACACAACGAATTTGACGAGTATAGGGTAGCTGACTCGACGTTGTCGACGCACTCGAGGCCATCAACTCACTCAATGCACTCGATGCCATCGACGCAGTCGAAGCAATCGGCGCCATCGATGCAGTCGATGCACTCGATGTTGTTATAGTCGACTAATTTGCCTTAGGAAACTCTAGATATGTAGCATCGAGATGATTCGATGAATTCAACATATCTCGATATGTATATTGGATTAATTTGGCGAGTATTGTTACATATATTCGATGAATTCGACGAGTGTACTTGATGTTACTCGACTAATTCTACTTAACTCTTTTTCCAACTTTTTAGATATTCTATCACTAGTACATTTGATGAATTCAACGAGTGCTAGTAAGGTATATATGATGAATTCTGAGTATTAATGAGTATACTCGACAATTTCGACAAATATCACTTACAATACGCAACATATTTTACTTGGGCGAAATTTTTGTTCTTCTGAATTCAAGTTCTTCTTCTTCCTTGATCCTCCTCATGCACTTGACATAAAAGTACACCCCAATAAAGAGATTTTACGTGAGTCAACACATTGACCTACACAATGAAGGATTATATTGTATAGTCATGTGTTTATTAACCCACTATAACCTGACATTGGTGTGTACTTAGCAATGTAGACCTGCAAGTACATAACTGAAAATACTAAATCGAATACAATCTCAATTCATCTTAGCTTAACTTGACATTTCTTCAAATCAGGGTTATTTTGGATACAATACCTAACAGTTGTGACGTATAGAAAAATCCAACAGTGGTATCGGAGGGAGGTTATGTAATGATCATTGTATCAGAAGTTGCTAAATCTATTGCTTGTAGATCTAGAAATTTAGAAGTGTTATAAATACAAAAAATCTATTCTTGGAACCCCGCCAAGAACGCATGTGATTTCGTTGTGATATCTTAGTTGATATCTTTATTACTCCTTAACAATAATTGTCCCTCTTTTTTTTGTGAAACCAAGTTTGTTATATTTCAAATCTCACATAGAAAGATGAGCTTGTCTACTATGTAAGTGGAGTTGGTGTTGCTCATGTCCAGTGCATGTAAATCTGGAGATTTAGAAGGGTTTTAGATGTTCAGATTTACCTCAGTTTATCAAGTGTTGATGATTTTATTGTGCACATCTGGGATGCATTTGGATTGGGAATGCTGTTAGTTTTATTATGGATGTGCACATTGGTTAATTGTTAACCATGATTAAGTGTCAATCGATTATCTGAAATCTCTTATGTAATATTAATTATTCAGATGCCTTCTGATGGATGACACTCTTCCTACCTCGATCGATGAAGTGTGGGTTTTCCAAAGCAAGGTACATTCATCTATCTTGGTAATGGTGTAAGTGGATAATTGTGAAATCCCACTGTCGACATTGGGTCAAACTTAACTGGGTAACCTCAAAGGTCGGTTGCCTAGAGGCATAGGGTTGGCATGCACATATTATGGATGCGAATAAAGAGTTATTCACCAACTATACATGAGTTGCATAATGATTCAATCGACAAGCGTTGCCTACCTAAATAACTACATTGTGAGAGAAAAGCCGAAACTGACTCATAGTGTTGGTGAAATATGGATCTTGTCCACTAAGAGAGTTGCACGCTTTAACTCGCCAAATTGATATCAAGGGTTATCAGTTTGATTAAAATAGTGAGAGTGATTTTAATTAAATTCCTAATTAAAATAATTTTTTTTCTGAAATATAGTACTGAATTTTACTTTGCTAAATTCTTGTAGAAATTCCATGACAAGTGGATCTCATTCCACCCTATCCCTCTGAGCCATCCTTGAGAAGGAGAAACTGAGTGGGACGAACTATTTGGACTGGTACAAAAAACAGAGAATTGTTCTCAGGCAAGAGCGTAAGCTCTATGCTTTGGAAGTGGAATCCCCTGAAGAGCCTGCCGTGAATGCATCCCGATCTGATAAAGATGCTTACAATAAGTATCAAGACGAATCCTTATTTGTCGAATGCCTCATGCTGGAAACCATGAACTCCGTGCTTCAGAAACAACATGAGAACATGGGTTGCAAGGAAATTGACGAGTATCTCAAGAAAATGTTTCAAGGGCAAGCTCGTTAAGAGATGTTTGACTTCACTAAGGCATTGCTTCAGTGTCAGATGGGAGCTTGAGACCTAGTAGGGACTAACGTACTCAAAATGATTGGGTATATAGAGAACCTTAAAAGACTAGGCTTTCCTCTGGGCCAAGAGTTGGCTACCGACCTGATCATACAATCATTGTCGGACACTTACGAGCAGTTTGTCTTGAACAACAATATGAATGAAATAGACAAGACATTGCCCGAGCTCCTAGGCATGTTGAGAACTGCCGAAATCAATATGAAGGAGGCCAAGCCTGCTAGCCCCATACATATGATACATAAAGGCAAGGGCAATGTCAAGGGCTTCAAGAAGATGAAGGTCGGACATAAGTCACCTCTTGAGCCCAAGACTTCAGCACTGAAATTGAAAGGCTTGGCGAAAGAAGGGAAATGCCACCATTGTGGCAAGGCTAGTCATTGGAGGAGGAACTGTCCTTCTTGCAATGAGGGTCTGCACAAAATAAAGGGATGTTGATGCTAAAGATCACGACAGTGAACCGGTCGCACGAGTAATATAAAACGGGCGAGTATTCCCAAGTATCGATCTCTCAAGGAACACAGTAAGGTGGAGTTAATTTCGAGGACTTGAGATTGAAGTCTTTAGGTCGTAGATAACTAAGGGGGTTTTGATATTGCGGACAAAGAGAATAAAACACTATCAACTACTCCTATGAAACGCCGCTATGCGAAGCTTCGCCAGGTAGGATGGAAGACTAGTCGGGCCGCTATGCATCGAATCACTAGGCGGATGGGCGAGTAGGGTTGCGGATGAGGTGATGAGAATGGCAGAATGAGGGTCCCAAGCACCTCTTCGCTACGCACCCCACTAGCAATTGCTAGTGCAGCAAGGGCGGATGGATGGTGGTTGAAATATGGCGCCCCTCAAGCAACTAAAGCGTAAAACAATACAGAATCACATAGACATGAATCTAATAAAGTTTACATCTAAAGTGCAACAACATTAATATAAATGAAGTTTTAACACACATATACAACAATAAAGGAAGAACAAGTCAAGAGATCGACCGAATCCGAAGACTTGCTGAGGATTCACTGTTGAAATCGTTGGGTTGTCAATCCGCATCCAAGTTCGGTCCTCAACTGCGTCCGAGGTAGAGAAGGACTGTCACCACCTTCCAATGACACGTCTTCTTCATGTCACGATAGCAGACGAAAGTTGCAAACTTCCCTTTGCTTGATGGCTATGGTGTTGAAGCTTGAAATGAACCCAAGAGATGATGGAGGAGGCCAAGAGGAAGCTCCGGATTGGATTTGGCGGTGAAAGCTTGCCCGGAGCACCTCCTTAGGGTGGAAGATGATGAAAAACGGCGGAGAAGGCGGAAAACGGCGGAGAAATGTCGAGCGATCCTAGCGATTCCGAATTAGGGGGAGACATGCGATATTTATACAAAGTAGAATTGAACAATGCGCACGATCACGGGCGCACGACCAGTGGTCGTGCGCACTATGTCCAGTGATCGTGCGCACTGGCATTGCAGATTAGGAAGAAGAACTGGGATAACGCGCACGAGCAGTGGCGCATGACCACCGGTCGTTCGCACTAAGTTTAATGGTCGTGTGATTACCCCAAACAGGACTCCATGAAAAGAGGAATCAATGCACACGATCAGTAGCGCACGACTGGTGGTCGTGCGCACTCTGTCCAGTGGTCGTGCGATTACCCCAGGCAGATTTTGGAAATCAGGGTACATTGCGCACGATCATCGGTGCACGACCAGTGGTTGTGCTCACTATATCTGATGATCGTGCGCAGTATTCCTGCTTCAAAACATCCCCGAAATACGCACATGACCCCTAAACCCAGCACTGATATGTGCAGACATTCTAGACGGTCACAAAAAGGAGTACAAATAATAAAAGTACAAAAATACACAACCACGGGACAAAGTGTGCACTTCCTATGAAAATATAGACAAGATGAAATATGAATGATATAGGACTAAAAGTGAAGTGCAAATGCGTGAAAACTAGCCCAGATGGGTCCGAAAAACCCTATATAAATCGGACTCATCACACGCCAGACTTAACTGTTTGCGCGTCCCGAGCAAACAAAAATCTAAGCAGATAGGGAAAATTACTAGCTAACAAAGAAATTGAAAAACAAAGTACCATGCGAAGTCGCATGCTCGTGTGCATAAAAATACAATAGAGAAAATTTCTAAGTATGCAGAATAGTTTATATTTTTCACAATGCATATCAAAATTTTTTTACTACTCAAAAATAAAATCACGGTAAATCAACCGGTCATGCATAGGAAAAAAGTAGGCAGTCCACTAAGGTGAGCATTGCCAAAGATCGGGGCTCAGGATAACCTCCAAAGGAATCACCAATGTCGGGGACCATACGCTTGCCCATTCACACTCTTTCCACGGCACTAGTTAAACTCAAGCGCAAATCCGTGGGACTTTAGGATAATCATGGGGCTTGGGTTACAGTGAGGTAAACAATGATAAAAAGAAAGGCTATGCAGCTGACCCAAATGAGCTAGCATAAAAAGAATCCAACCGCTAACCACAATATATGCAGGTACACCACACCTCCAGACTTAACTTTTAACATATGGGTGTGTGCACCGCCTACTCCAAATATAATCACATTTCCAAAAATATTTTCAATTTAAACTTTTTCTTTTCACTTTTTCTTCTTTTATTTTTCTTTTTCTTCATTCTATTTTCACAATTCAGCAGATATAAACTTGGGAGCACTTCCACATTTTCAAAAATAATAACACCACATCACATCCCAACATAAAAATATAAAACACTAAACTCGACTTGGGTGTGCAACTAGGATAGGCTATGGGGCTTTGGTGAATGAAAGTGGAGCTGAATCAAAAGAAGGGTAAGCACAACGGGGCTAGTGAGGATATGATGTTAGGAATGGTACAAAGCTCAACCGGGCAAAAAGGTTGGCCTACATCACGCTTATGCTAGACTAACCAAGTACCCATGCTTCGAGAGTAGCTTGGGGCAAGTTCTTAGCCACCGAGAAAGATGATCCTTCCTCCCGACTCGAGCAAAATGAGTCCAGTGACGGCTACACACATTCCTATACTACCGTTTGATTCATACCGGATTCACCAACTTTTGAGTAGAATAAAAAGATCTTTACGCAAATAGAAAATATAAAACCATAAGCATACAGAAAAATTAAATCTACTTGAATTTCTACACGAGACAAGAGCAGTTGACTAGAATCACAACAAGGTCAATATTTTACTCTGTCTCACAATCCTAAGCCAGCACAATAATTTTCCCAAATCATACAAAAGAAACGAGTTTAACTCGCAGCACGCAAAAAGCTAAGCACGCGCTCATGTGGGTGCAGTGTTGTGTGATGCAATGAACTAATCATAATAAATCTATAAAAGCTTCTAGTATGCACATGAAATGTGCACGTGCAAAAGGTAACAAAACTGGCTCTCCCCCAGACTTAAACTAAACTACACAGCATATGATAGAGAAATAAAAATCATAAAGAGCTAAGGGAAGAGGTTACCCAATGCTCAGCCAGTGAGCATACCAGAAGACGCGTGGAAACCTGAAGCAGGCCCGCCATACGAAGAATCACAACCCCGCTAACATGAAGTTGTCAAGAATACCTACAGGGGTGAGCTCCGTAAAAACAAAACAAAAATATACAAACTACAAATAAATACTACAACCAAATAGATATGAAAAACAAATAAAGAAAATGAAAGATAAGTACTGGGGTTATTGTCATCCCAGCACGACTTATTTGGCTACGAAAAGGTTCTATCTAATGGGCCTATGAAAAGAAAATTGCACAGGTAACTGTCCGAAGATCCGTTTCGGTAACGGGTACCGATACAGTAATAGAACAGTTACCCCTCTACCTAAATAGTAATACCTGCCCAACACAGGTAGAGGAAATAGGAAGTAAGAAGAGAAGGAGAGCTGGTCCTCACTCTTCTCACCACAAAATGAATCCTTTCCCAGCAAGGTATTGTATACTACAGGGAGAAGGCAGGAGGAGAAAGCAATCAATGGAGCTTTCTTAATAGAGGAGGAATCAACCTCCTCGCGAGAGAGGATGCTACCATCGATGACTCGAGCTGAAAGCTCCAAGTCCTACTGAAGCTCCTGCGGAGACTCAACCCGCCCAGGCTCAGATAAGGAAGGGGGGTCAAGAAATAAAAGAGACGAAGAACATAAAGAAATAATCGGGGGAGTGATCCATGTTTCACTCCCCAAAGGCTGAGGTGGAAAAATATCGTCAGCAATGTCAACAATGCTACAAGGCTCGGCCGGATCCATAGAGGCCTCCACCAAGACTTGGACTTCCTCCTTTGGTATCGAGGGAGAAACCTCGACACCAGGAAGGTTGTCCTCCTCCATGGGAGTGGAAATAATCAATGTATCATAAGCCTCAACTTGTGTTGCATCGTCAAAAATGTCGTCAGAGACGACTGAAGTAGAATGCACAAAAGGTGGAAGAACTTTGATTGGATAAAAGTCAAGCGCAGGTTCCTCACAAAGAATTGGCTCCACTCTTGGAGATGTATGCACAGGAGAGATGGGCTCAGCCACATAGAAGCCTAGATCAGCCACACATCTGGTGGTTGTGTCCACATCATTCCCTTCAACAAATGAAGGTGACAGGGACACATAACCAGATGATGAAGGTGTTCCACCGAGGGTAGGAGTCGGGATGATCCGGATGTTCGGCTCATCATCCTCTTCCATAACACGGAGGTACTCGGCTCAATCCTTCAGGACATGATCTGTTCTATGACAATACAAACACTTTCTCCCATTACTCTGCGGTCCTTGTGGGGCCAGAGAGGAATAAGAGAATGGTGTATGTGGCAAGGACGATTGACCATAAGCTCGAGGCACAATGTTTGAAGGGCTGTACGAATACAGCATCTCATTCATTGTACGCTGAGGCTTATGCTCAATATCTCTCGTAGGGCATTCATGACTAGCGTGGGAAGGCTTTCCACACCAACGACATTTGGCATACGAATATCCTCACATGGTGTCGAAATAGCATATTCAAAATAAATTGTGCAAATTACTAAATCCAACAATATATTACTATAATTGCCTAAACAAACAAGAAAAAGGCAGGAAAAACAGAAATAGAACAAAACAAAAGCGATTTACAAGGGAAAAGCAAAGCAATCTCACGTCTCCCTCTCCAAAAACTCACACGACTGTGTTTCCCGACAACGGCGCCAAAATATTGATGCTAAAGATCACGGCAGTGAACCGTTCGCACAAGTAATATAAAATGGGCGAGTTTTCCCAAGTATCGATCTCTCAAGGAACACAGTAAGGTGGAGTTAATTTCGAGGAGGACTTGAGATTGAAGTCTTAGGTCGGAGCTAACTAATGGGGGTTTTGATATTGCGGACAAAAAAAAATAAAACACTATCAACTACTCCTATGCGACGCCGTTATGCGAAGCTTCGCCAGGAGGGATGGAAGACTAGTCGGGCCGCTATGCACCAAATCAATATGCGGATGGGCGAGTAGGCTTGCGGATGAGGTGATGAGAATGGAGGAATGAGGGTCTAAAGCACCTCTTCGCTACGCACGCCACTAGCAATTGCTAGTGCGGCAAGGGCGGATGGATGGTGGATGAAATATGGCGCACCTCAAGCAACTAAAGCGTAAAACAATACAGAATGACATAGACATGAATCTAATAAAGTTTATATCTAAAGTGCAACAACATCAATATAAATGAATTTTTAACACACATATACAACAATAAAGGAAGAACAAGTCAAGAGATCGACCGAATCCGAAGTCTTGCTGAGGATTCACGGTTGGAATCGTCGGGTTATCAATCCGCGTCCAAGCTCAGTCCTCAACTGCGTCCGGGGTAGAGAAGGGATGTCACCACCTTCCAATGGCCAGCCTTCTTTGTGTCACGATAGCGGACGAAAGTTGCAAGCTTCCCTTTGCTTGATGGCTATGGTGTTGAAGCTTGAAATGAACCCAAGAGATGATGGAGGAGGCCGAGAGGAAGCTCCGACTTGGATTTGGCGGTGAAAGCATGCCCGGAGCACCTCCCTAGGGTGGAAGATAATGAAAAACGGTGGAGAAGGCGGAAAACAGCGGAGAAATGTCGAGCGATCCCAGCGATTCCGAATTAGGGCGAGAACTGCGATATTTATACAGAGCAGAATTGAACAATGTGTACGATCACGGGCGCACGAACAGTGGTCATGCGCACTATGTCCAATGATCGTGCGCACTGGCATGGTAGATTAGGAAGAAGAACTGGGATAACGCGCACGAGCAGTGGCGCACGACCATCGGTTGTGCGCACTAAGTTCAATGGTCGTGCGATTACCCCAGACAGGACTCCAGGAAAAGAGGAATCAATACACACGATCAGTGGTGCACGACCGGTGGTCGTGCGCACTATGTCCAGTGGTCGTGTGATTACCCCAGGCAGATTTTGGAAATCATGGTACATTGCGCACGATCATCGGCGCACGACCAGTGGTCGTGCGCACTATATCCGATGATCGTGCACAGTATTCCTGCTTCAAAACGTCCCCGGAACACGCACACGACCCCTAAACCCAACACCAATATATGCAAACATTCCAGACGATCACAAAAAAGAGTACAAATAATAAAAGTACAAAAATACACAACCACGGGCCAAAGTGTGCACTTCCTTTGGAAATATAGACAAGATGAAATATGAACGATATAGAACTAAAAGTGAAGTGCAAACGCTTGAAAACTAGCCCAGATGAGTCCGAAAAACCATATAAAAATCGGACTCATCAGAGGTATGGCTTTTGCTTCTAGTATCTATGTTATAGAGATAAACCTTTCTGCTCCATCTTGAGTATTGGATACTGGATGTGGTTCTCGTATTTGTATAAATGTGCAAGAACTGGGAAGGAGAAGATTGCTGAGTAAGGTAGGGGTGGACCTACGTGTTGTCAATGGAGCAAGAGTTTCTGCTGTCGTCGTAGGAGTTTACCGCCTTTCTTTTCCCTGTGGGCTTGTAATACTACTTAATAATTGTTATTATGTTCCTTCCATAACTAGAGACATTATATTTATTTCATGTTTGGAAATGATTGGATTTTCTTTTATTATTAAGAACAATTTGATGGAGACTACGACGCGCAACACCTTGAAGACGACGCACTGACAAATGACCGTGAAGAGCATTGCCATAATAGGCATCCGGATCGCAAGCCGATTTACTAATTATTAATAATAATTGTTATCAAATTATTATTAATTATTAATTCATGCTTTGTGTGTTTTATTTTTAATAATTGCACTTTTATTTCATGTAATACGTACATTATGGTTATGATATAAAATCATGATGTATGTGTGTGTTTTATTTTCATGTTTTCATGTTTGGGCTGCATGTAGCCAGTTGGAGGGTTGTTGTTGTTGTAGCCTATATATAGGCATGTCCCCCCCCCCTCTATTTGGAGGAGATTGAATGAAAAGGAAATTTGAAAACCCTTCCCTCTTGAAGCTTCCTCCTTCCTCATCTCTTGGCCAAACTTTCTCTTACTCCTCCTTCTCTCTCCTTGGCCGCCGGCCACCTCTCATCCCCTCTCTCAAATCTCGGCTTTCCTCCTCCCTCCTCCTCCCCTCTACTCCCTTTAAAAAAACCAAGCCCTAGCCACCACCATCCACCCGGCCCCTCCCTCTTTCTCCAACCCGGCCACCACTCCTCTCCTACCCGAGCCACCATCCACAACTCCCAAGGCCGCCACCTCTTCCTTTTCCCTCCAACAAGATCTGACCACCATCCTCCTTCCTCCTACCCGAAACACCACCATCAGGGCCAACCCAAGCCGCCTCCGCCTCCACCAAGACAAGCTGCCACCTCCACTACAAAAACAAAACAAACCCCCTTCCTCATAAATTCCTTCCTAAATCCGAAAGATACCCTTCGAAGCTCATTCCAAAATCATACCATATTCTCCCTCCTCTTACCACAACCAAAATATCACCTACCATAAATTCCCTTAACCCTCCATATTGGGAATATCTCTTTCCATTAATATCTCCAATCCACCACCTTTTTCTTTTCTCTCTTGCCATACTTGAAGATATTTATTTCCATATTAAGAAGACCTCGACGGGACTTTCCATTTCCAGCGTAACGCGACAAAGGCAGACGAATTTCACTCCTACCGGCGTGATTCCGGTGGAGCCGTTGAAGAACGATCCTCGCCGAGTGAATCAGAATCATCCATTTAGGTTGGGTAACGAACCTTTCCACTTTCGTGTGTTTCTTTCCTTAAATAATCTTGTGGTGGAATTTCTGGCATTAAATTTTGAAATCATTTGAAATTTCGTGATTAGCTTTAATTATTTTGCGTAGTTTTCTTGATCAACTTAATTTTCGTAAAGGGTTTGGCGAACCCTCGTTTTCTTTTGTTGGGAGAGATCTACCTTTTCCAAATTCGTGATTATTTTCGGTAGATCTCTTTGGGTACAACCTTCGCTCATCTGGATCCAATATTGGTCCTTTTCCCTCGATCGGATACCGGCCTATCGCCCTTATTTGATCTCGAAACGGTTTGGGTACCCATACGCTAGCGTGAAATTGAATGAATGTAATAGCATGGAGCGGTGTAAAACAATTGTGTGAGCGTAGAATTAGTCGTGAAGAGATAGTCGTGCGCGTCCGCAGTTATAATTTGGCTCTAACGCGTACGTCTACATCACAATTGTTGTTCTATATTTAAGAATGATGTTTGTAATGGTATAACACAAATGTTTAATGTTTTATATGTTTTGAACTTAGACCATCAGATTTATAATATAGAAAATACTAAAATACTAAAAATGAATTACTAGAACCCTACATACCTTCGACATTATCATTTGGGTCATATAAATGAGAAATGCATATCCAAGCTCCATAAAGATGGACTACTGGACTCATTTGATTATGAATGATTTGAAAGATGCGAAACTTGTTTGTTATGCACGATGATAAAGGTCCCTTTCACTAGTTTCGCTGAGAGTGATAATGATCTCTTGGGTATAATTCATACTGATGTATGTGGACCCATGAGTTATATAGCTAGAGGTGGGTACTTCTACTTTATTACGTTTACTGATGATTTTAGTAAATACGAATATGTGTATATTATGAAGTGCAAATCTGAGACCTTTGAAAAATTCAAAGAGTTTAAAAACAAAGTAGAGAACCAGCTGGGTTAGACGGTTAAAGCACTCCGATCTGATCAATGTGGTGAATACCTATGTCATAAATTTCGTGATCATCTGAAAAAGTGCGGTATTGTATCACACCTCACTCCACCCAGAATGCCACATCATAACGGTTGTTGATGCGCGAAAACGACATCGGGCCTAGTTAACACGGAGGGGGTGTTCGGTCTCACAAGCTGAGAGAGGAAGAGGAAGAAGGTTGCGGGGAAAGAGAAAGCTTCTGAGTGCTCAAGAGTGGAGCAAACACTTGTTAAAGGGGTTGCGGGGATAGAGGATAGGTTTGATGAGAGCAGCGGAGGAGGTTGATCAGGAGCTGTCGAGAAGACGGTTACTTGGACAGTTATGCTTGCAGGTTGATGCCGAGAGGAAGCTGAGTTGAGCTAAGAAAGAGAGAGGGGGCCGCTAGCAGCGGCAACAACAGACTTCACCCGTCGCGGCTTAAATGCCACTCTTGCAACGAGCTTTCCTTTAATTAATAGTGAGTTACAAGCTTACAATACACCTTTACAAGAAAGCAATAAAGGGTACAAGAAGGAAGATGGCGGCGAAGAGGCCACGCGGACTGAAGAGAGAAGTCGGCAGGCCACGCGGTTAAGGGAAATAGGAGACCGCGCGGACTGGAGAACAGAGTGTAACACCCCAAAACTCAAAAAGAGCGACGAGAGGCGTTTTAAGCCAAGTTTGGAATTTGGCAAGGGGCACACGGCCTGGGACACGAGTGTGTCCCAGGGCGTGTCAAGCTTGGGTCGACGACCTGGCCGTGTGGACGATGAAATTTGGAGTTGACGATCATCAAGAAGCAAACACGGCCTGGGACACGGGCGTGTTATTGGCCGTGTGTGTCTCGGGTGGTTGGCCGATTTTATTCACAGGTGAAACATGGCCTGGAATCCCAGGCGTGTTCATTGGTGACACGGCCGTGTCAAATGGGACATGGACGTGTCCAATACCCGTGTGTGTCTCGGGTCGCTGTTGGCCTATGTCGATGGAGGAACACGACCGTGTACTGGATGACATGGGCGTGTCAGGTCAATCACAGGCGTGTCGGGTGCCCGTGTAATTATCGAGATGCATTGATTTCACGGTGAATATGGGACACGGCCCTGGACACGGGCGTGTCACATGCCGTGTTCGGCCCAGATTTTGCATTTCAGGCCCGAATCATAGCCGTTCGTTTCTTTACATTGGGATCCGATGGCTGGGGGTTGTTCCTGATGCGATATACATGGGATTAGACTTGGAAAACCCTCATTTCACTTGGGTATTCTCTTTCTAAAGCCTAGAGAGAGGGGAGAGCAAAAGAGGAAGAAGAAGCTTAGATCCGGTCACCAGCGGAGCTTCGGAGCTCCAAATCGCGAACCGACTTTGGATCTATGGAGGAAAGGAGTGTGTAATGTTTTTCATCCGCTTACATTTCCATGGAACCAAGGAAAAATGCTAGGGTAATGATTATCTACTTGAGCATGTGAAGCTCTACTTCTTTTGTATAGGGAAGCCCACACTCGCGAGTTTGCGGTGAGTTTGAGGCGTTCCTTCGGGTAGAAATGAATAGTCCCTGTTGTGTACATGTAGATTCTGTATTCAAGAACGGACATAGGCATGATGTGTGAAGCCTACCCAGACAAGTTGGTCTGGATCGGTGATGTTGCATTGCATAAATGGCCGGAGAAGACTCCGTGCGGATGTTTGTTTTTCGGGTTTTCAACGCGGTAGATTGCAACTGGGAGTCTTGGGGATTAACTCCAAGGTGCACCCGAAAAATTGGGCGGATGCGTGGTTCTGCCATCTTGTGGGCCTGGGAGCCAACTTGAACATAACTGGGTTATGTGATGTATGTAGATGATTTGGGACTCGGGAAAGTTTGACCCGCGCATATGTTTTAAATTTACATTGCGGTGTGAGAAACGGGTCAGGAGGAACCGTACCCGCTCTATGTTATTCGGTTAAAGAGACCTAAAGTTACTTAGCACTTACCGTTGGCATAGATAGATGGTCTTAGGCAGTGGCCAGAAAGACCAAATACTCACGAGATATAACCGTCCAAGGGGCGATGGTGAGTCGGCGGACTTTGACAGTGATCACGGAGAATGTGCCCTGAGAGCATGGGGTGTGTGGCCGTGAGTGTCTACGCCTGTGTTGTTGTGTTGTTTACACTATACTGTTGGATTATGCTAACAAAGTGCAGGGAAGGAGCATCGCCGCCCCGAGAGGGGGGATGATCGTTATAATTTGGTAAGCATAGCTGACCGTTGACTTTGTTTGCCACCGTGCGGTGGATTGTTTTCTTGCAGGTACTGCGGAGCCGAGTGCTAAATAGCGAGCTAAAGCCCAAGTTGATGAGCCGGCCCTCGAAGGCCTAATTTGAGTGTTTTTTGTTATTCATGTATGGCCGGCCTGCGTGTCGAGGTTTGGAAAACATTGATATTCAAGCAAACTATTGTAAGGCCTTAAGGTCAGTACTTATGTATTTGTATGATCATTCCTGTTGGATTTGTAGTGGACATTCATGCTAGTAGCTGGGTTCTTTTATTTGCAACTATTAAAATTGCTTCCGCTAGAATGACTCTGTGTAGGACGTTGTATATTACTTGGATGGTTTCCATTGAGTAACCACCCGGTCTGTCTGTAGTATATGGCATCGGGCCCCGGCCGGACCTACTGCTATATGCTTTGTGACGGATAGTGGGTGTTACAATTTGGTATCAGACTCCTAGTTCCGGTCGGACTTAAAATGAATTCGTGGACGAAATCGTTTTAAGGGGTGGTGCACACATGTGTGTGCGTTATCGTTATAACATCAAAAGAACCCATGAATGTGCATTTAGGAATGAAAATACACGTGTTTGAGGAACCTACGTGTTCCTATAATTGCGTTTTGCAATTTTGCTTAGTCGCTTAATGGTGTTTTGTACAACTATAGGTGACCAGAAGCGGTGCTGGACCGCCAGAAAGCCCAGTTTCTGAGGAGTATAGTGCACCCAATGAGGTGTTTGAGACCCCTCCTTCATCTGAAACCGTAAGAAGTATCGTTGAAGCGGTGTTCGCTGTGACTAATGCACAACATGGAAGAAATGTACAATCCTGTGCCCCTGTTGTGACTTCAACGCCGGGTGGCGTGATGGAGAAGATAGCATTTGGTAGATCATCGGGCCAGCAGCTGAACACGCGTTTAGTGCAAGGAGCGCACTCAGTTGACGAATATTTGCAAGCATTTCTAATAATAAGCTGCTACCCATGCTTTGAGTTGGAAAATGAGCAGGCTATAGTCGATAGATTTTATAATGGTCCGCGTGGCGAGCTGCGAATCCTACTGCTAGGACCAAAATTACTGGGATTTTGAGCCTTGGGGAGTCGGCAAGATCTTTGGAAGTAGACTTGAGGAAGAATCACCCGATGCCAGCGACCATGGTATCGAACTATGCAAGCCCCATAAGAGCTGCCTCCAGCAGAATGCTGGAGAATGGGGCTACAATATCGACTAGCAAAGCTACTTACACTTGTCATACTTGTGGAAGGAATGGGCACTTTGCCCGAGAGTGTTGGAATGGTGCTCAGAAGACTAAGAAAGATATGTCAGGAGCAGTTGAGGACTTTAGTGCAAAGGAAACGGCGTTCAAAATGCCGAACACCTCAAAGTCTGGATATCATACGTGGTATAAGAAGGCTAGGACTTTGGGTCTAGCCCCTCCTTTCGTTGCTTCGGGGGCAACTACAGGCCAAACCCCGGATGCATGTTACAACTGTGGGGAGTCGAGGCATTATGCCCGTGGGTGCCTAAAGTCCGAGAGGAAGCACGTCATCGTGAGGACAGGTATGGTTTAAAGTTATAGCCGTTTAGCCTTAAATACTTGTCGCCCTTGTTCATGTTAGCTTAGAACTACTTGTGCTAAGATTTGTTCTGATTTTCTTCTATCCGGCGAGAGCACCGTTCGTTTAGGGAGCTTCACATTCCTTTATTTAGGAATTATATTGTGCGTCGGAGTACCTCCTTCGATGGTAAGAGACAAATTGGATGCGTTATGGTCCAAAGGTGCTCAATGCGCGCGGGTAGAATCTGTTGCGCATAGGTATGGATTGGGATTCAAGAGTTTGATTTACAAACATCGTTTCTATCGCTAGTGGAGTTCGACGTGGTCTTTGGTATGGACTGGCTCTCGGAGCAGCAAGCATACATCGATCGCAATCGTAAAGGGGGTCAAGTCGGGAACAAGTCGTGAGACGATTTTTACGGTCTTGAAAGGGGTCGAGCAAGACGTTGAATTCTGCTCTTCAGGCGGTGAAGGCGGTTCGTGCTGGAGCAGATCAGTCCTTTACGCTAGTGGAGGTTGCAAAGCCAAAGCCTACGTTGGATAGTATTTCAGTGGTATCAGAGTACCCTGATATGTTCCCTGGTGATCTTCCTGGAGCCTCGGCACAGCAGGAGATAGATTTCACGATTGAGCTGGTGCCTGGTGCGAAGCCTGTGTCACGATCTCCGTATCGGCTAGTGCCTAATGAAATGGAGGAACTGAATGTGCAACTTCAGGAGTTGTTGGAGCAAGGTTACGTGAGTCCAAGTTCTTCTCCTTGGAGCACAACAGTCCTCTTTGTTAAGAAGAAGGATGGAAGCTTGAGACTATGTACAGATTATCGGGAGTTAAACAAGCTAACGGAAAAGAACAAGTACCCGATCCCAAGGATTGATGATCTCTTTGATCAGTTTGTCGGGTCAACAGTGTACTCAAAGTTGGACCTCAAATCCGGTTATTATCAGCTAAGAATAAGGGAGAGTGATATCGCTAAGACAATGTTCAGTACGACATAAGGGCATTACGAGTTTACGGTCATGCCATTTGGGCTGACCAATGCACCGTCGGTGTTCATGGACTTGATGAACAATACTTTCCAGGAGTACTTGGACCATTTTGTGATCGTCTTCATCGACGATATTTTTGTGTACTCGCAGAGCGAGGAGGATCACTTTAGGAATCTACATTTTGTTTTGGAGATGCTGAGGAGGAATCAGTTGTACGCCAAGTTCTCTAAATGGGAGTTCTGGTTGTCCTCACCGGCATTCCTCGGTCATATAGTGAATGGAGAGGGTATTGCAGTGGATCTGGCGAACATTGTTGCGATACGAGAGTGGCCTATGCTTTCTACGGTAGCGGAAGTCCGAAGCTTTCTAGGACTTGCCGGCTATTATAGGCGCTTCGTGTAGAACTTCTCGCGGATATCGTTACCTCTCATTACTTTGACGAGGAAAGAGCAGAAGTTCATTTGGACGTCGGAGTGCGCGCGAGCCTTTGAGGAGTTGAAGTGTTAGTTGACCACGGTGCCTGTGCTGAGTTCGCCGAGTGGGACCGAAGGTTTTGAGATCTACAACGATGCTTCTGGCAGTGGTTTGGGTTGCGTGCTACTGCAGCATGGAAGCGTTATAGCTTATGGCTTATGACAGCTGAAAGTGCATGAGAGGAATTATCCGGTCCACGACTTGGAGTTAGCGGCCGTGATTTTTTCCTTGAAGCTGTGGAGACATTATTTGTACGGTGTGAAGATTGATATATACACCGATCACAAGAACCTGAAATATTTGCTGGATTAGAAAGATCTGAACATGCGGTAGCATAGATAGATGGAGTTCCTGGGGGACTATACATTCAAGATCCACTACGTGCCTGGTAAAGGCAATACGGTTGCAGACGCATTGAGTCACCGGGCCCCAGCTCAAGCCAATTAGCTGTCGCTCCATGACGAGTGATTGGTTCGGGAGTTGGATCCGGATGTAATGGATGAAGGGAGATGAGAACACTGATACATTGGTCACAATGGCTTTTAAGTTTTAAACTCTTATTGCTTGGGGATGAATGATGCATTGCAAGATGCCGCTCATTATTTGTGAAGCTTTTGTCTGATACTTTCAAGATCAAGTGGGAGATTGTTGGTGTTACCAATGTGATCTGGATGTGATAAAGCATGTAGTCTCACTACCAATGCAGTATGAGCCTATCACGGTTGCACATAATAGCGTTCAAAGAATTTGGAAGTTTGGATTATGTTGGTTTTACTCATATGAGATGAGTGAAGGACTGGACTCAGCCAGGCATTGAGTGTGTTAAGTTTACTCAGTCAGGCATTGAGTGTGTCAAGACCACTCGACACTTTCATTATTAGACACACTTTTCTTTGCTACGCTACTGGGTCTTACGCCCAGAATCATCGTTTCGCGGTGACACCTTCGCTCAGAAGGTCGTCATTACGAAACTCCAACCCTGCTGGCACACAGAATCACCAAAGATACAGAAGCTTTTAAAAGAAGATAGTAAATGTCAAGTTCACAAAACATATCACATATAAGTAAATAACATGAATCACATCATGTCCCAGAATAAAAATGTATAGAAAAAGACTAATATAAAGGTAAACGGGCTTATGCCCAGTACATCAGAATCCTCACTACAAGATCAATCGCAGAAACTAACAAAACTAAACACTCACGCAGCCAGAAGCATGTGCTACCGCGCTAGACTGGCCCACCTCCATGTGCACCGTGCCCTGCTGGTGCTGTCTCTCCGACTGCTGCCTGTCTCCCATACAGAGCCCCGAAAAAATAATGGTCCACCGACCATTAGTCTAAAAACTAAGCCAACTATCATCACCGCCTCCCCCACGATTCCTAAGCACCGTGCGGGAAGGAGGATAAGGAAGATATTGAGGTGGAGAAGTGTCAAAGAAGATGGTGGCGGACCTACGCTATCAATGATATAACAGAACTATAAAAGGTCTAAAACAGTAATATGATAATATCAAAATTAAGGAAGTAAAGAAAGAAAGTAAGAGAGCAGAGTATAATGAAGAATAACCTTAACTTATATGTATGCCTATGCAAACTTATAAGTTAAGGGGTTTTCTGCAAGGCTCCCATTGTATAAAAAGTCCCATAACATTTTATACGATGGGGTTTCAGGTTTTATATGCAACTCACGCACACGACTCTATACGCACAGACATTTAGTTCCCCCATTCTGGAGTTAGCTAAACTCTCAGGTACATTGTAACACCCCCTATCCGTCGCATAGCATATAGCAGTAGGTACGGCCTGGGCCCGACGCCATATACTATAGACAGACCGGGTGGTTACACATGGAAACCATCCAACCAATCATAACGTCCTACACAGAGCATTCTAGCAGAAGCAATTTATAAAAGTTGCAAATAAGAAGCCATCACTAAAGCACGAATGTCCACTAATACAAATTAGGAATGTTATACAAATACCAACACAATCCTTAAGGCCTTACAAAATGTTTCACTTGATATTACATGGTTTACAAACCACGGCACGCAGGCCGGTCATACATGAATAAAACAGTAAACACTTCCAATTAGGCCTTCAAGGGCCGGCTTCGCACTTGGGCTTTAGCCCGCTATTGACCGCTTGGTCGAGCAGCACCTGCAAGCAACAAACCACCGCACGGTGGCAAAACAAGGCAACGATCAGCAATCCTGACCAAATTATAACGATCCCGCCCCCAACTCGGGGCGGCGATGCTCCTTCCCTGCTTTCATTAGCATAAGCGAGCAATATATAACAATATTCATTTCATCACAGACGTTGGATCGCACAGCCACATGCCCCGTGCTCTCAGGGCACATTCTCGGTGAACCGGTCGATGTCACGTCAATTAAAGCCATAGACATTCCGGACTCACCACCGCCACTTTGACGGTCAAACCTATGAGCAATTTGTCTTCTTGGCCTGGGTCACGACAATTTAAGTCATCGATCGCCGAAGACCCTAATCTATACCAACGGCAAGTGCCACGTACCCTTAGGTCTCTTTAACTGAATGACATAGAACGGGTACGGTTCCATCTAACCCGTGCTCACATCGCAACGAAAATTTAAGCCATTTGCGCGGGTCAAACTTCCAACGAGTCCCATTTCCATCACAATTCACATAACCCAGTTATGTTCAAGTTGGCTCTCAGGCCACCAAGTTGGCAAGATCTCGCATCCGCCCAGTTTTCCAGGTGCACCTTTGGGTTAATCCCCAAGGCTCCCTGCTGCAATCTACCACGTAGAAACCCCGAAAAACAATCAATAGCACGGAGTCTTATCCGCCATTTATGCAATGCAACATCATCGATCCAGACCAACATGTCCTGGTAGGCTTCACACATCATGCCTATGTCCGTTCTCGCTTACGGACTCTAAACAACGGGGACTTCACATATCTACCCGAAGGAACGCCGCCAACTCTCCGCAAACTCGCGAGAGCGGGCTTCCTATGCAAAGAAGGAGAGCTACTCATGCTCAAGAAGAGAATCGTTACCCTTGCGTTCTTCTTTGGCGCCATGCAAAAATAAGCGGATGAAAAGCACCGCACTAGCTTTGCCTCCGTGGATCCGGAGTCGGCTCGCGATTTGGAGCTTCGAAACTCCTCCAATGGCCAGATCTAGCTCCTTCTTCCTTCCTTGACTCTCCTCTCTCTCTAAGGTTTTATAAAGATATCCACTCATGAAAAGTGAGGGTTTCTAAGTCCAATCCCGGGTATATCCCTTCAGGAACAACCCCCAGCCGTTGGATCATCAATTAAAGAAATGAACGGCTTTGATTCGGGACTGAAATGCCCAATCTGGACCGCACACGGCCTGACACACGCCCGTGTCCAGGATCGTGTGCCTCATTCGCCGTCAAAATCGGCTCGCCTGGAACAACACACGGGTATCGAACACGCCCGTGTTCGACCTGACACGCCCGTGTTCCATCTGACACGGCCGTGTGGCCGGCCGTGTACCCCCATCATTTTTCCCCGAAAACAACCCGAGCACTGCACGGGTTCTAGGACACTCCCGTGTCCTTGCCGGTGTCACCTCGACACGCCTGGGCTCCAGGCCGTGTACACGATCTCGACACTCGACACTTCGTCGAGCGAAGATCGTCAACCTGATGACACGGCCTTAGACACGCCCGTGTCCTAGGCCGTGTGCCTTGTCTCGACACATCGTCGAGCAAAGTTCGTCGACTCCCCGGGATGAGTGTCTACACAGGTCGACACGCCCTGTGACACGCCCGTGTCGTAGGCCGTGTGCCATGTCTCGACACTCCATCGAGCGCAATGTCGACTTCACGGGCTGAGTGTCGACACGGGTCGACACGCCCTACGACACGCCCGTGTCGCAGGCCGTGTGCCCTGTCTCGACACAACGTCGAGCGAAATTTGTCGAAACCCTGGGCCGATCGTCGACACGGCCTTGACACGCCCTGCGACATGCCCGTGTCGCAGGCCGTGTTCTCTGCTCGACGATCGTCGACTCCAAAATCGTCGACCTCTCTACCAACTCGACGACACAAGCCTGACACGCCCTGGGACACGCCCGTGTCCCAGGCCGTGTGCCTCCTACCAGAACCTAAAACTGTCCCAAAACGTCACCCGTCGCACCTTTGAGTTTCGGGGCGTTACAACTCTCCCCCTCTTAAAAGAATTTCGTCCACGAAATTATATAAAGGAAAGACATGTACAAAACCAAAATTTGTACCTGAGTGGAACAACTCCGGATACTCGTCAAGCATAGTCTGCTCTCGCTCCCAAGAGAGCTCCTCATGACCGCAATTGTTCCACCGGACCTTGACCATCCTGATCTCTTTATTGCGTAGCCGCTTGACCTTCGAGTCCTCAATCCGCACGGGCTTGACCTTTGTCGTCAGCCCACTATCCACCGGCACTTGATCAACCGCAATCACTTGCGTAGGCTCTTGCACCGCCTTCCGAAGTACCGAAATATGGAATACATCATGTAATCCACAAAGCTCCACTGAATGCTTCAACCGATAGGCCGCTTCACCGACTCACTCCAGAACCTCAAACAGCCCAAGGTACCTCGGTCTTTGCTTTTTCAATCGCCGCACCCGCGAGACACCCTTGAACAGCTTGATCTTTAAGTATATATAGTCGCCCACAGCGAACTCCACGTTCCTGCGCTTGGCATTATAGTACTTCGCTTGCCGGTCCTGAGCGATAAGCAACCTCTCCCGAATGGTTCTCACCAAAGATGTAGCATCCTCCACTTCCGATCGCTTATACAACTTTTAGTCACCCGTTTCTAACCAAGACAATGGCGTGCGACATTTTCTACCATATAGGGCCTCGAAGGGCGCCATTTGAATACTCGCTTGGTAGTTGTTGTTCTATGCGAACTCCACCAAATAAAAATGGTCTTCCCACTGCTTTCCAAAATCCAAGACACACATGTGGAGCATGTATTCCATGGTTCTATTGACCCTCTCGGTCTGCCCATCCATTTGCGGATGGAAGGTTGTGATGAATTTCAGCTTTGTTCCCAACATTTGCTGCACAAGCCTCCAATCATTGGACGTGAACCGCCCATCTCGGTCACTCACGATGCTGCGGGGCACACCATGAAGCCGTACTATGTTATCCACATAAAGCTTTGCCAACTTCTCCACCAGATCATCCTTCCTATGCGGAATGAAGTGCGACACCTTCGTTAACCGATCCACGACCACCCAAATGGCGTCGTTCCCCTTTTGCGACCTTGGCAAACCGTGCACAAAGTCCATAGAGATGTCGTCAAATTTCCACTCCGGAATAGGCAAGGACTTAAGAAATCCTCCCGGCTTTTGACACTCCGCCTTCACCAAGGCGCAAGTTTGGCACTTCGCTACGTATAGCACCACATCCCTCTTCAAACTCGGCCACCAAAACAGTTTCTTCACATCACGATACATCTTCGTGCTCCCCGGATGAATCGATTACTTGGTATGGTGTGTCTCGTACAACAACTCCACCTGCAAATTACCCACACCTGGGACGCACAGACGACCGTCCTTCCAAAGTAATCCGTCCTCCACGACGAATTGGGAATTTGACCCATCCAGAGCCTCTACCATGAACTGCTTCATATGAGCATCCATATCCAAATCCTGCCGAATACGATCAGCCAGGTCATATTGGACTTTAGTCCAATTCAGAACTGCTTCAGCACTTGATTGCCTGTCCACACAAACAATCTCCAACGCCTCCAACTCCTGCACCAACCGCTCATCATGCACCGATAGCCAATTGGCTTGATCTGGGGCTCGGCGACTCAACGCGTCCGCAACCGCATTCCCTTTGTCAAGCACGTAGTGGATCTTAAATGTATAGTCCCCCAGGAACTCCATCCATCTACGTTGCTGCATATTCAGATCCTTCTGATCAATAAGATACTTCAGGCTCTTATGATCGGTGTAGATATCAATCTTCACACCGTACAAATAGTGTCTCCATAGCTTCAAGGCAAAAATCACGGCCGCTAACTCCAAGTCATGGACCGGATAGTTCCTTTCATGCACTTTCAGCTGTCTCGATCCATAAGCTATTACACTTCCGTGTTGCAGTAGCACGCAACCCAAACCGTTGCCCGAAGCATCACTATATATCTCATAGCCTTCGGTCCCACATGGCGAACTCAGCACAGGCGCCGTGGTCAACCGACACTTCAACTCCTCAAAAGCTCGCGCGCACTCCGGCGTCCAAACGAACTTATGCTCCTTCCTCGTCAAAGTAGTGAGAGGTAAAGCTATCCGCTAGAAGTTCTCTACGAAGCGCCTATAATAGCCGGCAAGCCCCAAAAAACTCCGGACTTCCGCTACCGTAGCAAGCTCAGGCCACTCCCGTATCGCAACGATCTTCGCCGGATCCACAGCAATACCCTCTCCACTCTCTATATGACCGAGGAACACCACCGAGGATAGCCAAAACTCGCACTTCGAGAACTTGGCATACAACTGATTTCTCCTTAGCGTCTCCAAAACCAAATAAAGATGCTTGAAGTGATCTTCCTCACTTTGCGAGTACACCAAAATATCGTCGATGAAGACGATCACGAAATGGTCCAAGTACTCCATGAAAGTCCTGTTCATCAAATCCATGAACACTAACGGCGCATTAGTCAGCCCAAACGGCATGACCGTAAACTCATAATGCTCGTATCTCGTACTAAACGCTGTCTTCGGGATATTACTCTCCCTTATTCGTAGCTGATAGTACCCCGACTTGAGATCCAACTTCGAGTACACCGTCGACCCGACCAACTGATCAAAAAGATCATCAATCCGAGGGATCAGGTACTTATTCTTCTCCGTCAACTTGTTGAGCTCCCGATAATCAATACACAGCCTCAAGCTTCCGTCCTTCTTCTTAACAAAGAGGACCGGTGCGCTCCAAGGCGAAGAACTCGGGCGCACATACCCTTGCTCCAACAACTCTTGCAGTTGAACTTTCAGCTCCGCCATTTCTTTAGGCGCTAGCCGATAAGGAGATCGTGACACAGGCTTTGCACCTGGCACTAGCTCAATCGTGAAATCTATCTCCTGCTGAGGCGGAGATCCAGGAAGATCTTCGGGGAACACATCAGGGTATTCCGATACAACTGAAATACTATCCAACGCGGGCTTCAGTTTTGCAACCTCCACTAGTGTAAAGAACAGTTCTACACCGGCACGAACCGCCTTCACCACCTGAAGAGCAGACATCAATGTCTTGCTCGACCCCTTTAAGCCCGTAAAAGTCGTCTCACGACTTGCTCCCAGCTTGACTTCCTTGCGACCGCAGTCAATATAGGCCTGCTGCTCCGAGAGCTAGTCCATGCCAAATATAACGTCGAACTCCACCAACGGAAGTAAAGACGCCTGTAGGTCGAACTCCTGATTCCCAATACGAATCTTAACATCGCAGATCCTATCCGCTCGAATCGAACACCCATTGGGCAACAACACATCCAACTTATACTTCGCCATCGAAGAAGGGACTCCGATGCGTGATATAAATCCTTCGGACAAGAAGGATTTATATCGAAGAGTGCTCCCGTATCGAAGAGTGCTCGTGCCGGATTTTCACAAATCAAAACAAATCCTAAACAAGTAGGGGTAAGGTAACATGTGCATAACAAGTATTTAAGGAAATTGACTTGCTATAAATTAAACCGTACCTGTCACCACATCAGCTTGTTTGGTGGCCTCCTGTTGGCCAAGATTATACACCATTGGTTGGGCCGGAGCATAGTGGGACGCGGTCGACTCCACCGCCTTTTCCTTCTCTTCATAAGTCGCTCCCGGCCTTCTCTCGGACTTAGGACTTCCGCTCCAACAGTCACGGGCAAAATGCCCCGTCTTGACACAAGTAAAACACGCGCCCGGGGTCCGACTCGTAGTCGCCCTAGAAGCACCAGAAGGAGCTGGACCCGAAGTCCTATGCTTCTTGAAAGACCTCCGATAGCCGGACTTTGAAGTTGTCGGCACTTTGAATTCAGATTTCTTATCACCCAAGCTTTTCTTTGCTTGTACAATCTTCATGTCCTTCTCCAAGGACCGGGCAGTATTGACCAAGGTTAAGAAACCCTGCGTCATCGGCCCCGAGAGTAGTAACCTCAACTCATCTCTCAACCCTTCATAGAAGCGATTAGTCTTGCGCTCCTCATCCACAATAGTGGAGCTAGCATAACGACTCAGACGAGTAAACTCGTGGAGATATTCATCCACGCTCCTCTCGCCCTGAACCAACTTCAAAAACTCATTCTCCAACGCTATCCTCTACGTCGAAGGGAGGCATCTAGCCAAGAACAATCTCGGGAACTCCTCCATCGAGACATCAACAAGTTGTCTACCTCTCAAATGATGCAGCTCCAAACTTTCCCACCATAATCTCGCTTCACCGTCCAAAAGGAACGTAGCAATGGTGGTCATTTGCCACTCCTCCGTCTCCGTTGCTGTCATGACTCTCTTCACCCTGGAGAGTCAGTCTTCAGCCTGAGATGGGGTTCCCAACACCGAGAATGCCGGAGGGTTAAAGCCCATTACATGCTTAAGCTGCCTCTCGGTTGCCCTCCTTGGCATCACCGGTTCCACAACCACTTGCTCCACTCTCCTCGGCTCAGCCTCTTGAAGACATAGAATGGGTATGGTTCCATCTAACCCGTGCTCAGATCGCAACGACAATTTAAGCCATTTGCGCTGGTCAAACTTCCACCGAGTCCCATTTCCATCACAATTCACATAACCTGGTTATGTTCAAGTTGGCTCTCAGGCCACCAAGTTGGCAAGATCTCGCATCTGCCCAGTTTTCCGGGTGCACCTTTGGGTTAATCCCCAAGGCTTCCTGCTGCAATCTACCGCGTAGAAAACTCGAAAAACAATCAATAGCATGGAGTCTTCTCCGGCATTTATGCAATGCAACATCACCGATCCAGACCAACATGTCCGGGTAGGCTTCACACATCATGCCTATGTTCGTTCTCGCTTACGGACTCTAAACAATGGGGACTTCACATATCTACCCGAAGGAACGCCTCCAACTCTCCACAAACTCGCGAGAGCGGGCTTCCTATGCAAAGAAGGAGAGCTACTCATGCTCAAGAAGAGAATCGTTACCCTTGCGTTCTTCTTTGGCGCCATGGAAAAATAAGCGGATGAAAAGCACCGCACTAGCTTTGCCTCTGGAGTCGGCTCGCGATTTGGAGCTTCGAAACTCCTCCAATGGCCGAATCTAGCTCCTTCTTCCTTCCTTGGCTCTCCTCTCTCTCTAAGGTTTTAGAAAGATATCCACTCATGAAAAGTGAGGGTTTCTAAGTCCAATCCCGGGTATATCCGTTCAGGAACAACCCCCAGCCGTTGGATCATCAATTAAAGAAATGAACGGCTTTGATTCGGGACTGAAATGCCCAATCTGGACCGCACACGGCCTGGCACACGCCCGTGTCCAGGGCCGTGTGCCTCATTCGCCGTCAAAATCGGCTCGCCTGGAACAACACACGGGTATCGAACACGCCCGTGTTCCACCTGACACGGCCATGTGGCCGGCCGTGTACCCCCATCATTTTCCCCGAAAACAACCCGAGCACTGCACGGGTTCTAGGACACGCCTGTGTCCTTGCCCGTGTCACCTCGACATGCCTGGGCTCCAGGCCGTGTACACGGTCTCGACACTCGACATTTCTTCGAGCGAAGATCGTCGACCTGATGACACGGCCTTGGACACGCCCGTGTCCTAGGCCGTGTGCCTTGTCTCGACACATCGTCGAGCAAAGTTCGTCGACTCCCCGGGACGAGTGTCGACACGGGTCGACACGCCCTGCAACACGCCTGTGTCTCAGGCCGTGTGCCATGTCTCGACACTTCGTCGAGCGTAATGTCGACTTCACGGGCTGAGTGTCGACACGGGTTGACACGCCCTACGACACGCCCGTGTCGCAGGCCGTGTGCCCTGTCTCGACACAACGTCGAGTGAAATTCGTCGACACACTGGGCCGATCGTCTACACGGCCTTGACACGCCCTGCGACACGCCCGTGTCGTAGGCCGTGTTCTCTGCTTGACGATCGTCGACTCCAAAATCGTCGACCTCTCGACCAACTCGACGACACAAGCCTGACATGCCCTAGGACACGCCCGTTTCCCAGGCCGTGTGCCTCCTGCCAGAACCCAAAACTGGCCCAAAACGTCACCCGTCGCTCCTTTGAGTTTCGGGGCGTTACATACATCGCACTATGGCAAACAGAGGAAGTGGGTCGGGCCACCCCACTACTAGGTCGGCATTCACGCCACCCAACCTAGACCCTTGTGCGCCTCAATGTGAAGAACACAACACGGAGCCTCTGCGTACCATGCTGGCAAATCCACCAGTCTTTCCTTGGCTATGTGTGAACCACACTTGTTGAGCCATCGTACTGACGTCGACATGAACGACCGTCAAGTAACAAAGACCCACTAGCTTATGTTATGCACATGCAAACAAAAACTTCCGAGCCATAGGATCCTCGGACTAACCCGTCCGTCAAACCACCTACCGACCCACCGGCTCGCCGGGCTAACCTGCCCATTACTAAAACCACCGAGCCTACTGCTCGGGAGACCTAACCTTACTCCCACAACACCGGGGAGTGTGAGTGTAAGTGTAACTCTAGAGTATTTCTAATTACTTTTTCATTCCATTTATTCCTACGGCTTACGTTAACCTTGGACTTCCCAAGGCATTCCCCGTGAAGGGCTCTCGAGGGCACTAGGAACTATGATGGGCTTAAGTCCAAAGCTCCCTTTCGCAAGGTATTTATTTATTGTTGGTTAAAACCTAATTCCCGATATCTTTTAATACTATACTGGATCTATTCCTAGTGTATTTTATTTCTTTTTCTCTCTATAAGAACGGCGATCTTTCGTCGATCCCGAGCACCACTTAACACTAGCCAACCCAACATTCTCCTCATCATGACTCCTTATGAAGCCCTCCTTTTTTTTTCACTTTACCAAGATCATTAAACCAATAACCCATCTCCCCATGTCCATTCCACATATTATCACAAATTTCGGAGTTTTACTAAATGCAGACCAACCTAAGATATATGATGTACATGATAGGAGATACTCCAAATTTTCATCCAAATACCCTAAGATAATTATTGTGGGTATATCATGAAACATTTGCCTAAATCCAGGGACTTGTGATTTTCCTAATTAATTTATCATATATTAGATTTTCCCAAAAGTTAAGCAATGGCTAATTTTGAACATGAGGTACTAGATTTCCTTAAGTTATGACCACCACAAAATTAGGAACAATATATGATAGCAAAATATAAGTAAATTCCAAATTTCACAAACTTTTGTAAAGGTAATTACCTCTAAATAATTAATTCAAGTTTATTCAAATAATTTTAGATAATGAAGTGAGTACCATAAATTATAGTCCACAAATTATATAAAAATTACCAGAGCCTTATAATGATTATAAAACGGTACTGACTAAGTTTCATGCAATTCCAAGGTCAGTGAGCCATGTATAAAAATACTTCCAATAGTTGCATTAAAGTGCACTTGTGAAGAAACATTCTTATAAACTCATCCAAATGATATGTGATAATTTTCTAAACTTCATTATGCCGTAAAATGTTCTCTTGCCAGGTAAGACAATTTTACAGTAAAGTATACTATTTATTATCTATTTATCAATTATGGTGCACTAGTTTACTTTACACATGAAGTACAAAGAGAAAATGTCAAAATGATCCAAATAATTTATTAGTGCCTCTAAATGATATTTAATTAACCTTGCCAGAATTTCATGTCATTCTAAGTTAATCTAACCATAGTTATTTCAAAATCATCAAAAAGGGCAAGGTGGAGATTATACCTACAAGTATGAGGTACTATTTTCTAAATATCCTTTAATAAATCTCAGAGGTCAATAGCACTATAAAATTACTTCTACAACAATTTCACAAGGATCCAAGGTCATAAGACCCTTTATTTATTCCTTAAGGTGTATAGACCTAAATAATTTCCAAGTGATTTAAGTGGAGTGCATGTGTCCAAATACTACCAAATTCCTTCCTAGGGCATTGCTCCACACTAGAAACCCATGTGGTAAACCCCAAGCCCAAACAAAGCCTAAACACCCTAGGTCCTTCACAAACCATAACAGGCTAAATCCAAGGCATGAACTAGGGAACTAGGTCTCAACCACACTAACTCATCCCTAACTCTAAGAGAGGGTGTCCCTACTAAACTTGGAACTCTGGCCAGAATCCCAACCCATTTGGGTGAGTATTGGCCCCGCCATTCCCCAGAATCCTAAACCCTAAACTCACCCTAAAGGGCCCAAACTTTAGTCACATCAAAACCTTGTTAAATCATACTCAAATGGGTTGAGATTTTAACCAGTGACAGTGGTGACCATTAAGACCATCCGCCAAAATTTTGGGGGTTGGTGATGTAATTAGGTACCTTAATTAAACTATACTATGATTATTAAACTTTTACCAAAACTATAGAAACGTTTTCTCCAAAAATTCTCATTTTTCGATATGTCCTCGGCATAGGCAAGACTGACTCCTTGTCTAAATTTTAAGTCATTTGGACATGTGGTTAAGTGGGGGCACTCATTTTAATCTCTAACTAGCCCTAAGTATAAACTGCACCATTTTGTGTGCTGAGGTCAGATTACTAAGCAAAACTGGTTGAGACAAATTTTAAATTAAAGTAGACCTCAAGGGCTACAACTTTATTATTGACCACTTTTCCAGGAAACACATCTATGTATTTTAAATAATTAATTCTACCTCATGCACTTAGTCTGACAGGGATGAAATAAATGAATAGTATATTAATGATATTATATTTAGCCAGCACGCATCTTAAAGCAGGGATGGACGACATCCCATCTTCTTCTTCCTTGAGCTAACGACGCAGATTTCCCAAACCTGTTGTCTTTTCCATGTGTCGCCGCTCGCCACCCGTCCATGTCCCCGGCCGGCTACCGCCACCACCACCTTCCTTGCGGTGGTGGCTATCGCCAGGCGGCGGCACAGCCGCTGGAGAGGCTGCTTCTGGTGAACCCGAGAGGTGAGAAAAAACCCTGAAAATGTTAGGAAAAAGCTCACTGGATCGGGCTCAATTGAGCCCGATATCTCTTCTATTTGATCTAGGATCCTAGAACCGAGGGAGAGGGGGAGAAATCAACCTTCAATCATGCTTGCAGACGGGTTTGGTGTTGGTGTTCCATGGCCGATGGTGGAGGCAGTCGGGATTCTACAGTAGCACAGTCAAGTAGCATGAAACCGTCAGGGAAAGGGTGGAAATGACTGCTTAGTGTCTAGTGAAGCTTTTAAAGGGAATAGAAAGGGGAGGTCACGGGTCTTTCTTCATGGGTCCATTAATGACCACTTAATGGAAATTTAGGCCATGGGTGAATGCATTTTTCCGGCCATTGAACAACCACAAAAAACGACTCCTGGTCTTTTCTATACTGAATGGTGAATTGGAATAATGCTTTGGGAAAGGAGAGAGGGAGGCCCTTGATTTCGTCGAGCTCCATTCGACGTTTTCATCGAGCTCCGCTCGACGATTTCATCGATCTCTGCTGGACGATTTCGTCGAGCTCCACTCGACGATTTCGTCGAGCTCCGCTCGATTCTTAGCCCGTACTTTTGGGGTGTTACATTGGGTGTCACTAGACCCTTTACCGCTTCCCAGGGTTTTGTCATGACCCAGTCATGACAAAACCATCCTAGGGGTCTAAATGTCTGAGAGATGTTACAAATTCCAATTCATAAAAATAAAAATTTCGTCCTCGAAATTAATGTTAGTCCTACGGGGTTTTAAGTATAAATAAGAAAAAGAATGTGACATCTCGAGAGGTTAAAGGGATTACCTGACTTGAAAAGCTCTGGGGACCTTTGCTGCATCAAGTTCTGTGGCTCCCACGTGTGCTCCTCTTGTCCCTGATTTTTCTATAAGACCTTGACCAGCGGAACCCTCTTGTGCTGCAGGGTCTGTACCGCTGTAACGTCAATCCTGACCGGCTAAATGCTGACTGACCGATCTGACGCCACATGGCCATCCATAGCAGAAATCAGCTGTTCAGGTCGTAGCAAAGCTCTCCAGAGGGAAGAGACATGCAAGACGTCATGCTATCCTACTAACTCTGGCGGAATCTCCAGCCTATAGGCCAAGGTGCCGACCTGCTCTTGGATCCTGTAGGGCCCCATGTATCTAGTACTGAGCTTCTTCTGCTTTCGATCCCGAGAAACTCCAAGCATTAGCCGAATCTTTAGTAACACCTGGTCTCCTACTAAGAACTCCACATGTCGATGCCGCGCATCATAGCACTTGTCTTGCCTGCTTTGAGCGTCCAACATCTTATCCAGTATCATCCTCACCTGAGAATCAATGTCCTCCACAAACTCTGATCCAAGAGCCTTGGGGTCCTTGTCCTTGACCCAAGATAGAGGGGTCCGACACCTCCATCCATACAGAGCCTCATAAGGGGCCATGCATATACTAGCCCGATGACTGTTGTTGTAGGAGAACTCGATTAGTGGCAACAGTATCTCCCAAGGCTCCCCGCGATCCAGAATGCATAAGCCCAGAAGATCCTCCAAAATCTGATTGGTGCGCTCTGTATGTCCATCTGTCTGAGGTTGGAAGGTTGTGCTAAGCATCAACCGAGAGCCCAGGTAAGCCTGAACTGCCCTCCATTCCTTGTCCGTGAACTGCCCATCCCGATCTGACACGATCATCTTGGTCACTCCATGATAGCATACAAACTGCTCCAGAAACTTCCGCACTAGATCAACTTCCGTAGTGTCCTTCCTGACTCGGATAAACCTGGCCAACTTTGTCAGCCTATCGACGATGAACCAAATAAAATCGTTCCCTGCATGCGACCAAGGTAGCCCGTGTATGAAGTCCATGGCTATATCCTCAAACATCGACTCCGGCACTTGGAGTGGCTGCAGTAACCCGGCCGGACTCCTGCACTCTGCCTTTACCAGCTGGCAAGCCTCGCAATGTGTCACAAAATATATGATGACCTTCTTCATGCCCGACCAAAATATGGTCTTCTTTAGTTCTACTACCATCTTCGTGATACCCGAGTGAACGGAGTATCTGCTGTAGTGTGCCTCTGCCATGATGTCCTCCCAAATCTGGCCTCCTGCCGGTATATATACCCTACCCCTTACATAAAGCAGCCCATATCTCAGTGAATAATCCCCAGCCGTGCCTCCCTCCAAGGCTTTAAAAATGGGCTCCATCCTCGCATCCAGTCTCTCCCCGTCCCTGATTCCGTCCCGGATGTCGTCTGTGGTACTCATCTACGCGAGGTACTCCCTGTACAACTATGTATCATCCTTGGATACCACGGATATCTGTTTCTCCTCCAACATACGCACCAGCTCAAAAGCCATCAACTGGGGCATCGCCCCCGACGTGGTGGCTCTCTGGCTCAGAGCGTCTGCCACCACGTTCGCCTTGCCGAATTGTAATGCAAGGCATACTGATATTCTGAAAGGAACTTTACCCAGCGTCTTTGTCGGATATTCAGCTCCTTCTGAGTGTCCATATATTTCACATTCTTGTGATCTGGAAAGATATCATAGTGAACCCCGTAGAGGTAATGTCTCCAGATTTTCAGAGCGGAAATCACCGCTCTCATCTCCAAGTCGTGCACCAGCTAGTTTAGCTCGTACTTCTTCAACTGTCTGGAAGCATAAGCGATCACATGCCCATTCTGCATCAGAACGACACCCATCCCCTGGTATGATGCGTCGGTGTAAACCTGAAATCCCTCCCTCCCGGATGGACGGGCAAGAATAGGAGCCGAGGTGAGGCGGCACTTCAGTTCCTGGAAAGCAGCCGCGCACCGCGACATCCAAATGAATGGGGTTTCCTTCTTTATCACGGATATGAGCGGGAGAGCAATCCGGGAGAACCCCTCTACGAACTTGCGGTAATAGCCGTCAAGTCCTAGAAAACGCCTCACATTGGTGGTGTCTTCAGAAGTGGCCAATCTCGAACTGCTTGAACCTTCGTCGGATCCACTGCTAAGCCTGCTCCACTGATAATATGGCCCAGAAAGGCCACCTCCTTCAACCAGAACTGGCACTTGCTGAACTTCGCAAACAACCTGTGATCTCAATGCTTCTCCAAGGTCAGTGCCAGGTGGCGAGCATGCTCCTCCTCAGTCCTTGAATAGATGAGGATGTAATCTATAAAAACTATGATAAAAATGTCAAGGTAAGCCTCGAATACCCGGTTCATCATGCTCATGAACGCGGATGGGGCATTCGTGAGGCTGAATGGCATCACGGTGAACTCAAACAACCCATATCTACTGCTAAAGTCTGTCTTCAGAATGTCCTGCTGATGCGCTAGCGGTAAGATTACCGTTCATGTCCAAGTAATAAAATGGAGGAGTAGCCTCCCCAAGTATCGATCTCACGTGGAGTGCAAGTAGGTAGCATGGATTTTACTTTCAGAGAAATGAATGAAAGTACTAAATAAAATCGAGGGGTTTGATTTTGGTTTTCCTACCCTAAGCAGCATCAAACTAGTGCGGGTCGCCGTCACCGCGTCGCCAGGGTGAATTACTCCAAGGAGTAATAGTGGAGATAAATAAACTATCGAGGGTCGTAAACAACTCTTCGCAACACACGCTTCTAGCAATCGCTAGAACGGCTCAAACACGAATTTCTATAACAAGGAGGAAACTCATCAACACATATCATGAACAAGGAATCACCGTACAAACCGTAACAAGACCTTGAACAAAACATATCTAATAAACCTCAAGAAAAATAACACAAGTTCAGTTTAAAGTGAATCCAAGAAAAAGGGGAGATGAAATACAACCAAGCACTCGAAGAATCTAAAAGATTCACGGTCGGAAGAGAGGGTCGTCGAGCCTCATTCGAGCTCGGTCTTTGGAAGATATCCTGGATCCCGAAGGGCTGTCACTTCCTTCTTCACACACGGCTTCTTCGTGTTGTAGTTGTTGATGCGGATCGGACTGAAATGCTTCACAAGTTCAGCAGCAAAGAACTCAAACAACACTTTGGAGGTCGGCAATGGCGATGGTGGCCGGAGACAAAGCTTTAGCAAGCTCGTTGGAGGAGAAAAGGTGGCCTGATCAACCCTCCAAGTAGGAGAGATAAAATGACGGTTGGAGGGGCGAGTTCCCGCTCCAATGAGCGGAAATGGCATGGAAAAAATGAATAATCCAGTCCAGGAGAAATCTGCAGCTTAAATAGTAAAAGTCAGAAAAAATGGTCACGCACGGTCTGGCGCACGACCGTGCATGAATCGTGCGATATTAATAACCAGAAGGCTCCTGAGGAAGAAGAAGCGTTGACCCGTGCGATTTTACTCGTGCACGGGCGATTCCACCGGTGCGTGAAGTAATTCGCACAGGTAGCGACAACAAGCAGAAAATAGAGGCAACCGGGAGAAATCGTGCGTTTACGCGCAGGTTCGCCGGAGGAGTCAACTCCGGCGGCCTCAACGTCGGGAATCGCTAGACACCACCTCAGTGAAGGTGGTGGCGACATCCGCCGACGGTGGTGGTGGCTCAACTGGCCGGAAACAGCCAGACAAGGTGGCCCATCCAGCATCAATCCCAGCCGTCCGCTGGAGGTAGAAGATGACCAGATTCCATCCATTCTGCTTTAAGATTCGTGCAATCGATTTTAAATAAAATAAAAATAAAACTATAGAATATATTAATATCTGTCACAATTACACAGTGATATTGCAAGCCACATTTAGGCCTATTAGAGGCATTTCCAGAACATGAACCCTAAAGGAAATTTGTATCTGATTGTCTTAACTTTAATTTGCCACCTTAATCTTATAATTTGGTGCAGTATACTGTCTTGTAGGGCTGTTTTTCTAGGACTGGTCCTTGACTAGGGTAGAATTTCAAATTGATGCCCAAGCCAAACCATTAATCCAAATAACCCAAAATTTTGGGTGCATGCATGATTAGGGCATATATAGCCCGTGCCAAAACTTGAGAATTTTTGGGAATACATTGTCTATAGCTTTTGCTTAAATATCAAAAAGTAAATAAATGAAATAATTGGAGTGTTATGGCTCCAAATTGTTCCAAATTTTGGTGGCATGTCCCTGGGGAATATACATGTGCATGGTAACAATTTCAGCACATTTGGACTAATTTATGTTGGGTAAACTCACTTGCATGTGTTGGTTATGTATAGTCTAGGGGTGCAAATAGCCAAATTTGAAATGTTGTGTATTAGGCCTATTTGGAACATCCAAAAATCATGGTATTGATTTCGGTGGCTCCTTAGGGTGAATTATACACCACATTGTAATAATGAGATTTTTGGAATGAAAAATCCCATTATTTGGAATTTTTGAAATAATAGGACTTTTGAAAAATAAATGTAAAAATAGTCTCATCATCGAGATAAAATCCCCAATTTTTGTCAAGGTCAATATAATGATAAGTTTTACTCCCGAAAATTCTTATGTCTATGTTTGAAGAATTTTGATAGGAGTTATGTGGAAATTACCTTTTTACCCTCATTTGACATAATTAGAAAACTGATACAAATACTCAGTAGAAAATTTTGGAAAATTTCTTGGTGATATATCTAAGTATGAATAACCTTGTATAAGTTTCTCAGCATTTTTGGATTAGTCCGTAATTTTTAAAAACTCATAGTGGCATTTTGGTAATATAATTAGAAATGAAATTTTGTAGTCCTTGTACCTTGGAAGTTCATGAAATTCTTTATTTAGCATTATTTTACCAATATATGTATGCTGTAATGTTCTCAGAAGTTTTAGTGATGAACTCCTTATACTTCCTTTGGAAAATGCCTATTATGTGAATTTTGTACTAATTAAGGAATAAATAGAAATATTCAAACGAAAATTATGAATTTTGGTAGACAACAATATTTTACCAAGATGCAACTCAAGAAAAATTTCATAGGTCAGTGGAATAGAATTTGTAGTACTTCATGTATTAAATGACCTAGGGGAAATTAATTAAATGATTTAATTAGAGGCTTAAATGACTTAAGAAAATTATGAAAATCAATATGCTCACTTCATTAGTCCATACCATTCTAGGATAAATAGTTAGGGGCAGGTGGCCCAAGGAATTGGAAGTTCTATTTCGGGGTGGTATTAGGTCATGGGTTGCGCATAATGTAAGTAGGTCATGCTATAAGGACCACCGGGGGATAGATCAACGGATGAGATAGAGTTTACAATTGGAATATGACCCGGGTGGGTAGAGTTGTCTTAGTGATGAGAGTAAAGTGCAAGCCCTTGGATAGCAACTGGAGTAGAGGCCGGCGGAAGAACGTCGCCCTTCTGAGAACATCTTAAGTCATTAGGACCACTCAAGAGTAATGATGAGAGCAAAGTACGGATAAAGGGTAGACATCAATAAAAAGTAAATATCCTCGTGAAAGGGAACTTTGGGCGTAATCCCATCATAGTTCCTAGTGCCCCCGAGAGCTCTTCACCGGGTATACCCTAGGAAGTCCTGGGATTAACCTTAAATCACTAAGTATAATAATCCGTAGACAAGAGTTGTCTAATATGTTAATACATTGTGGTTCATTCTCCCCGTGATGGGTTTGAGGGATTTTGAATAAGGCACTATTGTGCATTCTCACCCTCTATGGGTTGGAGGGATATATGTTGCAGGCTCACCCGTGAAGGGTTTGCGGGATTCAGGATAGGTTGGTCCTGCGAGCTGAAGGTTCGGGATGAAATACTTGCATGTGCATAAATCTAGTGGCGGGTCATGCAGTACTCGCTGATCGTCACACCGATGGCAGTACGGTGAACCAGGTGGGTGTGAGCGTTTGAGGGGCCAGTGGGTTGTTTTATACTGCGGTATGGAGTACGATCCCCGATAACGCACACCCGACCCAACAAGACTGACCGGTTGTCAGCAAAGTACGTACGCAGACTCTAGAGTGCACCTTGGACATGTACAGAGGCGTATGAGAGGTTGTCTAGGTTTGGTAGTGTGCACACCTGCCTAGAAGTGGAGATGCCCGCTCCACTGCTGCCGTGGCCACAACGGTGGTACCCGAGAGTGAAGCTAGATCTCAAAAAGTGTGAACTAAAGGTCTGTGATCACAGAGTCGTTGTGTGTGAGTTGCATTTGCCTGTTGCATAAATTGAATCATAAATATTCATTCATATTAGGTCATACGCTTCATAGATCCTTATCATATAAATTAGTATGGGATCATTTATATGATAAGTTAAATTTCCTGGAAACCCTAACTTATAAATTTGTATGGGAATTTTTATAAGTTAAGGTACGTTTTGTGATGGTATTGTAGTGGTAGCATAGCTTTACTTTTCTGCTCTTACATTCAGTTCTTTACTTACTTATACTGTACATGTTTTTAATTTTGGGCTATATACATAGAACTGCTAGTGTAGATTTACTGCTCACACTCTTACTTGATAGATTAGTTTCCCTTGTCACCTAATTCCTTTTGTTACACATTGATTGTCCTCCGCTTAGTCCTCCCGCATGGCGGCTAGGAGTTATGGGGCGAGGTGCGGAGGAAATGATAGTCTTTTTGACTAATGGTTGGTGACCAAACTATTTTTAGGAGATCGAGGAGATGGAGCACCAGCACGACCGGCAGGATGAGGTGACAGGGCGTGAGGAGTTGATTCCACCTACTACTACTACTACTACAACGCTACCTCAGGTGGGACGAGATTAGTTGATTAGCTTCCGCTGTTTTGATATTTTGATAGGAGAGTTTATTCATATGATGTACTGGGCATAAGCCCTTATTACTCTTCATATTTTTATTCTCATTGTGGACTGTGTACTCTTTCATTCATATATATATATGAGTTGTACTGTGACTGTGGACTAGCTGTGTAGTACTTTAAAATGTTTTAGTTCTATTTCTCATATTGGCCTACAGGTTATATGATCGTACTAGCCGGCAGAATCAGCGTGTTGCGGTGTCGAATAACCCGTGCGTTAGTGACACCATAAGACGACGGTTTTGGGCATAAGACCGGGAGCCTCCTTGGTAAGGGGAGAGGTCTTACAAATTGATATCACTTGACCGAACGATCATATGAGAAAGAAGTCCACAACACTAGACCACCCCGCGCGAGCAGTAGTTTGCGGACAAACTATGTAGCAGAAGCAGTGGTGTGCCCATGTTTAAAAAATCACATAAATCAGTCCATTAAATACAATGAGTTAGGCCAGTTCTGTTTTAACCTTAACTTTATGCAACCTCCACAGGTCACTGCACCGCAAAATGTGGTTCCTCCCCCTCCAGCTGCCACTCCATTTCTACAGATAGAGTGGGGCAGACTTTGACGACGATCCTGGAAGCCTTCAAAGCCCAGCAGGTCCTGGCTCCGCAGCCAAATCCGGGGTCAGTCTGGTTCAGTGCCTTCAAGAGCCTGTCCCCACCAATGTACTGTGGGACAGAGGATGCTGTGAAGACAGAGGAATGGCTAGAGGACATACGCGAGATATTGGCAGGCATCAGCTGCACGGTCGGCCAGGCAGTTCCTCTACCACCTCTGCATTAGAAGCTCATGCAAAGAGATGGTGGAAGTCCGTGCGAGAGTCCACTTATGCTGACTGGGAGCTGTCGGACATATCTTGAGAGGAGTTTGGCGAAGTATTCTTGGATCACTTCGTATCCAGCACAGACAGAGATGTACTGGTGGAGAGGTTTCTGAACCTCAGGCAGGGGAGCATATCGGTGATTGAATACCAGAGGGAGTTTTCCCACCTTGCGAGGTTCGTAGGGATACATGATACATATGATAGGAGGTATGCCAAGAGATTCTACCGAGGCCTCAAAGACGACTTGAGGCAGGCCCTATTGTTCATTTCTCACGGCACATCAGCCCAGATCATCGAGATGGCGAAGAAGCTGGAGGCCGACCAGCTGATGGTGCAAGGCAGAGGGAAGAGATAATACGGTGGGTCGACACCAGGAGAGAGCAGCAAGGGCTCTCAGAGAGGCAGGACCATTGGATATAAGAGGGGTGGGGGACGTCATCGTCCTAACTTCAGGCAGGAGTAGGGGCCTCCTCCAGCATTAGCTCCCCCACCTCTATAGGTGCATGTTCCGAGGACGCAAGACGACCATGGCCACCAAACAGTAGTTTGTTATGGATGCCACCAGCCCGGGCATATTAGATCGGAGTGTCAGCATCAGTTCCGTCCACATCCTCCTCCTCCACCTCCAGTGGCCCCTCCAGTACAGCAGGGCCGAGGCCGAGGCCTAGGACGAGGTCGAGGCCGAGGCCGAGGATATCAAGGACGAGGACGTAACCAGGAGAAGATGTACGCTTTGGACCTCACGGAGCAAAGGAACACCGAGGAAGTGATTACAAGTTCTTAAATTAATTTAATTTAGAATTTCAACCTTAGTAGTGCCTTGAAAACCATAGAAATAACATCCATTTTAACTCAAATAAATCACAGGCATAGTTATGATCAGCGGCAAGCCCGCACATACCCTCTTCGACACGGGTGCGTCACACTCATTTGTGTCGGACACTTTTATTGAAGGACTAGAGGGTGTGGAGAGATTTCCTGGCATAGTGATGAGGGTGCGTCTTCCTGATGGCTCGGAGCTACGGACCACAGATAGCTGCAACATGGAGGCCAAGATAGGAGGCAACGCATTCAAAGCTCCGGCGGCGGTCTTGAGATTGCCGGACTTTTATTTGATTTTGGGCATGACCTGGGTTTATTGGAACCATGCCCAGATCGACTTCCCCTCGAAGAGGATCACACTCAGGCATGGAGACTCCTACGTCACTATTAAAGGTATCCGACCTATCCCCCATCTTTCATTATCTTCTGTATAGGATGTCAAGGCCTATGAGCAGGGGGAAGAGGTGTACCTATCTGGTTATAGATGGACGCAACAGAGAGTTCTATAGATGATATCCCGGTGTTCGGGATTTCTCTGATGTATTCCCGGAGAAATTGCCCGGACACCACCAGCTCGGGACTTGGATTTCAGGATTCAGTTGGTGCCGGGGGAGAGGCCAGTGTCCTCGGCACCTTACAGGATGGCTCCTAGAGAGTTGGCAGAATTCAGGACTCAGCTTCAGGAGCTTGTGGAATCGGGATTTGTGCGGCCGAGCTCGTCGCCGTGGGGAGCACCAATTCTTTTTGTGAAGAAGAAAGACAGATCATTGTGGCTGTGCATAAATTACAGGAAGCTGAACCGGTTGATTGTTCGGAATACCTATCCACTGCCTCGGATAGACGAGTTATTTGATCAGCTTCTAGGGGCCTTCTGGTTCTCTAAGCTGGATTTGAGACCCGGTTACTATCAGCAGCGCATCCGAGAGGAAGACATCTCGAAGACGGCTTTTCGCTCACGATATGGGTTATACGAGTTCACGGTGATGCCTTTTGGGCTCACGAATGCCCCAACCACATTCATGAGTCTAATGAACCGTGTATTCGAGCACTTCTTGGACCGCTTCGTCATTGTTTTCATCGACGATATTCTGATCTATTCCCGGACACAGGAGGAGCACACAGAGCATTTGGCACAGGTTTTGCAGAGGCTGAGGGAGTCCCAGATGTATGCGAAGTTTTCTAAGTGCCAGTTCTGGCTACAGGAGGTGGCCTTCTTGGGGCATACGATTAGTGGAGCTAGATTGGCGGTGGATCCAGCTAAGATAGAGACAGTGAGAGATTGGCCATGCCCGAAGACAACGTCAGACATTCCCAGCTTCTTGGGATTAGTAGGTTATTATCGTAAGTTTGTGGAGGGGTTCTCGAGGATAGCACTCCCCCTCACGTCCTTGACGAGGAAGGTTATAGACTTTGCCTGGACAGAGCAGTGCGAGACAGCCTTTCAGGAGTTGAAGGACCGACTCACCTCATCCCCTATGCTTACACTCCCATCTGGGAGTGAGGGGTTTCAGATTAACACGGATGCCTCATATGAAGGGATGGGTGCTGTACTGATGCAGCACAGACATGTTATCGCTTATGCTTCGAGACAGTTGAAGAAGCATGAGCATAACTATCCGGTACATGATTTGGAGCTCGGGGCTGTTGTATTTGCACTAAAGATATGGCGACACTATCTGTATGAGGTTCATTGTGACATTTTCTCAGATCACAAGAATCTCAAGTACATCGATACGTAGAAGGACCTGAACATGTGACAGAGGAGATGGCTAGAATTTCTCTGTGACTATGATTACCAGATTCACTACCACCCGGGGAAGGCAAACACTGTAGCAGATGCATTGAGCAGCAGGGCCGACACCTTTGGGCCGCAGCCCCCGGTGATGGCTATGGAGCTGATACAGATGATGGAAGACATGCATATTACTATAGTTTTTGAGGCCGAACCAGTAGGATATCGAGAGTACCTGAGCTCAATGATCAGAGATGATGACATTCGGGAGCGCATTATTGCACATTAGAGGTTGGATGCTGCATTGGAGCCAATTTTCAGTGCCCTGGAAAGGGGCAAGGTTGAGGATTACACACTGCAGGATGACCTCCTTCGGTTCCGTGGACGCATTTATATACCAGCAGGGGATGGTATCTGGGATGATATACTTAGAGAGGCACATTACTACATATATTCAGTGCATCCTGGCATCACCAAGATGTGGGCAGATTTACGGAAGACTATGTATTGGTCTGGGATGAAGAGAGAGATCACCCACTTTGTGACATATTGCGAGACGTGCCAGTGCGTAAAGGTGGAATGCTAGAGCCCGGGAGGTTTATTACATCCACTGCACGTTCCAGTGTGGAAGTTCAAGGACATTACTATGGATTTTGTGCACGGACTGCCTCGCTCCTACTCTGGGCATGATTCCATATGGGTCATAGTCGATAGGCTGAGCAAGGTAGCGCGATTTATTCTAGTCAGGAAGGATGCTCCAGTTGCAGTTTTGGTGAGATTGTTTGTGGAGCAGTTCGTCAAATACCATGGCATCCCCAGGACGATTGTTTCGGACCGTGATGGTCGGTTCACTTCGAGGGAGTGCAGGGCTGTGCATGCTTAGTTGGACTCTCATCTTACTTTTAGTACCGCCTTCTACCCGCAGACCGACGGATAGACCGAGCTGACCATCCAGACCAATGGAGGATCTGCTCCACCTATGCATACTGGATACGGGGAAGCCTTGGGAGAGGCTGTTACCATTGATTGAGTTCTCTTACAATAAAAACCACCAGGCTAGCATCAGGATAGCTCTATATGAGGCACTTTACAGGAGGAAGTGTCGGACACCGCTGTCTTGGGTTCAGGAGGTAGACACGAGGGCCCTTGGTTCTGATTATGTGAAGGACACGGAGGCTCAAGTTTGTTTGATCAGGGATCGGCTGCTAGAGGCCCAAAGTAGGCAGGCGAAATATTATGATGCTCGGCACCGGAAGGTGGAATTCGAGGTTGGAGACAGAGTTTTCTTGAAGATATGTCCGGTACACGGTGTCTCTTGGGTGCGGAGGCACAAGAAGCTCAGTCCTCGATACATGGTGCCATACTTGATCCTGGAGCGGATCGGCCCCTTAGCTTACCGACTGCAGCTGCCACCGGAGTTAGGTACCCTACATGAAGTCTTCCATGTCTCTTCCTTACGAAGAGCTCTCCTATGGCCGGAGTAGTACATTACTACTACAGCCGGTCTGATAGCGCCAGACAGATCAATTAGATTGGAGCCGATCCGGATTGATGATACAGATGTCTGAGTGTTGCGTAAGAAGAAGGTCCCTCTCGTGAAGGTATTGTGGTAAAATCATGGACGGGAGGAGCACACCTGGGAACTGAGGGATCTGATGATGGAGCAACACCCGGAGCTGTTCACTTCAGGTAAACTTTAGTTTATGCATTTAAATTTCTTATAACTCTTGCAAGTAGATCCCCGTAGACCCGAACTTAAATTTCGGGGACGAAATTATTTTTTTTGTTTATAGGATTTGTAATATCCCATGTTACTTCTAGACCACTTAACTTAGATTTGGTTGGGCATGGGTGGGTTTTAGCGAAATTAGCTAGGTTTGACCCTAGGTAGTAGGTTGTAGCCATATGGGGCCCATTAAGGGGCCAAAGTCAAACTAGGTCAAACTAGCCTAAATATAGGCCCTAACCACACCATGACCCCCACCACATTGCCATAACCCTAAAATAATCTAAGTGGATCCTAGGGCATGTCACTAGGTCAACCCTTTGACCCTAGTTGACCAAAGTCAAACTTAGCCCTAAGTTGGTCAAACCTATACCTATAGGCCCACTTAGCCCAAGAAGAGCATCACCGTGGCCCAACCCAAGTTGGGTGGTGACATAGGGTCCATGACCCTCAAGTGGGGTCAGCCCACTAGCCATGTTGACCAAGTCAACCTAAAAAGTCAACTTAGTCAACATAATTGACTTAAAGAAGAAAATGAGGGCTAAGCCCATTCCCAATACGCAAAGCCCACCCAACATGGCCCATACAAGAAGGAAGTACTCTGCAGGGCTTGTCAATTAGGCAAGGAAACCAAAAATAGTTTCAAGTCACTTAATTAGAGTGATTCACCTAGGATTTTGTATCTGTTACACATGGATCTTTTTGGACCCATTACAGTACAAATCCTAGGATGGAAATCTTACACTTTAGTGGTTGTAAATGACTTCTCTAGATTCACATGGGTGTTCTTTCTGAGGAATAAGTCTGATAACTTTAAGTGTTTGACAGAGTTTCTCAAATGCATACAGAGTGAGTTCAATACTCACATTGTCCTGATCAGAAGTGATCATGGGACAGAGTTTGATTCTCTTCTTATGCAAGAGTTCTTTCAGAGTGAAGGGATCAGGCACACTTTCTCAGCTCCTAGAACTCCTCAACAAAATGGGGTAGCTGAAAGGAAAAATAGAACCCTTATTGAATCTGCCACTATATTGTTGTCAGATGCTCACCTTCCTCTATTCTTTTGGGCAGAGACAGTGAACACCTCCAACTATGTGTTGAATAGAAGTTTAATACATAAACTGAAGGGCAAGACTCCCTATGAATTACTCAAAGGGAAGAAACCTAAAGTAGATTACTTTAAATTTTTTGGTTATATTTGTTACATTCATAATAATGACAAGAAATACTTAGCAAAATTTCAAGCTAAAGCTGATGAAGGAGTGTTTCTGGGATACTCCATGATTAGTAAAGCTTATAGGGTATATAATAAATCAACTCTTAAAATTGAAGAATCTGTTCATATATCTTTTGTTGAATCTAACATGTCTTTCAAGGAGAAGAATACTTCTACCATAGAACCTTTGCAGGTACACTATCTTGCTGAAGACTTGGACAGGTTACAAATTATTCAAAAAAAAGGAAATCAGTGAAGATGAAGAAGACATTCAACATCTTGAAGAGAAACTTCTTGAAGAGCCAGTTGTTGTACCACCAGAGGAAACAACAATACAGGTTAGTGAACAATCAACATCTCCTGTTGATTTAGTAACATCAAGAGACCATCCAATCTCCCAAGTGATTGGAGACATCTCAGCTGGTGTGCAAACCAGAAATCAGGTCAACGAAAACCTGATGCACACTTGCTTCCTTTCTCAAATTGAACCTCAATCCATTCAAGATGCAGAGCAAGATCCACACTGGATCATTGCAATGCAAGAAGAGTTGCATCAATTTGAAAGGAACAAAGTTTGGGAACTAGTACCAAGGCCAAAGGATCACTCTATTGTTGGAACAAAGTGGGGGTTCAGAAAAAAGTTGGATGATCAAGGAGTCATTGTAAGGAACAAGACAAGGCTAGTTGCTCAAGGGTACTCTCAAGAAGAAGGGATAGATTATGACCAGTTGCAAGGTTAGAGGCCATAAGAATCTTCTTAGTATATGCAACACACAAAGGATTCAAAGTATACCAGATGGATGTAAAGAGTGCCTTTCTCAATGGAGATATCAAAGAAGAAGTCTATGTCAGACAACCCGCAGGTTTTATCTCTTCAACTCATCCTGATTATGTTTTCAAATTGCATAAAGCATTATATGGTCTAAAGTAAGCTCCTAGAGCATGGCATGAGACCCTAGCATGCTTTCTTCTGAAAAATGAGTTTATAAGGGATAGAGTAGACCAAACTCTTTTTTATTAGAACCCATAAGTCCCATACCCTACTAGTACAAATCTATGTAAATGATATTATATTTGGTTCTACTGATTCAAATTTGTGCAGAAGGTTTTCCAATCTAATGCATTCTAAATTTGAAATGAGTTGCATGAGTGAGCTATCCTTCTTTCTAGGATTGCAAATAAAGCAACATGCTGAAGGCATATTTATTTCTCAAACCAAGTATGCAAAAGAATTGGTTAAGAAATTTGGTATGTCTGAAGCATCATGTATGAAAACACATATGCCTACTAATGCTGTATTAGATGCTAATGAACAAGGGAAACCTGTTGATCAGATAACATATAGAGCAATGATTGGCTCTTTATTGTACCTTACAGCTAGTAGACCTGACATAATGTTTGCTACATTCATATGTGCTAGATTGCAAGTGAGCCCTAGAGAGTCACACTTAACCTTAGTAAAAAGGATTCTTAGGTATGTAAAAAGTTGTCCAAATCTAGGTCTCTAGTATCCAAAAGATTCAGCATTTGACTTAACTGGATTTTCAGATGCTGATTATGCTGGATGCAGAATAGACAGGAAAAGCACCAGTGGAACTTGTCAGTTTCTTGGTGACAGACTTGTCTCCTGGTTTTGCAAGAAACAAACATCTGTGTCAACTTCAACTGCTGAAGCTGAATATATGGTTGCAGATTGTTGTTGTTCACAAATCTTGTGGATTCAAAATCAACTCCTAGACTATGGCTACAACTTAGAAAAGTCCAAAATATTTTGTGATAATACCAGTGCTATTTCTATAGCACAAAATCCAGTCCTCCATAGTAGGACAAAACACATAGAAATTAGATATAACTTTCTAAGAGATAATGTTGAGAAAAATAAAATTGAACTTCAATATATCCCAACTGATTTGCAAAGGGGAGATATTTTCACCAAACCCTTGGATGAAAAGAAACATACATTCTACCTGACTCAGTTAGGAATGTTAGATGGAGGAAGTCTAAAATAAGTTCCAAGATTTTAAAATTATAAAAATGACCAAGACTAGGCAAATCAAAGTGTTTTTTCTAGTGTATAGAGTGTTTCTGATCTCTGAACTGCGCTCGACGACTTTCCCCCCGATCGTCGAACGGAGATCGACGACTTCCGAAAACGTCGACCAGAGTTCAGCGCTTCTCAGATAGTGCTAAACTATCTTTCTTCAAGTCAGCGATCGTCGTGCGGAGCTCAACGATTTTGTTTTCTGAACTATCGTCGAACGGAGCTCGACGCTCTCCAATATCATCGAAGGGAGATCGACGCTATTGATGACCTTTCAGTTTCCTTTAGAAGCCCAGATCGTCGAACAGAGTTCAACGATCTTTCCTTTTCTGCGTCGAATCCTAATATAAAACTCATTTTTCGGCCGTCGTTGTCCCTTTACGCTTTCATACTTTCTGCAAATTTTCTCTTTCCCTCCAAACTTCTCTACACTTGGTCGTTTGTTTGTTCGTTTTTGCAGGAATCAATGGCAGTCTCAGTCGTCATCTTGGCCGCAATGAAATTTGACGCTGGATTTTATATCGACATGGATTCCTTCAACAACAGTGATCAAATCTTCAAGGAGATTCTGGAACTTTTCAAAGAACAACAGCTAGTTACCATCATGACTACCAGGATAAAATTAGCTGCAGATGAGATAAAGGAATGAGTGTACACTGCTCATAACCTGGATCAGAATACAGTGGTTGGAAGCATCTCAGGCACCCAGGTATCTCTAACACCTGCTGCCTTGACATAGGTTTTTCAATTGAAATCTGGAGAAGATTCTGCTGAAATTTTTGGAGAAGAGTTATCTAATAATCTTGAAAGGATGGGTCACTCAGAAGCAAACCCTAGCAAATTGCTGAAGAAAAATCTGTCTGTTGAGTACAGATTTCTAGCTGATGTTGTTGGCAAGGTATTGCTGGCCAAACACTCAGCTCATGATACCATATCTAGGTATCAGCTCTGCTTGATGAGTTCCCTAATGGATAAGAAGAACCTCAACTGGAGAGAAGTTTTCTTTGACTTGATTAAGAAAAAGATTAACAAGAACTTTGTTAATTTTGGAAGAATTTTAGGACTGTTCCTTCACCACACATGCCCTGCACTGCTTGTTTCTAGTGGGATGCACATAAATGCCTCAAAAAGGCTCACATGTGCCCTATTTGGAAAATAGGATAGGCAGATTGTCAAGCCAAGCAGGCCCTCTGCAATTTCTACTTCAGGCACAAGGACTGCTCCAGTCACTTCCCCTCAGGTTTCTGCCCCTACAGAAGACTTGCCTGCTTCTTCTTCTCCTCCTCCACCTCTTGTTTCATCTACTACAGTCTCATCCACCATCATAATTTCCACCCCATCTCCAACTTCAATTCCTTCTCCAACTCCACCGCTCACTGAAGAAATCTTCCATCCTCTACATCACTACCCACACCTAGATATTTACTCATCCTCTCATATTCCATCTTTCAATCTTATAGATGATTCCTATATGGATGATTCTCCCTCATCCCCTCACGAGCCACCATCTTCATCCACCTCATATCAACAACTACTTCAAGACATCATTGCTCAAACATCCTTCACACCATCCATTTCCATTCCACTCTCTTCCATCTCCACAATTCCAATTTACCAACCATCATTTCCTCAATCCATAGGTTCTCCTACAACATCTCCTGCTGCTCCACCCTTCATTTCCCCCACTTCCATTCCTACCTCTACTCAAGTCCCTCTTGAGCAAGTAGATCTTCCATCTCTTGCAGACAGAGTATATGAGCTGATAGCTCCAAGGCTATCCCTCCTGCTGGAGACCTCTTTGGCCTTCTTCTCAAAACAGTTCAGGAACTGTCTGCCATGCTTTCTTCCATTCTTCCTTCTCAGGAAATCCCTTTTCATGGGTGCCTTGATCCAGTTCTCACTGCATCTAGGTAGGGGGAGATGCTTCATGAAGTTGAAAGATTGCCTGCTGTTGTATCTTCAGTCCGAGCTTCAATAGCTCCAGTTGCAGTCATCACATTGGACCTTAGGTCATTGTTATCAATTTTTGATTCTGTATACTTCAGCTGCCTGCCAGTCCAGTAATCTGAATATCTGACTAAGGCCATTGTGCCTATTTCCAGCTATGATACCAGCTTAATAAGCTCTTATATAAACTCCCTCTATATTGCTGCTCCTTTTGTTTCTGTTGCTCTTAATGCTGCTGCTCCTACTGCTAATGTTGATATCTCTATTAGTTCTGTTACTACTGTTTTAGTATCTGAAGATATGCATATGACAGAGGAATTTGATTTTGAGCATGCTGTTACTGCTGATGTTGTCCCTATTGCTGAAAGTTTTGTATCTGAATCTGCTGATGAAATTTCTTCTGCCAGTATTGCTTCCACTCCTCTTCCTGTTGTTGCTGCTGCTACTGTTACTGTCTCTACTGTTTCTTCTGTTCAGTCTCAACAACAAAAAGATTATCTCAAAAGGATTGATGCAGTGTATGATAATCCTCCAAGCTCAGACAGTGATCAGTTTAGGACTAACTCAGATGATTCCTCTGCTACAATTGCAAGGAAAAGGAAAGCCAGAAGCAAGGCTATGAAAAGATTTCCTCCAGAGAAAGTAAAAGATACAAATGACATTCCATATTATGTACTACATAGTTGCCCTATCAAAGAACCTTGGATGCAATACTCCAGAAATCAACTGAAGGCTATGAAAAAGAAAAGAAAGTATGACAAAGGATCTTCCAATTTCAATCCTCCTCCTCCTCCTTCACCTGATGCAGGTGCAGGTGGTAGTTCAGCTTTCCAATCCTCTGCCAGAAGCCAAAGCTCATATCAACCTCAAGGTAGATCCCAGTACAGAGGTCGTCAATCTAGAGGTTACCAGTCCAAAAGAGGACATTACAGAGGAAATCAAAGAGAATTTCAAGTGTACTCTAAAGGATATTCCAGGTAACATCCTTACCAAAGGGAGGGACAAGGTCCATCTGACATAAATTCTGGTCCCTTTCCTTATAAGCTGAAAGATTTAGTCTCTTCCAGAGCTCCTCTAGATAATCCTTCAAATAGATATGAGTCTCCTGTTCCATTTGAAGATCCAGAAAACAATCCTACTTCATGGACAGCTAGGATGAAAGAATTGGCTGCTTTAGATCAAATCAAGAAAGCTAGAGAATAAGGAAAAGATACATCCAGTATCACTACTTTATCAGATCAAAGAAAGAAAGAGCTTGAAAGATACTCCTCTAGTAAATTTTTTGATTCAGAAAGCTATATGAAGCTGCATCCAGAAGCTGTAGTGCCCAGGCCAAAGCAACAAACCTCTCTAGGTGCAGCTTATGATAGAAGATCTAAGAAGGAAGCTCTCAATTCCAACAGAGAAATAGTTCTTATAAAGAGCAAGGAAAAAGAATGATTCTGTAAGATGACAGTATATTTTGTTTTCTGAACTATCTGAGATAATGTCTGTGTTTCTGCTATGTCTTGTTTGTTATATCTCTGCTTTGTATGTTTTTATTTTTCCAATATCTGTAAATAGTAATCCTAACCCAAATAGGGGGAGATTGTTGGAACACCCTATTACTGATTTGGGCAAGGATCACTATGTCTTTTAGGAAATATGTTTTGACCTCCTTGTATAGATCTAAAGGTCAATTAGAATTGAGTGTAAGGGTTAGTATTTAGGTTTGAAAGGTGCCCTCAAGACCAGAGATTTCAGTTCAGGAGACTAAGTCATTTCGTCGAGTTCAGTACGACGAATCGTCGAACTCCATTCGACGATCGATGAGCTCACTTCGACGAATTATAGAACTCCATTCGACGATCTCTGAGCTCAACTTCAACAAGTCGTCGAACTCCATTCGACGATCTTCGAGATCAGATCGACGTTCTTGTCTCCAGTTTGTTTCTCTATCTCTGAGCTCAGTTCGACGATTGTTGATGTCAGATCGACGATCTCTGTTTCAGTCTAAGTCCAATCTCTGAGCTCAGTTCAACGATAGTGGAGCTCAGTTCGACGTTTTTCTAGAGAGATCGACGATTTTCAAGATTCAAATTCAGACAGTTGTGGAGTTATTCTCAGCATTTATTTCAAGGATCTTGTAGCCGTTTTCAATTAATCTGGAGAAAGTTTCAAGGGATTTTCACAGGAATGTTTTTATTAGACTTTCCTCCAGAAGACAAATGCAGTTAAGGAAGTCATTTATGACAGGCTAACGACCATCTTAGACAGATAAGTATTCTATTCAGATCTAAGGAATAAAAGATCAGTTTTTCATTCTTCTCTTACACACATATTCTGCAACAACAACAATTACACAACAGAAGAGAAAAAGTTGCAGACATTCTCAGTCTTAGAATTCATACAAGAACTCCATCACAAAAGGAGATCAACACACTGAAATTTTCAAATCCCTCTTGATTCTAGTGTTCAAAGGCCATCATCATTCAAGACTCCAGACACCACACATTTCAATTGTTGCTGAAATCATCTTTTGCTGGAGATCAAATTTTCTGAAGGCCTATCACCCTACTACAAATCTTCACTTCCTGAACAACTCAAGATCTCAGGGGTAGCTTTGACAACATCCACTATCTTCTCTCTGATTGTTGATAGAGAAGATCATCTCATCCCTCTCTCTCTATCTCTGCTGTAAAGGGTTTTTCAAACTCCCTTCTATAGTTTGTGCTGGTTTCTGAGACCTTGTCAAAACTCAGTGGTGGCAAGACACCTGATGAAAAAATCTGGTTTAGTTTTTGAGCACCTTATCAAAAGCTCATTGGTGCCCAGGACACCGGATCAACTCATCCGGCAGTGGATTCCTACATAGCGTGGTAGAAGAGTGGATGTACCCAGATTGATTGGGGAACCACTATAGCTCCGTGTGTCATCTGGTTGCTTACTTTCTTTTGTTTTCTGGCTGTGGTTTGTGATTGCTTTTTGATTAGATAGTTGCGGTGCTTACTTTATTTCATTTGCTTCCCTGTTCACTTAGGAATACAACAACTGTTGTAAAAAGTTTTTAACAAGCACCATACTTTATTCAATCCCCCCCCCTCTAGAGTATATCAGATCTAACTTGCACTTTCAATTGGAATTCATTAATCTTGATAACGGCTGAAGCATTCCCGAGAGTAGAAGACACCTTGGGAATTAATCCACAATTAACTTCTGAAACTGCCCACTTTGAACAGCTATTTCCATTAGGAATGTTTAACACTAAATGTTCTGACTGTAATTAAACCTTAATTTAATCTACCAACTGTAAATAAATAGGCCTGAAATATCTGCACTGAATTCGTCGACCGGATCTCACAGATCGTCAAGCTCAGCTTCTATTTCATCGAGCAGGGAATCTGACTTGAGTTCAGCGATCGTCGACCTGAGCTTGGAGTTCGTCGAGCTCAGCTGGATTTCGTCGAGCAGAGCTTCTTGCTTGAGATCAGAGTCATCGACCTAAGTTCAGGGAAGGAACTCAGAGTTCGTCGACCTTAGATCGTCGTTCGTCGACCTGAGTTTGACTATCGTTGAACTGATTTTCTGACTTTGTCTTAACTTCATTTCTCGAAATTCTTTCAGCAAATCTGGAGAGTCCTTCTGAGGCAAGTCCTGGAAATAAACCTATGACCCATGACTATACATTGTGGGTCAATCTAAACAAACCTAATAGTGATCCTTGCCCAAATCAGAACTAGGGTTCCAACATGTTGGTTTAACTCTAGGAGTTATGTAACTCGTCAAGTTAATAATGTGAGAAAGACCACTCACAATGTTAACACACGTAGGAGTATGCTAACTAGAGACCAAGGACCCAAACGAGTTTGGGTTCCTAAGGCAAACTGATTTGTGCATGCAGGTATGTCCAAAGGCCACCAAAAATCCTATCTGGTACTTGGACAATGGATGCTCTCGGCATATGACCGGGATTAGAAGCCTACTCCAGAATTATTCTCCAGTCATGAAGGAGCCAAAGGTCATCTTTGGATGTTCCGACAGAAGAATTACTAAAGGCTACGTTATGATAACTAATGGTAGTGTAGCCTTCTCAGATGTGGCTTATGTTGAAGGATTGGAACATAATCTTATAAGCATAAGCCAGCTCTGCGATAAAGGATACATAGTAGAATTTCATGCAGACAGGTGCTTGATAAAATCAGTAGACAATTTGGAAACGATTCTATCAGACACTCGTAGTAGAAATATATTTTGTTTAAATTTTATTTGCATAGACTCTTCTATGCCAGTGTCCTTTTTGGCTAAAGATTGTGCGTCTCTTGAAGACCAATGACACAAGAGATTACACATATTAGATTCAAAACAATTATTAAATTATTTTCTCTTAATTTAGTACGTGATGCCCCAAATGTCAAGTGCGCTGAAGATAGACCGTATCACGCATGTGTAAAAGGCAAGCAAACAGGAACTACCTTTAAAAGCATTATTGATAAAGACTCTAATAGATGTTTAAACCTACTTCATATGGACTTGTTCAGTCCACTGCAAGTTAGAAGTTTGGGAGGTAAGAATTATACATTGGTTATTGTTCATGATTACTCTCGCTTTGCGTGTGTGTTCTTTCTAAAACACAAGTCAAATACTTTTGATATATTTTCGAATTTTGTCAGGTAGATCCAGAATGAATACAACTGTTCCGTAGTCAAAATCAGAAGTGACAATGAAACAGAGTTCAAGTCTGGGCCCATGACAGAATTATGTGAAAGCCTAGGTATCTTTCATGAGTTTTTCTCTCCTCGTACTGCTTGACAGAACGAAGTAGCTGAGAGAAGGAATAGAACCCTCATAGAGGCCTGTAGGATCATGTTGAGTGATGCCTCACTACTGAAATATTTCTGGGCTGAAGCCGTCAACACTGCATGCCACATGCAAAATCGAGCACTCATAAACAAGAACCATAATAAGACACCTTACGAACTACTAAATGGCAGGAGACCGACTATTTCATATTTTAGAATCTTTTGTTGTAAATGCTTCGTCCTTAATAGTGGTTAGTATCTCACCACTAAATTTAGTGAAAAGAGCTTTGAAGGTATTTTCGTAGGTTATAATAGCCATAGGCGTATAAGATTTTTAATAAGAAAATCCTAGTTGTAGAAGAATCTATTCATGTTGTATTTGATGAGACGAGCCTGCTACAAGGCAGATCTTCTAGTGTGTTTATTGAAGATACAAGTTCAAGAATAAAATAATTAAAGTTGGATAAGCCAACTGAAGAAAAAGATCAAAAGTTCATCAAGATCACAACTCCAACCCCAATTGGAGAGGTTGATGACCATGATGAAGACATCATTCAAGTTGATGAAGTCACTCCTGTGGTTGAAGAAGCTCCAGATGTAAGGAATCTAGAGCTCAGACACTTGAAGGATCACCCAATGGATCAAATCATAGGAGATCCTCGGGATGGTGTCAGAACTCATAGAGGTACAACTAATGAAAATTTATATTTGAGTTTTCTCTCACAGGTTGAACCGAAGAAGTTTGAGGAGGCAAACTCAAACGCATCTTGGATAATGGCAATGGAAGAAGAATTCAATCAGTTCAAGCGTTGCTAAGTCTGGAAGCTTGTTCCAGGACCCAAAGGTAAGAATGTTATCGGAACAAAGTGGGTCTACAAGAACAAGATGGACGAGGATGAAACAATTATAAAGAATAAGGCCAGACTCGTCGTCAAGGGATATAGACAAGAAGAAGGAATCGACTTCGATCAGATGTATGCACCAGTGGCAAGGCTGGAGGCAATCAGGTTGTTCCTAGTATATGCAGCACTTAAGGGCTTCATTGTCTATCAGATGGACGTGAAGTCGACATTCCTTAATGGTGACATAAAGGAAGAGGTGTATGTGGAAAAACCTCCAGGTTTCGTTGATTCTAACTTTTATGAGCATGTATATCTTTTATTTAAAGCTTTATATGGTTTGAAACAAGCTCCTCGAACTTGGTACGAGACACTGTCTAACTTTCTTCATGAGAACAAGTTCACAAGAGAAAAGATAGATAAGACATTATTTCATAGGGAAATAAAATGCAAGATCTTGCTAGTACAAATCTATGTCGATGACATCATATTTGGATCTATTGACAACAACCTTTGCAAAAAGTTCTCCAAACTTATGCAAGGGAAGTTCGAAATGAGCAGTACGAGAGAGCAGAAGTATTTCTTAGGACTTCAGGTGAAACAATCTGAAGATGGAATTTTCATCTCTCAAACAAAATTCACAAAGGAGTTAATTAAGAAATTCAGAATGGAAAACAAAACCTCTATGAGGACTCTAATTGGTTCAACTATGTATATGGAAAAGGATGAGAAAGGGAAACCTTTTGATGAAACCAAGTACAGAACATAATTGGATCCTTGCTCTACCTTACTACTAGTAGACCAGATATAATGTTTTCAACATGCGTGTGTGCTAGATTTCAAGTGAACTCTGAGAAATCTCACAACGCTACTGCAAAGCGGATTTTGAGATACCTTAAAGGTACACCAAATCTTGGCTTATGGTACTCAAGAAGTAATGACATCGAACTAATTGGTTTTTCAAACGTAGATTTTGCAGGAAGCAAAGATGATAGAAAGAGCACTTCCGGGACTTGCTAATTCCTTGGAAGGAGGCTCATTTCATGGAGCAGCAAAAAGCAAAATTGTGTCGCAATCTCAATAGCCCAGTCAGACTATATTTCTGCCGATAGTTGTTGTGCACAATTCCTTTGGATAAAGAACCAACTTGAAGACTACAACTTGAAGGTCAAGGACATTCCTTTATTTTGCGACTCCTCCAGTGCGATTGCGATAGACAACTACCCAGTCTCTTACAGGCGTACAAAGAACATAGAGCTGCGATATCACTTAATCCGAGAGCATGTGGAGCATGTTGACATAAATCTCCAATATGTCCCAATTGACAGACAGATTGCAGATATATTCACGAAGCCACTGGACGAGGCCAATTTCTCGTTCTTCAAAACAGAACTTGACATGCTCAACAAGGAAGAATAAGTATCAAGAAAAAGGTCTCAAGCAAGTTCAAGATCTGGTTATACTTCAAAATCAAGAAAATTTCAAAAGCTTTACTCGAGAACGGCGGAATTAGTTCGCGAGAACAAAAGCTCTACTCGAGAACATGGATTGCTCTACTCAAGAAATTGGAAACTTCTACTCGAGAACAAGACGAATTCTACTCGAGTGATAACTATCTTCTTCTCGAGAACAACAATCCATCTCGAGAAATCAGAGGGGAAATTTTTCATCAAGTTCAAATTTTTCCTACTGGCACCCAGACACTTCACCGCCATATTTGAGGTATTTTTAACGTTATTTATATCTTTTATCATCAAAATTAAAGGAAAATATAAATAGATTATAGTCCAAGAATTTTATATTCCCGATTTCAAAACCCTTTTTCTCGAGAAAGGACGCTTCACCTTCTCCATCTCCGCCGACTGCCGCAATCAAGCCCATTTCTCAATTCGCCGGCCAGCCCACATTTCTTTCTCCACATCATTGGCATCGTCTTCCAAGCTCGGAATCGGTAGCGAACTAGTCTCAACAGGGATTGGCGAACTTTCAGACGATTTCAGGAATGTTCTAATCTTACTCGATACCGCCGGTTTTTCTTTTATTTTGGAACACCCATGTCGTGTCTTAATTTCTGATGTCGAAGAATTCTTTCAACATGCCAAAGTCAAGCTCAATGGCAAAGTGCTCAAATCAAGGGTTAGAGATGTCAAGGTAAAAATGACCTCTCTCTCTGTTTCCAAATTTCTGCAACTACCTGTGATATGTGAAGAAGACGATCTAGTAGGAACAGATTATGAATGGGCATACAGTTTCTGTAAGATTCCCCAATCATCTCACACTGTTCACAGACAGTTCATGAATGCTGAAAGTAAGCTACTGACAGATATTCTGGGAAAAGTCCTCATCTGCAGGACAAGCTCTGTAAGTTATATCACACCAGAATTCTTTGATATGATGACTGCAGTTATTTGTAGAAAGAAATATCAGTGGGGTATGATGCTCTTTGACAAAATTAAGGCATATATTAAGAGCCCTAATTATGGCAGGATCATTTCTCTGTATCTGAACCAGAGAGACCCTGAGTTTTCTCCATGAAAAAGGGCATGACCCTCCACCATATGAAGAAAGTTTCCATCACTTCCATCCAGAGATGGGAAGGTAAACTTCAGAAGTCGACAAAGCTACAAAGGAAATTGAGGATGTGGACAGGACTCCATCTCCCTCTTCTCATCAGATAACTGATCCACTTATTGAGGGGGAGCCTGCCCTTCTGATCAAGCTCAGCTCTCTCCAACTCCAGCTCCTGCTCCAGCTGTTATAGCAACACCAGCCCCAGCTTCTTATCCTGTTGCTGCCTCTTCCACCTTGCTACATACAGACTATACAGATTTTATTGCTGCAGGTATACGAGATACAGAAAACCTGACTGATGCCCAGGTTCAAGACCAGAATTTGTCTACTGATGAAGATATCAACCAGATGATAGAGGAACTCTCTTCTAAAGAGCATCTTTTCACTGATCCTGAAGAACATCCCTCTCCTCCAACAAAGTCTCCAGAACATCCAGACCATCACTATTCTCCAGTATAGTCTCCTTATGAAAAATATCCTGTACTAGAACCAGCACAGTCTCCATTTGAAGATATACATGATGTAGAAGTTGTTTCTATTCATGATTCTGAAGATAAAACTTCTGTTGAAGCTGCTGAACCACCACTTCCCATTCTTCACTTTAAGATTCCCTCCATACTACCTATAGATGCGGAAGATGAACAAAGCACAATCATCAGAAAGCAAACCTCTACCTCCACTATCATCATTGAAGAAATAGCTCCATGGACAGTCTCAGTTCTACCTCCACCATCTACTCAAGCTGAAATATTTTCTGAAGGTGCTATCTTAAGCAAGATTGAAGCTATGCTAGCTTCTTAGAGAAATTACTTTGATTCTTCCCTTAAAATTGTAACTGACAAAGTAACTGCATTGCAAAAAGAAATGAGCAGTGGATTTGCTGAAATCCAAAATAATACTGATGAATTTAAAAAGCTGTCACAAATTGGAGAAAAGGCAATAGATCATACCATTACCGGCATTGGTGAAGTAATGGAACAATCAGTTACCCTTGCAAATAATCAGATTCAGCTTGAAAATAAAGCCCAAGAACGCAACTTCAAAACTTGTGAAGTAGTTGGGCAGTTCAAAGAAGATATAATTAGCACACTATCCCTAGAAGTCAGAAAGGGGGAGGATAATGTTAAAGAACAGCTTGAGAAACAAGTACAAACAATGAAAAATCAGTGGGATGATAAATTGAAAGAGATCCAGACTTAAGTGCTCAAAGAAGTTAAAAGCACAAAGCTATACACTTATGAAACTACCATTTGGTTGCACAATCAACTTTTCCCTGATCTGGCAGTGGATCCTTCTGCACCCCCTCCTACACACTTGGATGTGAATAGGCCAACATTCTCTGCACCTCCTGAATACTTTGAAGGACCACCTCCTGAATATTTTGAAGGACCTCCTCCTGAAAACTATGAGGAAGTTTGGGAATCAGAACAAATAAATATGCCTCCTCAAGCACCTCCAGAGATTCAGAAATCCAAAAGAAGAAAATATGATGATGGTGCCTCAGCCAGTAGATCAACTCCTCATCCTAAAGCAGAAATGAGAAGACCTCAAGAATTCTCTGAAGTTTGGAGTCCAACCTCCAAAGCTCTGATTCTTGATACTCTGAAACTTGTAGTTGACTTTAATGAAGACAGGAACATGCATCACAGCTCCTATGAATGGGATCTGTATGAAAAATCTCTTACCAAGAGAATATTGTATGACAGAGAATATGGAAGGAACAATCCGAAAGCTCCACCCAGACCTCCAAAATATTTTTCAAAACCTTACAACTACTAGAAGAGACAACAAGAAAAGCAAGAAAGATAACAACAACAATAGAACCAGTAGATATTGTTGATGATCAGAAAATTCAATTTTTTGAAATCTTGTGGAATTGAATTCTCTTGGATAATTTCTATAAATATAAACATTTAGTTTTGCTGATCTGATCTTTCTACATAACAGCTTTTCTTCTATTGATTATGGTTATTAGTTTCTTTGCTTATTTATCTTTATATAATTCACCTTAGTGTAGAGGGTTCTGACTTCTACAAATAAAGGGAGATTGTTGTGTATTGCATTCACAATAACCCAAATTTGTATGAAGTCACCCTTGAACTAAGATGAATTAAGTTTATATTTGATGTTATTTTTATTTGAGTGTTTGAAGGATATATTTGCCAAGTGTAGACCAATGTTAGTCTACAATGAGTCACCAAACACAGGACCACACAATGTAATCCCTCATTGTGTGATCCATGGTGTTGACTCACGTGTAGCCTCTCTATTAGAACACACTTCTTTTTCAAGCATTGATGGCATAGGAGAAAAGTTAGCAGCTGTATATCTTGAAGAAATTAAGTTTACAGATTCTCAAAAAAACTCTAAGTATTTTTCTCGAGTAGGAAACTTTATACTCGAGTAGAACTTAAGCTTTTTCTCGAGTGAGACGTGTCTTGAACTCGAGTTGCAGAAGCAGTTCTCGGGAAATCTTAGTGATGTTCTCGAGAAAGCCATATGTTCTCGAGTACTCCATGATTTTTCTCGAGTTATCTCATTTCCAGTCCAAAATATTTTCTAAGTCTTTTTCTCGAGAAGCCACATGTCTTTTCTCGAGAAGCTCAATATTACTTCTTGAGAACCAGAAGTCATTTCTCGAGTAACAGATTCTTTTCTCGAGTAACAGAATATTTTCTTGAGAACAAAAGTTCTTTTTTCTCGAGTTACTTCTTTTCCAGAAAGAATATGTTATAAGTCATTTTCTCGAGATGCCAAGGATTTTTTCTCGAGAAGACATTGTTTAGTTCTCGAGAAGCAGGAAATATTTCTCGAGACCTAGAATGTCTTCTGGAGAGCCAGACATCTGTTCCCGAGATACCACTTTGTTCTCGAGTACCAGAATGATTTTTCTCGAGAACAAAACTTTATTCTTCTCGAGTACTTTCCTTCATTCTCGAAATTACTGATTTCCACCTCCACATTTTTACTAAGTGTTTTTCTCGAGATTCTCTTCTTTCTTTTCGAGAATCAGAAAACCTTTTCTCGTGTACTATTATTCTTCTCGAGAAATGTTGTACTGTTTTCTGAATTCTTCTAAGTTTCGACAGACGTGATTTCAAATGTGATTAGCGCATGATTGGTCCACGTGTCATGCATTTAATATGATTATGATCGTTAGGTAAGTCCTATAAAAAGTCTTATCATAATCGACCAACCCTAAGAGAATCCCTAAGTATTCTGAATTGTGTTTTCTCTTTCCAAAATTGGAAGCTGACGCTATTCATCGTCTTCAATGCCGATCTGCTTTCGATCCAGAGATTCAGAGAAAGTGATTCAAAAGATCAAGATCTTCTACATCGACAGATTCTTTTCTTGATTGTGTTGAGTCTAGAATTTTTAGATCTTGAGATTTGGCCGTGTCTTCTTCAATCTATTTCTGACAGTGCTTCAAAGTTCAATGAAGAAGAAGGGCTGCAGTTTTCAGATCTGAGATTAATACTGTTTGTATTTCTTTGTATTTCATTTTACTCTTATAGGAGATTATTCTCCGACTGTAGGAGCTTTGTTCTCCGAGTTATTTGTAGGAAGTTTCTCTTCCGAGTATAGATCCTTTTTTGAGGGATCGAGTTGTTGGAACTTTGTTCCATGTGGTAGGATTGTTTTCAATCCGAGAATAGTGGAGTAGCCAAGTCTAGTGCGTTGCTAGATCAGTGAGGTGGAAAGTGGATGTACGCAAGGTTGGGGAACCACTATAATTCTTGGTGTCATCTGTGTATGCTTGCTTATTTTTTGATGCATCGCTCGTTCAATTTTTATTTCGTAAAAAGACGTAGATCTCACCTATTCACCCCCCTCTAGTTGATTTAGGTAGACAACTTAAATATTTTTCATTTAGTTTTCTTCCCTTCAATATCTCGTAAGGACTCTTTTATGACTCATGGTGATAGAAGCCCTATTAAGAACATGACAAATAGTGTTTACTTCCTCGGTCCAGAAATATTCTGGTAGAGATGTGTCATTTAGTAATGTCCTTGCAGCTTCTATAAGAGTCCTATTCTTCATCTAAGCAATCCCATTTTGTTGGGGTGTTCTTGGAGAAGAAAACTCTTGATGAATCCCAAGTTCTTCACAAAATTTTGTCATACATTTAGATTAAAACTCAGTTTTATGATCACTTCTGATTCTGACCACAGAACTGTACAATTCATTATGTATTTGTTTGATAAATGTCTTGAAGACATCAGGAGTTTCAGTCTTTTTTCTTAAAAAGAAAACCCAAGTATATCTGGAAATGTCATCAACAACTATAAATGTGTAGACTTTCTACCAAGACTATGAACTGACATAGGACCAAATAAGTCCATATGCAGGTGGTATAAACACCTCATAGAGTATTTAGTCTCAATGCTTTTATAAGAAGCTTTGGTCTCTTGCTTTTTTGGCGTACATAGCAAATGCCTTCCTTAGAGCACATTATTTTAGGACCATTTTTAATTAGCTCTTTGCTGAATAGCTTGCCTATGGTCTTATAGTTCAAATGAACTAGGCTCTTGTATCATTTGACACAGTATGAGGCTTTCAAATTTTCAACTAGGCATTTGGGAGAGTCTGAATTTACAAAAAATTTAAACAGTACACATTCCAACTCCTAGTGTCTGTCAAGATGACCTCTTGGTCTCTTGACTTCTTTATGTAACACTCATCCTTGTTGACTTATGCTTATAAGGTTGTGTTGCAACCCTTCCACATAAGCTACTTTTGTGAAAGTGACTAAGCCATTTGAGATCTTACCATAACCTCTGGTAATCCCTTTGTCTGATCCACCAAAGATCACCTTTGGTCCATCCTTCACTAGAATGAACTCCCTCAAATTGCTCTTTGTTCCAGTCATGTGCGTTGAACAACCACTGTCCAAGTACCATATAGAAGTATGGAAACATGGACTAACCTGCAAAACATATTTTTTTTACATTAGGACCACAATATTTATTGGGTCCTAGGTACATGTTAGTCTCAAAATGAACATGTCTACCAGCAGTTTTTCTGACTGGTAGAATTACTTTAGCTCTGAGTACACGAGAATTGTACCAACAATCAATGGTAAAATGACCTATCTTGCAATAGCATCAGCACTCATGAATGTTATACCTTCTTTTCTGAGCTGGTCTAATGACTGTGTTAACTGCAACAACCTTTATAAAAGGAACAATAGTAGTCTACTTCAGATTTCTTTTAGTAATTATCTGACTGAAGGAGAGTCTTTCAACAGCTTTAATTGGCTTTTTCTAAGTGCCATTAACATTTGTTTTCTTTTCAAAAATCATGCTCCTGATAGCATCAGAAACACCCCAATCAGGCATGTTATAAGAATGACCTTTAGTCTGAGTCTTTGCTGATTGAGTCTGATGTTTGGCCACTGCGCCATTCTTAAGAGTTGGAGCTGGAACACCAAAGATAAATGGTCCAGGATGGGCCATTTGTATTTCTTCATGAGCTGCCTTGAAGGCACTCATTCTCATTCCTATTCTCCTTACATTGGAAGAAACATTTGTATTCTTTTAGGAAGAATTCTCATTCTTCTAGTGACCTTACATGGAGTCCTGGTCATATCTGTTAGTAGGGAGTATTACCCTTTTAAAGGCAATGAATGACTTTGCTGGATCTTTTCCCTTTCCTTTGAATGGGGCAGCACTGGTGTTTCCCTTTAATCCAATTCCTCTCTTATTTCTCTGAGAGGTGAAGGAGTTAATTATGGGAAACACTGAATTGGCCTTAGAAAAACTTGCCACAATTCTCTTCTCCCTTTGGAGCTTTTTATCTAGATCTATAATAAGGTCATTCTTATACTTTCTGGTACCTATCTATATAATAGTAGTAGTCTTCAACTGACTGACTTCCCAATTTTTCTATTCTAGCATGATTGTTGTCTCAGAGTATTGGGAAGCAGCAAGCTGTAGAGATGCAATCTCTTGATACTGTATTTTTAACAGTTGTATTCAGAAGTTCACAATATTTATCTATCACTTTATAAATGTCATCCTCAAATTCAGAATCACCTTCATCCCTAGATAAAACTGCTTTTGAACCTGGACCAGTCTTATAACTTGACTTAGATGAAGAGTTGAATGATGAGTGTACCTTAGATGGACCATACTGATGCTGGCATGATTCCTCATCTAATCTTGCCATTAGCCCAATGTAGGCTTCATCTTCATCATCTGACTCTGAGGAGTATGAGTCAGTACAACTTTTCTCCTTCTTAGCAATGAAGGTTTTCTCCTTATTACCCTCCTTATGGTGATGATTTTTCTCATCATTCTCCTTCTTCTTCACTTGACATTCAACCACAACATGCCCTAGTTTGCTGTAGCAAAAACAAATAATCTTATTAGTAATATGTTTACTAGGTTTTGAGTCATACCTGCCTTCCTTAGAAGGTTTCCTCACGGTTCTGTAGTAGTCCTCCTTATTTTGTAAGGAAGAAGAAGGTCTGCTCCACCACCCCTTCTTCTTCAACAACTTCATGAACTATCTTGAGAGAGCAACAAATTCCTCATTAGACATATTGCATTCTAATGTATTTTAATCCGAATCTTTAGACTCAGCTGGCCTTCTTGGGAGAGAAGGAATCTTCACTTTGCTCCTCTTGGAACTATCTGCCTTGAAGGCCACAATTGATTCTTTGGCCTGAGCTTTGTTAGTCTTCTCTTCCTCCTTCCTTGCAGTCAGTTGTATTTCATATGACAACATGTTCCCAAATAAAGTGAATGGTGGAGTGTTTGCCAGCTTTGTCACTTCTCTAATGACACATATCTTAGTGTCTCAGTCTCTAATAAGAGACCTAAGAAACTTATCATTTTTCTCATAGTTACTAAAGACCCGGCTATAGGTCCTTAACTCATTTATAGTTCTGAAAAACCTTTCATAGCATCTAGCTATTATCTCCTCCTTGATCTGCCTGAAAGCCTCATACTCTTGATTGAGCATAGACTTCCTATCATCTCTAACTTCCTCAGTACCCTCCATATATCTCACCAGAGTGTCCCACATTTCCTTTGAGGTTTTGCAGTGCACTAGGTTTTGAAAAGTAGAGTCATCTATGACACTAACTATAATATTCTGTGCTCTCTAATACATTGCTGCCAAGATGATTTCATCTTCAGTCATTTCTACATAACTCTTAGGAGTCTTGACATTTGCATTAAGAACAGACACCTTCAATGAGATGAATTGTCCTTCTAGTACTGTAACATATATCCTAGGGTCGGATGCTTCCATAAATAATCTGACCCTTTCTTTCCAGATTCTAAAGTTTTCTTTCTTGCATAGAGGATGCTTCATAGAACCTAGTTCCTTATGGTTCTCTCCTGAACCCAAACATATCTTTTCTCAGCTACCCTTTGAGATCTACTCAGACTATTAAGCCTTTCTTGAGCAACCTCCCTCTGATGCCACTTGAAAGTATTTGAAATCAAAGGTAGCTAATCACCTAGAGGGGGGGGGGGGGTGAATAGTTTATTAAGGTCTTTTTGATTCTCTTTAAGTTCTTTAAGCCGTTAACTGAGTTAGGCCATGTTGTGAGTGATTTGTTTAGCTTTCAAGAAATTCACACATAGCACACCAGATTTTTATAGTGGTTTCCCAGTATATGGGTACATCCACTATCCCTCCCGCCTTTCTAATAGAATGTTAGACAAGGCACTTCTTCAATAACTTGGCTCCTTAGAGATTACAACACGATCTCACAGGATCACTCAGTCTCCACTAAGACTTATTACACAGGCACACAGCCCAACCACTCAGTAATCACCTGATCACCTACCACAGACACAAATTCCCAACAACATAGGCTAAGAAAATAACCCTATCACATAGATCCAAGGCTGGATCCTACCTCTCAGCCTTTATAATTTAGTCTTACAACACAAATCTTAAAAAAGGTCCTACAGAAATGGATTTGATATTGATATAGATTAGACTCCAGAGATTGATTCTTTTAGTCTACAGCTTCTTGAACTGAGAATCTCTGCCCAATTTTCTTCTCAGCAACAAGGATGAAGATCTTCTAGAATCTGATGCTTGTGCTTGAATCGACTCATAAATGAATTCTGATCGTGATGATGAAGAGGGAAGATCAAGAAAGATGGTCTTCAATCAGCTGACCTATTTTGGCAGAAGTTGAATTGCTCAGCCTCGCCTTCTATCCTAAGAAAACCCTAAACAGATTTCTTCTTCACCAATCCTGAAATTGATCTTCAGATTAGGCTCTGCTTAGATCGAGAAGTCACTATAGCTAGTGCTGGCCTTGACTGTTTCTTCTTCCTCAGAGAATGTCATTGATCTTGTCGCAACAGATGTTCATAGCCACAGCTAACTCAGAAAACCTTCAGAATCATCAAAACGATCTTCATGCCTCTGCAATAATGGAGGGAGAAGAAGATGAAGTCCTACTCCTCATTTTCATAATGAATTGATCCCCCTGAAACTTGATTCGATCCAGATTTCTTCTACTATTTATAATCCCATCATCAAGTGAGATAAATTGCAAGTGTCATTGCATTAATGACTGATTATATCCTTAGTTTTACAGAATGAGACTAATGACAATGTTAGTGATGAGTTTTAGCACATCCATGATCATTTTATAATTTTGTTGACTTTTTTTTACATTGCTGACGTCATCAGTTATGGACTTAGAAAATTTCAGACAACTACCCAGGCGTTGATTGCGTTCAGTGAACAAGTTTTACTCAATGAATCTGGACTTAGAAAATTTCCCACTCTGCTAAGAGTTGAGTGAGTAAGCTCCACTCAACACTTTTTAACTTTGTCAACATTATGCATTCTTCTGCAACTCTAGACGTTGAGAGCATTGAGTGTATAAGCTTCACTCAACGTTTTTTTGACTTAGCTTGATCTTCAGCCCTTTCTGTAATTATAGCGTTGAGAGTGTTGAGTGAACTGGCTTCACTCAATGCTTTTATACTTAGCCAAATCTTCTTCTGTCTGAAGGCGTTGCGTGAGCTGGTCTCACTCAATGCTTTCTGCCTTTGACTCTGAAATCTAGCGTTGAGTGTGTTGAGTGCATTCAGGGAACTGGCTTCACTCAACGCTTCTAGAATTAGCCGATTTCTCTATTTCCTCTGAGGCTGACTGCATTAGCTTGACTCAAAGCTTTTTTGATCTTAGCGTTGAGTGAACTAGCTTCACTCAAAGCTTCTGAACTTAGCTGATTTCTCTGTTTCCTTTTCCTTTGTCTTTGATAGAAACAGAATGGCATTGGGAGATCAAGATTAACTTAATGCTTCTACTATATGACGTTGAGTGGGTTGACTTCACTCAAATAATGCCTGCAGACTTAGCCACTTCTCTGCCTTGCTAACACTTAAAGATTTGACTGCCTGCGCTTTCTCAGCGCTATTAGCTGTATGAAGTAGAGTGAACTTGCTTCACTCAACGTCTATGAACTTAACTACTTTTATGTCTTTATTATCATATGTCCTTGACTTATGGCGTTGAGTGAGCTTGCTTCACTCAACGCCTGTGGAGTTAGTGGAATTTCTCAGTCCAGCTTCGATTCTTAAGGCATCCGACGTTAAGTGAGCTTGCTTCACTCAACACCTGTGGACTTAGACAGAATTTCTGTCTCCACATGCCTATCTTGTGACCACTTGTCCAATCAGTGTAATAAGGAGTAACCTGCATGTATGAACTTAAACACACATCAAATACAACTATATGTATTCCATTGACTTGCCTGACCTCTTACAAATCTGGTACATTGGGATCAATGGACCCCACAAAGAGTTTATTACAAAAAATTGATCTATATAAAGCTGAAAATCAAGAGCTAAATGAAAAACTTTTTCGTTTTCTATACTATGTAAGACCCTTTTTTCTTTTAACCAACCGGGCCTTATGCCCAGAATCGCCGCTTTGCGGTGACACCAACACACCCGGGAAGGTCATCACTACAAAACGCCGATCCTGCTGACCATACCGATAGCAGAAGAGTAGAATAAGTACAAGAGTAAAAGAAACTCAAATGCGGGTCCACAAAATCACATGCATATAATATAAATCTCCACGAAGGGAGAGTCCACAGTAATGAAAAAACCAGAGTACTAATAAAAAGGGGCTCCTGCCCGATACATCATAATCCTTACTACAAGTCACTCAACGCGGAAGCAAATCTATAATATCTATTAATGATCGCGACTCACTGTCCCTGCTGCCTGAACTCCAGTGCTAGACCGTCCCATCTCCAAGCGCACCGACCTCTGGGACTACATCTCCTAGTCCGGCTCCATGATCTCCTAAAATGATTTGGTCAATGACCGTTAGTCTAAAATACTAAGTCCTATCATCTGCCACCCCTCCCCCATGTCTCCTAAGCACCAAGCGTGGAGGAGGAAAAGAAAGGTAATGAAGGTGGAGTGTAACAAAAGTAAGCAGGTTGTGACGGAACTAGTCTAACATGAGCATATAACCATAACAAGTATAAGTAAGCAAATAGTAGGTAAGTAGTAAGAGTATACACATGAACATAGTAAGCAAGTAAAAGTACATGAAGGTAAACTAAGTAAGTAACCATGACCTATAAGAAAACCCATAAAAACCTATAGACTAAGGGGTCGTTATGCAAGGCCTATTATATAAAGAGTCTCATACCAATTTATACAATAGGTGTCAAGGGTTATATGCAATGATGATGCTATGTCATGAAAGTATGCTATGGTATGAACATGCAAGTGCAACTCACACACACTACTCTGTGCACACAGACCTTTAGTTCCCCCTTTCTCGAGCCTGACCTCCCAGGATACCTCCGTAGTAGCAAACAGAAGCGGTGGGTTGGGCCTCGCCCACCTCTAAACCGGTATCAACACTACCAGTCAGAACTATCGTACGCCTCAATGTTGGTGCACTAAGCAGAGCTCACGCGTACTCTTGCTGGCCGGCGCACCAGACTTTATTTTGATAAGTGCTAAACTGCACTTGTCGAGTCAACGTATTGGTGTCGGTGCGACGACCCTCCAATACCGAAGACTCACCACCCTATACTTATGCACATGCAACATTAATGTATTTCCCACCTGAAAGAGATAGATCTTAACTAAACTAATTAGAGTAAAATCACAGCACAGAATAAAGTAAGAAGATCAAGCAACCAGAAGAGACACAAGGATTTTATAGTGGTTCCCCAACCTGGGTACATCCACTCTTCTACCACCATAGTAGGAATGCACTCAGGTTTTTGATCATGTGCCTAACACCAATGGGTTTTGTTCAGGTCCCCAAAAACCAAACCTCAAGTCTTTTGGTAGGAGACTTGCAACCAGGAATCACTTTTGAAGGGAGATGACAACCTTTATACAGGAGGGGAAAAGAATGATGGAAATCTTCTCTTTCACAATAACAGCTGAGAAGACTATGCGGATATTGATGTTAGCAGATGCTCCGCCTGAGATATTGATTGGTGCAGGGAAATCTGGAGCACTGATTCAGGGTGATAGGCCTTCAATATTCAGGCCTGGACCAGAGTATCTTTCAGGAAGTTCTGACAGATAGAGATTTGTTGTCCTTGAAGTTGTCCTGCAGTGATAGGGAAGAAGACTCTTGATAGTGATTAGATGTTCTTCTTCTACTTGATGAAGTTATTCTCTGGCCTGGGCTTCTAGTTACTGTATTGATATTGCCCTTTCTATGTCTTTCTTTCTCTGTTAGTATGTTTTTCTCTACAGTGATTTTTCTTCTTTTTCTGTCTGGTGTTTGTTCTCTATCTTCTCTCCTGTATTTGAATTCCGTAGACTTGATGGTGGAAGAAAACATTCCCGAGAGTGAAGATGCTTTGGAAATTGATCCTCACTTAATTCTTCTGTAACTGTCCGTTTGAATGGCTATTTTCAGTGGGAATGTTGACTGTAATTAATCCTCAATTAATTCTGCCAACTGTTACTGATTGCTCAGAAATCGTCGACCTGAACTTTCGTCGAGTTCATCAATCGTCGACCTGAGTTCGACATTCATCGAACTCAGCTATATTCGTCGAGCTGAATATCTTGCCTGCGTTCGTCGACCGGAGCTTGCAGTTCGTCGAGCTTAGTTTCTGTGTTCGTCGAGCTGAGAGAACTGTTGAGTGTCGACACAGTTGTTGTGATGGTGTCGACACAGCCTTGCTTGAGTCTTGAGATCATCGACCTGAGTTCAGAGAAGCGACTCAGAATTCGTTGACCGGACATCGCCGTTCGTCGAACTGCGTTCGACGATCGTCGATCTGATTTTCTGCCTTTGTCTTAACTGCATTTTTTGGACTTCTTTTCTGCAATTCTGGAGAAACCTTCTGAATGACCAAGCCTAGAAATAATCCTATGACCCATGACTATACATGTTAGGTCAATCTCATATTCCTAATAGTGTTCTTTACCCAAATCGGAGCTAGGGTTCCAACACCACTGAGCCAAAGCTCCCCGGACCATCCTGTCTGTTACAAATATCTACCGAGCCATCGACTCGCCGGGCTAACCTGCCCATCACCAAACCACCGAGCCTACTGCTCGTGAATCCCAACCTAACTCCCACAACACCAGGGAGTGTGAGTGTAAGTGTAATCCTAGAGTATTTCTAATTATTCTTGTATTCCATTTAGTCTTACGGCTTACGTTAACCTTGGACTGCCCAAGGCATTCCCTATGAAGGGCTCTCGAGGTCACTAGGAACTACGATGGGCTGAAGCCCAAGGATCTCTTTCGCAAGATACTTATTATTATTGGTTATTATCCAATTCCCGATCCCTTTTAACATTATTATATATCTAACCCTAGTGTATTTTGACTCTCTCTCTCTCCACAGGAAAGACGATCTTTCGTCGATCTCGAGCACCTCTTAACACTAGTCAACCCATTACTATCTTCATCATGACTTCTAATGAAGCTCTCTTTTTCCTTTTCACTTTACCAAGATCGATAAACTACTAATCCCATCTCCCTATGTCCATTCCTCATGTTATCACATTTTCGCAGTTTTACTATATGCAGCCCAAACTAAGCTATATGATGTATATGACAGGAGGTACTCCAAATTTTCATCCAAAGGCCCTGGGATAATATTTGTGGGTCTATCATGACACATTTAGCCTAAATCCAGAAAATTATAATTTTCCTAATTAATTTGGCATTTATTAAATTTTCCCAAATGTTAGGTCATGGGTGATTTTGAACATGAAGTACTAAATTTTCTTAAGTTATGGACACCAAAAATTTATGAACACTATATGATAGCAATATATCAGTGTACAACATATTTCACACATTTTGATTAGTGTAATAACCTCTAAATAATTAATTCAATGTAAATTAAATAATTAGAGTTAATGAAGAGAGTACCATAAATCATAGTCCAAAAATTACATAAAATTACCAGAGCCTTATAATGATCATAAAACACTACTGACTAATTTTCATGCAATTCCAAGGTTAGTGAGCGATGTATAAAAATACTCCAAACAATTCCATTAAAGTGCACCTTTTGAAGAAATATTCTTAAAACTCATCCAAATGACATGTGATAATTTTCCAAACTTTATTATACCCTAAAAGTTTCTTTGGCCAAGTAACACAATTTTCCAGCAAGATATAATATTTATTATATATTTAGCAAAATATGGTGCACTCGTTCACTTAACACATGAAGTACTAAGAGGAAATGCCCAAATGATCCAAATAATTTACTAGTGCCTCCAAATGATATTTAATTAACCTTACTAGATTTTCATATCATTCTAAGTTAATATAACCATGGTTACTTCAAAATCACCAAAAAGTGCAAGGTGGAGATTATACCTACAAATATGTGCTACTCTTTTCTAAACATCATATAATAATTTTCAGAGATCAATATCAATATAAAATTACTCATATCAAAATCTCATGAAAATCCAAGAACATAGGACCAATTATTTATTCCATAAGGTGTATAGACCTAATTAATTTCCTAGTGATTAAAGTGGTGTGCATGTGTCCAAATACTACCAAACCCCTTCCTAGGGCATTTCACAACCATAAGATCACATGGACAAAACACTGAGTCCATACAAGGACATATCACCCCATGTTCTTCACAAATTCCCAAAGTTATCCTTAGGGTTTAAAGTAGGGTTCTAGGGCAAATCTACCCTAATCTACTCCAAACTCCATGTTAGGGTATTTAAAGTCATAATAATTCAGTGGCCCAAGTTTCAACCTCTGTTGAGGTGATTTGGTCACTCAAAACCATAAGGAACATCTTAACCTAATTAACCCTTTTTGGCCTAAGATAGGGTTTACAAAATTCCGAACCAAATCATATCCAAATGGGATGAAATTTTATACGGAGTCCTATATTGACCCAAAAGACCACTCACCAAAATTTGGGAGGGTTTCGAGGTTATTAGACCCTTTAAATAATTCATACATAGATTATTAAATTCCTACAAAAATTTTTGGAACTTTTTTTCAAAAATTCCCATTTTTGGATATATTTTTGGTTTAGGCATGAATGACCCCCATACAAAATTTCAGGTCATTTGGATTGCTAGATTGATGGGGGCACTCGAAATAATCTGAGATCTAGCCTAGGTATAGACCTCACCAAAATGTATGCTATGGTCTGTCCTGAACTCCAAAATGGGTCAAATTAATTTTAGAATAAACTAGACTCATAGATCTACGAGATTCATGTTCACAACTTTTTCATAAAAGGCCTCTAAGTATTTGTAATTTAATTCATAAGGTAACTGATATTAAGTGATAGAAATATACATATCAGACATTTTATATAAATAGATCTGTACAGATCTTGAAGCAAATCCGACGGCTGTTGGATTTCTTCTTCCTCCAGCCAAGGGCCCCGATCAGACCGACCTGGAGCAAGTTCCAGCCCTATTTCCCGGCCACCTCCCTGGCCGGCCACCACCACCACCACCTCCGTTGAGGTGGTGGCTATCGCTGGGCGGCGGCAAGGCCGCCAGAGGGGCTGTTTCCGGCAAACTCGCAAGCTCACTTTTCATGGAAAAATCGGTGGAAAGCTCCACCCGATCGGGCTTAATTGAGCCAGATTCTTATCCCTAAAGATTCCTAAGATCTATCCATAGAAGGAGTAGAGGAGGACCTGTTGGGAGAGCTGGAGGTGGGCCGATCACCGGATTGCCATGGATGGTGGTAGCGCCGATCAGTGTTCTGCAACTGCACTACCAACTCACTCGGCTCCTTCAGGTAAAGAGTGGAAACGTCTCCTCTGTGTCCAGGGATGCTTTTAATTTGATCATATGGGGAAGGGGAAGGGCCTAGTACTGTTGGCAATCAATGTCCATTAAAGGCTTTTTTCGGCCATGGATTGGGTGGGGGGGGGGGGGTGAACCTGGCTCAACCATACCGGGAAATAGCTGGAAACTCCTCCTCTTCACTAGGAGAGTTGAATCCAACAGTAAAGGGTGTCCCTTGGCTTCCCTATGCCATGGAAATAACTTGAAAGATTTACTCGGGAGGAGATTCGAGAGGTCATCGTTGAAGTGTATCGCCAGGCAGGGAGAAGAGATGTTCACGACCTTTGACCGCTCTGCCAAAGCTCCCCTTTTGCACCACCAATTATCGACCATCCAATCCCATATAGATTCAAGCTCCTGAACATTGAGACGTTCGACGGGACGGACAATCCGCTAGAACATGTTAACCACTTCACCACCATTATGAGAATCTATAATGCACTAGATCAGTTGCTCCCTCATTCTCTCTCTTCTCCATTAAAGAGAAATGAATCTTTTCTCTCTCCTAATCACCAAGGACGAACTTGATGATTAATTCAGTCTAATGGCACCCACTAACTCATATTATTAATTAACATGAGGTTAGCCTAAGAGGGGGGAATTGGGCTTGAAGTTTGGTTAGCCCATTTGAGCTAGTTTGACCTAGTATTAGGGTAGAGATGACCTTGGTCAACATGAGCATTTGGGTTGACCCCAATGGGTACTTGGTGACCCATTAGCCACCCCTAAGGTTTGGGAAGCCTTAGGTAGGGTTGGTTGGTCATCTTGGAGGTCACTTGACCCTTAGTTAGGGCACTTTGACCTTTTTAGGACTAAGTTTGACATGGGTCAAGTTAGTCTCTTTGGTTGATCCCAATGGGTCCTTGGTGACCCATTAGCCTCCCTTAGGGCTTGGGAAGATCTAGGTGTGTCCCTTTGGCTAAGTGGAGGTCAATAGGCCATATGTGAGCTTAGGTTGACCTAATTAGGGCTTGGGTTGACTTTGGTCAACTTGACCTTTTTAATTGACCCTTATGGGTCCCTATGGCTCTAATGGACCCTCAACAAGTTAGTGATGTTGTGGTGGGGTCATTGAGTCATGGTGAAGCTCTATGATCATTCCTAAGCTAGTAATTGAACTTCTACTATTTGCATACCAAGGTGGTTCACACACTAATTCCCAAGTTCACCCCACCTTTTGGTACTTCCCAGGGTTCTGCCATGACCCAGTCATGACAAAACCATCCTAGGCGTATAGAAGTCTGAGGGATGTTACATACTGACCCTTCTCCCAAAGATTGGTTGGCACTGACATATCTCTCCCCACATAAGGCCTCGAGCTGTCCCCTAGATCTAAACCTAGACCTAGTCACCAATACCCACAACAAATTTCTGCCTAAGCCTCACAAGACCTAGTCTCTATCAACCGCGGTGAATTCTCCCTAAGCCACACACATACCTAGTCGCCAACATGGGCATATTTCCCTACAAATAAACATGGGTAAAAAAAGAAAAGAGATTACATGATAGAACTAAGAAATTTAAGAGAAACTCCCAAAGAAGAAGTTTTGATGGTAAATACGAAGGCGTTGTTGAAACTGACATTCATGATGCATTCTTCTTTCTATCCTCGTATTCACCAAAGAGAGTCCACTCGATGTCTGGAGACGAGCCTCTCACAAAAGGTTTGTAGGTGTAGCTTTTGTTTGATGAGAGTTTGAGCAATAAAAGGAAAAGATCTGACCGTTATATAGAGTCCGAGAGATACCATCACCATTAGGTAATCGACGCGCGATATCGATTATGGAAACATATAGGCATACAGATCGCGAAAGAAATGATAAGTGAATCCATTCATTTTAGGCATTCAAACTTACCACGCTACATTAAGTACGAGCACACTATGTTAGTTTTATATGCACTGCTCCATGTATTTTCATCTCCATTTGGCACCTCATTTTGGGTGCTAATTGATGGTCATTCCATAAGTTGTTGAGTGTTAGTGTTAACGTGATGCGGTACAAACTTGTTATAGATGGAATTTTTCCCGCCAATCCTTGAGTTCAAATGATTCCGACCAGCCGCCCTTCAGTATCCAAAACCTACCACAAGGGATAGATGCTACCGCCCCACGATAGCACACAATTTAGAGCATCGTTTTCCATCTTTTATCCTTGTTCAATGCATGCATGTACCTGTATGACCTATATACTATAAACACACAAAAAGAGTAGAACAAATACATACCAGTAATTGTTATTCTCAAACTAAGAGATGTCGAGAGTATGTTACAACAAATAATCCTTTTGATAATAACAAATACATGTATGAGAAATTAGTTACTTTAAGATTATAATTGTGTTTATAGATAAGTGCTTCAAAAATATGCATGAATAACAAGTATGTAGAGTGATAGATTGGTCTGTAATAATGCACACTCTTCCTATAAATGTGCTTGTTGGGTCCATTATTCCCAATGTCCCTGATTTGTGAGAAGTCAAACAAGTCAATGTCACAAACATCAACTGTATTTGATGTGCATTTGAGTTCTTGAGTGCAGGTTACTCCATTTCATATTGATTGGACATGTGGACACAAGAAGTGGTTGCTGGACACAACACAAAAATTGACCAAGTCCCCAGACGTTGAGTGGAGCAAGCTCACTCAAAGGTAGAGGTATGGATTAAATAATGTTTAGTAGAAATTTGCATAAGTTCAAAAGCGTTGAGTGTTGTCTACTCACTCAACGCCATATAATATATAGCGTTGAGACTATCTCAGCCTAACTGAAAGTTAGCCAAAAAAGATGGCTAAGTACAAAAGCATTGAGTGTAGTCTACTCACTCAACGCCATACAACAAAAGGTTGTGAGTCAGGCTATGTCAGTCTAAGCCTAGAAAAATTGGCTAAAAATGTGGCCAAGTCCACAAGCGTTGAGTGCGGTCTACTCACTCAACGCCATACAAGTCAAAGCATTGAGTGTTGCTGTGGAAGTTTACTCCACAGAAATGTTGAGCAAAAATTTGACTAATTCCACAGGCGTTGAGTGTAGCTTAATCACTCAACGGTAGATAACATAAAAATTCTGTTAAGTAGTTTGGCGTTGAGTGGAGCTTACTCCCTCAATGCCAAGGCAAAAAGCGTTGAGTGTAGCTTACTCACTCAACGCCAGATAACAGAAAAAATCAGTTAAGTAGTTTGGCATTGAGTGGAGCTTTCTCTCTTAATGCCAAGACAAAAGGCGTTGAGTGTAGCTTACTCTCTCAACGCCAGATAATAGAAATTCTGTTAAGTAGTTTGGCGTTGAGTGAAGCTTGCTCTCTCAACGCCAAGGCACATTAACATTTGCTAAGGCCAAAAGCGTTGAGTGAGGCAAGCTCTCTCAACGCTCTTGACGCTATCAACGTCTTGAAGCAGAATTTTGGCTAAGTCCAAACGCCTGGTTAGCTTGGCTTTCGTCGAGCTCAACTTTGTCGACCTGAGCTCAATGTTCGTCGAACTGAGCCTGGTGTTCATCGAACTGAGTTTTACAAAATGTCGAGCTAAGTCTATAGTTCATCGAAGTGACTTTATGATTTGGTCGAGCTCAGATTCGTCGACTTGAGCTCATCATTCGTCAAGCTGAGCCCGCAGTTTGTCGAACTGATTTTATGCTTTCGTCGAACTGATTTTATGCTATCGTCGAACTGAGCTTGCCATTCGTCGAACGGAGCTCAACGTTCGTCGAGCTCAATACCTAGATAGACAGAATGTTGTCTAAGTGTTGTGGCATTGAGTGATACCTACTCACTCAACACCTTTGGTACTAATGATTGAATTTTGGCTAAGTCCACAGATGCTGAGTCATGCTGACATCAGCAAAGTCAAAAGTCAACCAAAATTCAAATGTTGCGGAAATGCTGGCAGAGATGTTGGCGGGCCAGCTATTGATATCAGGAATGAAAGGAAAGCGTGGGCTGATTGGCTAAATCTCGGCCATCAATTCTGGTGGTGGGACCCACTGCTCAATCGGCCAGAGATATAAAGAATCAGATCATCGAATCAAAAAAAATTGAATTCCTTGTCTAGGATTTCTGAAAACAAAAGTGCGGCTGAACGTCATCTTCTTCCTCGCCATTTTCGTCGAGCCTGAAGAAGTTGTTCTGCACAGAGAACCTTGCTGGGAAAGTGATAACTGAAGCAATCCCCATCTGCATTAGCAGGATAAGAAGCTGTTCTGAAGCTAGCAGATATACAAGTTCTGCGGGGAAAAAGGAAGCTGTTTGAAGAAAGATTCTACTGTCTACATATTGCCTTCAACAACAATATCTTGGATTTGATATCTGCTAAGTCCAAGAAGAAGGACACAGAGTTTGCTGTGTTGTCTAAACATCATATTCTTTATTTCTGTTTTCTGTAAAGATTCTTTGTGAATCTAGGGTTTGTAATCCTGTAGTATAAAGGCTTGGTCTTAGTGACCTGTATTTGGCTTTGTGTCGGGTGATAGGTCTTTGTGACCTGGGTTGGCTTAGTGCCTAAGTTTTTGGTGTGTGTAACCTATGTGTGGTCCTGCGGGATCGGTGTTGTAAGCTATTGAGAAGCTGAGTTCTGGAGGGAGAGACAAATCTAACACACTATTAGATAGACGCAGAGGGATAGTGGATGTACCCAAGATTAGGGAACCACTAAAAATTTACTGTGTCATCTATGCATGTTCTTGAAAGCTGATCTAATATAATCAACAGACAGAGTAACCTAATAAACATATCAGAAAAGTTCAATAGAGACAAAAACCTATTCACTCCCCCTCTAGGTGTAAAGCTAGCATTAAAACAAGACTTTCAAGTAGTATCAGAGGGAGGTTGCTCTTTAAAGACTTAACAGCCTGAGTAGATCTCCAAGGTTAGCAGAAGTCTGTCTCCATGGGTTCAGGAATGACCAACAGGGAGCTGAGTGCTGTGAGACTTCCAATCTAAAGGAAGGTAGATTTTGGCATGTGGAAAGCAAGGGTGAGACAGTTCATGGAAGCTACTAACCCTAGGATGTATATTACAGTTTAAGAAGGACCTTTCATCCCTATGACGGTCTCAGTACTGGATGCCAATGTCAAGACCCCCAAAACATATGATGAGATGACCAAGGATGAGTTGGCCATGACATCAATAGATAAGAGGGCAAAGAATATCATCATGAGTGTTGTGGATGATTATACACTCCAGAATCTGATCCCTTGCAAAATAATATAGGAAAAGTAGGAAACTCTTATAATCTACATGGAGGGGACAAATGAGGTCAGAGAAGAGATGAAGTCTATGCTCAACCAAGAGTATGAAGTTTTCAGGCAATCCAAGGGGGACAACATAACCATCTGTTATGAGAAGATCTTCAGGATTGTGATTGAGCTGAAGACTTATGGAAGAGGTTTCAATCACTATGAACTAAATGATAAGTTCCTTAGATCTCTCTCTAGAGACTGGGATACAAAAATCTGTGCCATAAGAGAAGTGGCAAAGCTGGGTGAAACAGCTCCTCACACCCTCTTTGGAAAGCTACTTTCATATGAGATGCAGCTGGCTGCCTGGAAAGATGAGGAGAACAACAACAAGCTTCAGGCAAGGGACAAGTCTGTGGCATTGAAAGCTGAAGTCTCCAGCAGAAATATAAGGAAGTCTCCCTCTCCACTAAGAAGAGATGCTGAATCTGAGTCTGGAAAATCAGAGGAAAGCACATCATACTGCCAATCGTCCGATGCCTTCACCAGGCAATTCCAGAAGTTCCTGAAGAAGAAGCACTAGAGAGGCAGGCCTTCCTCCTTCTCTAATCTGAAGGATGACTACTACAAGGGTAGGAGAAAATCCTCTAAGGAGGATAGGTATGTTTCCAAATCTGGTAAACATGTTTCCTCTAACATGACTTGCTATCATTGCAGAAAACCTAGACATGTAATAGCTGATTGCCCAGTCAAAAGAAAAGAATACGGTGAGAAAAAGGATCACCAACAAAAAGGCAAGAAGGAGAAATCCCTCATTGCCATAAAGCAAAAGAGCTGGACTGACACTTCCTCATCAGAGTTAGAAGAAGAAGAAGAAGCCAACATTAGGCTGTACTCTACTGAAGAAGGAGATGTTGAAGCATACTGCATCAAAAGGCTGGCTGCTTTAGAAGAAGAAGCTGAGGAGGTGCATCCTGCTGTCAGGATTGAAGACAGGGCCCCTCTATCATAATCAGATGGTGATTCGGAGGTGGATTTTGAAGATGATAGCTGTTGCCTTGGGCTTATGGCCAGGTCAGATGAAGAAATCAGCCAGGATCAGCCTTGTCCAAGCAAGGTAAATTTTTTCACTAGCTCTGCATGTTCAAATTATGAATCTATTCCAGATTCCCGTGCCTTTGTATCAAGTGATGATGATGGTTCAGGATCTGAGGGAGACATCAATAAATTGATTGATAATTATGGTGCACTTATGCAGGCTTTTATGAAGAGCAAGCCCCTGGCCAAACATCAGGCTCAGGAAATTGCCTCTTTAAAGCTTGCTACTTTAGATTCAGCAAAAATGCTGGATATGAAGACTCAAGAAGTCAACAAACTGAAGAATGTTACAATCTTTCAGATCAGAACCATAACCTTCAAGAACAATCATATTAGAAATCTTGAGGGAAGGCTCTAAAAGGAGAGGGAACTAGTGGCTAGCTACTTCAAGCCAAGCACAGTGTTGCCCTTGATAGACTCATTCTCCTCCCAAAAGTGAAAGAAAGGGTTGAGATTCAAGGGAAAGACGAGAGATTCTAATCCTAAGGGAAAGGGCAAAGCTCAAGTGGAGCCACTAACCTCTAAGGCTCCTGTCAAGTTTAATAAAGTTCAGTTTCCCTCAAATAGCCATGACCATGAGAGTATTTATGGTCACTGGAATCATGCTAAACAATCTTGTGTGAACAAAGATGTTCCACAAAATTGTGGCTTTTACAGCAAAGGTGCCAGTGCCCATGAGAAAATACAAATGGCCCATCCTGGACCATTTGTGTTTGGTGCTACAGCCCCTTCAGTCAAGGGTAAAGATGTAGCCTGTTCTCAAATTCCTCCAGCCCACTCTAAGACAAAGGGCAAGGCTGTCAGTAGACCAGACCAGGGCATCTCTGAGGCCATCAAGAGTATGTTGTCTGAAAAGAAAGCTGCTGCTAGAAGGGCTCAAGATATATCAAGCACTTCTACTACCAGACCCACAACTTGTCAGACTGGGGCTGGGAAATCATGTAACAGGACTGCTACTACTCCTTCTAGACCCAGAGCTGCTGTTAACACAACCACTAGACCTGATCCAAAAAGAAGGTACAACATCCTTGTGTATCCAAAAAGAAGGTACAACATCCTTGTGTGTTGGTGCTGTGACAAGGTAGGCCACTTTGTTGTTGATTACTGGCACAATCGTAGTGTGCAGAGAGCAAATGTCAGCTTGCCTGTCAGAAGAGCTGTAGGTAGGCAGAATTATTTTCAGCCTAACATACACCAAGGACCCAATAAAAATTGGGGTTCTGAGGTTAACTGATTTGTGTTTTGCAGGATAGTCCTAGTACGTATACCCCTATATGGTACTTGGACAATGAATGTTCCAGGAACATGAATGGAACAAGGAGCATGCTGAAGGATTATGTTCCTGTAAAGAATGGATCAAATGTTTTCTTTCGTGGGTCAGAAAAAGGGGTGAGTAGAGGTTATAATAAGATCTCCAGTGACATAGTCACTCTCACTAGAGTAGCCTACATGGAAGGGTTGTAACACAACCTGATAAGCATTAGCCAACTCTGTGATCTTGGATATGGCATAGTATTCCACAAGAATGAGTGCCAAATTAGGAGGTTAAGTGACCAAGGGGTCATCTTAACAGGAACTAGGAGTGGAAATGTGTACTGTTTAGATTTTCTATGCTCTAGCAAAGACTCACCTGTATGCCTAGTTGCAGATGAGAAAGCCTCTTCCTGTGTCCAGTGGCACAAGAGCTAGTTAGGAATGGGCCTAAGTCTATATGCATTAAGGAGGGTATCTGCGTAGCATGTCAAAAGGGAAATAGATTAAGTCCTCCTTTAAGAGCATTGGCTCCAAAGAATCAGTGAGGACCTTATACCTCTTGCATATGGATCTGTTTGGTCCTATGCCAATTCAAAGTCTAAGAAGGAAAGTCTACACCCTTGTGGTTGTTGATGACTTTTCCAGATTTGCCTGGGTGTTCTTTCTAAGGAAGAAATCTAAAACCCCTGATGTCTGAATCAGACATTTGTCAGATAAATTCAGAATGAATTCAACAGCACTGTGGTCAAAATCAGAAGTGACCATGGGACTGAGTTTTAGTCTGAGTGCATGACAATGTTCTGTGAAGAGCAAGGGATTCATCAAGAATTTTCCTCTCCTAGAACACCCCAGCAAAATGGAATTACTGAGAGGAAAAATAGGACTCTCATAGAGGCTATTAGAATCTTATTAAGTGACTCATCCCTCCCAGAATACTTCTGGGCTGAGGCAGTTAACACTGCATGCTATGTCCTTAATAGAGCTTCTATCACCAAGAGGTACAAGAAGACTCCCTATGAGATCTTGAAGGGCAGAAAACCAAACCTGAGCTATTTCAGGATCTTTAGTTGCAAGTGCTATGTGCTCAACAATGGAAAAGTCCATTTAACTAAGTTTGCTGCCAAGTTCCATGAAGGGATCTTTGTTGGGTACAACACTCATAGTAAGGCATATAGAATCTACAACGTAACTACCCAGGTTGTAGAAGAGTCAATGCATGTTGTTTTTGATGAATCCAACATGGTTAACTGTGAGCTGCCAAGCTCCTCCTCTTCTAGTATTGCAGGTACAGAGCAGATGACGGACAAGATGACCATCAAGGAAGCTACCCCCATAGTCCAGGAAAATGATGATGGACTGCCTATTCCTAGAGAAGGGGAATACATACCTAAAGAAAATGAAGACCAACTAGCTGAAAACTTTGAAGATCAGCAAGCTGCAGCTAGATTAACTCCAGCTACCAGGCATCTAAGGGACCATCCAATTCAACAAATCATTAGTGATGCACATCATGGGGTTCAGACCAGAAGTAGGAGCATGAATACCGCTCTATACTCAAGCTTTCCGTCTCAAGAAGAGCCAAAGAAGTTTGAAGAAGCAATTAAGGACCAGTTCTGGATTAGAGCAATGCAAGAAGAACTGGACCAATTCAAGAGATGTAAGGTCTAGAAGTTGGTCCCCACACCTCAAGGATAAAATGTCATAGTGACTAAGTGGATCTACAGGAACAAGTTGGATAAAGATGATATTATTGTCACGAATAAGGCTAGACTGGTGGCTACAGGCTACAAACAAGAAGAGGGCATAGACTTTGACTAGCCGTTTGCCCCAGTAGCCAGACTAGAAGCCATAAGGATCTTCCTTGTATTTGCTACCCATCAGAGATTCAGAGTCTACCCAATGGATGTCAAATCAGCATTCCTGAATGGGGGACCTCAAATAGGAAGTATATGTGGCTCAGCCACCAGGTTTTGTAGATCCTAACTCTCCTAATTTTGTGTATAAGCTTAGGTAAGCTCTATATGGGCTAAAGCAAGCCCCTAGGGCTTGGTATGAAACCTTGTCCAGCTTCCTCTTTGAGAATAAATTCTCAAGGGGGAAGATAGACAAGACCTTATTTCTAAGGGAATCAAAGGGCAAGCTTATCCTTGTTTAGATATATGTCAATGAAATTATCTTTGGATCTACTAATGACAACCTTTGCAGGAAGTTTGCTAAACTTATGCATGGGAAGTTTGAAATGAGCAGCATGGGTGAGCTCAAGTTCTTCTTGGGACTCCAAGTAAGACAGTCCAAGTTCACCAGGGAGCTAATAAAAAAATATGGTATGGAGAAGGCCTCCACCATGAGAACTACCATGGGATCAAGTATGCCTATAGGCAAAGATGAGGTAGGGAAACATGTTGATGAGTCTTTGTATAGAGGGATAATTGGCTCCCTTCTATACCCGACTGCTAGTAGACTTGACATGATGTATGTCACATGTGTCTGTACTAGGTATCAGGCCTTCCCTAAAGAAAATCATTACTCTACTGCAAAGAAAATCTTTAGATATCTTAAGGGAATACCAGATCTTGTCCTGTAGTACCATAGAAATAGGGATTTTGATCTAACAGGATTTTCAGATGCAGATTTTGCAGGTTGCAAAGATGACAGGAAAAGCACTACTGGAACCTATCAGTTCTTAGGAAGAAGGCTAGTTTCTTGGAGCAGCAAGAAGGAAACTAGTGTGGCTATATCCACTGCTGAGTCAGAATATATATCAGCAGGCAGCTGCTATGCTCAACTACTGTGGATCCAACATCAGCTCCAGGATTACAACCCGCACGTAAGTAGAACTCCACTTTACTGTGATTCTACAAGTGCTATTTCTATTGCTAGGAATCCTGTCTCACATAGCAGGACTAAGCATATAGAAATAAAATATCATTTTATCAGGGAGCATGTGGAGAAGGAAGACATCAGTCTTGAGTTTGTCCCCACAGACAAGCAAGTGACAGATATCTTCACTAAGCCATTAGATCAAGCAAAGTTCAACACCCTCAAAGTTGAGTTTGGTATGTTGAACTTGGCATAGCATCAGGAACTCCCTTTTGTATTTTTTTGTGCAGGTATTGTTCCTCTTGCTGGACATACAGCCTCCCCAGTAGTATCAGTTCACTGATGCTTCTACTGAGGGGGAGTAAGCTACTCTGGATAGAAGAAAGAAGGTCAGCCAATAGGATGACCAACCCCCCTCTACCTATTCTATAGAAGTCAAAAAGGGGGAGAGAAGAGAGAAGAGAAGAGAAAATAGAAGAGAAGAGAGAAGGTCCTATCAAGGGGGAGTCATAGCAAGTGGGAGAGATGGAAAAGGGGAAAGAAAGTAATGCGGCACTCAAGGAAGGACAAACACCATGCAGCCAAATAGGGGGAGTAAGTAAATGAGGTACACTTATTCATAGCTTATAAAATTTCCATACTTTTTTGCTGTATAGGTTGTGTGTGCCATTGACCAAGGACAGCAATGAGGTTTTGACTTCTTCAAATAGGGGGAGATTGTTGGGTCCATTATTCCCAATGTACTTGATTTGTGAGAAGTGAAACAGGTCAATATCACACACATCAACTGTATTTGATGTGCATTTGAGTTCTTGAGTGCAGGTTAGTCCATTTCATATTGATTGGACATGTGGACACAAGAAGTGGTTGGTGGACAACACAAAAATCAACTAATTCCACAGGCATTGAGTGGAGCAAGCTCACTCAACGACAGAGGTATGGATTCATTAATGTCTAGTATAAATTTGCCTAAGTACAAAAATGTTGAGTATAGTCTACTCACTCAACACCGTATAACATATAGCGTTGAGACTATCTCAGCCTAACTGAAAGTTAGCCAAAAAAGATGGCGAAGTACAAAAGCATTGAGTGTAGTCTACTCACTCAGCGCCATACAGCAAAAGGCTATGAGTCAGGCTGAGTCAGTCTAAGTTTAGAAAAATTGGCTTAAAATGTGGCCAAGTCCATAAGCGTTGGGTGTGGTCTACTCGCTCAACGCCATACAGTTCAAAGCATTGAGTGTTGATGTGTCAGTCAACTCCACAGGAGTGTTGAGCAAAAATTTGACTGATTCCACAGGCATTAAGTGTATCTTACTCACTCAACGCCAGATAATAGAAAAATTTTGTTAAGTAGTTTGACGTTGAGTGGAGTAAGTCAAAAATTCTGTTAAGTCAAAAAGTGTTGAGTGTATCATACTCACTCAACGCCAGGTAACTGAAAAATTCTGTTAAGTAGTTTGGTATTGAGCGGCGCTTAGTCTCTCAATGCCAAGGCAAAAGACGTTGAGTGTAGCTTACTCTCCCTATGCCAGATAACAGAAATTATGTTATGTAGTTTATTGTTGAGTGGAGCTTACTCTCTCAACGTCAAGTCACAAAAATTTTTGGTAAGACAAAAAGCGTTGAGTGTGGCAAGCTCTCTCAATGCTCTCGACGCTATCAACGCCTTAAAGCAGAATTTTGGCTAAGCCCAAACGCGTGGTTAGCTTGGCTTTCGTCGAGCTCTGCTTCGTCGACCTGAGCTCAACGTTCGTTGAACTGAGCCTGGTGTTCGTCGAACTGAGTTTAAAAAAACATCGAGCTAAGTCTACAGTTCATCGAACTGACTTTATGATTTCGTCGAGCTCAGATTCGTCGACCTGAGCTCAGCGTTCGTCGAGCTGAGCCAACAGTTCGTCGAACTGATTTTATGCTTTCGTCGAACTGATTTTATGCTATCGTCAAACTAAGTTTGTCGTTCATCGAACGGAGCTCAGCATTCATAGAGTTCAATACCTAGACAGACAGAATGTTGTCTAAGTGTTGTGGCGTTGAGTGATACCTACTCACTCAATGCCTTTGGTACTAATGATTGAATTTTAGCTAAGTCCACAGATGCTGAGTCATGCTGACATCAACAAAGTCAAAAGTCAACCAAAATTCATATGTTGCAGAAATGCTGCCAGAGATGTTGGCGGGCCAGCTGTTGCTATCTTCTGCAATTACCATGAACTATTTCATCATTTAGTGCTAGGGCCCACTCATAGCAAAGAGCCGTTGAATCGGGAATGAATGGAAAGCGTGGACTTATTGGCTAAATCTCGGCCATCAATCCTGGTTGTGGGACCCACTACTCAATCGGCCATAGATATAAAGAATCAGATCATCAAATCAAAAAATAGTGAATTCCTTATCGAGATTTTCTGAAAACAAAAGTGTGGCTGAACATCATCTTCTTCCTCGCCATTTTCATCGAGCATGAAGAAGTTGTTCTGCACAGAGAATCTTGCTGGAAAAGAGATAACTAAAGCAATTACCATCTGCATCAGCAGGATCAGAAGCTGTTCTGAAGCTAGAAGATCTACAAGTTCTGCCGGGAAAAAAGAAGATGTTTGAAGAAAGATTTTACTGTCTACATGTTTTCTTCAACAATAATATCTTAGATCTGATATCTGCTCAGTCCAAGAAGAAGGACACAGAGCTTGCTCTGGTGTCTAAACATCACATTCTTTATTTCTATTTTCTGTAAAGATTCTTTGTAAATCTTGGGTTTGTAAGCTTGTAATATAAAGGCTGGGTCTTAGTGACCCGTGTTTGGCTTAGTGCCGGATGATAGGTCTTTGTGACCTGGGTTGGCTTAGTACCTAAGTTATTGGTCTGTGTGACCTATGTGTGGTCCTGCAGGATCGGTGTTGTAAGCTGTTAAGAAGCTGAGTTCTGAAGGGAGAGCCAAATCTAACACGTTGTTAGATAGGCGCAGAGGGATAGTGGATGTACCCAAGATTGGGGAACCACTATAAATTTGCTGTGTCATCTGTGAATGTTCTTGAAAGCTGATCTAATCTAATCAATAGACACAGTAACCTAATAAATAGATTAAAAAAGTTTAATAGAGACAAAAACGTATTCATCCCCCTCTAGGTGTAAAGCTATCCTTAAAATATGACTTTCAGTGCTCCCTCAACATAAGTTTTCCCCTATATAATTTTACTCCCCCTAGATATCTACTCAACTAGATTTCCAAATTTACCTACCCCTTTTATTATTAACAAATGTTGGTAGAAGTAAGTATAGTCATGAGAATAATGAGGGACCACTTTTTGGAGGGATAGTCATGAGCAAGCAAAGAGTAAGGCTGGCACAACCAACATGAATACTCTCCCTACCGAGATACTTTTCTTTACAAATTATAATATAATAATGTGCTATAAATGATTAGATTTGTTCAATTAATTCTCCCACTTTTGGTATTGTCAAAAGTGGATAAATTTAAGTGTGTGCAATAAGAGTTATTGTGTTCAATGTAAAGAAGAAAATAATATGGAATGTAAAACTTGATATGTACTACTTGCTGAAAAATAAAGCATGATTGATCATAAACAATAGTCATAGCGAAAAATATAGAGTAAGCATTCTTTTAAGAAACATCTTTTAGAAAATAAATAACATAATAGATAATGAGTTTTAAGCCTAATAAGAATGTGTTTGTTTTTTAGTACAAGAGATGTTATTCCATTGATTTTTTTTGAAATAAAATTGTAAACATGATTTGAAATATCAAGAAAAGATAACAACTAAAATGTAAACTTGTTTGCATTTCAAGTAAAAATAAATAGTGTAGCTATCATGCTTTACTATCTAGTGTATTTACTTAAGTTTGCAAAAAATAATGTATTTATGTCTTAGGATCCAATTCTCAAGAGTGAAAGTTTTATATAAAATAATAATGTGCACAAAAATATTTTGATAAATTATACAAGTGCATTAATCAAAATACAAGAAAACATGTAATGAACGAACATAACAATAAAATACACAAAAAATTACTTCCATAAATTTAAAAAGCACATAGAAAATAAGTATAACTACCACAGTGCATCGCATACACAATACTTATTAAGACTTATCATGGTACGAAGTAGTGCTTGAGAGATCACATATTTTTATTTTTTTAAATTGTAATTCTGCAAGAAAATGGAGTTTTAGCCAGGGCAAATTCCATTGGCTAAAAGTTCAAAAATATTTCAAAAGGCTTTTAGCTATGACATGCCCACGACAAATTGTGTATGCAACGCAAGCCTGAAAAAAAACTATTTGCCACGCTCATTTTGTGAGAAATTAATTTTGCCTTGAATTTTAGCCATGGATTTAAAACGTGGCTAAAAGTCATGGTCTTATCAGCTATTTACGAGGGTTGCTTTATCATGGCCAAAAGCCCATTATTTATCATGATATTAAACCGGGACAAATACATGGAAAATTTATTTAAAAAAGTGTTTTCCACGTTTGAATCCATGGAAAATACTTATTTGATATATTTTTAAAATATATTTTTAAAGGCAAATTTTATGCAAATAACTAAATGCATTTAAAAATAATAATGTGGTTGATTCTAAGGTCTAGTCAAGAAAGAGATATGCTAGTTTTTTGCCATGTTAAAAAACTATAGCTAATACTTCAGCATTTGCCTCTAATTAAGAATTGTGGCCAAAATAATATCCAAGAATTAGAAAATTGTGGCTAATAGTATCTTTTAGCCATGATTTTGATAAATTAATGCTAATGTATTCTTTTTTCCATGAATTTTACATATGTGGCTAACACTTACTTTTTAGCCATGAAATAGGGGGCGTAGCTAATACTTAACTATTTCCCATGATTTTTGATCATAAAAAAGTGTCGCAAAAAGTCATTTTTCTATTAGTGTAAGTTTTTGTGTGATTCTATGTACCAAAGAGTAGTGTAGAATTTGTTTGCATAAGACATTTTATAGTTCTCTCTAAGATGCCCAACCTCACATTGTTTTTTAAGACTTATCTTGACTGTGAGTTGTATTTGGTGGAGTTTTTTTTATCATTTTTTTGTAATCAAAGACTCTCAGTTCACTTATTTTGCAAATATATAATTTTAAAACTATACTTCTCAAATAGCTATGTGCATAAAAAATAAGGAATTGCATGAAACAAATCAATGTGGTGTAGGTAATCTATTTATGTAGTTTAATTTGTTATGTTATTACACTACACATTCTTGCAAAATTTAGATTAAACACACGTAATTTATCAAAGAAGTGGGTGAATAAATAATCAAACAAAAAATATTACTCATACTTACAGACATGATAAACATTCCATATTTTCCACATTTAATTTCATTGTATATTAAAAGATCATTTTCAAAACATGACTTAATCAAAACAATATTTTAAAAAACATCAAAATTTAATCAAAAATTGCAATTAATCTTTAAGTCATATATCTAATCAGCCTTGACATTTATAATGAAGAATAAGCATTTTTCTATTTGTTTTTATTTTTTTACGAAAAATAAACAATAAAAATATAGAGAAATGCAAAAAAAATACAATTTTGTGTATTTGAAATTGTTTTGTAATTTTATAGTTGATTATTAAAATATTTTCAAACATAAATAGTTTTTTTGAAAAAACACAGATGTCTTTAAAGAGCTTATTAGTATAATGTTCTTCTATGCCAGAAAAAAAGGAAAATTGAATTTTAATGCTACTGTTGGCATTTGGTACTACCGTGCGGTACTAGTAGACAGAGATGTGTTATTTTGCATAAAGAACTTATTTTTTTTATAATTTTTCATTCAGATTTTCTTGATTAATATTTTATAAGATAAGGGACACCAATTACGGCAAAAAAGTTTTAAAAATAGTGGAAAAGTTGTGGATATAAGATTTTTGGCCTAAGGTGTCAAAAAGATTATTTTTAAATTCTTGTGTTCTTCAAAATCATGAAAGCTTAAAAAAGATAAAATATGCAAAACCAAAGATATGAGTATTAGGAATGAGCATGTTTGAACAATAAAATATTCATGAATTAAATGATTATAAAGTAAAAAAACTTATGTTCTTGGAATGATTATGATATAAGTATGCCTCTAGATTAAAATACCTCAACTATATATCTGCACACTGGCCACATCCTAAGTGACATATGAGCATGAGAAGTTGCATATATGTCATAACCTGCATTTTCTCCGAATTTAAATGAATATCAGAGTAAGAGAAAACGCGCGCCGTGATGCCATGTCGTGCAGGGGATAATTGTACACGTTCAGGCAAACTCCAATCCTAAGACAATTTATGAAAATACAAAATTATAATGTGAAGAAAATATGTTTTAAGTTAACTTTTGGATGGCCGTATCCCTCGACTCAGTGGATCAACTAGTCCATATCCGAAAATATAAGTTTACGCTGCGGAAAATACCTTATTTACATTAATTGACATCCTACATGAGCAAAAACATCTATATAGGATAACTTATGGTATGTAAGACTCTAGGTTTAGTATAAGTATGAAAATATCTTATTCGTTCGCCAAACATAATGATGTTAGTTTTGAAAAAAATGGCATGTATGAGTTGATAGATAAAATACTTTTATAATTTAAAATGTCTAACATGCAACCTAACATAAAATCTTCCTAGAGAGCAAGTAATTAGAAGAAGTCATACTGAGAAAGACTTACCAGCTAGAAAGTACTTAACATTATACAAAAATCCCATGAGCGTCAACAACCTGACACGAACCCACTAAAAGATATGTATGTCTGAAGTAAAAGAAGACAACAACAACTACCTCACATTCGGTGAGGAAACGACAGCTGCAGAGTACCAGCCAAAAACCAACAGTAGCCGCTCAACCAGCTACGTCTCCAAACCTGAGGCATTCAAAAAAAGAACACGTCAACAAGAAAGAAAGTACAAGTGGAGATCAAAGATCAAAAGGTTAGGAATGATCTAAAAAGGAATAAAGGGTTACAAATCCTAATTCAAGAATAGTGAGAAAAGACTAACTTACGTACTGTAAATTAAGGATTTGCACAATGTACTATAAATATCTTTGCTTTATGGAATATGTAAATAAATAACTGTAAGTAATGAGTTAATTATCCCATAACTTGGTGAACAAAAGAAAACACTGACCATCCGGCACCTTCAGTGGGGGGAACCTACACAACACACCAACAACAAAAAACTTCACAAGGGACCAATGAAAGGTGGTCTTATACGTTGACACACCCAAAACTTGGGAAAACCGGCACCTACGGTGGTGGGAACCTACCCAAAAAACCAACAGTCACATACCCACACCGGGCAAATCCACCAAGGCAATAATTCACCAAAAAAGCATAAAGTTGGCGGCCCTTTATCCACTGCCAACCCTGCCATAATCATACAACCAAAAACACTGGCAACCATGTCATACAACCCAAACACCGATAACCATGCCAAACACAGACAAAAAACCAAAACACGGGGCTTCTCAAATAATAAATGGGGGAATAAATCCAAGAAATTGTGCCAAACTCGACGGATTAGATACAATACGGCCCCAAAATACCAAGTCCATACTGATTCATCGAGTATACTCGACGAATACAGCTAGCACTCGATGATTTTTACATAACAAAATCAATCCACTAGAGATATACAATGATTCGGTGAAAAATCCTAAGTCCACGGAAAATGCATCAGGTACTCTCGAGGCCGCGTTGAGTGCATTCAACGCACTCGATGCCAACCAGCTTACTCAACAATTTTTCAATTACTCAACGCCGTGTTGAGTACACTCAACGATTCTGCCTTCACTCAGTGCCGCATTGAGTACACTCAACGATTCTACCTTAGTGCCAAAACATCACTCGACGACTCAATGCCAAGCTAGCATTACTCGATGAATTCGTCAAGATTACTCGACGAATTTGACTTGGACTCAAAAATCACTCAATGCTATCAGTTCCAGTCAAACTCACTCAACACCAAGTCTTATACTCGACGATCTCAATGCCTAATACTCGACTAATTGGACTAACTAAACACCAAACTGATATTCGTCGACTCAACGCCTAATACTCGACGAATTCAGCAACACTCAATGCCAAGCATTACCCACCGAAATTTCAACGGATACTCGACTAATATGACTCTGGTACTACTGATACTCGTCGAAGTTTTACATAGACGAATCTCAACCTATATCTGACGAATTTTACCTACCCATATTTGATGAATTTAATCTTAACTTAACTGTTATACAACAAAATTTTGTCTTAAGTCAGCAATTCACTACCCGACAGATTAGCCTAGTCTAATAGTTAAGTGTGATGGAAATACCATAGATTAATCCCATAATCCATGGATTCACCCGACTATCACCTACAAAATCAACTAGGCCAAACCTGGCCGGAAATCTACATTGAATAGCAGGTCGGCATAGGCCGAACCTAACGATACTCCTAATACTAAGGAAGAAAGGATAGAAGCAAGAAATACACCGCAAAAGAAAAACATGGCAAGGGGAAGAAGACTCCACTTGTAACGATCTTGCCGAAATCTGGCCGCACAACCGCTACTCTTCACGTGTCTGGCCGCAAGAACAGATAAATAATAGTTTCTGAACTTTTCAGGATGAACGAGGGTCAAAACGAAATTCCTAACACCAAAATTTCACAAAATGGGAAAAACTCACCGTAGAAATATAGATCTTGGTGAGAGCTATACGGATCTACTCTCCAATGGCAATTTCATGCACCGGAGCTCCTTCAATAAACGACCGAAGGCTTTGCATGGTCCGCCACTCTTGTCTTCCGCAATACAGTCTGACAGTTTTAAGAAAGATGATGTAACATCCCGATTCACACTAGGCCCCTCATGCACATTTTTGAGTCAGGAGAGCTGACGTGGGTTCAGGGAAGTGCTGGCAGCTAGGCTGCACTTGTAAATGGGGGGAGAAATCAGTCCAGAATAGGACACGAGTAGAGACACGGGTATGTCCCTACCCGAGTGTTTGAGGCCGGCTCTCGAGTCGATGACTCGAGTATGTCTAGAGAAGGACACGGGTAGTGACAAAGGCGTGTCACTACCCATGTGCATAAGGACACGGGTCGAGACACGGGCGTATCACTACCCGTGTCTATCCAAGCAACTCTCGAGTGATGACTTGAGTTGTCCCACAGAATGACACGGGTAGTGACACAGGCGTGTCACTACCCGTGTGACGTTGACACGGGTAGAGACACGGGCGTGTTCCTACCCATGTCCGTCGAGTTGAGATCGACAAAGTGTACCCCGAGAAGGACACGGGTATAGACACGGGCGTGTACCTACCCGTGTGTATCGAGTTGAGTTCGTTGAGGCGTATCCAGAGAAGGACATGACCAGAGATCAAGGCCGTGTCATGTGGACAAGGGTCGGGACACAGGCGTGTACCTACCCGTGTGGAGTATTGACCGACACTAAAACTGTCATTGATGCTTCGCCCGAGCAAGACACGGGTAAGGACACGGGCGTGTCCCTACCCGTGTCACTTTTCACATATAAGGGTTGTGAAAACCCTAGCAGTTTTCACTACTCATTCCAGCCATTTTTCTGAGAGAACTTCTGTAGAGAGTGAGAAACTGCTGGAGCAAGTCCTAGAGGAGAAGATCCACCGCCGCCGTGAAGGAGAAAATGCAGCCGAGAAGAGTCACAAGATCCATGGCCGGAAATAGTGGAAATGCCAAAAATGAGGTGACCTTCCTCCCCTCTCCCTTGGTGATAGATCTATAGATATCTAGGTGAGATGTCAACTCAAAAGAGTCTAGACTTGCAAGATGATGATTTCTCTAGGAAGAGGCCGTTCTAGGGCTTGTGCTCTAAGGTTAGTGGTGTCTTCAACCTCTCTAACCTTCTATGTGAAGATGGGGGATGGTTTTGTTAAGAGTCATTGCCTCATGAGGGTGAATAAGGGAGGAGGAATTTCTGATGTGATTTTGGAAGATCGACTTGAGGAGGAAGAAGAACCGATGCCATTCATTCCGCTTTAAGATGCGCGTAGAATCTGTGTTCTGCGCGTAGTGATCTCCTTGGCCATTTTCAGGTGTGATATGGCCAGATCTGGGCTTTCGACTAAACACGAAAGTTGAATCCCTTGGAAATACCTTTCCAACGAATGGTTGCACGACTTCAGGCGACGTCTCTAGCCACAGTAAAGTCCGAACAAATTTGACGGACAACAAACCCTGCATACAACAATTGTGTTCTGTATGTTGCGAACTTTGAAGGCGATTTCAAGTATGTTACTGTTAAATCTGGGTTGTGGTCTGAGTATGAAAGTTGTAACCCATGGAAAGACCTTTCCATAGAGTGGTTACACGTCTTCACCGGATTCCTGTAGCTTTAAGAATCTCCGATCGAAGTTGCTATCCAGATTTATTCTGCACCTAAAATCTGGGTATGGTATAGCATGAGATTTTGACTCGGTGGAGTCAATGTTGCAAGTTAACTTGAGATTTGGTGAACTCTTTTATGTTAATCATCTTAGTTCTATAATTGATGAAGTTTAATAATTGGACCCCATGAAATTGATTTGTGAAGCGAAGCATACTTAAACGAAATGATTTGATAGAAATTGGAGGACTAATATAAAAGTGCATCATATTTATAATGTGTTGAAATCATTTGGAATGACATGTGGGAGGATAATCTATGGCCATGTGAATGTGTGATTAACGGAATGAATTTAGTAGTCCAATGCTTAGAGTGTCGTCTCCCTACAGGTTGCAATTGTGAAAGGATGTAAGTACGGTATTGACCGTCACTAGTTGGGGTAGCGATGAGATGAGTCAAAGTCGGACGGTTGGGCTGGGTCCTCGTGTTTTCTCCGAGGCTCCTTCCATGCCACGGTGATGCGGAATTGCACGCGGTGTGAGTCAACACGCGGTGTCCTAATCCTAGGTTAAGGATACTGTGGCAGGTCTACGTGCTCGCAAGTTGTCACACCGACGGGAGTTGGCAGTTAGTCCTTCGGCGGTTGGGCTTGGTCCTCGGTGTTCACATCCCGGGTCTCCTTCCATGCCAAGTGAACAGTTGGGATTGGTACTCGTGCTTTCTTCCGAGGCTCCTTCTGGGTCACACAAGGCCAGTTCGAGGCTTGGTTCTCGGTGCACATCTACCCGAGACTCCCGCTAGCCATAGTATGCGAGGCGGGGGCTCCGCTGTTGTGTTCATAGCGTTGAGGCGTACGGAGGCCTAAGTGAAGCAGTGTGGATGCCCGCTTAGTAGTAGAGAAGCTCGCTCTACTATCGCCGTATGACCAAGGCGGTTGATGCCTGGGAGGTTAGCAACCTGCTTGAAAAGTGGGAACTACTAGTCTGTGTCGACATAGCGGTTGCATGTGTGTGATCATGGGCGAGTCATTGCATAACATATATACCATAACATTACACTGCACAAACAAGATCCTCGTCGTATAAGTTTGTATGGGCACTCCTATACGATAAGTTACTTTATGTTAAACCAATCCTTAACTTATAAGCTTGTATGTGCATCCTTATAAGTTAAGTTACTTTCCTTTTGTAGATACTTATACCATGATGGTTTATTATTGCTCATGTAGAACTGCTAGATTATAATGTTGTTAATCATATTGTAATATTATCACCTGCTTATACCTGCTATATTAATAATTATATATCGTATCCTGCTTGACTTCTCAGCCCAGTGCCGAGGAGTCACCGGGGGAGCGGATGTGAAGCCACTTAGTCTTTTTGACTAACAGTTACTACGTCTTCCTTTTTGGAGGTCACCCCGCAGGTAGAGGAGCCGTAGATTTTGTAGCAGGACAGCCAGGCCAGGACGACAGGTCTTGAAGGGATGGTACCGTCACTACCGTCAATTACTGATGTGAGTGTTGAGCGACTCTGATGTAGACCCATTGGGCGTTCATTAGCTGTACTCTGATATTGTAGAAGCATGTTTAGCTTCTTTATTTGATGTACTTTGGATATATATGCTTTGTGTGAATTTGACTTCTTTTATTATATTTTGGTTGGGTTTGCGTATGTATATTGATATTGATTGTAGCCGACAGAATAGGTGTCTTGTGTTACCGGTTAGCCCGTGTGCTAATGCTACCACAACACGACTGTTCTGGGCATAAGACCCCCTTCGAGCCGTTTTTTGGGATCCGGGAGGGGGGGGGTCTTACAAATGGTATCAGTTTGCCACGATCCTCAACTAAAGAAGTCATTCAACAATGGTACCACCCGCAAGGATCCAGCAGTGTGGATTATCTAACCTATTTCGGACAGTGCATGGGTTAGTCCCGTGCATGTCGTGCCGAAGAAGGGCGCTCTAACTGTAGTAGCGAATGAGCATAATGAGCTCGTCCCAACTCGTACTCTTACGGGTTGGCGAGTGTTCATCGATTATAGAAAACTTAATGATGCCACCCGCAAGGATCATTTCCCACTACCGTTTCTGGACCAGATTTTAGAGCGTTTATCCATCCATATTATTGTTTTCTTGATGGTTTATCGGGATTTTTCCAAATCCCCATTTCCCCTGATGATCAAGAGAAAACAACTTTTACTTGCCCGTTAGGCACCTTTGCATATCGAAGAATGCCATTTGGACTCTGCAATGCGCCGGCTATATTACAAAGATGTATGCTAGCGATCTTTGGCGATCTAGTAGAAGACATTATGGAAGTCTTTATGGATGACTTTTCTGTTTTCGAACGCTCTTTTCCTGATTTCCTTCACAATCTAGATCGTGTCCTTCAACGGTGCAAGGTCACACGCCTTGTTTTAAATTGGGAAAAATGCAACTTTATGGTTCGAGGAGGTTTGGTCCTCGGCCATATGATTTTGTCTAAGGGGATAGAGGTGGATAAGGCCAAGATAGAAATCATAGAAAAACTTCCGCAACCAACAAACGTAAAATCTATTAGGAGTTTCTTAGGCCATACGGGCTTTTACCGACGTTTCATTCAAGACTTTTCAAAAATAACAAAGCCGCTAAATCACCTCTTGGAAAAGGAATCACGTTTCATCTTTAGTAGCGAATGCGAGTCGGCCTTTAATTTAATAAAACAAAAACTTATCACCTCAGTAATTTTAGTGGTCCCTAATTGGTCCCTTCTGTTCGAAATTATGTGCTATGCTAGTGATATTGCCTAGGTGCCGTTCTTCCCAATGCGTAGAAAAATATTTTCATCCAATTTATTACGCTAGCAAGATGCTCACTTTCGCACAAGTAAATTACACGACAACGAAAAAGGAACTCTTAGCCGTCATCTTCGCTTTTGATAAGTTTCGCTTGTATATAACGCTATCTAAAGTTATCGTATTTATCGATCACTCTGCTCTTAAATATTTATTAGCTAAAAATGATGCGAAGCCCTGCCTTCTTCGATGGATTCTCCTCCTACAAGAGTTTGATTTGGAGATCCGAGATAAGAGGGGCACGAAAAATCTAGCGGCGGACCACCTCTCCCGCTTAGAAAATCCGGGTGCGGAAGCGCTCGTCGAATCTGAAATAAATGACAGATTCCCCGAGGAACGCCTTCTAGCCTTTAATAATTCTTCGTCATCTTCGCCTTGGTTAGCCGATTTAGCAAATTACTTAGTAGCGCGGGTGCTTCCAAAAGAGTGTTCAAGTCATCAAAAGAAGAAATTCTTTTCTGACTTGAAAAATTTCTTTTGGGAGGACCCATTTCTTTTTCGTATCTGCGCAGTCCAAGCGGTCCGAAGATACATTGCGGGTGTGGAGTGCTTGCAAATTATTAAGTACTGCCACGAGGGTCCAGCCAGTGGGCATTATCAAGCCAACCAGACCGCTCGGAAGGCGCTAGAGGCGGGCTACTTTTGGCCAACTCTCTTCAAAGACGTGCACACTTTTGTGCGCACATGCGATAGCTGTCAGCGGTCGGGTAAGATCTCTCGTCGCGACAAGATGCCCCAAAATATGTTTTTAGAATGCGAAGTCTTCGATTTATGGGGCATATATTTTGTTGGCCCCCTACCTCCCTCTTTCAAAAATATGTATATTTTAGTGGCGGTCGACTATGTATCGAGGTGGGAGGAAGCGCAAGCTCTCCCCACCAACGATGCACGAGTCGTCGCTACATTTCTTAAAAAACTATTTTCTCGCTTCGGCACGCCTCGCGCAATTATTAGTGATAGGGGAATGCATTTCTGTAACGCTCTTATGGCTAAGACGTTAGCTAAATACAGAGTCAAGCACAAACTCACCACCCCTACCACCCGCACACTAGTGGCCAAGTAGAGGTAGTTAATCGAGAGATTAAGCGAATATTAGAGAAAACTGTTTCACTAAATAGAAAAGATTGGTCCGTTAAACTTGGCGATGCGTTGTGGGCGTATCGGACGGCATACAAAACCACAATTGGTCGTACGCCGTTCTGGTTTGTCTATGGCAAAGCGTGCCATTTGCCCATAGATCTAGAGCATCGCGCTCTTTGGGCTTTAAAACTCTTAAACCTCGACGCCAACTTAGCCGCTCAGAAAAGGAAACTGCAACTAAACAAGCTCGATGAATGGCGTGCAAACGCTTACGAGAGAAATAAGTTCTATAAGGAGCGTTCTAAGTTATATCACGATCGAAAAATCAAGTCCCCAAAATTATTTTCTCCGTGCGATCTTGTCCTTCTTTACAATTCACTTCTTAGGCTTTTTCCGGGTAAACTAAAATCTAGATGGTCCGGTCCCTTCCTAGTTGAAGAAGTTTTTCCATTTGGGACCGTACTCGTCTCCCACCCAAAAAAAGGTTCGTTTAAAGTAAACGGTCATCGGTTAAAGTCTTATATAGCGAGCGATCCAGTGATCGGGTTTAACGAAAGCATAACTTCCCTCCACATTATAAACCCGCCAAAATAGTCAAGCTACACGACTATAAACAAAGCGCTCCTGGGAGGCACCCCTCGCTTATCTTTTTCGCTCTTTCCTTATTATGTTTGCTGCTTTTTCTAATAAACGCAGGATTTCTGATCGGCCTCTCCAAATGCGTTTCAGGAAAGCTTCTACCCCCCCCCCCCCCCCCCCCCGCTGTTTATTTTCTTTGTACTTATTACATTTCCTGTTTGTTCCGCATACTTACGTTACAACATTGGGGACAATGTTGGACTCAAGTATAGGGATATTTTCGTGCTTTACTTTCTGCACTTCTACTTTTCTGCATTTCAAAATGAAAAAAAACAAACAGAAAACTTTAAAATGAAAAATTCAAAATTTTTTCTTTTCCTTTCTTTTTATTACAAAAATTCCAAAAAAATTATAAAACTAAAATCCCCCAAAAAAATTATAAAACAAAAAATCCAAAAATATTTAGTTTCATTTTGTAAATATTTTTGTAAATATTTTTTGTAAATATTCTTTTTGTAAATACTCTTCTCTCTCCCCCTTCCCTTTCTCTCTCATTCTTGTAAAAAACTTCTCTTTTTCTCCCACTTTTTGTAAATAGAATGAAAATTTTCTTAAAAATCACAAAAAAAATTTCGCAAAACTAAAAAATTCAAAAAAAAAATGTTTTACATTCTCCTTTCTTTAGTATGTATATATTAAAGACATAAACACAAATATATTAAAGACAAACACAAAAATACAAAAAAAGATAATAAATCAAAAATAAAAAAAATGAGTAAAACAAAACAAAAAGTAAAAAAAAAAGATAATAAATTAAAAACAAAAAAAATGATGAAATGATGATAAAAACTCTAAAAATCCAAACAAAAAATGTTATGAAACAAATAAATCAAATGTATCATTCTTAATCTTCTTGCTATCCAAAAATTCTGTTTTGAGTTTATTTATATGTGAATTTTATCAATTCTTCATTTACTATTCGTTTGTTAATTATTGATTGAAATATTTAAATAGCCGGGGTTAAGTTTTAAAGAATTCATTATGCTTTGTTAAAAATAGCGAACTCATTTTAGGCACTACTTATAATTTTTCATTGATATGAGCACATGTATTATGTTAGAAACTAACGACTATAGAATTCAATTATGTTTACTTTTAGCTTTCTGAAAAATTGGAACGTACAATTTATTAAGTTTGCTCTCAAAAATGTTTTAATTAAAAATCTAGTTTTCTTTTCTCCTCTTGTCATGCCTTACTTGGAAAGATAAAATTTCTATCCCAACAAAAAAAAATATTATAAAAAGATCCTATGTCAATGAGAATAAGATTTTGTTCCGTAAATATAGGCACCCAATAATTAAAAAAGATTATATGTTACAGATTAAGAGAAAAAAATTTATTACTCCCACATATGTACATTGGGTCAATTTTAATATGAAGTTAAAAAAAATGATATTAGGAAAATAAGATTTCATTTTCCTAATAATCCAAAAGAAAAAAAATGGAGGTTCGAGAAAAAATTACCTCACCTCAATATCCAAACCCTCTTCATATACCAACGTCAACCCCCTTAGACAATTTCACAATTCTAGAATTAATTCAAAAATCTTTTTGAGAGCATAATTTATAAATTGCATTATTTCCAGTAAAACTCCTATAAGCTAAAGTTCATATAATTCCAAACTATTTTTGTTTATCTAACCAGTACAATTTTTGTTTTCTATTTGATTACATCAAGAAGTCTTTTGGTCAGAACTTTTGCGCTATTTAAATCATCTACATAATTTTAGGACTTAACTCTTATTACCCCGTACGTTTATTTAGATCTCTCTTATGATTAATTAAGCGATAGCTAAACTTAGTATTTTTTCTATTTCTTATAAGTTCACCTCAAACTTTTGCTCTAGAATAGCAAAAGCTTAAGTATGTGGGTATTTGATAAGTTATAATTATACGCATTTTTTATATGTTTTTATTATGATATTTTAGTTTAGTTTTGCTATTTTTTAGTTAGTTTTATTTAATAATTGCTCCTTTTTGTAAATATTTACCTAACATAACCATAATTTTGATTTCTGAAATTTTCAGGAAAAAGTCAAAATTTTGCCATGTCACGCCCGCGTACCCGGGCGTGATACGTCAAACCCGTGGAAAGCTACTGTTTTTGAAGAGAAACGTTAGTCACGCCCGGGGTCACGCCCGTGTCGAATGACACGCCCGTGACACCAGCCCGTGACACTCAAGCTCGACGAATTTCACTCGACGATCGTTGACCAACCCGACACGCCCCGTGTAGATAGAGACACGGGCGTGCGCGCCACATACCCTTCTCCACCTAGCCGACAAGACCCACGCGGGAAAATTTCAACGCAACTCGTGCCTAGTTCTACCTCCCCGACACGCTCAGAGCCACTCCCGTGACCTGGGGCATGACCGCCGCGTGACCGACACGTGTCCAGCCCGAAGTCAACTATGCCGTCAAATCGCCGGATCACATCACAAACAGTACTGACACGCCCCCCGACACGCCCGTGTCGGAGGGCGTGTACTTCGATTTTGTTTCCTATAAATAGCCCATTTTTGAAAGGGCCAAGGGTTCACTTTTTTGAGCCAAATTTTGTGTGTTTTGTGGGGTGCATCCGTGGATTCCTTTGCCATGTAAGGAGAACTTTCACCTCCTTTCTCTTTATTTTTGTATTAGCTCTGTATTAGCTTTGTAATAGTTCATTTTCATCAATAAAATATGTTTGTTTTTCTCTTCTTAAATGACTTTGGAATGAACTTGTGTGCTCACTTTCTTCCTCATTTTATCTCTTTGTTCATCTTTGTTCATCTCTTTTATGAAAAGTGTGTGTGTGTATATGAGTGTAACATGTTCATTATTCATGTTTTTAACTAGTCTTTATGTTAGTTTTTGTAGTAGATTTTTATTTCCAAATTAAATGTGGTATGCTAAGCTTTTCTCTTTTTCACCATGTCCTTTTCTTAGAGCTTAATGTTTTCATTCTTATGTATTTGTAAAAGAGATTTTAAAAGTGATTTTGTTCTTTTTTTTACTTAGTTTTTTTAGGATTGTAAAACCTTTTTGTTCTTTTAAATTTTATTTCACTTTTTTATCACTTTTATGAACTCATAAGATTGAAAAACTTGTAATTTTAATTTTTAAAGAACTTTGTTTTTTGCTTAGTTTTGAAAAACTTTTCGTTCTTTTTATTTTTATTTGTTCTTTTTATGTGTTTTTGGTAAAACCTAAGTATAAAAAAGTAGTTGTTTTAATTTTTAGGTAACTTTCATTTTGTTTTTAGTTTGTGTGTGTGAGTGTATGAGTTAGGTTTTCATTTTGTTCTTTTTAACTTTCATGATGTGTGTGTGAGTGTATGAGCATAATATTTCATGCTTTCTTTTATTGCTTTCTTCAAATTATGTAGAGTGTGTGTGTGTAGGAGATAAATTTTCATGTTTTCCTTTATCGCTTTCTTCAATTATGTAGAGTGTGTTGTGTGTAGGAGATAGTTTTATTGCTTTCTTTTAATTTGTGTAGAGTGTGTGTGTGTGCATTTATTTCCGCCCACTCGTTAAGAGTTAAATGGTGTGCTTTTATTTCCCGTCTACTCGTTTGAGTAGGACTTGCAATTTTCCTTTTTTTTCTTTTCCGCCTACTCGTTAAGAGTTTAATGGTGCGCCCTTATTTCCCACCTACTCGTTTGAGTAGGACTTGTAATTTTTCTTTTTTTTTGTAACTTAGTTTTTTTTGTTTATTTATAATTTGAAGTGTGTGTGAGTTCTCTTTTTAGCTAACTTTTCTGTTTTCTAAATGTTTGTTATTTTCATATCTTCTTCTTATAATCATTTAGCGTTTAATTACGAACTCTCGCCTGATCAAATTATAAAGCCGTCCCCATACCGATGTGTGGCTAATCACTATTAGCCTCGGCATCGAAGAGCATTGGGACATTAAAAAATGATTTGAAATAATTAAAGTTCTTAATTTTCACTTTAATTTTAGGACTTAAGGTTTACCCTGGGTTAACGATGTGTAGGACCATAAATCGATGTGTGGGCCCTATTTCCATTATCCATACACTAGCTAGCCGAGAGGCCGTGCGTATGGACAGATCACCCCTGGGTAAAGAGAGTTGCGTGCATACCCTCGAAAGAGGACAATCGTAATTCTTTCGGATTGGGTTCCCCACCCAATAGCGGGGTTCTTAGCGTAAAGCGGGCGTTAAGAGGAATCCTTCGTCGGACTAACGTTCGGTTGAATAGTCTTAGCGTTCAGGTGAGCGATATCCCTATAGCTAGGTGAGCTCATATCTATGGAACCTCCACGGCCAAGTTGCCTTTTATTAATTTGAAAACTAAGTTCAATTATTATTAAAAGTTATTTTAGTCTTAATCCGATTCGATGCCGAGCGTTAACCCTTCATCGAATTTTTATAAATCGTTTTCGCACTTTCTTTTCTTTAGCTAATTAAAATCTCCGCCTTACTTTCAGTAAAATAATAGTCCTCCTAGAGGAGTAAGAATAATCAACCCGACCCCGAGAACAATACGACCTTGGTATTCTCCCGAATATCGAGTACTACTTGCGATAAGTGCACTTGCTTACCTTACCAAGCACGCGATGATCGACTCATCAAACCAACCATATTAAGAGTCTGTTCGCGGGCCATCAAGGATCTATTGAGGTTGTGTGTGTTGGATAGAGGAGTGCCGTGGGAAAGGCTCTTACCACTAATAGAGTTCTCCTACAACAACAGCCATCAAGCTAGCATCGGTATGATGCCCCCATGAAGCTCTTTACGGAAGAAGGTGTATAACCCCCTTGTCTTGGGTGCAAGATGAAGACGCGAAGGCTTTGGGAATTGAGTATATTGATGATACCAATGCAGTGGTTAGACTAATATGGGATCGCATGTTGGAGGCTCAAAGTCGGTAGGCGAAGTATTACAATGCAATGCAATGCAATGGATGGTGGAGTTTCAAGTGGGTGATAAAGCATTTTTGAAGATCCGGTCGATGCATGGAGTGTCACGGTGCGTGGGGTGAAAAAGCTCAGCCCAAGTTACGTTGGGCCATACACTGTATTGGAAAGGATTGGTCCTTTGGCCTATCGTTTGGAGTTACCGCCAGAGCTAGAGAATCTCCACGACGTGTTCCATGTGTCGTCACTTCGAAAGCCGCTGTTGCGGCCTGATCAATATATCCACACCACTTATGGTGCAGTGGCGATGGATAGGTCTGTGCAACTAGAGCCGGTGCAGATCGTAGACAACAAGACAAGGATTTTGCACCGCAAAAGTGTTCCTTTGGTGAAGGTGCTATGGTATAATCATGGGAAGGAGGAGTATATATGGGAGCCGGCGGACTTGATTCAAAAAACGCTACCCGAAATTATTTCCACAAGTTAATTTCGTTTAAAAGCATATTTTATTTTCTGTATGTTTTTCTCCCCATAAATTTAGCCTGATTTCGGGGACAAAATCTTTTATTTTGTTTATAGGATTTGTAACGTCCCGATTCGCACTAGGCCCCTCATGTGCGTTTTTGAGTCAGGAGAGCTGACTTGGGTTCAGGGAAGTGCCGGCAGCTGGGCTGCACTTGTAAATGGGGGGGATAAATCAGTCCAGAATAGGACACGAGTAGAGACACGGGCGTATCCATACCCATGTGTGTGAGGCCGGCTCTCGAGTCGACGACTCGAATATGTCCAGAGAAAGACATGGGTAGTGACACAGGCGTGTCACTACCCATGTGCATAAGGACACGGGTCGAGACACGGGCGTGTCCCTACCCGTGTCTATCCAACCAAATCTCGAGTCAATGACTCGAGTTGTCCTAGAGAAGGATACAGGTAGTGACACGGGCATGTCACTACCCATATGACGTTGACACAGATAGAGACACAGGCGTGTTCCTACCCGTGTGCGTCGAGTTGAGATCGACGAAGTGTACCCCGAGAAGGACACGGGTAGAGACGCGGGCGTGTCCATACACGTATGTGTTGAGTTGAGTTCGTCGAGGCGTGTCCAGAGAAGGACACGACCAGAGAATACGGCCGTGTCATGTCGACATGGGTCGGGACACGGGCATGTCCCTACCCATGTCGAGTATTGAACTGACACTAAAACTATCGTCGATGCTTCGCCCGAGCAGGACACGGGTAAGGACACGGGTGTGTCACTACTCGTGTCACTTTTCACATATAAGGGTTGTGAAAACCCTCGCCTTTTTCACTCCTCATTCCAGCCATTTGTTTGAGAGAACTTCTGTAGAGAGGGAGAAACTGCTGGAGCACGTCCTAGAGGAGAAGATCCGCCGCCGCCGTGAAGGAGAAAATGCTGCCGAGAAGAGTCACAAGATCCATGGCCGGAAATAGTGGAAATGCCAGAAATGATGTGAGCTTCCTACCCTCTCCCTTGGTGCTAGATCTGTAGATATCTATGTGAGATGTCGACTCAAAAGATTCTAGACTTGCGAGATGATGATTTCTCTAGGAAGAGGCCGTTCTAGGGCTTGTGCTCTAAGGTTAGTGGTGTCTTCAACCTCTCCAACCTTCTATGTGACGATGGGGGATGGTTTCGTGAATAGTTATGGCCTCATGAGGGTGAATAAGGGAGGGGGAATTTCTGATGTGATTTTGGAAGATCAACTTGAGGAGGAAGATGAACTGATGCCGTTCATTCTGCTTTAAGATGCGTGCAGAATCTGTGTTTTGCGCGCAACAATGTCCTTGGACATTTTTAGGTGTGATATGTCCAGATCTGGGCTTTCGTCTAAACACGAAAGTTGAAGACCTTGAAAATACCTTTCCAACGAATGGTTGCACGACTTCAGATGAGATATATAGCCACGGGAAACTCCGAACTAATATGGCGGCTGACAAACCCTGCATACAGAAATTGTGTTCTGTATGCAGCAAACTTTGAAGCAAATTTCAAGTATGTTACTCTCAAATCTGGGTTGTGGTTTGAGTATGAAAGTTGTAACCAATGGAAAGACCTTTCCATCGAGAGGTTACATGTCTTCACCGGATTCCTGTAGCTACAGGAATCTCCGATCGAATTTGTTGTTCAGATTTATTCTGTACCTAAATTCTGTGTTTGGTATAGCGTGAGATTTGGACTCGGTGGAGTCAATGTTGCAAGTTAACTTGAGGTTTGGTGAACTCTTTTATGTTAATCATCTGAGTTCTATAATTGATGAAGTTTAATAATTGGACCCCATGAAATTGATTTGTGAAGCGAAGCATACTTAAACGAAATGATTTGATAGAAATTGGTAGACTAATATAAATGCGCATCATGTTTATAATGTGTTGAAATCATTTGGAATGACATGTAGGAGGATAATCTATGGCCATGTGAATGTCTGATTAACAGAATGAATTTAGTAGTACAATGCTTAGAGTGTCGTCTCCCTATGGGTTGCATTGTGAAAGGATGTAAGTGCGGTGTTGGCCATCACTAGTTGGGGTAGCCATAAGATGAGTCAAAGTCGGACGGTTGGGCTTGGTCCTCGTGTTTTCTATGAGGCTCCTTCCATGCCAAGGTGATGCGGAATTGCATGCGGTGTGAGTCGACACGCTGTATCATAATCCTGGGTTAAGGATAGTGTGGCAGGTCTACGGGCTCTCCAGTCGTCACACCGACGGGAGTTGGCAGTTAGACCTTGGGCGGTTGGGCTTGGTCCTCAGTGTTCACGTCCTGGAGCTCCTTCTGTACCAAGTGAACGGTTGGGCTTGGTCCTCGTACTTTCTTCCGAGGCTCCTTCCGGGTCACACAAGGCTAGTTCGGGGCTTGGTTCTCGGTACATATCTACCCGAGACTCCCGCTGAGCAATAGTACGCAAGGAGGGGGCTCCGCTATTGTGTTCATAGCATTGAGGCGTATAGAGGCCTAAGTGAAGTAGTGTGGATGCCCTCTTAGTAGTAGAGAAGCCCGCTCTATGGTGTCCCGGCCAACGCTTATGAAAAGCGAGCAGCCGAACTAGCAATCCAACTAGGCAAGTATACCTATCAAACTATAGTGAGGGGACACAAGTGTCGTATTTAAAACCAGGAACTGTTGAGTAAATCTACTCACACGATGGCTATTATTCTATCGACGGAAATCTTAGGGTTTAAAAGAATGCTAAGCGCGATTAGGAAAAGAAATATTACACTAGAAAAAGAAATGCTTGAGGTTAAAAAGAGAGCTAGTAAAGGAGATTAAAACACGGGGTTAAGACTATGAAAAAGAGAAGCACTCGATCGAGAATCACCTCAGCAAGAGTCGATTAAAAACACGATAAATAAACCTAAGCTTAATAGGGTAAGGTCCTTGACCGTGGTGGTTCCATAAACATGAACACACTTCTCTCGAAGACGTGCCCACCTGAGTTTAGGAAGGTCCGACCGACTTTCGCCAAAATCGGAGGCCTAAAACTCGCTTTACACGGTGAACCCCACTATTGGATTTTACTCCAATCCAGGAGATTTGGACGTCTGCCTCTCTCGAGGGGTGTGTACAACTCCCTTTACTCTTGAGTGCTCACTTCAAACCATCGGCCTCTCGGCTAGCCAGGAATGAAAGCAAGGGAGGAGAGTATATATCGAATGATATACCTTCAACCCGAGATACATCGAGAGTAGTTCAAGGCTAAACCCTAAAAAGAAAAGGTAAGATTCAAAGCATCATAACTTAATCACTCGAACCTCGGATCATCAAGATCGAGTACAAGGAGGATTAGTTAATCAAGGTAAGGTGGAAGAAGGGGGATGAGTAGTAAAGCATAAAGACACAAAATGCTAAAGAGAAGTGAAGAAAACACTTTTATTACAATTAAAGAGAGCTACACTTGGAAAGAAAATTACAATTGCATTTACTTGAAAATCCTATTCTGGCCCTATCATTAGTAACTAGAGCAATTACAAGAGCTATTACAAAAGCTTAAACTAAATTAGCATTAAACTAAACTAAACTAGCATGAGAAAGACAGAGAAAAAGCATGAAAAAGAACAAGAAACAAAAAGGCAACACCTCCCCTCTAAGCCCCAAAGATGCCTTTGGACCCTAGGAGAAGGGCTCAATTTATAGAATTTTTTCAAGATGGGTCACGCCCCCCTGACACGCCCGGGTCGGGCGTGTACCTGGGCGTGACACGTTCGGTGTGACTTTTTGGGCTGAAATTGAATGTCGGAGGTGACAGGCATCATAGTTGAGTTACACGCCCATATGTCACGCCCGCCCAGGGCGTGTCCCTAGGGCGTGACCATTTCGGGGCGACTTTTTTGGCTGCAATTTACTACTAGAGGTGACAGGCGTTGTAATTGAAGTACACGCCCATATGTCACGCCCTACCAGTGCGTGTCATGGGGCGTGACCATTTCGGTGTGACGGTGGAGCGGGAAAAAGAGCATGCTGTGGCGATTCCTCGAATCCTGGGGACACGCCTCTGGAACACGCCCGTGTCGGGCGTGACACGGGCGTGACAGAGGGCATGTTCACTGAGTTTCCAAGAAATGCATTGTGAGACCTGTTGCTTCATTCCTCTGGGCTACACGCCCTAGGTACACGCCCTGGTAGGGCGTGACCTTGGGGCGTGTTGATGAGTCCATTTTATATACCTATTTTCGGACTCATCTGGGCTAGTTTTCACGCATTTGCACTTCACTTTTAGTTCTATATCGTTCATATTTCATCTTATCTTTATTTCCATAGGAAGTGCATATTTATGCCCGTGGTTGTGTATTTTGTTACTTTTATTATTTGTACTCCTTTTTGTGATTGCCTGGAATGTCTGCACATATCAGTGATTGGTTTTTCCTTTCGGTACAGGGGTCATGTGCGTGTTCCGGGATGGTTGTGAAACAGGAATACATCGCACGATCATGGGATCTAATGCGCACGACCACTGGTCGTGCGCCCCTGATCGTGCGCACTACTCTTCGTTTTCCAAAATCAGCCTGGGGTAAGCGCACGACCACTGGACATAATGCGCACGACCACCAGTCGTGCGCCACTGATCGTGTGCATTGATTCCTCTTTTCTGGAGTCCTGTTTGGGGTAATCGCACGACCATTGGACTTAGTGAGCACGACCACTGGTCGTGCGCCACTGCTCGTGCGCGTTATCCCAGTTCTTCTTCCTGATCTTCCATGCCAGTGCGCACGAGCACCGGACATAGTACGCATGACCACTGGTCGTGCGCCTGTGATCGTGCACATTGTTTATTTTTGTTTTGTATAAATAGTGCAGGTCTCACCCTAATTAAAAGGAGGATCCGGAGCTCGACATTTCTCCGCCGTTTTCCGCCTTCTCCGTCGTTCCCCTTCATCTTCCACCCTAGGGAGGTGCTCCGGGCAAGCTTTCACCGGCAAATCCAAGCCGGAGCTTCCTCTTGGCCTCCTCCATCATCTCTTGGGTTCATTTCAAACTTCAACGCCATAGCCATCAAGCAAAGGGAAGCTTGCAACTTTCGTCCGCTATCGTGAGACGAAGAAGACGGGCCATTGGAAGGTGGTGATAGCTCTTCTCTACCCCGGACGCAGTTGAGGACCGAGCTTGGACGCGGATTGACAACCCGACGATTCCAACCATGAATCCTCAACAAGACTTCGGATTCGGTCGATCTCTTGACTTGTTCTTCCTTTATTGTTATTTATGTGTTGTTGTAAACCTTATTTATAGATGATGTATGCTTATTTGTAAAACATTTTTATATAATTATGTCTATGTGATTATATGTTTTCGTTATTTACTTGAGGTGCGCCTATTAGTCCATCCACCATCCATCTGCCCTTGCCGCACTAGCAATTGTTAGTGGCATGCGTAGCGAAGAGGTGCTCACGACCCTCATTCCGTCGTTCTAACCACCTCATCCGCTAGCCTTCTCGTCCATCCGCCCCGTGATTCGGTGCATAGCGGCCCGACTAGTCTTCCATCCCGCCTGGCGAAGCATCGCATAGCGGCATTGCATAGGAGTAGTTGTTAGATTTTTACTTTCTTTTTATCGCAACATCAAAGCACCCATCGTTACCGCCGACCCTAAGGACTTCAATCTCAAGTCCTCCTCGAAATTAACTCCACCTTACTGTGTTCCTTGTAAGATCGATACTTGGGAAAACCCCCATTTTATATTACTTGTGCGACCGGTTCACTGCCGTGATCTTACGCATCAAGTTTTTGGCGCCGTTGCTGGGGAACACAGTCGTGTGAGTTCTGAAGAGGGAGACATGAGATTGATTTCCTTTTCCTTTGTAAATTGCTTTTGTTTTGTTCTATTTCTGTTTTTCCTGCCTTTTTCTTGTTTCTTTAGGCAATTGTAGTAATATATTGTTGGATTTAGTAATTTGCACAATTTATTTTGAATCTTCTGTTTCGACACCATGTGGGAATATTCGTATGCCCAATGTCATTGGTGTGGAAAGCCTTCCAACACTAGTCATGAATTCCATACGAGAGATATTGAGCATAAGCCTCAGTGCATAATGAATGAGATGTTGTATTCGTACAACCTTTAATATATTGTGCCCCGAGCTTATGGTCAATCGTCCTCGCCACATACACCATTCTCCTATTCCTCTCCGGCACCACAAGGACCGCAGCGTAATGGGAGAAAGTGTTTGTATTGTCGAAGAACAGATCATGTCCTGAAGGATTGTGCCGAGTACCTCCATGTTATGGAAGAGGATGATGAGCCGGACATCCGGATCATGCCGAATCCTACCCTTGGTGGCACACCGTCGTCATCTAGTTATGTATCCCTGTCACCTTCATTTGTTGAAGGGAATGATGTGGACACAACCCCCAGATGTGTTGTTGATCTAGGCTTCGACATGGCTGAGCCCATCTCTCCTGTGCATACATCTCCAAGCGTGGAGTCGATTCTTTGTGAGGAAACTGCGCTTGACTTTTATCCAAGCAAAGTTCTTCCGCCTTTTGTGCATTCTACTTCAGTCGTCTCTGACGACATTTTCGACGATGCAACACAAGTTGAGGCTTGTGATACATGGGTTGTTTCCACTCCCATGGAGGAGGACAACCTTCCTGGTGTCGAGGATTCTCCCTCGATAATAAAGGAGGAAGTCCAAGTCTTGGTGGAGGAATCTATGGATCCGGCCGAGCCTTGTAGCATTGTCGACATTGCTGACGATATTTTTCTACCTCAGCCATTGGCGAGTGAAACCGGGATCACTCCCCCGATTATTTCTTTATGTTCTTCGTCTCTTTTATTTCTTGACCCTCCTTCCTTATCTGAGCCTGTGCAGGTTGAATCTCCACGGGTAAGTTGGGTTGACGTGGAGCCTAGCGCTCAGGCTGTCGACGAGTGCATCCTCTTGTGTGAGGAGGTTCCTATCTCCTTCACAGTGGAAGCCCCTGCCGTCACCTTCGCCCCCAGCGAACTTGTGGTGGACGAAACCTTGCTAGGAAAGGATTTGTTTTGTGGTGAGAAGAGTGAGGACCAACACTCCTTCTCTTCTTACTTCCTATTTCCTCTACCTGTGTTGGACAGGTATTACTATTTAGGTAGAGGGGTAACTGCTCTATCACCGTATCGGTACCCGTTACCGAAATAAATATTAGGCCAGTTACCTGTGCACTTTTTATTTCATAAACCCATTAGCTAGAACTGTTTAGAATTTAATAAGTCGTGCTGAGATGACAATAACCCCAGTACTTATCTTTCATTTTCCTGCATTTTTATTTTTCATGTCTATTTTAGTTTTAGCATTTCTTTTGGTATATTTTTCTTTTGTTTTTGCGGAGCTCACCCCTGCAAGTATTCATGGCAAATTGCATTGGCAGGGTTGTGATTATTCGTATGGCAGGCCTGCTTCAGATTTCCACGCGCCTTCTGGTATGCTCACTAGCTGAGCATTGGGTAACCTCTTCCCTTAGCTCTTTATGATTTTAATTTCTATATCATCTGCTGTGTAGTTTAGTTTAAGTCTGGGGGAGAGATTTGTTACCTTTTGCACACACACATTTCTTGTGCATACTGGAAGCCTTTATTGTTTTATTTTGATTAGTTCATTGCATCACACACCACTGTACCCACATGAGCGCATGCTTAGCTTTTTGCGTGCTGCGAGTTTAACTCGTTTCTTTTGTATGATTTGGGAAAATTATGGTGTTGGCTTAGGATTGTGAGATGGAGTAAAATGTTGACCTTGTTGTGCTCCTAGTCAACTGCTCTCGTCTCGTGTAGAAATTCGAGTAGATTTAATTTTTCTGTATGCTTTTAGTTTTATATTTTTCTAATTGCGTAAATACTTTTTATTCTACTCAAAAATTGGTGAATCCGGTGTGAATCTGACGGTAGCTTAGGGATGTGTGTAGACGGTCGTTAGTTTTGTATTGCTCGAGTCTGGAGGATGGATAGTCTTTCTCGTTGGCTAAGAACTTGCCCCTAGCTACTCTCGAAGCATGGGTACATGGTTAGTCAAGTGCGTGCGTGATGTGGGCCGTCACTTTGTCCCGTTTGAGCATTGTACCATTCCCGACATCTAACCGTTGCTATCCCCGTTGAGCCTGTCCCTTCCTTTGAAATCCCTTCGCCTCGCTACCATAGCCATATAGCCTTTCCTACTCGCACATCTGAATGCGATCATTCGGTTAGTTTGTTTTGTTGTAGTTTATATTCGTTTTGTGTGGACAGTTTTGTTGGTGTTTGTGCAGCTTGTGGTATTGCCGTGTTTTCATATTTTGTTTTGGCTATTTGGATAAAAGAAAAAAGAAAAAAAGGGAAAAGAAAAAAAATATGATAGTAAATAAAAAGAAAATTCCCAATGTGAAATAAAAAAAAAAGAAAAAAAGAAATGTATTTGTATATCTATTATTGCTGAGTTGTGCAATGTGATTGAGTTGTGTTCGTTATGGGCTTGCGCGCACTGTCAAAAGTCCAGGTCTGGTGATGCGTCGCACGTGTTTGTCCATTGAGTTTAGCTGTGTACATTTTCGGGCGAACTTATTTTGGGTGTGCGTGTCCGTCTTGTTTACCTTTATATACCCCACCTTCACCCAAGCCTATATTATACTCCAAGTCCTACGGATTCGTGCTTGAGTCTAACTAGTGCCGTGGAGAGAGTGTGAAAGGGCAAGCATATGGTCACCGACATTGGTGGATTCCTTTGGAGGTTATCCAGAGCCCTGATCTTTGGCAATGCTCGCCTATCGATTAGTCTACGTTCTCCCTACGCGTGACCGGGTGATTCACTGTGATTCTATTTTTGAGTAATAATAAAATGTTGATACGCATTGTGAAAAGTTTAAACTATTTTGTATACTTAGAAATTTCTTCTATTATATTTTTTTACGCGTGCGAACATGCGACTTCGCATGGTACTCCGTATCGCAATTTCTTTGTTAACTAGTATTTTTCCCTATCTTCTTAGATTTTGTTTGCTCGGGACGCGCAAACAGTTAAGTCTGGGGGCGTGATGAGTCCATTTTATATACCTATTTTCGGACTCATCTGGGCTAGTTTTCACGCGCTTACACTTCACTTTTAGTTCTATATCGTTCATATTTCATCTTATCTTTATTTTCATAGGAAGTGCACATTTATGCCCGTGGTTGTGTATTTTGTTACTTTTATTGTTTGTACTCCTTTTTGGGATTGCCTGGAATGTCTGCACATATCAGTGATTGGTTTTTCCTTTCGGTACAGGGGTCGTGTGCGTGTTCCGGGATGGTTGTGAAACAGGAATACTGCGCACGATTATGGGATCTAATGCGCACGACCACTGGTCGTGCGCTCCTGATCATGCGCACTACTCTTCGTTTTCCAGAATCAGCCTGGGGTAAGCGCACGTCCACTGGACATAATGCACACAACCACCGATCGTGCGCCACTGATTGTGTGCATTGATTCCTCTTTTCTGGAGTCCTGTCTGGGGTAATCGCACGACCATTGGACTTAGTGCGCACGACCACTGGTCGTGCACCACTGCTCGTGCGCGTTATCCCAGTTCTTCTTCCTGATCTTCCATGCCAGTGCGCACGAGCACCGGACATAGTGCGCACGACCACTGGTCGTGCGCGTGTGATCGTGCGCATTGTTCATTTCTGCTTTGTATAAATAGTGCAGGTCTCGCCCTAATTAAAAGGAGGATCCGGAGCTCGACATTTCTCCGCCGTTTTCCGCCTTCTCCGTCGTAACCCTTCATCTTCCACCCTAGGGAGGTGCTCCGGGCATGCTTTCGCCGCAAAATTCAAGCCGGAGCTTCCTCTTAGCGTCCTCCATCATCTCTTGGGTTCATTTCAAGCTTCAACGCCATAGCCATCAAGCAATGGGAAGCTTGCAACTTTCGTCCGCTATCGTGAGACGAAGAAGACGGGCCATTGGAAGGTGGTGACAATTCTTCTCTACCCCGGACGCAGTTGAGGACCGAGCTTGGACGTGGATTGATAACCCGACGATTCCAACCGTGAATCCTCAGCAAGACTTCGGATTCGGTCGATCTCTTGACTTGTTTTTCCTTTATTGTTGTTTATGTGTTGTTGTAAACCTTATATGTAGATGATGCATGCTTATTTGTAAAACGTTTTTATACAATTATGTCTATGTGATTGTATGTTTTCGTTATTTACTTGAGGTGCGCCTATTAGTCCATCCACCATCCATCTGCCCTTGCCGCACTAGCAATTGCTAGTGGCATGCATAGCGAAGAGGTGCTCAGGACCATCATTCCGTCGTTCTAACCACCTCATCCGCTAGCCATCTCGTCCATCGGCCCCGTGATTCAGTGCATAGCTGCCCGACTAGTCTTCCATCCCGCTTGGCGAAGCATCGCATAACGGCGTTGCATAGCAGTAGTTGTTAGATTTTTACTTTCTTTTTATTGCAACATCAAAGCCCCCATCGTTACCGCCGACCCTAAGGTCTTCAATCTCAAGTCCTCCTCAAAATTAACTCCACCTTACTGTGTTCCTTGTGAGATCGATACTTGGGAAAAATCCCATTTTATATTACTTGTGCGACCGTTTCACTGTCGTGATCTTACGCATCACGTGTCACAGCAAAATTTTGCTGAGAGCCGTGCAAACCTGCAAAAAGCAGAAAATGCATTAGGGACAATAATATTTACAAAAGGGGGTCAACATAAGCACTTGCAAGACATGATTTGTGCTTTAAAAACCCGAAAATACACTAATAAATTTAACTGCAAAAAAGTACTATCAAATTCCCCCAAGCTTAAGCTTTGCTTGTCCCCAAGCAAAGATATAAAAACTAGCTAATCATAAACAGTGACTAATTTAAAAAGTTTTAATCATGCTTACACAAGTACTATGCGAAATTCCAAGTAGGGAGAATGTGAAACATAAACCTAGAACAGTTACTTGGCCATGGTTCAACAAATTATAAGCTTTACTAACGAAAATAAATCATCAAAAATTTTAAGAAGATCTTTTAAATAAATTTAAGTAATGCAACAAAATGAAAAAGAGCATTGAGTTGTTACTAGATTCAAGGGGAACATTATAACTATATCAATCAAATAACAAAAATCTAAATTTAAATCAAAAACTATACTATTTTACTTTTCTTCTTTACTGAGCTAATAAATAAAAATCAAAAACATGAATCAAAATGTTTTATTAGGACCGAAACGTTCGGTTTAGACATATAATTAGGAATGGAAATCAAAGATAAACATGAAGGCTTAAAATCACACTAAACCAAAATAGAAAACTTTCAAAAAAAATTTCATCATAAATAAACTATTTTTTTTCTTTATCTTTGTTTTTTTTTTCATTTTTTTCTTTTTCTTATTTTTTTTTTACAAAATAACGGCCAAAAATAATTTTCTTTTCAATTTGAAATTGACCAAACAAAAGTAAATACATCTTTTGAGCATATTTTTCAAAAAGTTCTCCAAAAACAAATCACCAAAATAATGTTATCATACTCATGAAAATTTAGTTTTGATGAAACCCAAAAAGGCTAGTGTGATTAGATAGGTTGGAATATTTTGAGCTTTGGTGAAAATGAAATGATAAGTGGAGCAAATCAATTGAGGAAGGAAAAAGGCTCAAAAGTGGCTAAGTAGGGGTAAAGAAAAATTTAGGTTGGCAAGAAGGATCAAACGAAAACAAAGATGGCCTAAATCATTTTCATGCTTCTAAATTTATTTAAAGCATTAGTTTTGAAAAATTTCAAAAAGCAAGTCCTAGATAATAAAAGAAGACTAATGAAATTATCCTAGAAATAGAAATAATATGCGCCTTGGATCGTTCACATCTACTACGCCAATCAAAAGTTGATATTACAAAAATTATCCAAAAATAAAAAAAGGAAAATAGTGGATGAAAGATTTTCGAGAAAGTAAAGAAAATAAAAACGAGAACCATAATAAAAATGCGAGTTTTAGAAAGACATTTCACGTTAACATGCTACCGTGATTTAGGAACACAGCAAGGCCAACATTTTACTTGTGAAACATAATTAAAAAAATGATTAGAGAGATTATAATTGGCTAAGTTATTTATATGGAATTTTGAGAAAAACAAAACAAAAGCAGGGGGTACTATTGAAATATCAATATAACAAGATTTTTTTATTTTGAAATATGCTTTTTGTTTTCTTTTGATTTTTAAAGCGGACAACATGAAACAAAAATAAAGATAAGGGAAAGAGGAAATCCTCCCCCAAGCTTAAAATAGACATTGTCCTCAATGAAGAAAGAAGGGGTATGAGAGAGAGAGATAGAAATTAAAATATAAATAAAGTACAGAATTTTAAAAACAGGTACTTCCCCGGATTTATGCGCCGCAAATGTTGATTGATGCCACTCCCCCATGCTTGCGCTCTGGATCTTATTGACATGTCTTCTTCGGACTTTGTGATGGATTTAGCAGCATTGGCGACAGTGATTGCAGAAGCTTCCACTTGTAGAGCCGTCCAGGGCAAAACGTGTAAAATAAAGAAAACAGAAAAAATGATTTGGGTTGCCTCCCAAGAGCGCCGTTTGTTTATAAAGTCGTTTGAGCTCGACCAAAAGAATATTGTCCAAAAGTTTATTTGTCCAAAATAGCATGTAAATAATGGGTGTCCAGTTAGTTTAAAGTTCGTGCAGAAGAAAATTAATACAGTTTGAACTGACATCACCACAAAAATAAAGTTTAAGACGCTGCCCATTTACTTTGAATTCACCCTTATCAGGGTGTGAAATTAAAATCATGCCATACAGATAAACTTCTTTAACGGTAAAAGGACCAGACCATCGCGATTTTAACTTGCCCGGAAATAATCATAAACGGGAGTTACATAAAAGTACTTTGTCGCCCGGCTTAAAGGTTTTTGGGTGCCTAAGGTTTTTATCGTGTAAACGCTTCGTCCGCTCTTTATAAAGTTTGTTATTGTCATACGCGTAAGAGCGCAACTCGTCGAGTTCGTTAAGTCGAAATTTTCTAAAATTGCTGACAGAGTGGTGATCGAGGTTTAAAAATCTTAAGCCCCAAAAAGTGCGGTGTTCTAATTCTACGGGTAAATGACACGATTTTCCATAAAACAACCAATATGGCATACATCCGAGGGCGGTTTTGTACGCTGTTCGGTAGGCCCATAGAGCATCGTCTAACTTGGCTGACCAGTCTTTTCTAGATGTGGAAACAGTCTTTTCTAAAATTCTTTTTAATTCTCTATTTACTACTTCAACTTGTCCGTTAGTTTGGGGGTGGTAGGCAGTGGAAAGCTCATGAGTAACACCATATTTAGTAAGGATTTTAGAAAACTGTGCGTTACAGAAATGGGAACCCCTATCACTAACGATGGCGCGCGGCGTACCGAATCAAGAAAATAAATTTTTTAGAAACTAACTATGACTCGGGCGTCATTCGTAGGAAGAGCTTTGGCCTCGGCCCATCGCGAAAACATAATCAACGACAACTAAAATATACTTATTCCGGAAGCTAGAAGGAAAAGGGCTAACAAAATCAATTCCCTAGAGGTCAAAAACTTCACATTCTAGGAAGTAATTTTGCTGCATTTCATTTTTATTAGAAATATTACCCGACTGTTGGCAACTATCACACCTACTCATAAAGTCCTGCGCGTCTTTAAATAGGCTAGGCCAGTAAAAACTCGCGCTTAGCACTTTGTGAGAGGTGCGAACAGCTTGATAGTGCCCACCTGTCGGTCCTTCATGCAAATGCTTAATAATGTCTAAACCTTCTTCATAAGAAACACACCTCCTTATCACTTGGTCTGCACAGACTCGGAAAAGATGCGTGTCCTCCAAAAAGTAGTTCTTCAACTCAGAAAAGAATTTCTTCTTTTGCTGAGATGAGAACTCTTTTGGGAGTACCCGAGCCACTAGATAGTTGGCGATGCGTGAAAACCAAGGAGAAGTAGATGTGTTAATCGAAAACAGCTTCTCATCGGGAAAATAATCGTTAAAAGATTTTTCATCTAATTTTTCTATAAAGGGATTATCTATGCATGAGAGGTGGTCGGTGGCCAAGTTCTCGGCTCCTCGCTTATCACGAATATCTAAATCAAACTCCTAAAGGATTAAGACGCAGCGAATCAGGCGCGGTTTGGCATCCGTTTTAGAAAGAAGATATTTGAGCGCCGAGTGGTCCGTAAAAACAATAATTTTTGAAAGAGTAATATAAGGGCGAAAATTATCAAAAGCGAATACTATAGCTAGGAGCTCCTTCTCAGTTGTGGTGTAATTTTCCTGTGCATATTGAGTGTTTTGCTAGCGTAATGGATGGGGTGGAAGTTTTAAAATATACGTTGACCTAATACGGATCCTACCGCATAGCTACTCGCATCGCACATTATCTCAAATGGAGAGTCCCACACCGGAGCTATCATGATTGGGGCATTAATTAATTTTTCTTTTATTAAATTAAAGGCAGCTAGGCAAAGGTCATCAAAGATGAATGGGGCGTCTTTTTCTAAGAGATGGGTAAGGGGCTTGGTGATCTTGGAAAAGTCCTTTATGAAGCGGCGGTAGAAACCCGCGTGACCTAGGAAACTTCTTATAGCTTTTATGTTTGTAGTTGGCGGCAGCTTCTCAATAACTTCTATACCTCATGCAGAAATTTTATGGCCCAAAACTAACCCCTACCTCACCATAAAATGACATTTTTCCCAATTTAGGGCAAAGTTAGTTTCTTCACATCGTTCTAAGACTTTTTCGAGGTTCTCAAAACAACTATCAAATGCGTCACCGAACACTGAGAAATCATCCATGAAAACTTCCATAATGCCTTCTACGTACTTGTCAAAGATAGCGAGCATACATCGCTGGAATGTAGCTGGCGCATTGCACAATCCAAACGACATTCTTCGGTAGGCGAAGGTGCCGAAGGGACAAGTAAGCGTAGTTTTCTCCTGGTCCTCGGGAGAGATGGGGATTTGAAAATACCCCGAGAGGCCGTCGAGAAAACAATAAAAGCTAGGGCCGGAAAGTTGTTCTAAAATTTGGTCGATGAACTACAAGGGAAAATGATCCTTGCGGGTGGCGTCATTTAACTTACGATAATCTATGCACATTCGCCATCTGGTAACCGTCCGTGTTGGGATTAAGTAATTATTTTCATTACTTACTACCATTATGCCTCCCTTCTTTGGTACTACCTAGACTGGGCTAACCCACTTACTGTCTGATATAGGATAGATAATTCCTGCATCTAACAATTTCATAACCTCGCCCTTAACTACTTCTTTCATGTTAGGGTTTATACAGCGCTGAGGTTGTATAGAGTTACGTGAATTATCTTCCATTAATTTCTTGTGAGTGCAGAAAGATGGGCTTATGCCCTTGATATCAGATATCTGCCAAGCAATAGCTCGACGATATTTACGTAAAATTGAAAGAACTTTATAATTTTGTGCTTCCGTGAGGTAGGCCGAGACTATGACGGGCAGGTTGGAGTCCTTTTCTAAGAAAGCGTATCTAAGATGCTCTGGTAGTTCTTTCAGTTCCACGGTAGGGGGAGTCATCATACGAGGTTTTAGAAATCCGTTCTTTTTCAAAAACTATGTCCTCGTAGACTTTTTTATGTATAAAATTAAAAGGGGTGGGGCTAGCGGCCAAGGAGACTTCTTGCAGCGATTTAGTTGGAAGAGTAGAAGAGGAACAAAAATCAAAAAATTCTTTTTCAAAATCAGAAAACGACAGGAGGATTCTTCACTTAGGTGTAGAGATTTGGGTGGAGGAGTAGCAGAGGAACAAAAATCAGAAAATTATTTTTCAAAATTAGAGAGGTGAGAAGAGGATTCTTCACTTACGGCATCTATGAAAAAACAAGAGTCATCATTGGCCAGGGTGTTCTTCATCGAGGGGGTGATAGAGAAAGTTACTTCTTTGTCGCCTACTCGAAGGAAGAGCTTACCATTGCTTACGTCAATGATAGCTCGGGAGGTGGCAAGGAAGGGTCAGCCAAGGATCAGGGGAACCTCGATGTCTTCTTCGATGTCCAATATGACAAAGTCCACCAGGAAGATGAACTTTTTGACTTTGACTAGGACGTCCTCCACTATACCTAACGAGTACTTGACTGATCTGTCGGCGAGCTGGATACTCATGTATGTGGGGTTGATACTGCCAATTCCTAACTTTTTAAACAACGAGAGGGGCATCAGATTAATACTCGCACCTAGGTCGGCTAATGCGTGCTTGACAAAAAGATCACCAAAGAGACACGGGATAGAGAAACTACCCGGGTCACTGATTTTCTTTGGTAAACCGTTTTTCAAGACCGCCGAGCACTCGACATTACCGTGACAAGAAAAAGGTTCTCTAACTTCTTCTTGTTGTTCAGGAGGTCCTTAAGGTACTTAACGTACTTCGGCATCTGGGATATGGCTTCGTGGAAAGGCAGAATTATGTGGATTTGTTTAAACATTTCTAAGAAACGGGTTTATTGATCGTCCTGATGTTGTTTATTAAGTTCGAATAGGTATGGAGGGGATGAATTATTTTTAAAGGTGGGTGGTGGAGTGAGTTCTTTTTCTAAAACAGGGGTGATAACTTATTCAGCAGAGGGTGGAATTTTTAAAACGGGAGCGGAGCTTTGATTTTTTAAAGCGGGAGCGGAGCTTGCCTCGGGATCTTCACTTACCATACCAGGAACTTGCTTCCCACTACGAAGAGTTATAGCTTTCGCTTGCTCTCTCAGGTTGGGCTCGGTATTGGAAGGAAGAGACCCTGCGGGTTGCTTAGAAATTATTTTAGCGAGCTGTCCTACTTGATTTTCTAAATTTTTAACGCTTCTAGTTAATGTTCTTATCGTAGCGTCATTAAGATTCATGTATTTTGAAAATAATTCCTCCAAACTTGGAGGCTTTGGAAAACTTTGAGGAGGTGGTGGTGGTGCAGAATAATCAACTTGTGGTGGCAGGTGCAATGCGTTGGATGGATTACTCCACGAAAAATTAGGGTGATTTCTTAAAACAGGATTATAACTATTCGCAAAATTAAAACCAGGCGGATCAAAATTCGCAGTAGAAAAACTTATTAAAAGCATTTTTAGGAAAATTATTGACATAATCCAAATGTTCTGGAGCAGGAGTTGCAGATTCCCATACCTGAGGGGTGGAGGCAGCAGTCATCTCCGTAATGTTTTTGCTTAATATTTCAACTTGCAAAGCGAGCTGGGAGACGTTGTCCACTTCAAAGATACCTGCAGGATTGTTGGGGCGGGACCTAAGAACATTCTAATGGTATATGTTCATGGCCATGTCCTCAAAAAGCTCAAGAGCTGCTTTCGGGGTCTTATGCTTTAAAGTACCGCCAGAAGCTGCGTCTATCATTTGCTTCGTGCTTTGATTTAGCCCGTTATAAAACATCTGCACCTGCAACCATACAGGCAGTGCGTGATGTGGGCATCGTCTTAATAATTCTTTAAATCTTACCCAGGTTTCATATAAGGTTTCAGAGTCGATTTGTCCAAAAGCAGAAATATCGTTCCTAAGTTTTGCAGTTTTAGCAGGAGGAAAATACTTCGCCAAAAAATTTTCAGTTAATTGCATCCAAGTTGTGATGCTATTTTTAGGTAGAGTGTTCAGCCACTGCTTAGCCTTAGTTCTAAGAGAGAAGGGAAATAATCTTAGCCTAATACCATCATTTGTGACACCATTAATCTTAAATGTGTCACAAATCTCAAGAAAGCTTGCAATATGTGCGTTCAGATCTTCATCTTAAAGTCCATCAAATTGCACATACTGCTGCACCATTTGAATTATACTAGGCTTCAGTTCAAAGTTATTATTTGCTATCGCAGGGCGAACTATGCTAGATTCAGTACCCTCGAGATTCGGTCGTGCATAATAAGACATAGTCCTTTGCACGGCTTCCTCCACGTTGGGTTCTTCCATTCTTGAAGTGGAAAATGACTCGGAATCCTCAACCGGCACTTGGATAGTAGGACCTTGAAATCGCTATCTTCTCTGAAGAGTACGCTCAATTTCGTTGTCCAGGTCCAAAATAACTGACGGACTCCCGCGGGTCAAGCACTAAAAGAAGAGAAGAGAGAAAGAGAAATAAAATAAACTAGAAAAAGAAAGAGTTAGTAATTTTTTTTGAAATAATTTTTTTTTTGAAGTTTAACTCCTGAACTTCCCAAGGGTTACCCGTTGAAGGGTTCGTAAGGTACTAGATAAGATAGTGGCACTTAAAACCGCTTTGCCCTTTCCAAGAGATTTAGGTGGCGTAGAAAAATTGTGGAGTGGGTTTCTATTATGAGCGCTAAATAAATTTTTTTTATTATTTTATAATTTTTTAAAGAAGGAGGGAGAGGAAGAGAAATGATAAAACTAATATATTCGTGTTTTCAATTTATCAACCAGCGCTGCTCCCGGCAATGGCGCCAAAAACTTGGTGACTCGGCCAACGCTTATAAAAAGCGAGCAGCCGAAATAGCAATCCAACTAGGTGATTAAAACAAGGTGTTAAGACTATGAAAAAGAGAAGCACTCGATCGAGAATCACCTCGACAAGAGTCGATTAAAAACACGATAAATAAACCTAAGCTTAATAGGGTAAGGTCCTTGACCGTGGAGGTTCCATAAACATGAACACACTTCTCTCGAAGACGTGCCCACCTGAGTTTAGGAAGGTCTGACCGATTTTTGCCTAAATCGGAGGCCTAAAACTCGCTTTACGCGGTGAACCCCACTATTGGATTTTACTCCAATCCAGGACATTTGGACGTCTGCCTCTCTCGAGGGGTGCGTACAACTCCCTTTTACTCTTGAGTGCTCACTTCAAACCATTGGCCTGTCGGCTAGCCAGGAATGAAAGCAAGGGTAGAGAGTATATATCGAATGATATACCTCCAACCTGGGATAAATCGAGAGTAATTCAAGGCTAAACCCTAAAAAGAAAAGGTAAGATTCAAAGCATCATAACTTAATCACTCGAACCTCGGATCATCAAGATCGAGTACAAGGAGGATTAGTTAATCATGGTGAAGTGGAAGAAGGGGGATGAGTAGTAAAGCATAAAGACAAAAAATTCTAAAGAGAAGAGAAGACAACACTTTTATTAAGATTAAAGAGAGCTACACTTGGAAAGAAAATTACAATTGCATGGAATTGAAAATCCTATTCTGGCACTATCATTAGCAACTAGAGCAATTACAAGAGCTATTACAAAAGCTTAAACTAAATTAGCATTAAACTAAAGTAAACTAACATGAGAAAGAGAGAGAAAAACATGAAAAAGAACAAGAAACAAAGGGGCAGCACCTCCACTCTCAGCCCCAAAGATGCATCTGAACCCTAGGAGAAGGGATCAATTTATAGAATTTTTCGGGCTGGGTCACGCCCCCCTGACACACCCGGGTCGGGCATGTACATGTGGCATGACATGTTCAGTGCGACTTTTTGGGCTGAAATTGTATGCTGGAGGTGACGGGTGTCGTAGTTAAGTTACACGCCCATATGTCACGCCCGCCAACGGTGTGTCCCTGTGGCGTGACCATTTCGGTGCGACCTTTTTGGCTGCAATTTGCTGCTAGAGGTGACGGGTGTTGTAATTGAAGTACACGCCCATATGTCACGCCCTACCAGGGCGTGTCATGGGACGTGACCATTTCGGTGTGACGGTTGAGAGGTAAAAAGAGCTTGCTGTGGAGATTCCTCGGATCCTGGGGACACGCCTCTGGAACACGCCCCAAAGATGCTCTGGTAGGGCGTGACCTTGGGGCGTGTCACAGCAAAATTTTGCTGAGAGCCATGCAAACCTGCAAAAAATAGAAAACACATTAGTGACAATAATATTTACAAAAGGGGGTCGACATAAACACTTGCAAGACATGATTTGTGCTTTAAAAACCCGAAAATACAATAACAAATTTAACTGCAAAAAGTAGTATCACTCTACTGTTGCCGCCGGGCGACGGCGGTTGATGCCTGAGAGGTTAGCTACCTGCTCGAAAAGTGGGAACTACTAGTCTGTGTCGACATAGCGGTTGCATGTGTGTGATCATGGGTGAGTCATTGCATAACATACATACCATAACATTACACTGCACAAACAAGATCCTCATCTAATAAGTTTGTATGGGCACTCCTATATGATGAGTTACTTTATGTTAAACCGATCCTTAACTTATAAGTTTGTATGAGCATCCTTATAAGTTAAGGTACTTTCTTGTTGTAGATACTTATACCTGATGGTTAGTTATTGCTCATGTAGAACTGCTAGATTATAATGCTGTTAATCATATTATACTACTATCACCTGCTTGTACCTGCTATATTAATAATTATATATTGTATCCTGCTTCCTCTCTCCGCCCGGTGTCGAGGAGTCGCCGGGGGAGTGGATGTGAAGCCACTTAGTTTTTTTGACTAACGGTTGCTACGTCTTCCTTTTAGGAGGTCACCCCACAGGTAGAGGAGCCGCAGATTTTGCAGCAGGACAGCCAAGCCAGGACGATAGGGCCTGAAGGGACGGTACCGTCGCTACCGTTAGTTACTGATGTGAGTGTTGAGCGACTCTAATGTAGCCCTGTTGTGCGTTTATTAGCAGTACTCTGATATTGTAGAAGCATGTTTAGCTTTTTTATTTGATGTACTTTGGATATATATGCTTCGTGTGAATTTGGCTTTTCTTATTATATTTTGGTTGGGTTGGCGTATGTATATTGATATTGATTGTAGCCGGTAGAATAGGCGTCTTGTGGTATAGGTTAACCTGTGTGCTAATGCTACCGCAACACGGCTGTTCTGGGCATAAGACCCCCTTTGAGCCGTGTTTTGGGATCTGGGAGGGGGGTCTTACAGATGATGAATAGGGTTTCCATCTTATCGCAAGGCTCTTGATATGGGATAAATAATATAATATAATATTATATTATTATTATACTTAAAACGTCCAAATGACCAAAACTCGCACTAACTCAGATTTCCATGAAAATCACACCGTAGCTAAATACCGACGCTACGAATCCTACGGCGTAGTCAAAAACAAAATCCGACTAACCAAACTCGGGAAAACACCACCCGAAGTCAAAACACCAAATATCCCAAAAACGCTCTGCCGTGTTCCAAAAAGAACCCCGACTCACAAGGGAAAAATCAAAACACAGGATAAATTAGCCAAGCTAATCCTCACTAACCAAAACCTTGGATACCAACGAGTAAAAGCCACACTTCGATAGCAGTACCCACCAACTACGCATCAAAGTAATGCCCTGACGACCTAATACGTCACTAAAGGGATTTTAAATAAACCTTGGAAAATTAGGGGCGTTATAATATATATCGTAATTTGGGATGTGAGTCCCATATGCACACAAAAATGATCACTCAACCTAGCAATCTTCATCCCAGTACCTCACAATGCCCCACTGGAATCTGTTGGATCCAATGGCCAACATTAGACGGGTGGGGGTGAATAAGGTTTGTAGAGAACTAACAAAAATTAAAAAATATTGAAAGGAAAGTAGTAAATTTTTTTTGAGCTATCGCCGGGGGATATCGTCTGCAATTTCGACAGAAACTTTGTTCCTTGTATCTAAAGATCGTATAATAATAGGCATACACAAGAAATTAAACTTTTAATAGTAAGCACGTATAATTAAATATGTAGCACGAAGAATTGATTTTATTCCAAAAGCAAAGAGTTTACAAAGTTCAAAACTAGATCGCGATGACGTCGAAGATCAGAGGCGGTTAGTCAACTATTTCTTGTGGATTCTATACCAACCCTACTCTAGAGCCGGTTGGCTCTCTCACTTCTTCCCAAGAAGATTGACAAACCTTCTAGATCTTCCAGGTCTAGACGTCCTCCCATGATGATTTCTGCAAACTTCTCACAGAAATCCGATGACCTCCAAGGACAATTTCCCACAAGCTCCTCCCAGGAATTTGACGTCGACATCATTCGATTTATCCACACAGAATAAAATAGACATTGAAAAGAAATAAAAATAGATGAAAGAAAATTTGTGCTCCCACAAAAAGTAAATCTCTAGAGGTAGTGAATGGTCGGTGCTTTTGATTCTCATGGCTCGGGCACGCGATCGTCTTCTTAATCTCGTTTTGGCATTTCATCTCCAAAGATCTTCTTCATTTTTTCAAGTGGAAAAAACTTCTCCTTCTTAGATTGTGGTTTTTAGCAATAAGGATGACAAGGACAACATCTAGACGTTCTAGGGTTAGAGCACATGCTACCTTGGGATATAAATTGTGGTTATATTGATTTTAGCGCTATTGTCGGGCCATAGTGGCTATTGCCCGAAGATATCCAAATTTGGTACCATCACCGCTAGCAGTCCCACGCCGGAAAGGAAAGGAAAGTTGTTTCCAAATTTATGGCCGCTATCGCCAGTAGTGTCACAACCATTATTTTCTCAACATAAAAGATTATATTAGATTAAGAGAAAACACATGACGTGATGCCATGCCTTGCATGGGATAACTATAGATGCATAGGAAAGAACCTACTCCTAACATTATTCAAAGATTTCTCAAGCTTATCATGAAGAAATTGTTTTTTTAGTTAAGTTTTGATGGGCATATCCCTCAGCTCAGTGGATCAACTAGTCCATAGATAAAAATATAGATATACGCTACAGAAAATACTTTACATAATTCAATTATTATCCCACATGAGCAGAAACATCCAAAAGGACAACTCATGATATGCATACTTCTAGATTTAATATAAGTATGAAAATAGCATGTATGTCTGAACATAATGATGTTAGTTTTGAAAAAAATGGCATGTATGAGTTGATAGATAAAATACTTTTATAATTTAAAATGTCTAACATGCAACCTAACATAAAACCTTCCTAGAGAGCAAGTAATTAGAAGAAGTCATACTGAGAAAGACTTACCGGCTAGAAAGTACTTAACATTATACAAAAATCCCATGAGCGTCAACAACCTGACACGAACCCACTAAAAGATATGTATGTATGAACTAAAAGAAGACAACAACAACTACCTCACATTCGGTGAGGAAACGACAGCTGCAGAGTACCAGCCAAAAACTAACCCTAGCCGCTCAACCAGCTACGTCTCCAAACCTGAGGCATTCAAAGAAAGAACACCTCAACAAGAAAGAAAGTACAAGTGGAGATCAAAGATCAAAAGGTTAGGAATGATCTAAAAAGGAATAAAGGGTTACAAATCCTAATCCAAGAATAGTGAGAAAATACTAACTTACGTACTGTAAATTAAGGAATTTGCACAATATGCTATAAATATCTTTGCTTTATGGAATATGTAAATAAATAACTGTAAGTAATGAGTTAATTATCCCATAACTTGGTGAACAAAAAAAAACACTGACCATCCGGCACCTTCAGTGGGGGGAACCTACACAACACACCAACAACAAAAAACTTCACAAGGGACCAATGAAAGGTGGTCTTATACGTTGACACACCCAAAACTTGGGAAAACCGGCACCTACGGTGGTGGGAACCTACCCAAAAAACCAACAGTCACATACCCACACCGGGCAAATCCACCAGGGCAATAATTCACCAAAAAAGCATAAAGTTGGCGGCCCTTTATCCACTGCCAACCCTGCCATAATCATACAACCAAAAACACTAGCAACCATGTCATACAACCCAAACACCGATAACCATGCCAAACACAGACAAAAAAAAAACCAAAACACTGGGCTTCTCAAATAATAAATGGGGGAATAAATCCCAGAAATTGTGCCAAACTCGACGGATTAGATACAATACGGCCCCAAAATACCAAGTCCATACTGATTCATCGAGTATACTCGACGAATACAGCTAGCACTCGATGATTTTTACATAACAAAATCAATTCACTAGAGATATACAATGATTCGGTGAAAAATCCTAAGTCCATGGAAAATGCATCAGGTACTCTCGACGCCGCGTTGAGTGCATTCAACGCACTCGATGCCAACCAGCTTACTCAACGATTTTTCCATTACTCAACGCCGTGTTGAGTACACTCAACGATTCTGCCTTCACTCAGTGCCGCATTGAGTACACTCAACGATTCTACCTTAGTGCCAAAACATCACTCGACGACTCAATGCCAAGCAAGCATTACTCGATGAATTCGTCAAGATTACTCGACGAATTTGACTTGGACTCAAAAATCACTGAATGCTATCAGTTCCAGGTCAAACTCACTCAACACCAAGTCCTATACTCGATGATCTCAATGCCTAATACTCGACGAATTGGACTAACTCAACACCAAACTGATATTCGTCGACTCAACGCCTAATACTCGACGAATTCAGCAACACTCAATGCCAAGCATTACCCACCGAAATTTCAACGGATACTCGACTAATATGACTCTGGTACTACTGATACTCGTCGAAGTTTTACATAGACCAATCTCAACCTATATCTGACGAATTTTACTTACCCATATTTGACGAATTTAATCTTAACTTAACTGTTATACAACAAAATTTTGTCTTAAGTCAGCAATTCACTACCCGACAGATTAGCCTAGTCTAATAGTTAAGTGTGATGAAAATACTGTAGATTAATCCCATAATCCATGGATTCACCCGACTATCACCTACAAAATCAACTAGGCCAAACCTGGCCGGAAATCTACATTGAATAGCAGGTCGGCATAGGCCGAACCTAACGATACTCCTAATACTAAGGAAGAAAGGAATGAAGCAAGAAATACACCGCAAAAGAAAAACATGGCAAGGGGAAGAAGACTCCACTTGTAATGATCTTGCCGAAATCTGGCCGCACAACCGCTACTCTTCACGGGTCTGGCCGCAAGAACAGATAAACAATAGTTTCTGAACTTTTCAGGAGGAACGAGGGTCAAAACGAAATTCCTAACACCAAAAATTTCACAAAATGGGAAAAACTCACCGTAGAAATGTAGATCTTGGTGAGAGCTATACGGATCTACTCTCCAACGGCAATTTCATGCACCAGAGCTCCTTCAATAAATGACTGAAGGTTTTGCATTGTCCGCCACTCTTGTCTTCCGCAATACAGTCTGACAGTTTTAAGAAAGATGATGTAACATCCCGATTCACACTAGGCCCCTCGTGCACATTTTTGAACAGGAGAGCTGACGTGGGTTCAGGGAAGTGCTGGCAGCTAGGCTGCACTTGTAAATGGGGGGAGAAATCAGTCTAGAATAGGACACGAGTAGAGACACGGGTGTGTCCCTACCCGTGTGTTTGAGGCCGGCTCTCGAGTCGACGACTCGAGTATGTCTAGAGAAGGACACGGGTAGTGACATAGGCGTGTCACTACCCATGTGCATAAGGACACAGGTCGAGACACGGGCGTGCCACTACCCGTGTCTATCCAACCAACTCTCGAGTGATGACTCGAGTTGTCCCAGAGAATGACACGGGTAGTGACATAGGCGTGTCACTACCCATGTGACGTTGACACGGGTAGAGACACGGGCGTGTTCCTACCCGTGTCCGTCGAGTTGAGATCGACAAAGTGTACCCCGAGAAGGACACAGGTATAGACATGGGCGTGTACCTACCCGTGTGTGTCGAGTTGAGTTCGTTGAGGCGTATCCAGAGAAGGACACGACCAGAGATCAAGGCCGTGTCATGTGGACAGGGGTCGGGACACAGGCGTGTCCCTACCCGTGTCGAGTATTGACCGACACTAAAACCGTCATCGATGCTTCGCCCGAGCAAGACACGGGTAAGGACACGGGCGTGTCCCTACCCGTGTCACTTTTCACATATAAGGGTTGTGAAAACCCTAGCAGTTTTCACTACTCATTCTAGCCATTTTTCTGAGAGAACTTCTGTAGAGAGCGAGAAACTGCTGGAGCAAGTCCTAGAGGAGAAGATCCGCCGCCGCCGTGAAGGAGAAAATGCAGCCGAGAAGAGTCACAAGATCCATGGCCGGAAATAGTGGAAACGCCAAAAATGAGGTGACCTTCCTCCCCTCTCCCTTGGTGATAGATCTATAGATATCTAGGTGAGATGTCAACTCAAAAGAGTCTAGACTTGCAAGATGATGATTTCTCTAAGAAGAGGCCGTTCTAGGGCTTGTGCTCTAAGGTTAGTGGTGTCTTCAACCTCTCTAACCTTCTATGTGAAGATGGGGGATGGTTTCGTTAAGAGTCATTGCCTCATGAGGGTGAATAAAGGAGGAGGAATTTCTGATGTGATTTTGGAAGATCGACTTGAGGAGGAAGAAGAACCGATGCCGTTCATTCCGCTTTAAGATGCGCGTAGAATCTGTGTTCTGCACGCAGTGATCTCCTTGGCCATTTTCAGGTGTGATATGGCCAGATCTGGGCTTTCGACTAAACACGAAAGTTGAAGCCCTTGGAAATACCTTCCAACGAATGGTTGCACGACTTCAGGCGACGCCTCTAGCCACAGTAAAGTCCGAACAAATTTGACGGCCGACAAACCCTGCATACAAAATGTGTGTTCTGTATGCTGCGAACTTTGAAGGCGATTTCAAGTATGTTACTGTTAAATCTGGGTTGTGGTATGAGTATGAAAGTTGTAACCCATGGAAAGACCTTTCCATAGTGTGGTTACACGTCTTCACCGGATTCCTGTAGCTTTAAGAATCTCCGATCGAAGTTGTTATCCAGATTTATTCTGCACCTAAATTCTGGGTATGGTATAGCATGAGATTTTGACTCGGTGGAGTCAATGTTGCAAGTTAACTTGAGATTTGGTAAACTCTTTTATGTTAATCATCTTAGTTCTATAATTGATGAAGTTTAATAATTGGACCCCATGAAATTGATTTATGAAGCGAAGCATACTTAAACGAAATGATTTGATAGAAATTGGTAGACTAATATAAATGTGCATCATGTTTATAATGTGTTGAAATCATTTGGAATGACATGTGGGAGGATAATCTATGGCCATGTGAATGTCTGATTAACAGAATGAATTTAGTAGTCCAATGCTTAGAGTGTCGTCTCCCTACGGGTTGCATTGTGAAAGGATGTAAGTACGGTATTGACCGTCACTAGTTGGGGTAGCGAGGAGATGAGTCAAAGTCGGACGGTTGGGCTTGGTCCTCGTGTTTTCTCCGAGGCTCCTTCCATGCAACGGTGATGCGGAATTGCACGCGGTGTGAGTCGACACGCGGTGTCGTAATCCTAGGTTAAGGATAGTGTGGCAGGTCTACGTGCTCGCAAGTTGTCACACCGACGAGAGTTTGCAGTTAGTCCTTCGGCGGTTGGGCTTGGTCCTCGGTGTTCACATCCCGGGGCTCCTGCCGTGCCAAGTGAACAGTTGGGATTGGTACTCATGCTTTCTTCCTAGGCTCCTTCTGGGTCACACAAGGCCAGTTCGGGGCTTGGTTCTCGGTGCACATCTACCCCGAGACTCCCGCTAGCCATAGTATGCGAGGCAGGGGCTCCGCTGTTGTGTTCATAGCGTTGAGGCGTACGGAGGCCTAAGTGAAGCAGTGTGGATGCCCGCTTAGTAGTAGAGAAGCTCGCTCTACTATCTCCGTATGGCTAAGGCGGTTGATGCCTGGGAGGTTAGCAACCTGCTTGAAAAGTGGGAACTACTAGTCTGTTTCGACATAGCGGTTGCATGTGTGTGATCATGGGTGAGTCATTGCATAGCATATATACCATAACATTACACTGCACAAACAAGATCCTCATCGTATAATTTTGTATGGGCACTCCTATACGATGAGTTACTTTATGTTAAACCGGTCCTTAACTTATAAGCTTGTATGTGCATCCTTATAAGTTAAGTTACTTTCCTGCTGTAGAAACTTATACCTGATGGTTTGTTATTGCTCATGTAGAACTGCTAGATTATAATGTTGTTAATCATATTGTAATATTATCACCTGCTTATACCTGCTATATTAATAATTATATATCGTATCCTGCTTCCTTTCTCAGCCTAGTGCCGAGGAGTCACCGGGGGAGCAGATGTGAAGTCACTTAGTCTTTTTGACTAACAGTTACTACTTCTTCCTTTTTGGAGGTCACCCCGCAGGTAGAGGAGCTGCAGATTTTGTAGCAGGACAACCAGGCCAGGACGACAGGTCCTAAAGGGATGGTACTGTCACTACCATCAATTACTGATGTGAGTGTTGAGCGACTCTGATGTAGACCCGTTGGGCGTTTATTAGTTGTACTCTAATTTTGTAGAAGCATGTTTAGCTTCTTTATTTGATGTACTTTGGATATATATGCTTTGTGTGAATTTGACTTCTCTTATTATATTTTGGTTGGGTTTGCGTATGTATATTGATATTGATTGTAGCCGACAGAATAGGCGTCTTGTGTTAGCGGTTAGCCCGTGTGCTAATGCTACCACAACACGACTGTTCTGGGCATAAGACCCCCTTCGAGCCGTTTTTTGGGATCCGAGAGGGGGGGTCTTACAAATGGTATCAGTTTGCCACGATCCTCAACTAAAGAAGTCATTCAACAATGGTACCACCCCCGTTCAATTAGTCAGTTTGCGGACAAACTGACTTAGCAGAAGCAGTGATGTGCCCATATGTAATTCACACTAAGTATGTCCAACTTTGACCTTTAGATTAGGCAACCTGACCATATGTTTGTATTCTACATGTAGATTCATGTGCATGTTGAGCTGATGGGGGGCACTCCTTCCCCTTCCATACCCACTCAGTTCCAACAACCCGAGTTGGGGCAAACACTCACCGCCATCTTGGATACCTTTAGGGCGCAGCAGCCTCCAGTGCAACAACAGGCTCCGGGTTCAAACTGGGTGAGCACCTTCCGGGCTCTCTCCCCTCCCACCTACCTTGGGACAGAGTCGGGTGCGCGTATTGAAGAATGGCTCGACACAGTGTAGGAGCTATTGGCGGGGATCCGTTGCCCAGCCAAAATGGCTGTAACGATGGTGGTGTCCGTATTGGAACTACATGCTAAGAGGAGGTGGAAGTCCCTCATGGGCTCCACCTTCCAAGGACGAGTCTACACAGAGATAGGTTGGAACGAGTTCTCGGGTGTCTTGGAGCACTTCATTCCCTCATCTGCTCAAGATGAACTCGAAGAGAGGTTTCTTCTGCTGAAGCAAGGATCAAAGACAGTTACAGAATATCAGCGAGAGTTCCAACATATCACGAGATTTGCGGACTCATATGATTTGGATGATAGAGGATATGCCAAGCGCTTCTACAAAGGGTTGCGAGATCCCCTAAGACAGGCCCTTTTGTTTATATAGGACGCTAGTTTGGCAGAGATTATCGAAATGTCGAAGAAATTGGAGGCGGACCACTTGGGAAGTGGTAAGAGGCCTGTGGAGGGCGTGATGGAAGCTAGCCCAGGAAATAGAAGGATACAAGAATTTATAGGAGGAAGAGGACATCAAAGAGGTGGAGGGCGCTTCCACCGAAATTTTAGAGTGGAGCATCCGGTTCCGCAGCCGCCTGCGTTGCCTCCACCGCCTCAGCCTCAACAATTTCAGTAACCTGAGTGGCGTCGTGGGCTGGTGTGTTTTGAATGCAACCAACCGGGCCACATTCAACGGTACTGCCCGCAGTTGTTTGGGAACGTCCCTCCTGCTCTCCCTCCGGCAGCTCCTCGAGGACGGGGTTATAAGCATTGTCGAGGATGAGGACCGCGAGGAGGAAACCCCGGCCCTACCCGGGATCAAGTGTACGCGTTGGACATGGCGCAAGAACGGAATCCCCAGGACGTTATTGCAGGTATGTTGCAGTTAGTCTTCTCATTTTCATTTTTTAAGTAAAGTGGCTTAAGACATACTAGACACCTACTATTGAGTTTTGGTTATTGGTACTTCAGCACCGTGGTAGTTGGTGGGAAGACGGCCTATGCGCTGCTCGATACCGGTGCCTCTCACTCATTTGTGTCTGAGGATTCATTAAAGACATGGAGGGTGTACAATATTTTACTGGCATAGCCTGACGAGTACGCCTCCCGGATGGCTCTGAGATGATCGCAATCGCCAAGTGCGAATTTGAGATACTTATTGAGGGAAGAGCCTTTGATACGCCTGCCACAGTCTTGAGGATGCCAGAGTTTGATCTCATTCTGGGCATGGCATGGTTGGACTGGCACTTCACAAGAATCGACTGCGCGGAGAAACAAATCTATTTGAGACATGGGGACTCCGATGTCATCTTCTAAGGTATTAGATTCGCACCTCGTATGTTGTTATCTTCAGTTCAGGATGTAAAATCCCATATAAAGGGAGATGAAGTATTCATGATATGTTTCGAGTTGAAGGAGATAGCGTTGGATATTAAAGACATACGGGTAGTGCGGGACTTCCCCGAGGTATTTCCTTAGAAACTGCTAGGATTACCCCCGCATAGAGAAGTTGATTTTCAAATTAAATTTGTACCGGGTGCCAAGCCTGTATCCAGGGCTCCTTACCGAATGGCCCCAAAGGAACTCGCGGAGTTTAGAGTTCAACTGCAAGAACTGGTGGAGTCAGGATTCATTCGCCCCAGCTCTTCACCTTGGGGAGCCCCTATATTGTTCAACAAGAAGAAGGATGGAACCCTGCGTTTATGCATAGACTATCGGGAACACAATCGACTGACGGTGCGAAACACTTATCCGCTACCCCGGATCGACGAGTTGTTCGATCACCTAGTGGGAGCACATTAGTTTTCTTGTTTGGATTTGCGCTCGGGATATTATCTGTTGAGGATACAAGAAGGGGATATCCAGAAAACGACCTTTAGTTCAAGATATGGACTGTACGAGTTCAATATAATGCCGTTTGGGCTCACCAATGCCCCTTCGACCTTCATGAGCCTGATGAACAAGGTGTTTAAACCTTATTTGGACATCTTCATCATTATTTTCATCGACGACATCCTGGTCTACTCAAAGACAGAGGAGGAGCATATTGAGCACCTGACCTTGGTATTGAAGAAATTAAAAGAGCACGCCTTGTTCGCCAAGTTCAGCAAGTGCGAATTCTGTCTTAAAGAGTTTGCTTTCTTGGGGCATGTGATCAGTGGAGCAGGACTAGCGGTGGATCCGCCAAGGTGCGTGCCATGAAGGAGTGGTCTCCCTTAAAGTCAGCGGCCGATGTGCTCAGCGGCCGATTGACTTACCTCCGCCCCCATCCTAGCCCTCTCGTCTGGAAAGGAGGATTTCAAGTTTACACTGACACGTCATATCAGGAGATGGGAGTAGTATTGCTGAAACACGGCCATGTAATTGCCTACGCCTCAAGATAACTGAAGAAGCATGAGATCAATTATCCGGTTCATGATTTGGAGTTGGGAGCAGTGGTATTCACCTTGAAGGTTTGGAGGCACTATCTATACGGTGTCCACTGCAAGAAATTTTCAGACCATAAAAACTTAAAGTACGTTCACACAGAGAAGGAATTGAAATTGAGACAACGACAATGGTTAGAGTTTCTGTGCGATTATGAGTTCACCTTGAACTATCATCTCGGAAAGGCGAACTCGGTGGCCGATGCATTGAGCAGAAAGGTACCAAACTCGAGCCTGGAGTCTCGGTTGATGAGTATGGAGTTGGCTCGGATGATTGAAGAGTTGGATATCACTTTGGTATATAAGGCTCCTTCGGTAGAGTATACGGAGTACTTGGCAACCATGAGCATAGTTTGTGATATCCGGGACCGAATCCGAGTGGAGCAAGGAAGGGATGCAGCTCTGGCCACGACAATCAAGTCAATCGAAGATGGGAACACTGGCGAGTATACACTAAAAGACGGCCTCGTTTATTTTCGCGGCCGGCTCTACATTCCAAAGGACGGTAAAATCCGGGAGGATATCTTAAGAGAGTCACATTACTCTCAGTATTCAGTGCATCCGGGTATTGCCAAGATGTACGCTGGCTTGAGTAAGACCATGTGTTGGCCGGGAATGAAGAAAGATGTCAGATACTTTGTTACACATTGCGAGGCCTGTCAAAGGATGAAGGCGGAATGCAAGAGCCCCAGTGGTTTATTACAGTCATTGCCCATCCCCGAGTGGAAGTTTGAGGACATCTCCATGGACTTTGTTCACGGGTTACCTTGCTCACGCTCAGGGAATGATTCAGTGTGGGTGATTGTTGATCGCCTGACAAAGGTAGCCCGGTTCATCCCTATGAAGAAAGAGGCTCACGTGGATGTCTTGGTACGGCTCTTTGTGGAGCAGTTCGTACGACACCATGACGTGCCTAAGACAATCGTTTTTGACTGTGATGGTCGTTTCACCTCTAAGGAGTGGAGGGCAGTACAGGCGTATTTGGGCTCACATCTTACCTTTAGCACCACGCTTCATCCTCAGACGGACGGGCAGTCTGAGAGGACCATCAGAACACCGGAGGATTGATAAGTTATAATTATACGCATTTTTATATGTTTTTATTATGATATTTTAGTTTAGTTTTGCTTTTTTTATTTAGTTTTATTTAATAATTGCTCATTTTTGTAAATATTTACCTAACATAACCATAATTTTGATTTCTGAAATTTTCAGGAAAAAGTCAAAATTTTGCCATGTCACGCCCGTGTGCTTTGGGTCACGCCCGTGACCCCGGCGTGATACGTCAAACCCGTGGAAAGCTACTGTTTTTGAAGAGAAAAGTTAGTCACGCCCGGGGTCACGCCCGTGTCGAATGACACGTCACGTGACCCCAGCCCTTGACACTCAAGCTCGACGAATTTCACTCGACGATCGTTGACCAACCCGACACGCCCCGTATAGACAGAGACACGGGTGTGCGCGCCACGTGCCCTTCTCCACCTAACCGACAAGACTAGCGCAACGACATTTCAACGCAACCCGCGCCCAGTTCTACCTCCCTGACATGCCCAGAGTCGCGCCCGTGACCTGCGGCGTGACCGCCGCGTGACCGCCGCGTGACCGATACGTGTCCAGCCCGAAGTCAACTATGCCGTCAAATCGCCAGATCACATCGCAAACAGTACTGACATGCCCCCCCCCCCCCCCCCCGACACGCCCGTGTCGGAGGGCGTGTACTTGGATTTTTTCCTATAAATAGCCCATTTCTGTAAGGGCCAAGGGTACAATTTTTTGAGCCAAATTTTGTGTGTTTTGTGGGGTGCATCCGTGGATTCCTTTGCCATGTAAGGAGAACTTTCTCCTCCTTTCTCTTTATTTTTGTATTAGCTTTGTATTAGCTTTGTAATAGTTCATTTTCATCAATAAAATATGTTTGTTTTTTTGTTCTTAAATGGCTTTGGAATGAACTTGTGTGCTCACTTTCTTCCTCATTTTATCTCTTTGTTCAACTTTGTTCATCTCTTTTATGAAAAGTGTGTGTGTGTATATGAGTGTAACATGTTCATTATTCATGTTTTTAACTAGTCTTCATGTTAGTTTTTGTAGTAGAATTTTATTTCAAAATTAAATGTGGTATGCTAAGCTTTTCTCTTTTTCACCATGTCCTTTTCTTAGAGCTTATTGTTTTCATTCTTATGTATTTGTAAAAGAGATTTTAAAAGTGATTTTTTTCTTTTTTTACTTAGTTTTTTTACGATTATAAACCTTTTTGTTCTTTTAAATTTTATTTCACTTTTTTTATCACTTTTATGAACTCATAAGAATGAAAAACTTGTAATTTTAATTTTTAAAGAACTTTGGTTTTTTGCTTAGTTTTGAAAACTTTGCGTTCTTTTAATTTTTATTTGTTCTTTTTATGTGTTTTTGGTAAAACCTAAGTATAAAAAAGTAGTTGTTTTAATTTTTAGGTAACTTTCATTTTATTTTTAGTTTGTGTGTGTGAGTGCATGAGTTAGGTTTTCATTTTATTCTTTTTAACTTTCATGATGTGTGTGTGTGTGTGTATGAGCATAATTTTTCATGCTTTCTTTTATTGATTTCTTCAAATTATGTAGAGTGTGTGTGTGTGGGAGATAAATTTTCATGCTTTCCTTTATCACTTTCTTCAATTATGTAGAGTGCATTGTGTGTAGGAGATAGTTTTATTACTTTCTTTTAATTTGTGTAGAGAGTGTGTGTGTGTGTGTGCATTTATTTCCGCCCACTCGTTAAGTGTTAAATGACGTTCTTTTATTTCCCGCCTACTCGTTTGAGTAGGACATGCAATTTTCCTTTTTTTTTGCCTACTCGTTAAGAGTTAAATGACGCACCCTTATTTCTCGCCTACTCGTTTGAGTAGGACTTGTAATTTTTATTTTTTTGTAACTTAGTTTTTTTTGTTTATTTATAATTTGAAGTTTGTGTGAGTTCTCTTTTTAGCTAACTTTTCTGTTTCTAAATGTTTGATATTTTCTGTTTTCTTCTTATAATCATTTAGTGTTTAATTATGAACTCGCGCCTCATCAAATTATAAATCCGTCCCCATACCGATGTGTGGCTAATCGCTATTAACCTCGACATCGAAGAGCATTGGGACATTAAAAAATGATTTGAAATAATTAAAGTTCTTAATTTTCACTTTAATTTTAGGACTTAAGGTTTACCTCGGGTTAACGACGCGTAGGACCACAAATCGATGTGTGGGCCCTATTTCTGTTGTCCATACACTAGCTTGCCGAGAGGCCGTGCGTATGGACAGATTACCCCGGGGTAAAGAGAGTTGTGTGCATACCCTCGAAAGAGGACAAGCGTAATTCTTCCGGATTGGGTTCCCCACCCAATAGCGGGGTTCTTAGCGTAAAGCTGGCGTTAAGAGGAATTCTTCATCGGACTAACGTTCGGTCGAATAGTCTTAGCGTTCAGGTGAGCGATATCACTATAGCTAGGTGAGCTCATATCTATGGAACCTCTACAGCCAAGTTGTCTTTTATTAATTTGAAAACTAAGTTCAATTATTATTAAAAGTCATTTTAGTCTTAATCTAATTCGATGCCGAGCGTTAACCCTTCATCGAATTTTTATAAATCATTTTTGCACTTTCTTTTCTTTAGCTAATTAAAGTATCTGCCTTACTTTCAGTAAAATAATAGTCCTCCTGGAGGAGTAAGAATAATCAACCCGACTCCGAGAACAATATGACCTCGGTATTCTCCCGAATATCGAGTACTACTTGCGATAGGTGCACTTGCTTAACTTAGCAAGCCCGCGACGATAGACTCATCGAACAAACCACAATAAGAGTCTGTTCGTGGGCCATCAAGTTTTTCGCGCCATTGTCGGGGACTTCTCATGAGTTGTTATTCCGAATTCCGGAGTCTATTAATTTTACTTATTTTCCAAAACAAATTTTTTTAAAAAAAACAAAACAATGACCAAAAAAAGTTTCTTTCGTTTTATTTTTTTTAGGGTGCATGACCCGTGGACTACCCTCCGAGTCTGAAGATTTTGACTTCGACCCTGAGATCGAACGCTCCCTTGCGCGTATTTGATCTCAATGCCGAATTCCTTCTTTAGATCCCGAATAATCTATCGGCGAACCCTCTCTCGTAGTAATGGTCGACCCTAATCCGAACGTGGCCACCGAGCGAACAATGTCTTATTACGTCCGACCGAATTTGGACGATACTGGGTCTAGTATTGTTCGCTCTATGGTGGCGAATAATAATTTTAAAATAAAATCAAGTGTCATTCAAATGGTGCAAAATGCCGTGCAGTTCAATGGACTGCCGGATGAGGACCTGAATGTCCACTTGTCCAACTTTTTGGAAATATGCGACACCTTCAAAATTAATGGCGTCACTGATGACGCCATTTGCTTGCGCTTATTTCCTTTTTCCCTTAAGTCCAAAGCCAAGGCGTGGTTGAATTCCCTCTCGCGAGGATGTATCACCACGTCGGCTGAGTTTACGGAGCGGTTCCTAACTAAGTACTTTTCGCCTGCAAAAACTGCAAAGTTGCGGGCGGACATTTCTTCGTTTGTGCAAAACGAACCCGAGTCTCTTTATGAGACTTGGGAACGGTTTAAGGAGTTCCTCCGCCGGTGCCCGCACCACGCACTGCCAACGTGGTTGCAGGTACAAATTTTTTATAATGGCCTAAACTTTCAGCCGCGTCAAACTGCCGGGGTACCTTGAATAACAAAACCCCCGAGGTTGCCCAGGCTTTATTCGAAGAGATGGCTATGAACGCCTATCAATGGAACGTCCCGCGGGGACGCCCAAAGCCGGTGACTGGCCTTTTTGAAGTGGATGCCACTGCTCTCTTAACCCTTCAAGTTGAAAGGTTAACAAAGCAGGTGGCGGAGATGACTGCTACCTCCTCCACTCTACCTTATTTTATTCCCCCTAACGTCTGCGTGGCTGAAAAGTTCGTGGATTTCATGGGAAATTCGGGTCGTCCTTCCTTCAACCCCAACAACAACCCTTATAGTAATAACTATAATCCGGGTTGGAGGAATCACCCAAATTACTCTTAGAGCAACCCGAACAATGCTCAGCGTCTGCCTATTTCTTATGCGCCCGGATTTCTGCCGCCTCCTCCTCTTCCAAAACCCTCCCCGATGGAGGAAACTTTTTCGAAGTATATTGCGTCCAACGAGTCAAATATCCGGAACATCACCGGATCGCTAAAAACACTTGAACAACAGGTTGGATAGCTGGCGAGGATGATGTCCGAGAGCACGCTCGGGGCACTGTCGGGAAACACGGAGTCCAATCCGCGAGAGAACGCCACCACTATAACCCTCCGTAGCGGAAAGGAGGTGATTGATCCAAAACGGATCGATCCACAGGTACATATTTCACCTCCGACCACTCTTGCCTCTTCTTCGTCTACGTTACCTTTACCGAATTTAAACGAAAAAATTATTTTAAACAAGGCTTTACCGTATCCGCATAAATTAGATAACGAGCGTAAGGAAGCGCAATACGAAAAATTTATTTTATTATTAAAACAAATTCATATTAATGTTCCTTTTTGCGAGGCAATCTCGCAAATACCCAAATATGCGAAATTTTTAAAAGAATTACTTTCTAATAAACGTAAATTAGAGGATATTTTGCATGTATCTCTCAACGCTGTCTGCTCGGCGGCTCTTACTAATAAATTGCCCACAAAACAAATTGACCTGGGACGGTTTTCCATCCCGTGCTTTTTTGGCAATATATTAGTAAAATACGCCTTAGCTGCTTTAGGGGCTAGCATTAATCTGATGTCGTTCTCGCTCTTTCAACATTTATGTTTGGGTACTCCTAGTCCTACGAATATGCACATCCAATTAGCGGATCGCTCGGTTAAGTTCCCTATCAGGGTAGTGGAGGACGTCCTTGTCCGAGTAGATAGGTTTACCTTTCCGGTAGACTTCATCATCTTAGACATCGAGGAGGACGCCGAGGTACCAATAATACTCGGTCACCCTTTTCTCGCCACCTCCTGTGCACTTATAGATGTTAGTAATGGTAGTCTTCTCCTCCGAGTAGGCGATGATCAAGTTACTTTCTCTATTAATCCCTCGATGGACAATTTGTCATCGAGCGATGATTTCTACTATTCTTTAGATACTTTTTTGGAGATCGTTCTTCTCCCATTTTTGAGTTCGTATTTTTAAATGACGATATTTATGTGCTCGAAAATTTTCAATGCGATGAGGATACCTCTATAGGCTTGCCTTTCGAACCAATTGGTAAGAAAGACATAGGAATTAAAACATCCATAGAAGAATCGCCCATCCTACACCTCAAACCCTTTCCCGCATCACTCAAATACGCTTTTTGGGAAAAGGCGATACGCTTCCCGTTATTATTTCTTCGGACTTGAGTGATTCAGAGACTTCCGATTTATTGGAAGTTTTACTTAAACATCGCCACGCAATTGCATGACAAATCTCTAACTTAAAGGGGATTAACCCTCCTTCTCCACCCATAAGATATTTCTTAACTATAATTGCCTCAAAATGATTCAGCCGCAACGTCGTCTTAACCCAAACATGAAAGACGTCGTTAAAGCCGGGATTATTAAGTTATTAGATGCGGGGATTATCTAACCTATTTCGGACAGTGCATGGGTTAGTACCGTGCATGTCGTGCCCAAGAAGGGCGCTCTAACTGTAGTAGCGAATGAGCATAATGAGCTCGTCCCAACTCGTACTCTTACGGGTTGGAGAGTGTTCATCGATTATAGAAAACTTAATGATGCCACCCGCAAGGATCATTTCCCACTACCGTTTCTGGACCAGATTTTAGAGCGTTTATCCATCCATATTATTGTTTTCTTGATGGTTTATCGGGATTTTTCCAAATCCCCATTTCCCCTGATGATCAAGAGAAAACAACTTTTACTTGCCCGTTAGGCACCTTCGCATATCGAAGAATGCCATTTGGACTCTGCAATGCGCCGGCTACATTCCAAAGATGTATGCTAGCGATCTTTGGCGATCTAGTAGAAGACATTATGGAAGTCTTTATGGATGACTTTTCTGTTTTCGAACGCTCTTTTCCTGATTTCCTTCACAATCTAGATCGTGTCCTTCAACGGTGCAAGGACACACGCCTTGTTTTAAATTGGGAAAAATGCAACTTTATGGTTCGAGGAGGTTTGGTCCTCGGCCATATGATTTTGTCTAAGGGGATAGAGGTGGATAAGGCCAAGATAGAAATCATAGAAAAACTTCCGCAACCAACAAACGTAAAATCTATTAGGAGTTTCTTAGGCCATGCGGGCTTTTACCGACATTTCATTCAAGACTTTTCAAAAATAACAAAGCCGCTAACTCACCTCTTGGAAAAGGAATCACGTTTCATCTTTAGTAGCGAATGCGAGTCCGCCTTTAATTTAATAAAACAAAAACTTATCACCTCAGCAATTTTAGTGGTCCCTAATTGGTCCATTCCGTTCGAAATTATGTGCTATGCTAGTGATATTGCCTTAGGTACCGTTCTTGCCAATGCGTAGAAAAATATTTTCATCCAATTTATTACGCTAGCAAGATGCTCACTTTCACACAAGTAAATTACACGACAACGAAAAAGGAACTCTTAGCCGTCATCTCCGCTTTTGATAAGTTTCGCTTGTATATAACGCTATCTAAAGTTATCGTATTTATCGATCACTCCGCTCTTAAATATTTATTAGCTAAAAATGATGCGAAGCCCTGCCTTCTTCGATGGATTCTCCTCCTACAAGAGTTTGATTTGGAGATCTGAGATAAGAGGGGCACAAAAAATCTAGCGGCGGACCACCTCTCCCGCTTAGAAAATCCGGGTGCGGAAGCGCTCGTCGAATCTGAAATAAATGACAGATTCCCCGAGGAACGCCTTCTAGCCTTTAATAATTCTTCGTCATCTTCGCCTTGGTTAGCCGATTTAGCAAATTACTTAGTAGCGCGGGTGCTTCCAAAAGAGTGTTCAAGTCATCAAAAGAAGAAATTCTTTTCTGACTTGAAAAATTTCTTTTGGGAGGACCCATTTCTTTTTCGTATCCGCGCAGTCCAAGCGGTCCGAAGATGCATTGCGGGTGTGGAGTGCTTGCAAATTCTTAAGCACTGCCACGAGGGTCCAGCCGGTGGGCATTATCAAGCCAACCAGACCGCTCGGAAGGCGCTAGAGGCGGGCTACTTTTGGCCAACTCTCTTCAAAGACGCGCACACTTTTGTGCGCACATGCGATAGCTGTCAGCGGTCGGGTAACATCTCTCGTCGCGACGAGATGCCCCAAAACATGTTTTTAGAATGCGAAGTCTTCGATTTATGGGGCATATATTTTGTTGGCCCCCTACCTCCCTCTTTCAAAAATATGTATATTTTAGTGGCGGTCGACTATGTATCGAGGTGGGCGGAAGCGCAAGCTCTCCCCACCAACGATGCACGAGTCGTCGTTACATTTCTTAAAAAACTATTTTCTCGCTTCGGCACGCCTCGCACAATTATTAGTGATAGGGGAATGCATTTCTGTAACGCTCTTATGGCTAAGACGTTAGCTAAATACAGAGTCAAGCACAAACTCACCACCCCTACCACCCGCAAACTAGTGGCCAAGTAGAGGTAGTTAATAAAGAGATTAAGCGAATATTAGAGAAAACCGTTTCACTAAATAGAAAAGATTGGTCCGTTAAACTTGGCGATGCATTGTGGGCGTATCGGACGGCATACAAAACCAAAATTGGTCGTACGCCGTTCCAGTTTGTCTATGGCAAAGCGTGACATTTGCCCATAGAACTAGAGCATCGCGCTCTTTGGGCTTTAAAACTCTTAAACCTCGACGCTAACTTAGCCGCTCAGAATAGGAAACTGCAACTAAACAAGCTCGATGAATGGCGTGCAAACGCTTACGAGAGAAATAAGTTCTATAAGGAGCGTTTTAAGTTATATCACGATCGAAAAATCAAGTCCCCAAATTTATTTTCTCCGTGCGATCTTGTCCTTCTTTACAATTCACTTCTTAGGCTTTTTCCGGGTAAACTAAAATCTAGATGGTCCGGTCCCTTCCTAGTTGAAGAAGTTTTTCCATTTGGGACCGTACTCGTCTCCCACCCAGAAAAAGGTTCGTTTAAAGTAAACGGTCATCGGTTAAAGTCTTATATAGCGAGCGATCCAGTGATCGGGTTTAACGAAAGCATAACTTCCCTCCACATTATAAACCCGCCAAAATAGTCAAGCTACACGACTATAAACAAAGCGCTCCTGGGAGGCACCCCTCGCTTATCTTTTTCGCTCTTTCCTTATTATGTTTGCTGTTTTTTCTAATAAACGCAGGATTTCTGATAGGCCTCTCCAAATGCGTTTCAGGAAAGCTTCTACCCCCCCCCCCCCCCCCCGCTGTTTATTTTCTTTGTACTTATTACATTTCTTGTTTGTTCCGCATACTTACGTTACAACATTGGGGACAATGTTGGACTCAAGTATAGGGATATTTTCGTGCTTTACTTTTTGCACTTCTACTTTTCTGCATTTCAAAATGAAAAAAACAAACAGAAAACTTTAAAATGAAAAATCCAAAATTTTTTCTTTTCCTTTCTTTTTATTACAAAAATTCCAAAAAAATTATAAAACTAAAATCCCCCAAAAAATTTATAAAACAAAAATTCCAAAAATATTTAGTTTCATTTTGTAAATATTTTTGTAAATATTTTTTGTAAATATTCTTTTTGTAAATACTCTTCTCTCTCCCCCTTCCCTTTCTCTCTCATTCTTGTAAAAAACTTCTCTTTTTCTCCCACTTTGTAAATAGAATGAAAATTTTCTTAAAAATCACAAAAAAAATTTCGCAAAACTAAAAAATTCAAAAAAAAAATGTTTTACATTTTCCTTTCTTTAGTATGTATATATTAAAGACATAAACACAAATATATTAAAGACAAACACAAAAATACAAAAAAAAGATAATAAATCAAAAATAAAAAAAATTGAGTAAAACAAAACAAAAAGTAAAAAAAAGATAATAAATTAAAAACAAAAAAAATGATGAAATGATGATAAAAACTCTAAAAATCCAAACAAAAAATGTTATTAAACAAATAAATCAAATGTATCATTCTTAATCTTTTTGCTATCCAAAAATTCTGTTTTGAGTTTATTTATATGTGAATTTTATCAATTCTTCGTTTACTATTCGTTTGTTAATTATTGATTGAAATATTTAAATAGCCGGGGTTAAGTTTTAAAGAATTCATTATGCTTTGTTAAAAATAGCGAACTCGTTTTAGACACTACTTATAATTTTTCATTGATAGGAGCACATGTATTATGTTAGAAACTGACGACTATAGAATTCAATTATGTTTACTTTTAGCTTTCTGAAAAATTGAAATGTACAATTTATTAAGGTTGCTCTCAAAAATGTTTTAATTAAAAATCTAGTTTTCTTTTCTCCTCTTGTCATGCCTTACTTAGAATGATAAAATTTCTATCCCAACAAAAAAAATTATTATAAAATGATCCTATGTCAATGGGAATAAGATTTTGTTCCGTAAATATAGGCACCCAATAATTAAAAAAGATTATATGTTACAGAGTAAGAGAAAAAAATTCATTACTCCCACACATATACGTTGGGTCAATTTTAATATGAAGTTAAAAAAATGATATTAGGAAAATAAGATTTCATTTTCCTAATAATCCAAAAGAAAAAAATGGAGGTTCGAGAAAAAATTACCTCACCTCAATATCCAAACCCTCTTCATATACCAACGTCAACCCTCTTAGACAATTTCACGATTCTAGAATTAATTCAAAAATCTTTTTGAGAGCATAATTTATAAATTGCATTATTTCCAGTAAAACTCCTATAAGCTAAAGTTCATATAATTCCAAACTATTTTTGTTTATCTAACCAGTATAATTTTTGTTTTCTATTCGATTACATCAAGAAGTCTTTTGGCCAGAACTTTTGCGCTATTTAAATCATCTACATAATTTTAGGACTTAACTCTTATTACCCCGTACGTTTATTTAGATCTCTCTTATGATTAATTAAGCGATAGCTAAACTTAGTATTTTTTCTATTCCTTATAAGTTCACCTCAAAATTTTGCTCTAGAATAGCAAAAGCTTAAGTATGTGGGTATTTGATAAGTTATAATTATACGCATTTTTTATATGTTTTTATAATGATATTTTAGTTTAGTTTTGCTATTTTTTAGTTAGTTTTATTTAATAATTGCTCCTTTTTGTAAATATTTACCTAACATAACCATAATTTTGATTTCTGAAATTTTCAGGAAAAAGTCAAAATTTTGCCATGTCACGCCCGCGTACCCGGGCGTGATACGTCAAACCCGTGGAAAGCTACTGTTTTTGAAGAGAAACGTTAGTCACGCCCGGGGTCACGCCCGTGTCGAATGACACGCCCGTGACACCAGCCCGTGACACTCAAGCTCGACGAATTTCACTCGACGATCGTTGACCAACCCGACACGCCCCGTGTAGATAGAGACACGGGCGTGCGCGCCACATACCCTTCTCCACCTAGCCGACAAGACCCACGCGGGAAAATTTCAACGCAACTCGTGCCTAGTTCTACCTCCCCGACACGCTCAGAGCCACTCCCGTGACCTGGGGCATGACCGCCGCGTGACCGACACGTGTCCAGCCCGAAGTCAACTATGCCGTCAAATCGCCGGATCACATCACAAACAGTACTGACACGCCCCCCGACACGCCCGTGTCGGAGGGCGTGTACTTGGATTTTTTCCCTATAAATAGCCCATTTTTGAAAGGGCCAAGGGTTCACTTTTTCGAGCCAAATTTTGTGTGTTTTGTGGGGTGCATCCGTGGATTCCTTTGCCATGTAAGGAGAACTTTCTCCTCCTTTCTCTTTATTTTTGTATTAGCTCTGTATTAGCTTTGTAATAGTTCATTTTCATCAATAAAATATGTTTGTTTTTCTCTTCTTAAATGACTTTGGAATGAACTTGTGTGCTCACTTTCTTCCTCATTTTATCTCTTTGTTCATCTTTGTTCATCTCTTTTATGAAAAGTGTGTGTGTGTATATGAGTGTAACATGTTCATTATTCATGTTTTTAACTAGTCTTCATGTTAGTTTTTGTAGTAGATTTTTATTTCCAAATTAAATGTGGTATGCTATGCTTTTCTCTTTTTCACCATGTCCTTTTCTTAGAGCTTAATGTTTTCATTCTTATGTATTTGTAAAAGAGATTTTAAAAGTGATTTTGTTCTTTTTTTACTTAGTTTTTTTAGGATTGTAAAACCTTTTTGTTCTTTTAAATTTTATTTCACTTTTTTATCACTTTTATGAACTCATAAGATTGAAAAACTTGTAATTTTAATTTTTAAAGAACTTTGTTTTTTGCTTAGTTTTGAAAAACTTTTCGTTCTTTTTATTTTTATTTGTTCTTTTTATGTGTTTTTGGTAAAACCTAAGTATAAAAAAGTAGTTGTTTTAATTTTTAGGTAACTTTCATTTTGTTTTTAGTTTGTGTGTGTGAGTGTATGAGTTAGGTTTTCATTTTGTTCTTTTTAACTTTCATGATGTGTGTGTGAGTGTATGAGCATAATATTTCATGCTTTCTTTTATTGCTTTCTTCAAATTATGTAGAGTGTGTGTGTGTAGGAGATAAATTTTCATGTTTTCCTTTATCGCTTTCTTCAATTATGTAGAGTGCGTTGTGTGTAGGAGATAGTTTTATTGCTTTCTTTTAATTTGTGTAGAGTGTGTGTGTGTGCATTTATTTCCGCCCACTCGTTAAGAGTTAAATGGTGTGCTTTTATTTCCCGTCTACTCGTTTGAGTAGGACTTGCAATTTTCCTTTTTTTCTTTTCTGCCTACTCGTTAAGAGTTTAATGGTGCGCCCTTATTTCCCGCTTACTCGTTTGAGTAGGACTTGTAATTTTTCTTTTTTTTTGTAACTTAGTTTTTTTTTGTTTATTTATAATTTGAAGTGTGTGTGAGTTCTCTTTTTAGCTAACTTTTCTATTTTCTAAATGTTTGTTATTTTCATATCTTCTTCTTATAATCATTTAGCGTTTAATTACGAACTCTCGCCTGATCAAATTATAAAGCCGTCCCCATACCGATGTGTGGCTAATCACTATTAGCCTCGGCATCGAAGAGCATTGGGACATTAAAAAATGATTTGAAATAATTAAAGTTCTTAATTTTCACTTTAATTTTAGGACTTAAGGTTTACCCTGGGTTAACGATGCGTAGGAACATAAATCGTTGTGTGGGCCCTATTTCCATTATCCAGACACTAGCTAGCCGAGAGGCCATGCGTATGGACAGATCACCCCTGGGTAAAGAGAGTTGCGTGCATACCCTCGAAAGAGGACAATAGTAATTCTTCCGGATTGGGTTCCCCACCCAATAGCGGGGTTCTTACCGTAAAGCGGGAGTTAAGAGGAATCCTTCGTCGGACTAACGTTCGGTTGAATAGTCTTAGCGTTCAGGTGAGCGATATCCCTATAGCTAGGTGAGCTCATATCTGTGGAACCTCCACGGCCAAGTTGCCTTTTATTAATTTGAAAACTAAGTTCAATTATTATTAAAAGTCATTTTAGTCTTAATTCGATTCGATGCCGAGCGTTAACCCTTCATCGAATTTTTATAAATCGTTTTCACACTTTCTTTTCTTTAGCTAATTAAAATCTCCGCCTTACTTTCAGTAAAATAATAGTCCTCCTAGAGGAGTAAGAATAATCAACCCGATCCCGAGAACAATACGACCTTGGTATTCTCCCGAATATCGAGTACTACTTGCGATAGGTGCACTTGCTTACCTTACCAAGCACGCGACGATCGACTCATCAAACCAACCACAATAAGAGTATGTTCGCAAGCCATCAAGGATCTATTGAGGTTGTGTGTGTTGGATAGAGGAGGGCCGTGGGAAAGGCTCTTACAACTAATAGAGTTCTCTTACAACAACAGCCATAAAGCTAGCATCGGTATGATGCCCCCATGAAGCTCTTTACGGAAGAAGGTGTAGAACCCCCTTGTCTTGGGTGCAAGATGAAGACGCGAAGGCTTTTGGAATTGAGTATATTGATGATACTGATGCGGTGGTTAGACTAATATGGGATCGCATGTTGGAGGCTCAAAGTCGGTAGGCGAAGTATTACAATGCAAAGCAATGGATGGTGGAGTTTCAAGTGGGTGATAAAGCGTTTTTGAAGATCCGGCCGATGTATGGAGTGTCATGGTGCGTGTGGTGACAAAGCTCAGCCCAAGGTATGTTGGGCCATACACTGTATTGGAAAGGATTGGTCCTTTGGCCTATCGTTTGGAGTTACCGCCAGAGCTAGAGAATCTCCACGACGTGTTCCATGTGTCGTCACTTCGAAAGCCGCTGTTGCGGCCTGATCAATATATCCACACCACTTATGGTGCAGTGGCGATGGATAGGTCTGTGCAACTAGAGCCGGTGCAGATCGTAGACAACGAGACAAGGATTTTGCACCGCAAAAGTGTTCCTTTGGTGAAGGTTCTATGGTCTAATCATGGGAAGGAGGAGTATATATGGGAGCCGGTGGACTTGATTCAAAAAACGCTACCCGAAATTATTTCCACAAGTTAATTTCGTTTAAAAGCATATTTTATTTTCTGTATGTTTTTCTCCCCATAAATTTAGCTTGATTTCGGGGACGAAATCTTTTATTTTATTTATAGGATTTGTAACGTCCCGATTCGCACTAGGCCCCTCATGTGCGTTTTTGAGTCAGGAGAGCTGACTTGGGTTCAGGGAAGTGCCGGCAGCTGGGCTGCACTTGTAAATGGGGGGATAAATCAGTCCAGAATAGGACACGAGTAGAGACACAGGCGTATCCCTACCCATGTGTGTGAGGCCGGCTCTCGAGTCGACGACTCGAATATGTCCAGAGAAAGACATGGGTAGTGACACAGGTGTGTCACTACCCATGTGCATAAGGACACGGTTCGAGACACGGGCGTGTCCCTACCCCTGTCTATCCAACCAACTCTCGAGTCAATGACTCGAGTTGTCCCAGAGAAGGATACAGGTAGTGACACGGGCATGTCACTACCCATATGACGTTGACACAAGTAGAGACACAGACGTGTTCCTACCCGTGTGCGTCGAGTTGAGATCGACGAAGTGTACCCCGAGAAGGACACGGGTAGAGACACGGGCGTGTCCATACACGTATGTGTTGAGTTGAGTTCGTCGAGGCGTGACCAGAGAAGGACACGAGCAGAGAACACGGTCGTGTCATGTCGACATGGGTCGGGACACGGGCATGTCCCTACCCATGTCGAGTATTGAACCAACACTAAAACTGTCGTCGATGCTTCGCCCGAGCAGGACACAGGTAAGGACACGGGTGTGTCCCTACCCGTGTCACTTTTCACATATAAGGGTTGTGAAAACCCTCGCCTTTTTCACTCCTCATTCCAGCCATTTGTTTGAGAGAACTTCTGTAGAGAGGGAGAAACTGCTGGAGCAAGTCCTAGAGGAGAAGATCCGCCACCGCCGTGAAGGAGAAAATGCTGCCGAGAAGAGTCACAAGATCCATGGCCGGAAATAGTGGAAATGCCAGAAATGATGTGTGCTTCCTACCCTCTCCCTTAGTGCTAGATCTGTAGATATCTAGGTTAGATGTCGACTCAAAAGATTCTAGACTTGCGAGATGATGATTTCTCTAGGAAGAGGCCGTTCTAGGGCTTGTGCTCTAAGGTTAGTGGTGTCTTCAACCTCTCCAAACTTCTATGTGACGATGGGGGATGGTTTAGTGAATAGTTATGGCCTCATGAGGGTGAATAAGGGAGGGGGAATTTCTGATGTGATTTTGGAAGATCAACTTGAGGAGGAAGATGAACTGATGTCGTTCATTCTGCTTTAAGATGCATGCAGAATCTGTGTTTTGCGCGCAACGATGTCCTTGGCCATTTTCAGGTGTGATATGTCCAGATCTGGGCTTTCGACTAAACACGAAAGTTGAAGCCCTTGAAAATACCTTTCCAACGAATGGTTGCACGACTTCAGACGAGATATATAGCCACGGAAAGTCCGAACTAATATGGCGGCCGACAAACCCTGCATACAGAAATTGTGTTCTGTATGCAGCAAACTTTGAAGCAAATTTCAAGTATGTTACTCTCAAATCTGGGTTGTGGTCTGAGTATGAAAGTTGTAACCAATGGAAAGACCTTTCCATCGAGAGGTTACATGTCTTCACCGGATTCCTGTAGCTTCAGGAATCTCCGATCGAATTTGCTGTTCAGATTTATTCGGCACCAAAATTCTGTGTTTGGTATAGCATGGGATTTGGACTCGGTGGAGTCAATGTTGCAAGTTAACTTGAGGTTTGGTGAAATCTTTTATGTTAATCATCTGAGTTCTATAATTGATGAAGTTTAATAATTGGACCCCATGAAATTGATTTGTGAAGCGAAGCATACTTAAACGAAATGATTTGATAGAAATTGGTAGACTAATATAAATGCGCATCATGTTTATAATGTGTTGAAATCATTTGGAATGACATGTAGGAGGATAATCTATGGCCATGTGAATGTCTGATTAACGGAATGAATTTAGTAGTACAATGCTTAGAGTGTCATCTCCCTATGGGTTGCATTGTGAAAGGATGTAAGTGCGGTGTTGGCCATCACTAGTTGGGGTAGCCATGAGATGAGTCAAAGTCGGACGGTTGGGCTTGGTCCTCGTGTTTTCTATGAGGCTCCTTCCATGCCAAGGTGATGCGGAATTGCATGCGGTGTGAATCGACATGTGGTGTCATAATCCTGGGTTAAGGATAGTCTGGCAGGTCTACGGGCTCTCCAGTCGTCACACTGACGGGAGTTGGCAGTTAGACCTTGGGCGGTTGGGTTTGGTCCTCAGTGTTCACATCCCGGAGCTCCTTCCGTACCAAGTGAACGGTTGGGCTTGGTCCTCGTACTTTCTTCCGAGGCTCCTTCCGGGTCATACAAGGCCAGTTCGGGGCTTGGTTCTCGGTACATATCTACCCGAGACTCCCGCTGAGCCATAGTACGCGAGGAGGGGGATCCGCTATTGTGTTCATAGCGTTGAGGCGTACAGAGGCCTAAGTGAAGTAGTGTGGATGCCCTCTTAGTAGTAGAGAAGCCCGCTCTATGGTGGCCCGACCAACGCTTATGAAAAGCGAGCAGCCGAACTAGCAATCCAACTAGGCAAGTATACCTATCAAACTATAGTAAGGGGACACAAGTGTCGTATTAAAACCGGGAACTGTTGAGTAAATCTACTCACACGACGGCTATTATTCTATCGACGGAAATCTTAGGTTTTAAAAGAAAGCTAAGCGTGATTAGGAAAAGAAATATTACACTAGAAAAAGAAATGCTTGAGGTTAAAAAGAGAGCTAGTAAAGGAGATTAAAACAAGGGGTTAAGACTATGAAAAAGAGAAGCACTCGACCGAGAATCACCTTAGCAAGAGTCGATTAAAACACGATAAATAAACCTAAGCTTAATAAGGTAAGGTCCTTGACCGTGGAGGTTCCATAAACATGAACACACTTCTCTCGAAGACGTGCCCACCTGAGTTTAGGAAGGTCCGACCGACTTTCGCCTAAATCGGAGGCCTAAAACTCACTTTACGCGGTGAATCCAACTATTGGATTTGACTCCAATCCAGGAGATTTGGACGTCTGCCTCTCTCGAGGGGTGTGTACAACTCCCTTTACTCTTGAGTGCTCACTTCAAACCATCGGCCCCTCGGCTAGCCAGGAATGAAAGCAAGGGAGGAGATTATATATCGAATGATATACGTTCAACCCGAGATAAATCGAGTGTAATTCAAGGCTAAACCCTAAAAAGAAAAGGTAAGATTCAAAGCATCATAACTTAATCACTCGAACCTCGGATCATCAAGATCGAGTACAAGGAGGATTAGTTAATCATGGTGAGGTGGAAGAAGGTGGATGAGTAGTAAAGCATAAAGACACAAAATGCTAAAGAGAAGAGAAGAAAACACTTTTATTACAATTAAAGAGAGCTACACTTGGAAAGAAAATTACAATTGCATGGAATTGAAAATCCTATTCTGGCCCTATCATTAGTAACTAGAGCAATTACAAGAGCTATTACATAAGCTTAAACTAAATTAGCATTAAACTAAACTAAACTAGCATGAGAAAGAGAGAGAAAAAGCATGAAAAAGAACAAGAAACAAAGGGGAAACACCTCCCCTCTAAGCCCCAAAGATGCCACTGAACCCTAGGAGAAGGGCTCAATTTATAGAATTTTTTCGAGCTGGGTCACGCCCCCCTGACACGCCCGGGTCGGGCGTGTACCTGGGGCGTGACACTTTCGGTGTGACTTCTTGGGCTGAAATTGAATGTCGGAGGTGACAGGCATCATAGTTGAGTTACACGCCCATATGTCACGCCCGCCCATGGCGTGTCCCTGGGGCGTGACCATTTCGGGGCGACTATTTTGGCTGCAATTTACTACTAAAGGTGACAGGCGTTGTAATTGAAGTACACGCCCATATGTCACGCATTACCAGTGCGTGTCATGGGGCGTGACCATTTCGGTGTGACGGTGGAGCGGGAAAAAGAGCTTGCTGTGGCGATTCCTCGAATCCTGGGGACACGCCTCTGGAACACGCCCGTGTCGGGCATGACACGGGCGTGACAGAGGGCATGTTCACTGAGTTTCCAAGAAATGCATTGTGAGACCTGTTGCTTCATTCCTCTGGGCTACACGCCCTAGGTACACGCCCTGGTAGGGCGTGACCTTGGGGCGTGTTGATGAGTCCATTTTATATACCTATTTTCGGACTCATCTGGGCTAGTTTTCACGCGTTTGCACTTCACTTTTAGTTCTATATCGTTCATATTTCATCTTATCTTTATTTCCATAGGAAGTGCACATTTATGCCAGTGGTTGTGTATTTTGTTACTTTTATTATTTGTACTCCTTTTTGTGATTGCCTGTAATGTCTGCACATATCAGTGATTGGTTTTTCCTTTCGGTACAGGGGTCGTGTGCGTGTTCCGGGATGGTTGTAAAATAGGAATACTGCGCACGATCATAGGATCTAATGCGCACGACCACTGGTCGTGCGCCCCTGATCGTGCGCACTACTCTTCGTTTTCCAAAATCAGCCTGGGGTAAGAGCACGACCACTGGACATAATGCGCACGGCCACCGGTCGTGCACCACTGATCGTGTGCATTGATTCCTCTTTTTTGGAGTCCTGTCTGGGGTAATCGCACGACCATTGGACTTAGTGCGCACGACCACTGGTCGTGCGCCACTGCTCGTGCGCATTATCCCAGTTCTTCTTCCTGATCTTCCATGCCAGTGCGCACGAGCACCGGACATAGTGCGCATGACCACTGGTCGTGCGCCTGTGATCGTGCACATTGTTCATTTCTGCTTTGTATAAATAATGCAGGTCTCGCCCTAATTAAAAGGAGGATCCGGAGCTCGACATTTCACTGCCGTTTTCCGCCTTCTCCGCTGTTCCCCTTCATCTTCCACCCTAGGGAGGTGCTCCGGGCAAGCTTTCACCGCCAAATCTAAGCCGGAGCTTCCTCTTGGCCTCCTCCATCATCTCTTGGGTTCATTTCAAGCTTCAACGTCATAGCCATCAAGCAAAGGGAAGCTTGCAACTTTCGTCCGCTATCGTGAGACGAATAAGACGGGCCATTGGAAGGTGGTGACAGCCCTTCTCTACCCCGGACGTAGTTGAGGACCGAGCTTGGACGCAGATTGACAACCCGATGATTCCAACTGTGAATCCTCAGCAAGACTTCGGATTCGGTCGATCTCTTGACTTGTTCTTCCTTTATTGTTGTTTATGTGTTGTTGTAAACCTTATTTATAGATGATGTATGCTTATTTGTAAAACGTTTTTATACAATTATGTCTATGTGATTGTATGTTTTTGTTATTTACTTGAGGTGCGCCTATTAGTCCATCCACCATCCATCTGCCCTTGCCGCACTAGCAATTGCTAGTGGCGTGCGTAGCGAAGAGGTGCTCACGACCCTCATTCCGTCGTTCTAACCACCTCATCCGCTAGCCTTCTTTTCCATCCGCCCCGTGATTCGGTGCATAGCGGCTCGACTAGTCTTCCATCCCGCCTGGCGAAGCATCGCATAGCGGCGTTGCATTGGAGTAGTTGTTAGATTTTTACTTTCTTTTTATCGCAACATCAAAGCCCCCATCGTTACCGCCGACCCTAAGGACTTCAATCTCAAGTGCTCCTCGAAATTAACTCCACCTTACTGTGTTCCTTGTAAGATCGATACTTGGGAAAACCACCATTTTATATTACTTGTGCGACCAGTTCACTGCCGTGATCTTACGCATCAAGTTTTTGGCGCCGTTGCCGGGGAACACAGTCGTGTGAGTTTCTGGAGAGGGAGACGTGAGATTGATTTCCTTTTCCTTTGTAAATTGCTTTTGTTTTGTTCTATTTCTGTTTTGCCTGCCTTTTTTTTGTTTCTTTAGACAATTGTAGTAATATATTGTTGGATTTAGTAATTTGCACATTTTATTTTGAATCTGCTGTTTCGACACCATGTGGGGATATTCGTATGCCCAATGTCGTTGGTGTGGAAAGCCTTCCAACACTAGTCATGAATTCCCTACGAGAGATATTGAGCATAAGCCTCAGCGCACAATGCATGAGATGTTGTATTCGTACAACCTTTAATACACTGTGCCCCGAGCTTATGGTCAATCGTCCTCGCCACATACACCATTCTCATATTCCTCTCCGGCCCCACAAGGACCGCAGCGTAATGGGAGAAAGTGTTTGTATTGTCGAAGAACAGATCATGTCCTGAAGGATTGTGCCGAGTACCTCCGTGTTATGGAAGAGGATGATGAGCCGGACATCCGGATCATCCCAAATCCTACCCTTGGTGGCACACCTTTGTCATCCAGTTATGTATCCCTGTCACCTTCATTTGTTGAAGGGAATGATGTGGACACAACCTCCAGATGTGTTGTTGATCTAGGCTTCGACATGGCTGAGCCCATCTCTCCTGTGCATACATCTCCAAGCGTGGAGTCGATTCTTTGTGAGGAACCTGCGCTTGACTTTTATCCAAGCAAAGTTCTTCCGCCTTTTGTGCATTCTACTTCAGTCGTCTCTGACGACATTTTCGACGATGCAACACAAGTTAAGGCTTGTGATACATGGGTTGTTTCCACTCCCATGGAGGAGGACAACCTTCCTGGTGACGAGGATTCTCCCTCGATAACAAAGGAGGAAGTCCAAGTCTTGGTGGAGGAATCTATGGATCCGGACGAGCCTTGTAGCATTGTTGACATTGCTGACGATATTTTTCTACCTCAGCCATTGGCGAGTGAAACCGGGATCACTCCCCCGATTATTTCTTTATGTTCTTCGTCTCTTTTATTTCTTGACCCCCCTTCCTTATCTGAGCCTGTGCAGGTTGAATCTCCACGGGTAAGTTGTGTTGACGTGGAGCCTAGCACTCAGGATGTCGACGAGTGCATCCTCTTGTGTGAGGAGGTTCCTACCTCCTTCACAGTGGAAGCCCCTGCCGTCACCTTCGCCCCCAGCGAACTTGTGGTGGACGAAACCTTTCTAGGCAAGGATTTCTTTTGTGGTGAGAAGAGTGAGGACCAGCACTCCTTCTCTTCTAACTTCCTATTTCCTCTACCTGTGTTGGACAGGTATTACTATTTAGGTAGAGGGGTAACTGCTCTATCACCGTATCGGTACCCATTACCGAAACAAATATTAGGCCAGTTACCTGTGCACTTTTTATTTCATAGACCCATTAGCTAGAACTGTTTAGAATTTAATAAGTCGTGCTGAGATGACAATAACCCCAGTACTTATCTTTCATTTTCCTGCATTTTTATTTTTCATGTCTATTTTAGTTTTAGCATTTCTTTTGGTATATTTTTCTTTTGTTTTTGCGGAGCTCACCCCTGCAGGTATTCATGGCAAATTGCATTGGCAGGGTTGTGATTATTCGTATGGCAGGCCTGCTTCAGATTTCCACGCGCCTTCTGGTATGCTCACTGGCTGAGCATTGGGTAACCTCTTCCCTTAGCTCTTTATGATTTTAATTTCTATATCATCTGCTGTGTAGTTTAGTTTAAGTCTGGGGGAGAGATTTGTTACCTTTTGCACACACACATTTCTTGTGCATACTGGAAGCCTTTATTGTTTTATTTTGATTAATTCATTTCATCACACACCACTGCACCCACATGAGCACATGCTTAGCTTTTTGCGTGCTGCGAGTTAAACTCGTTTCTTTTGTATGATTTGGGAAAATTATGGTGCTGGCTTAGGATTGTGAGACGGAGTAAAATGTTGACCTTGCTGTGCTCCTAGTCAACTGCTCTCGTCTCGTGTAAAAATTCGAGTAGATTTAATTTTTCTGTATGCTTTTAGTTTTATATTTTTATAATTGCGTAAATACTTTTTATTCTACTCAAAAATTGGTGAATCTGGTGTGAATCTGACGGTAGCTTAGGGATGTGTGTAGACGGCCGTTAGTTTTGTATTGCTCGAGTCTGGAGGATGGATAGTCTTTCTCGTTGGCTAAGAACTTGCCCCTAGCTACTCTCGAAGCATGGGTACATGGTTAGTCAAGTGCGTGCGTGATGTGGGCCGTCACTTTGTCCCGTTTGAGCCTTGTACCATTCCTGACATCTAACCGTTGCTATGCCCGTTGAGCCCGTCCCTTCCTTTGAAATCCCTTCGCCTCGCTACCATAGCCATATAGCCTTTCCTACTCGCACATCTGAATGTGATCATTTGGTTAGTTTGTTTTGTTGTAGTTTATATCCGTTTTGTGTGGGCAGTTTTGTTGGTGTTTGTGCAGCTTGTGGTGTTGCCGTGTTTTCCTATTTTGTTTTGGCTATTTGGATAAAAGAAAAAATAAAAAAGGGGAAAGGAAAAAAATATGATAGTAAATAAAAAGAAAATTCCCAATGTGAAATAAAAAAAAAAGAAAAAAAAGAAATGTATTTGTATATCTATTATTGCTGAGTTGTGCAATGTGGTTGAGTTGTGTTCGTTATGGGCTTGCGCGCACCGTCAAAAGTCCAGGTCTGGTGATGCGTCGCACGTGTTTGTCCATTGAGTTTAGCTGTGTACGTTTTCGGGCGATCTTATTTTGGGTGTGCGTGTCCGTCTTGTTTACCTTTATATACCCCACCTTCACCCAAGCCTATATTATACTCCAAGTCCTACGGATTCGTGCTTGAGTCTAACTAGTGCCGTGGAGAGAGTGTGAAAGGGCAAGCATATGGTCACCGACATTGGTGGATTCCTTTGGAGGTTATCCAGAGCCCTGATCTTTGGCAATGCTCGCCTATCGATTAGTCTACGTTCTCCCTACGCGTGACCGGGTGATTCACTGTGATTCTATTTTTGAGTAATAATAAAATGTGGATACGCATTGTGAAAAGTTTAAACTATTTTGTATACTTAGAAATTTCTTCTATTATATTTTTTTACGCGTGCGAACATGCGACTTCGCATGGTACTCCGTATCGCAATTTCTTTGTTAACTAGTATTTTTCCCTATCTTCTTAGATTTTGTTTGCTCGGGACGCGCAAACAGTTAAGTCTGGGGGTGTGATGAGTCCATTTTATATACCTATTTTTGGACTCATCTGGGCTAGTTTTCACGCGCTTACACTTCACTTTTAGTTCTATATCGTTCATATTTCATCTTATCTTTATTTCCATAGGAAGTGCACATTTATGCCCGTGGTTGTGTATTTTGTTACTTTTATTGTTTGTACTCCTTTTTGGGATTGCCTGGAATGTCTACACATATCAGTGATTGGTTTTTTCCTTTTGGTACAGGGGATCGTGTGCGTGTTCTGGGATGGTTGTGAAACAGGAATACTGCGCACGATCATGGGATCTAATGCGCACGACCACTGGTCGTGCGCTCCTGATCATGCGCACTACTCTTCGTTTTCCAGAATCAGCCTGGGGTAAGCACATGACCACTGGACATAATGCACACAACCACCGATCATGCGCCACTAATCGTGTGCATTGATTCCTCTTTTCTGCAGTCCTGTCTGGGGTAATCGCACGACCATTGGACTTAGTGCGCACGACCACTGGTCGTGCACCACTGCTCGTGCGCGTTATCCCAGTTCTTCTTCCTGATCTTCCATGCCAGTGCGCACGAGCACCGGACATAGTGCGCACGACCACTGGTCGTGCGCGTGTGATCGTGCGCATTGTTTATTTCTGCTTTGTATAAATAGTGCAGGTCTCGCCCTAATTAAAAGGAGGATCCGGAGCTCTACATTTCTCCGCCGTTTTTCCGCCTTCTCCGTCGTAACACTTCATCTTCCACCCTAGGGAGGTGCTCTGGGCAAGCTTTCACCGCAAAATCCAAGCCGGAGCTTCCTCTTGGCCTCCTCCATCATCTCTTGGGTTCATTTCAAGCTTCAACGCCATAGTTATCAAGCAATGGGAAGCTTGCAACTTTCGTCCGCTATCATGAGACTAAGAAGACGGGCCATTGGAAGGTGGTGACAACCCTTCTCTACCCCGGACGTAGTTGCGGACCGAGCTTGGACGTGGATTGACAACCCGACGATTCCAACCGTGAATCCTCAGCAAGACTTCGGATTCGGTCGATCTCTTGACTTGTTCTTCCTTTATTGTTGTTTATGTGTTGTTGTAATCCTTATATATAGATGATGCATGCTTATTTGTAAAACGTTTTTATACAATTATGTCTATGTGATTGTATGTTTTCGTTATTTACTTGAGGTGCGCCTATTAGTCCATCCACCATCCATCCGCCCTTGCCGCACTAGCAATTGCTAGTGGCATGCGTAGCGAAGAGGTGCTCACGACCCTCATTCCGTCATTCTAACCACCTCATCCGCTAGCCTTCTCGTCCATCCGCCCCGTGATTCGGTGCATAGCTGCCCGACTAGTCTTCTATCCTGCCTGGCGAAGCATCGCATAACGGCGTTGCATAGCAGTAGTTGTTAGATTTTTACTTTCTTTTTATTGCAACATCAAAGCCCCCATCGTTACCGCCGACCCTAAGGTCTTCAATCTCAAGTCCTCCTCGAAATTAACTCCACCTTACTGTGTTCCTTGTGAGATCGATACTTGGGAAAAACCCCCATTTTATATTACTTGTGCGACCAGTTCACTGCCGTGATCTTACGCATCACGTGTCACAGCAAAATTTTGCTGAGAGCCGTGCAAACCTGCAAAAAGCAGAAAATGCATTAGGGACAATAATATTTACAAAAGGGGGTCAACATAAGAACTTGCAAGACATGATTTGTGCTTTAAAAACCCGAAAATACACTAATAAATTTAACTGCAAAAAAGTACTATCAAATTCCCCCAAGCTTAAGCTTTGCTTGTCCCCAAGCAAAGATATAAAAACTAGCTAATCATAAGCAGTGACTAATTTAAAAAGTTTTAATCATGCTTACACAAGTACTATGCGAAATTCCAAGTAAGGAGAATGTGAAACATAAACCTAGAACAGTTACTTGGTCATGGTTCAACAAATTATAAGCTTTACTAACGAAAATAAATCATCAAAAAATTTAAGAAGATCTTTTAAATAAATTTAAGTAATGCAACAAAATGAAAAAGATCATTGAGTTGTTACTAGATTCAAGGGGCACATTATAACTATATCAATCAAATAACAAAAATCTAAATTTAAATCAAAAACTATACTATTTTACTTTTCTTCTTTACTGAGCTAATAAATAAAAATCAAAAAATGAATCAAAATGACTTATTAGGACCGAAACGTTTGGTTTAGGCATATAATTAGGAATGGAAATCAAAGATAAACATGAAGGCTTAAAATCACACTAAACCAAAATAGAAAACTTTCAAAAAAATTTCATCATAAATAAACTATTTTTTTTCTTTATCTTTGTTTTTTTTCATTTTTTTCTTTTTCTTCTTTTTTTTTTACAAAATAACGGCCAAAAATAATTTTCTTTTCAATTTGAAATTGACCAAACAAAAGTAAATACATCTTTTGAGCATATTTTTCAAAAAGTTCTCCAAAAACAAATCACCAAAATAATGCTATCATACTCATGAAAATTTAGTTTTGATGAAACCCAAAAAAGCTAGTGTGATTAGATAGGTTGGAATATTTTGAGCTTTGGTGAAAATGAAATGATAAGTAGAACAAATCAATTGAGGAAGGAAAAAGGCTCAAAAGTGGCTAAGTAGGGGTAAAGAAAAATTTAGGTTGGCAAGAAGGATCAAACGAAAACAAAGACGGCCTAAATCATTTTCATGCTTCTAAATTTATTTAAAGCATTAGTTTTGAAAAATTTCAAAAATCAAGTCCTAGATAATAAAAGAAGACTAATGAAATTATCCTAGAAATAGAAATAATATGCGCCTTAGATCGTTCACATCTACTACGCCAATCAAAAGTTGAAATTACAAAAATTATCCAAAAATAAAAAAAAAGGAAAATAGTGGATGAAAGATTTTCGAGAAAGTAAAGAAAATAAAAACGAGAACCATAATAAAAATGCGAGTTTTAGAAAGACATTTCACGTTAACATGCTACCGTAAATTAGGAACACAACAAGGCCAACATTTTACTTGTGAAACATAATTAAAAAAATGATTAGAGAGATTATAATTGGCTAAGTTATTTATATGGAATTTTGAGAAAAATAAAACAAAAGCAGGGGGTACTATTGAAATATCAATATAACAAGATTTTTTTATTTTGAAATATGCTTTTTGTTTTCTTTTGATTTTTAAAGTGGACAACATGAAACAAAAATAAAGATAAGAGAAGGAGGAAATCCTCCCCCAAGCTTAAAATAGACATTGTCCTCAATGAAGAAAGAAGGGGTATGAGAGAGAGAGATAGAAATTAAAATAGAAATAAAGTACAGAATTTTAAAAACAGGTACTTCCCCGGATTTATGCGCCGCAAATGTTGATTGATGCCACTCCCCCATGCTTGCGCTCTGGATCTTATTGGCATGTCTTCTTCGGACTTTGTGATGGATTTAGCAGTATTGGCGGCAGTGATTGCAGAAACTTCCACTTGTAGAGCCGTCCAGGGCAAAACGTGTAAAATAAAGAAAACAGAAAAAATGATTTGGGTTGCCTCCCAAGAGCGTCGTTTGTTTATAAATTCGTTTGAGCTCGACCAAAAGAATATTGTCCAAAAGTTTATTTGTCCAAAATAGCATGTAAATAAAGGGTGTCCAGTTAGTTTAAAGTTCGTGCAGAAGAAAATTAATACAGTTTGAACTGACATCACCATAAAAATAAAGTTTAAGACACTGCCCATTTACTTTGAATTCACCATTATCAGGGTGTGAAATTAAAATCCTGCCATACAGATAAACTTCTTTAACGGTAAAAGGTCCAGACCGTCGCGATTTTAACTTGCCCGGAAATAATCATAAACGAGAGTTATATAAAAGTACTTTGTCGCCCGGCTTAAAGTTTTTTGGGTGCCTAAGGTTTTTATCGTGTAAACGCTTCGTCCGCTCTTTATAAAGTTTGTTATTGTCATACGCGTAAGAGCGCAACTCGTCGAGTTCGTTAAGTCGAAATTTTCTAAAATTGCCGACAGAGTGGGGATCGAGGTTTAAAAATCTTAAGCCCCAAAAAGTGCGGTGTTCTAATTCTACGGGTAAATGACACGATTTTCCATAAACCAACCAATATGGCATACATCCGAGGGCGGTTTTGTACGCTGTTCGGTAGGCCCATAGAGCATCGTCTAACTTGGCTGACCAGTCTTTTCTAGATGTGGAAACAGTCTTTTCTAAAATTCTTTTTAATTCTCTATTCACTACTTCAACTTGTCTGTTAGTTTGGGGGTGGTAGGCAGTGGAAAGCTTATGAGTAACACCATATTTAGTAAGGATTTTAGAAAACTATGAGTTACAGAAATGGGAACCCCTATCACTAACGATGGCGCGCGGCGTACCGAATCAAGAAAATAAATTTTTTAAGAAACTAACTATGACTCGGGCGTCATTCGTAGGAAGAGCTTTGGCCTCGGCCCATTGCGAAAACATAATCAACATAACTAAAATATACTTATTCCCGAAGCTAGAAGGAAAAGGGCTAATAAAATCAATTCCCTAGAGGTCAAAAACTTCACATTCTAGGAAGTAATTTTGCGGCATTTCATTTTTATTAGAAATATTACCCGACTGTTGGCAACTATCACACCTACTCATAAAGTCCTGCGCGTCTTTAAATAGGCTAGGCCAGTAAAAACTCGCGCTTAGCAATTTGTGAGAGGTGCGAGCAGCTTGATAGTGCCCACCTGTCGGTCCTTCATGTAAATGCTTAATAATGTCTAAACCTTCTTCATAAGAAACACACCTCCTTATCACTTGGTCTGCACAGACTCAGAAAATATGCATGTCCTCCAAAAAGTAGTTCTTCAACTCAGAAAAGAATTTCTTCTTTTGCTGAGATGAGAACTCTTGTGGGAGTACCCGAGCCACTAGATAGTTGGCGATGCATGAAAACCAAGGAGAAGTAGATGTGTTAATCGAAAATAGCTTCTCATCGGTAAAATAATCGTTAAAAGATTTTTCATCTAATTTTTCTATAAAGGGATTATCTATGCATGAGAGGTGGTCGATGGCCAAGTTCTCGGCTCTTCGCTTATCACGAATATCTAAATCAAACTCCTAAAGGATTAAGACCCAGCGAATCAGGCGCGGTTTGACATCCATTTTAGAAAGAAGATATTTGAGCGCCGAGTGGTCCGTAAAAACAATAATTTTTGAAAGAGTAATATAAGGGCAAAATTTATCAAAAGCGAATACTATAGCTAGGAGCTCCTTCTCAGTTGTGGTGTAATTTTCCTGTGCATATGTGAGTGTTTTGCTAGCGTAATGGATGGGGTGGAAGTTTTTAAATATACGTTGACCTAATACGGCTCCTACCGCATAGCTACTCGCATCGCACATTATCTCAAATGTAGAGTCCCACACCGGAGCTATCATGATTGGGGCATTAATTAATTTTTCTTTTATTAAATTAAAGGCAGCTAGGCAAAGGTCATCAAAGATGAATGGGGCGTCTTTTTCTAAGAGATGAGTAAGGGGCTTGGTGATCTTGGAAAAGTCCTTTATGAAGCGGCGGTAGAAACCCGCGTGACCTAGGAAACTTCTTATAGCTTTTATGTTTGTAGTTGGCGGCAGCTTCTCAATAACTTCTATCTTAGCAACGTCTACTTCAATACCTCATGCAGAAATTTTATGGCGCAAAACTAACCCTTCCCTCACCATAAAATGACATTTTTCCCAATTTAGGGCAAAATTAGTTTCTTCGCATCGTTCTAAGACTTTTTCGAGGTTCTCAAAACAACTATCAAATGCGTCACCGAACACTGAGAAATCATCCATGAAAACTTCCATAATGCCTTCTACGTACTTGTCAAAGATAGCGAGCATACATCGCTGGAATGTAGCTGGCGCATTGCACAATCCAAACGACATGCTTCGGTAGGCGAAGGTGCCGAAGGGACAAGTAAGCGTAGTTTTCTCCTGGTCCTCGGGAGAGATGGAGATTTGAAAATACCCTAAGAGGCCGTCGAGAAAATAATAAAAGCTATGGCCGGAAAGTCGTTCTAAAATTTGGTCGATGAACTACAAGGGAAAATGATCCTTGCGGGTGGCGTCATTTAACTTACGATAATCTATGCACATTCGCCATCCGGTAACCGTCCGTGTTGGGATTAATTCATTATTTTCATTACTTACTACCATTATACCTCCCTTCTTTGGTACTACCTAGACTGGGCTAACCCACTTACTGTCTGATATAGGATACATAATTCCTGCGTCTAACAATTTCATAACCTCGCCCTTAACTACTTCTTTCATGTTAGGGTTTATACAGCGCTGAGGTTGTATAGAGTTACGTGAATTATCTTCCATTAATTTCTTGTGAGTGCAGAAAGATGGGCTTATGCCCTTGATATTAGATATCTGCCAAGCAATAGCTCGACGATATTTACGTAAAATTGAAAGAACTTTATAATTTTGTGCATCCGTGAGGTAGGCCGAGGCTATGACGGGCAGGTTGGAGTCCTTTTCTAAGAAAGCGTATCTAAGATGCTCTGGTAGTTCTTTCAGTTCCACGGTAGGGGGGTCATCATACGAGGTTTTAGAAATCCGTTCTTTTTCAAAAACTATGTCCTCGTAGACTTTTTTATGTGTAAAATTAAAAGGGGTGGGGCTAGCGGCCAAGGAGACTTCTTGCAGCGATTTAGTTGGAAGAGTAGAAGAGGAAAAAAAAATCAAAAAATTCTTTTTCAAAATCAGAAAGACGACAGGAGGATTCTTCACTTAGGTGTAGAGATTTGGGTGGAGGAGTAGCGATGAGGATACCTCTATAGGCTTGCCTTTCGAACCAATTGGTAAGAAAGACATAGGAATTAAAACCTCCATAGAAGAATCGTCCATCCTAGACCTCAAACCTTTCCCGCATCACTCAAATACGCTTTTTTGGGAAAAGACGATACGCTTCCCGTTATTATTTCTTCGGACTTGAGTGATTCAGAGACTTCCGATTTATTGGAAGTTTTACTTAAACATCGCCACGCAATTACATGGCAAATCTCTGACTTAAAGGGGATTAACCCCTCCTTCTCCACCCATAAGATATTTCTTAACTATAATTGCCTCAAAATGATTCAGCCGCAACGTCGTCTTAACCCAAACATGAAAGACGTCGTTAAAGCCGAGATTATTAAGTTATTAGATGCGGGGATTATCTAACCTATTTTGGACAGTGAATGGGTTAGTACCGTGCATGTCGTGCCCAAGAAGGGCGCTCTAACTGTAGTAGCGAATGAGCATAATGAGCTCGTCCCAACTCGTACTCTTACGGGTTGGAGAGTGTTCATCGATTATAGAAAACTTAATGATGCCACCCGCAAGGATCATTTCCCACTATCGTTTCTGGATCAGATTTTAGAGCGTTTATCCATCCATATTATTGTTTTCTTGATGGTTTATCGGGATTTTTCCAAATCCCCATTTCCCCTGATGATCAAGAGAAAACAACTTTTACTTGCCCGTTAGGCACCTTCGCATATCGAAGAATGCCATTTGGACTCTGCAATGCGCCGGCTACATTCCAAAGATGTATGCTAGCGATCTTTGGCGATCTAGTAGAAGACATTATGGAAGTCTTTATGGATGACTTTTCTGTTTTCGAACGCTCTTTTCCTGATTTCCTTCACAATCTAGATCGTGTCCTTCAACGGTGCAAGGACACACGCCTTGTTTTAAATTGGGAAAAATGCAACTTTATGGTTCGAGGAGGTTTGGTCCTCGGCCATATGATTTTGTCTAAGGGGATAGAGGTGGATAAGGCCAAGATAGAAATCATAGAAAAACTTCCGCAACCAACAAACGTAAAATCTATTAGGAGTTTCTTAGGCTATGCGGGCTTTTACCGACGTTTAATTCAAGACTTTTCAAAAATAACAAAGCCGCTAACTCACCTCTTGGAAAAGGAATCACGTTTCATCTTTAGTAGCGAATGCGAGTCCGCCTTTAATTTAATAAAACAAAAACTTATCACCTCAGCGATTTTAGTGGTCCCTAATTGGTCCCTTCCGTTCGAAATTACGTGCTATGCTAGTGATATTGCCTTAGGTGCCGTTCTTGCCAATGCGTAGAAAAATATTTTCATCCAATTTATTACGCTAGCAAGACGCTCACTTTCGCACAAGTAAATTACACGACAACGAAAAAGGAACTCTTAGCCGTCATCTTCGCTTTTGATAAGTTTCGCTTGTATATAACGCTATCTAAAGTTATCGTATTTATCGATCACTCCGCTCTTAAATATTTATTAGCTAAAAATGATGTGAAGCCCTGCCATCTTCGATGGATTCTCCTCCTACAAGAGTTTGATTTGGAGATCCGAGATAAGAGGGGCACGAAAAATCTAGCGGCGGACCACCTCTCCCGCTTAGAAAATCCGGGTGCGGAAGCACTCGTCGAATCTGAAATAAATGACAGATTCCCCGAGGAACGCCTTCTAGCCTTTAATAATTCTTCATCATCTTCGCCTTGGTTAGCCGATTTAGCAAATTACTTAGTAGCGTGGGTGCTTCCAAAAGAGTGTTCAAGTCATCAAAAGAAGAAATTCTTTTCTGACTTGAAAAATTTCTTTTGGGAGGACCCATTTCTTTTTCGTATCTACGCAGTCCAAGCGGTCCGAAGATGCATTACGGGTGTGGAGTGCTTGCAAATTCTTAAGCACTGCCACGAGGGTCCAGCCGGTGGGCATTATCAAGCCAACCAGACCGCTCGGAAGGCGCTAGAGGCGGGCTACTTTTGGCCAACTCTCTTCAAAGACGCGCACACTTTTGTGCGCACATGCGATAGCTGTCAGTGGTCGGGTAACATCTCTCGTCGCGACGAGATGCCCCAAAACATGTTTTTAGAATGCAAAGTCTTCGATTTATGGGGTATATATTTTGTTGGCCCCCTACCTCCCTCTTTCAAAAATATATATATTTTAGTGGCGGTCGACTATGTATCGAGGTGGGTGGAAGCGCAAGCTCTCCCCACCAACGATGCACGAGTCGTCGTTACATTTCTTAAAAAACTATTTTCTCGCTTCGGTACGCCTCGCGCAATTATTAGTGATAGGGGAATGCATTTCTGTAACGCTCTTATGGCTAAGACGTTAGCTAAATACAGAGTCAAGCACAAACTCACCACCCCTACCACCCGCAAACTAGTGGCCATGTAGAGGTAGTTAATCGAGAGATTAAGCGAATATTAGAGAAAACCGTTTCACTAAATAGAAAAGATTGGTCCGTTAAACTTGGCGATGCATTGTGGGCGTATCGGACGGCATACAAAACCACAATTGGTCGTACGGCGTTCCGGTTTCTCTATGGCAAAGCGTGCCATTTGCCCATAGAACTAGAGCATCGCGCTCTTTGGGCTTTAAAACTCTTAAACCTCGACGCCCACTTAGCCGCTCAGAATAGGAAACTGCAACTAAACAAGCTCGATGAATGGCGTGCAAACGCTTATGAGAGAAATAAGTTCTATAAGGAGCGTTCTAAGTTATATCATGATCGAAAAATCAAGTCCCCAAAATTATTTTCTCCGTGCGATCTTGTCCTTCTTTACAATTCACTTCTTAGGATTTTTCTGGGTAAACTAAAATCTAGATGGTCCGGTCCCTTCCTAGTTGAAGAAGTTTTTCCATTTGGGACCGTACTCGTCTCCCACCCAGAAAAAGGTTCGTTTAAAGTAAACGGTTATCGGTTAAAGTCTTATATAGCGAGCGATCCAGTGATCGGGTTTAACGAAAGCATAACTTCTCTACACATTATAAACCCGCCAAAATAGTCAAGCTACACGACTATAAACAAAGTGCTCCTGGGAAGCACCCCTCGCTTATCTTTTTTGCTCTTTTTTATTATGTTTGCTGTTTTTTCTAATAAACGCAGGATTTCTGATAGGCCTCTCCAAATGCGTTTCAGGAAACCTTCTACCCCCCCCCCCCCCCCCGCTATTTATTTTCTTTGTACTTATTACATTTCCTTTTTGTTCTGCATACTTACATTACAACATTGGGGACAATGTTGGACTCAAGTATAAGGATATTTTCGTGCTTTACTTTCTGCACTTCTACTTTTCTGCATTTCAAAATGAAAAAAACAAACAGAAAACTTTAAAATGAAAAATCCAAAATTTTTTCTTTTCCTTTCTTTTTATTACAAAAATTCCAAAAAATTTATAAAACTAAAATCCCCAAAAAAATTATAAAACAAAAATTCCAAAAATATTTAGTTTCATTTTGTAAATATTTTTGTAAATATTTTTTGTAAATATTCTTTTTGTAAATACTCTTCTCTCTCCCCCTTCCCTTTCTCTCTCATTCTTGTAAAAAACTTCTCTTTTTCTCCCACTTTTTGTAAATAGAATGAAAATTTTCTTAAAAATCACAAAAATAATTTCGCAAAACTAAAAAATTCAAAAAAAAAATGTTTTACATTTTCCTTTCTTTAGTATGTATATATTAAAGACATAAACACAAATATATTAAAGACAAACACAAAAATACAAAAAAGATAATAAATCAAAAAAAAATCGAGTAAAACAAAACAAAAAGTAAAAAAAACGATAATAAATTAAAAACAAAAAAATGATGAAATGATGATAAAAACTCTAAAAATCGAAACAAAAAATGTTATGAAACAAATAAATCAAATGTATCATTCTTAATCTTTTTGCTATCCAAAAATTTTGTTTTGAGTTTATTTATATGTGAATTTTATCAATTCTTCGTTTACTATTCGTTTGTTAATTATTGATTGAAATATTTAAATAGCCGGGGTTAAGTTTTAAAGAATTCATTATGCTTTGTTAAAAATAGCGAACTCGTTTTAGACACTACTTATAATTTTTCATTGATAGGAGCACATGTATTATGTTAGAAACTGACGACTATAGAATTCAATTATGTTTACTTTTAGCTTTCTGAAAAATTGAAACGTACAATTTATTAAGGTTGCTGTCAAAAATGTTTTAATTAAAAATCTAGTTTTCTTTTCTCCTCTTGTCATGCCATACTTGGAATGATAAAATTTCTATCCCAACAAAAAAAATTATTATAAAAAGATCTTATGTCAATGGGAATAAGATTTTGTTCCGTAAATATAGGCACCCAATAATTAAAAAAGATTATATGTTATAGAGTAAGAGAAAAAAATTCATTACTGCCACACATATACGTTGGGTCAATTTTAATATGAAGTTAAAAAAATGATATTAGGAAAATAAGATTTCATTTTCCTAATAATCCAAAAGAAAAAAATGGAGGTTCGAGAAAAAATTACCTCACCTCAATATCCAAACCCTCTTCATATACCAACGTCAACCCTCTTAGACAATTTCACGATTCTAGAATTAATTCAAAAATCTTTTTGAGAGCATAATATATAAATTGCATTATTTCCAGTAAAACTCCTATAAGCTAAAGTTCATATAATTCCAAACTATTTTTGTTTATCTAACCAGTACAATTTTTGTTTTATATTTGATTATATCAAGAAGTCTTTTGGCCAGAACTTTTGCGCTATTTAAATCATCTACATAATTTTAGGACTTAACTCTTATTACCCCGTACATTTATTTAGATCTCTCTTATGATTAATTAAGCGATAGCTAAACTTAGTATTTTTTCTATTCCTTATAAGTTCACCTCAAAATTTTGCTGTAGAATAGCAAAAGCTTAAGTATGTGGGTATTTGATAAGTTATAATTATACGCATTTTTTATATGTTTTTATTATGATATTTTAGTTTAGTTTTGCTATTTTTTAGTTAGTTTTATTTAATAATTGCTCCTTTTTGTAAATATTTACCTAACATAACCATAATTTTGATTTCTGAAATTTTCAGGAAAAAGTCAAAATTTTGCCATGTCACCCCCGCGTACCCGGGCGTGATACGTCAAACCCGTGGAAAGCTACTGTTTTTGAAGTGAAACGTTAGTCATGCCCGGGGTCACGCCCGTGTCGAATAACACGCCCCATGACCCCAGCCTGGGACACTCAAGCTCGACGAATTTCACTCGACGATCATTGACCAACCCGACACGCCCCGTGTAGATAGAGACACGAGCGTGCTCGCCACGTACCCTTCTCCACCTGGCCGACAAGACCCACGCGGGAAAATTTCAACGCAACCCGCACCCAGTTCTACCTCCCTGACACGCCCAGAGTCACGCCCGTGACCTGGGGCATGATCGCCGCGTGACCGACACGTGTCCATCCCGAAGTCAACTATGCCGTCAAATCGCCGGATCACATCACAAAGAGTACTGACACGCCCCCCGACAGGCCCGTGTCGGAGGGCGTGTACTTGGATTTTTTTCCTATAAATAGCCCATTTTTGAAAGGGCCATGGGTTCACTTTTTTGAGCCAAATTTTGTGTGTTTTGTGGGGTGCATCCGTGGATTCCTTTGCCATGTAAGGAGAACTTTCTCCTCCTTTCTCTTTATTTTTGTATTAGCTCTGTATTAGCTTTGTCATTTTCATCAATACAATATGTTTGTTTTTCTCTTCTTAAATGGCTTTGGAATGAACTTGTGTGCTCACTTTCTTCCTCATTTTATCTCTTTGTTCATCTTTGTTCATCTTTGTTCATCTCTTTTATGAAAAGTGTGTGTGTGTATATGAGTGTAACATGTTCATTATTCATGTTTTTAACTATTCTTCATGTTAGTTTTTGTAGTAGATTTTTATTTCCAAATTAAATGTGGTATGCTAAGCTTTTCTCTTTTTCACCATGTCCTTTTCTTAGAGCTTAATGTTTTCATTCTTATGTTTTTGTAAAAGAGATTTTAAAAGTGATTTTGTTCTTTTTTTACTTAGTTTTTTTAGGATTGTAAAACCTTTTTGTTCTTTTAAATTTTATTTCACTTTTTTATCACTTTTATGAACTCATAAGATTGAAAACTTGTAATTTTAATTTTTAAAGAACTTTGGTTTTTGCTTAGTTTTGAAAAACTTTTCGTTCTTTTAATTTTTATTTGTTCTTTTTATGTGTTTTTGGTAAAACCTAAGTATAAAAAAGTAGTTGTTTTAATTTTTAGGTAACTTTCATTTTGTTTTTAGTTTGTGTGTGTGAGTGTATGAGTTAGGTTTTCATTTTGTTCTTTTTAACTTTCATGATGTGTGTGTGAGTGTATGAGCATAATATTTCATGCTTTCTTTTATTGCTTTCTTCAAATTATGTAGAGTGTGTGTGTGTAGGAGATAAATTTTCATGTTTTCCTTTATCGCTTTCTTCAATTATGTAGAGTGCGTTGTGTGTAGGAGATAGTTTTATTGCTTTCTTTTAATTTGTGTAGAGTGTGTGTGTGTGCATTTATTTCCGCCCACTCGTTAAGAGTTAAATGGTGTGCTTTTATTTCCCATCTACTCGTTTGAGTAGGAATTGCAATTTTCCTTTTTTTTCTTTTCCGCCTACTCGTTAAGAGTTTAATGGTGCTTCTCGCCTACTCGTTTGAGTAGGACTTGTAATTTTTCTTTTTTTTGTAACTTAGTTTTTTTTTGTTTATTTATAATTTGAAGTGTGTGTGAGTTCTCTTTTTAGCTAACTTTTCTATTTTCTAAATGTTTGTTATTTTCATATCTTCTTCTTATAATCATTTAGCGTTTAATTACGAACTCTCGCCTGATCAAATTATAAAGCCGTCCCCATACCGATGTGTGGCTAATCACTATTAGCCTCGGCATCGAAGAGCATTGGGACATTAAAAAATGATTTGAAATAATTAAAGTTCTTAATTTTCACTTTAATTTTAGGACTTAAGGTTTACCCTGGGTTAACGATGCGTAGGACCATAAATCGATGTGTGGGCCCTATTTCTATTATCCAGACACTAGCTAGCCGAGAGGCCGTGCGTATGGACAGATCACCCCTAGGTAAAGAGAGTTGCGTGCATACCCTCGAAAGAGGACAATCGTAATTCTTCCGGATTGGGTTCCCCACCCAATAGCGGGGTTCTTACCGTAAACCGGGCGTTAAGAGGAATCCTTCGTCGGACTAACGTTCGGTTGAATAGTCTTAGCGTTCAAGTGAGCGATATCCCTATAGCTAGGTGAGCTCATATCTGTGGAACCTCCACGGCCAAGTTGCCTTTTATTAATTTGAAAACTAAGTTCAATTATTATTAAAAGTCATTTTAGTCTTAATTCGATTCGATGCCGAGCGTTAACCCTTCATCGAATTTTTATAAATCGTTTTCGCACTTTCTTTTCTTTAGCTAATTAAAATCTCTGCCTTACTTTCAGTAAAATAATAGTCCTCCTAGAGGAGTAAGAATAATCAACCCGATCCCGAGAACAATTCGACCTTTGTATTCTCCCGAATATCGAGTACTACTTGCGATAGGTGCACTTGCTTACCTTACCAAGCACGCGATGATCGACTCATCAAACTAACCACAATAAGAGTCTGTTCGTGGGCCATCAAGGATCTATTGAGGTTGTGTGTGTTGGATAGAGGAGGGCCGTGGGAAAGGCTCTTACCACTAATAGAGTTCTCCTACAACAACAGCCATCAAGCTAGCATCGGTATGATGCCCCCATGAAGCTCTTTACGGAAGAAGGTGTAGAACCCCCTTGTCTTGGGTGCAAGATGAAGACGCGAAGGCTTTGGGAATTGAGTATATTGATGATACTGATGCGGTGGTTAGACTAATAAGGGATCGCATGTTGGAGGCTCAAAGTCGGTAGGCGAAGTATTACAATGCAAAGCAATGGATAGTGGAGTTTCAAGTGGGTGATAAAGCGTTTTTGAAGATCCGGTTGATGCATGGAGTGTCATGGTGCGTGGGGTGAAAAAGCTCAGCCCAAGGTACGTTGGGCCATACACTGTATTGGAAAGGATTGGTCCTTTGGCCTACCGTTTGGAGTTACCGCCAGAGCTAGAGAATCTCCACGACGTGTTTCATGTGTCGTCACTTCGAAAGCCGCTGTTGCGGCCTGATCAATATATCCACACCACTTATGGTGCAGTGGCGATGGATAGGTCTGTGCAACTAGAGCCGGTGCAGATCGTAGACAACGAGACAAGGATTTTGCACCGCAAAAGTGTTCCTTTGGTGAATTTGCTATGGTCTAATCATGGGAAGGAGGAGTATATATGGGAGCCGGTGGACTTGATTCAAAAAACGCTACCCGAAATTATTTCCACAAGTTAATTTCGTTTAAAAGCATATTTTATTTTCTGTATGTTTTTCTCCCCATAAATTTAGCCTGATTTCGGGGACGAAATCTTTTATTTTGTTTATAGGATTTGTAACGTCCCGATTCGCACTAGGTCCCTCATATGCGTTTTTGAGTCAGGAGAGCTGACTTGGGTTCAGGGAAGTGCCGGCAGCTGGGCTGCACTTGTAAATGGGGGGATAATTCAGTCCAGAATAAGACACGAGTAGAGACACGGGCGTATCCCTACCCATGTGTGTGAAGCCGGCTCTCGAGTCGACGACTCGAATATGTCCAGAGAAAGACATGGGTAGTGACACAGGCGTATCACTACCCATGTGCATAAGGACACGGGTTGAGACACGGGCATGTCCCTACCCGTGTCTATCCAACCAACTCTCGAGTCAATGACTCGAGTTGTCCCAGAGAAGGATACAGGTAGTGACACGGGCATGTCACTACCCATATGACGTTGACACAGGTAGAGACAAAGACGTGTTCCTACCCGTGTGCGTCGAGTTGAGATCGACGAAGTGTACCCCGAGAAGGACACGGGTAGAGACACGGGCGTGTCCATACACGTATGTGTTGAGTTGAGTTCGTCGAGGCGTGTCCAGAGAAGGACACGACCAGAGAATACGGCCGTGTCATGTCGACATGGGTTGGGACACGGGCATGTCCCTACCCATGTCGAGTATTGAACCAACACTAAAACTGTCGTTGATGCTTCGCCCGAGCAGGATACGGGTAAGGACACGGGTGTGTCCCTACCCGTGTCACTTTTCACATATAAGGGTTGTGAAAACCCTCGCCTTTTTCACTCCTCATTCCAGCCATTTGTTTGAGAGAACTTCTGTAGAGAGGGAGAAACTGCTGGAGCAAGTCCTAGAGGAGAAGATCCGTCGCCGCCGTGAAGGAGAAAATACTGCCGAGAAGAGTCACAAGATCCATGGCCGGAAATAGTGGAAATGCCAGAAATGATGTGAGCTTCCTACCCTCTCCCTTGGTGCTAGATCTGTAGATATCTAGGTGAGATGTCGACTCAAAAGATTCTAGACTTGCGAGATGATGATTTCTCTAGGAAGAGGCCGTTCTAGGGCTTGTGCTCTAAGGTTAGTGGTGTCTTCAACCTCTCCAACCTTCTATGTGACGATGGGGGATGGTTTCGTGAATAGTTATGGCCTCATGAGGGTGAATAAGGGAGGGGGAATTTCTGATGTGATTTTGGAAGATCAACTTGAGGAGGAAGATGAACTGATGCCGTTCATTCTGCTTTAAGATGCGTGCAGAATCTGTGTTTTGCACGCAACGATGTCCTTGGCCATTTTTAGGTGTGATATGTCCAGATCTGGGCTTTCGACTAAACACGAAAGTTGAAGCCCTTGAAAATATCTTTCCAACGAATGGTTGCACGACTTCAGAAGAGATATATAGCCACGGGAAAGTCCGAACTAATATGGCGGTCGACAAACCCTGCATACAGAAATTGTGTTCTGTATGCAGCAAACTTTGAAGCAAATTTCAAGTATGTTACTCTCAAATCTGGGTTGTGGTCTGAGTAGGAGTTGCAGATTCCCATACCTGAGGGGCGGAGGCAGCAGTCATCTCCGTAATGTTTTTTCTTAATATTTCAACTTACAAAGCGAGCTGGGAGACGTTGTCCACTTCAAAGATACCTGCAGGATTGTTGGGGCGGGACCTAGGAACATTCTAATGGTATATGTTCATGGCCATTTCCTCAAAAAGCTCAAGAGCTGCTTCCGGGGTCTTATGCTTTAAAGTACCACCAGAAGCTGTGTCTATCATTTGCTTCGTGCTTTGATTTAGCCCGTTATAAAACGTCTGCACCTGCAACCATACAGGCAGTGCGTGATGTGGGCATCATCTTAATAATTCTTTAAATCTTTCTCAGGTTTCATATAAGGTTTCAGAGTCGATTTATCCAAAAGCAGAAATATCGTCCTAAGTTTTGCAGTTTTAGCAGGAGGAAAATACTTCGCCAAAAATATTTCAGTTAATTGCATCCAAGTTGTGATGCTATTTTTAGGTAGAGTGTTCAGCCACTGCTTAGTCTTAGTTCTAAGAGAGAAGGGAAATAATCTTAGCCTAATACCATCATTTGTGACACCATTAATCTTAAATGTGTCACAAATCTCAAGAAAGCTTGCAATATGTGCGTTCAGATCTTCATCTTGAAGTCCATCAAATTGCACATACTGCTGCACCATTTGAATTATACTAGGCTTCAGTTCAAAGTTATTATTTGCTATCGCAGGGCGAACTATGCTAGATTCAGTACCCTCGAGATTCGGTCGTGCATAATAAGACATAGTCCTTTGCACGGCTTCCTCCACGTTGGGTTCTTCCATTCTTGAAGTGGAAAATGACTCGGAATCCTCAACCAGCACTTGGATAGTAGGACCTTGAAATCGCTATCTTCTCTGAAGAGTACGCTCAATTTCGTTGTCCAGGTCCAAAATAACTGATGGACTCCCGCGGGTCAAGCACTAAAAGAAGTGAAGAGAAGAAAGAGAAATAAAATAAACTAGAAAAAGAAAGAGTTATTAATTTTTTTTTGAAATAATTTTTTTTTAAACTTTAACTCCTGAACTTCCCAACGGTTACCCGTTGAAGGGTTCGTAAGGTACTAGATAAGATAGTGGCACTTAAAATCGCTTTGCCATTTCCAAGAGATTTAGGTGGCGTAGAAAAATTATGGAGTGGGTTTCTATTATGAGCGCTAAATAATTTTTTTTTGATTTTATAATTTTTTAAAGAAGGAGGGCGAGGAAGAGAAATGATAAAACTAATAGATTCGTATTTTCAATTTATCAACGAGCGTTGCTCCCCGGCAATGGCGCCAAAAAATTGGTGACCCGGCCAACGCTTACGAAAAGCGAGCAGCCGAACTAGCAATCCAACTAGGTGATTAAAACAAGGTGTTAAGACTATGAAAAAGAGAAGCACTCGATCGAGAATCACCTCGACAGGAGTCGATTAAAAATACGATAAATAAACCTAAGCTTAATAGGGTAAGGTCCTTGACCGTGGAAGTTCCATAAACATGAACACACTCTCTCGAAGACGTGCCCACCTGAGTTTAGGAAGGTCTGACCGACTTTTGCCTAAATCGGATGCCTAAAACTCGCTTTACGCGGTGAACCCCACTATTGGATTTAACTCCAATCCAGGACATTTGGACGTCTGCCTCTCTCGAGGGGTGCGTACAACTCCCTTTTAATCTTGAGTGCTCACTTCAAACCATTGGCCTGTCGGCTAGCCAGGAATGAAATCAAGGGTGGAGAGTATATATCGAATGATATACCTCCAACCCGGGATAAATCGAGAGTAATTTAAGGCTAAACCCTAAAAAGAAAAGGTAAGATTCAAAACATCATAACTTAATCACTCGAACCTCGGATCATCAAGATCGAGTACAAGGAGGATTAGTTAATCATGGTGAGGTGCAAGAAGGGGGATGAGTAATAAAACATAAAGACACAAAATGCTAAAGAGAAGAGAAGACAACACTTTTATTAAGATTAAAGAGACCTACACTTGGAAAGAAAATTACAATTGCATGGAATGAAAATCCTATTCTGGCACTATCATTAGCAACTAGAGCAATTACAAGAGCTATTACAAAAGCTTAAACTAAATTAGCATTAAACTAAACTAAACTAGCATGAGAAAGAGAGAGAAAGCATGAAAAAGAACAAGAAACAAAGGGGCAGCACCTCCCCTCTCAGCCCCAAAGATGCCTCTGAACCCTAGGAGAAGGGATCAATTTATAGAATTTTTCGGGCTGGGTCACGCCCCCTGACACACCCGGGTCGGGCATGTACATGTGGCATGACATGTTCAGTGCGACTTTTTGGGCTGAAATTGAATGCTGGAGGTGACGGGTGTCGTAGTTAAGTTACACGCCCATATGTCACGCCCGCCAACGACGTGTCCCTGTGGCGTGACCATTTCGGTGCGACCTTTTTGGCTGCAATTTACTGCTGTAGGTGACGGGTGTTGTAATTGAAGTACACGCCCATATGTCACGCCCTACCAGGGCGTGTCATGGGACGTGACCATTTTGGTGTGATTGTTGAGAGGTAAAAAGAGCTTGCTGTGGCGATTCCTCGGATCCTGGGGACACGCCTCTGGAACACGCCCGTGTCGGGCGTGATAGAGGGCGGGTTCACTGAGTTTCCAAGAAATGCATTGTCGGAACTGTTGCTTCATTCCTCTGGGATACACGCCCGAGGTACACGCTCTGGTAGGGCGTGACCTTGGGGCGTGTCACAGCAAAATTTTGCTGAGAGCCGTGCAAACCTGCAAAAAATAGAAAACACATTAGTGACAATAATATTTAGAAGAGGGGGTCGACATAAACACTTGCAAGACATGATTTGTGCTTTAAAAACCCGAAAATACAATAACAAATTTAACTGCAAAAAGTAGTATCACTCTACTGTTGCCGCCGGGCCACGGCGGTTGATGCCTGAGAGGTTAGCTACCTGCTCGAAAATTGGGAACTACTAGTCTGTGTCGACATAGCGGTTGCATGTGTGTGATCATGGGTGAGTCATTGCATAACATACATACCATAACATTACACTGCACAAACAAGATCCTCATCATATAAGTTTGTATGGGCACTCCTATATGATGAGTTACTTTATGTTAAACCGATCCTTAATTTATAAGTTTGTATGAGCATCCTTATAAGTTAAGTTACTTTCCTACTGTAGATACCTATACCTGATGGTTAGTTATTGCTCATGTAGAACTGCTAGATTATAATGCTGTTAATCATATTATACTACTATCACCTGGTTGTACCTGCTATATTAATAATTATATATTGTATCCTACTTCCTCTCTCCGCCCGGTGCCGAGGAGTCGCCGGGGTAGTGGATGTGAAGCCACTTAGTCTTTTTGACTAACGGTTGCTACATCTTCCTTTTAGGAGGTCACCCCACAGGTAGAGGAGCCGCAGATTTTGCAGCAGGACAGTCAGGCCAGGACGATAGGCCCTGAAGGGACGGTACCGTCGCTACCGTTAGTTACTGATGTGAGTGTTGAGCGACTCTAATGTATCCCCGTTGTGCGTTTATTAGCTGTACTCTGATATTGTAGAAGCATGTTTAGCTTTTTTATTTGATGTACTTTGGATATATATGCTTCGTGTGAATTTGGCTTTTCTTATTATATTTTGGTTGGGTTGGCGTATGTATATTGATATTGATTGTAGCCGGCAGAATAGGCGTCTTGTGGTATAGGTTAACACGTGTGCTAATGCTACCGCAACACGGCTATTCTGGGCATAAGACCCCCTTTGAGCTGTGTTTTGGGATCCGGGAGGGGGGTCTTACAGATGATGAATAGGGTTTCCATCTTATCGCAAGGCTCTTGATATGGGATAAATAATATAATATAATATTATATTATTATTATACTTAAAACGTCCAAATGACCAAAACTCGCACTAACTCGGATTTCCATGAAAATCACACCGTAGCTAAATACCGACGCTACGAATCCTACGGCGAAGTCAAAAACAAAATCCGACTAACCAAACTCGGGCAAACACCCCCCGAAGTAAAAACACCAAATATCCCAAAAACGCTCTGTCGTGTTCCAAAAAGAACCCCGGCTCACAAGGGAAAAATCAAAACACAGGATAAATTATCCAAGCTAATCCTCACTAACCAAAACCTTGGATACCAATGAGTAAAAGCCACACTTCGATAGCGGTACCCACCAACTACGCATCAAAGTAATGCCCTGACGACCTAATACGTCACTAAAGGGATTTTAAATAAACCTTGGAAAATTAGGGGCGTTATAATATATATCGTAATTTGGGATGTGAGTCCCATATGCACACAAAAATGATCACTCAACCTAGCAATCTTCGTCCCAGTACCTCACAATGCCCCACTGGAATCTGTTGGATCCAATGGCCAACATTGGACGGGTGGGGGTGAATAAGGTTTGTAGAGAACTAACAAAAATTAAAAAATATTGAAAGGAAAGTAGCAAATTTTTTTTTGAGCTATCGTCGGGGGATATCGTCGGCGATTTCGACAGAAACTTTGTTCCTTGTATCTAAAGATCGTATAATAATAGGCATACACAAGAAATTAAACTTTTAATAGTAAGCACATATAATTAAATATGTAGCACGAAGAATTGATATTATTCCAAAAGCAAAGAGTTTACAAAGTTCAAAACTAGATCGCGATGACGCCGAAGATCGGAGGCGATTAGTCAACTATTTCTTGTGGATTCTATACCAACCCTACTCTAGAGCCGGTTGGCTCTCTCACTTCTTCCCAAGAAGATTGACAAACCTTCTAGATCTTCCAGGTCTAGACGTCCTCCCATGATGATTTCCGCAAACTTCTCACAGAAATCCGATGACCTCCAAGGACAATTTCCCACAAGCTCCTCCCAGGAATTTGACGTCGACATCATTAGATTTATCCACACAGAATAAAATAGACATTGAAAAGAAATAAAAATAGATGAAAGAAAATTTGTTCTCCCACAAAAAGTAAATCTCTAGAGGTAGTGAATGGTCGGTGCTTTTGATTCTCATGGCTCGGGCACGCGATCGTCTTCTTAATCTCGTTTTGGCATTTCATCTCCAAAGATCTTCTTCATTTTTTCAAGTGGAAAAAACTTCTCCTTCTTAGATTGTGGCTTTTAGCAATAAGGATGACAAGGACAACATCTAGACGTTCTAGGGTTAGAGCACATGATACCTTGGGATATAAATTGTGGTTATATTGATTTTAGCGCTATTGCCGGGCCATAGTGTCTATTGCCCGAAGATATCCAAATTTGGTACCATCACCGCTAGCAGTCCCACGCCGGAAAGGAAAGGAAAGTTGTTTCCAAATTTATGGCCGCTATCGCCAACAGTGTCACAACCATTATTTTCTCAACATAAAAGATTATATTAGATTAAGAGAAAACACATGACGTGATGCCACGCCTTGCATGGGATAACTATAGATGCATAGGAAAGAACCTACTCCTAACATTATTCAAAGATTTATCGAGCTTATCATGAAGAAAATGTTTTTTTAGTTAAGTTTTGATGGGCGTATCCCTCAGCTCAGTGGATCAACTAGTCCATAGATAAAAATATAGATATACGCTACAGGAAATACTTTACTTAATTCAATTATTATCCCACATGAGCAGAAACATCCAAAAGGACAACTCATGATATGCATACTTCTAGATTTAATATAAGTATGAAAATAGCTTTTACGTTCATTAAAATATAGTGTCATTTGTTTTAAGAAGAAGTAATGAGTATGAGATAGCATGATAATACTTTTATAACTTGAAAATAACTAACATGCAATCCTAGCATAAATCCTTCCCAGAGAGCAAGTTAATCCAATAAACCATCAAGAAAAATGGTACAGCAGCTAGCAAGTAAATCCACATTCTAGAATAATCTATGGTGGGAGTTAACATCCTAACACGAACCCACCAAACATCATGCATGTATGAATTAAAGAAATAAAACAAAAAACCTATCTCACAATGGTGAGGAGAGAAACACTGCAACAACCAAAGAAGTGCAACAACTACCAACTCTAATTGCTTAAACGACTAATATTCCGAGCCTGAGGCATTCAAAAAAAAAAGAATACCTCAGCAAGAATATACAAGTGGTGATCAAAGATCAAGAGTAGAGAAGAATGAAACTAAGGAGTGAAAGGGTACCAACCCAAATAGGAATAGCTGTCAAACTAGAATAAAAAAACATTACAGCAGTAATAAATGATTAAGTTAAAAAAGTTCAAGAGTAAGGAATTGCATCAAGTGCGAAATGAATCCATGCTTCGATAACTTCTGCACTCAACCACAATGCAATAAGTAAGAATGAACTCACATGGGGTTAGGTATACCAAGTTGCATCAAGTGCGATAAAGATTCAAGCTTTATAAAACATATATATGAGTAAGTGTATATATATAATAGATTAGCCAGCTCATCATTTAGTGAGCATAAACACCGACAAAATCTGGTACCTGTGGTGGTGGCTTCTTGCACTTACACACCGACAATAAAAACTTAATAAGGGCCCAATGAAGGTCGTCTTATTTCTTGACACACCCAAAACTGGGGAAAAACTTACACCAGCGGTGGTGGTAACCTTCCCTAACACATCCAGTCACAAACCCACACTGAGGAAACACACCGATGTAATGATTCACAAAATAGGTCACTGCGGCGGTGGTACATTCCACTAACACCCACATCCCCAAACAGTCCATAGTATATACTGTAAATATCATAAGTAGTAAGAATGACAAGGTTAGCTGAAATGATAGTCTTATAGAAAGGAAATTCACACAACAAACTTACCCATTGATGGGTATGGCTAGCTTCTTTAAATAAGATAGTCTGACTAAATAAGGCTTTACTTGTCTCTACGAATTGTACTTAGCGAAATTTGGCTAACATAGTGATACTCGACGAATTCAAGTCAGACTCAATAAATTTAGATACTCGACGAAAAAGAATTCACTCAACACTAGGACTTAATGAATTTTACTTCACTCAATTCCTAGCTGAGTTCACTCAACGCACTCGACGCCAAAGGAAATTTCACTAAAAGCACTTGATGACAAGATAGTTACACTCAAAGCACTCGACGCCAAGACAGTTACACTCAACGCACTTGACGCCAAAGGCAATACTCGACAAAATAGAATCAGCTTCTCATGAATACTCGACGAACTCGACACACTAAACACTGAAGGAAATTTCAACCAAAACATTTGACGCCGAAGGCAATACTTTATGAAAAATAGTTAGCTTCTCATGAATACTCAACGAACTCGATGCACTCGGCGTCAAAGGCAATAATCAACAAAAAAGACTTAACTTCTCATTAATACTCGATGAACTCGACGCACTCAACACAAAAGGCAATTTCACTGAAAGCACTCGACGCCAAAGTCTGCAATCGACGAATTAGACTTAATCGTACTCATCCCTTATCCGACGAAGTATACTAATGCTAACTCCAACATATTTGACAAATTTTGGCCAGTCGGTCTCCAATACTAACGGTCGGATTATGACCTAGCCAAACCCTACACTACTACCACCTTATAAGGAGGAAGGAAGATGCAAATAATGAATGTAAACTATTTAGCAAGGGAAAAAAATGACCACTTGCCTCAAACCATCCAAATTCCAACCACACAAGAGCTCCTCCTCTAGGATTTGGCCGCAAGAGCACCTTGGATACACTTCCTGAAACGTTTCGGGGCAGATGAGGGTCAAGGTCAAAACACTAACATCAAAAATCCACGAAATGAGGAAAACTTATTGTGCACTCGAAGATCTCGGTGAGAGCTTTCAGAATGTACCCTTCACCGACGATTTTGTGCACCGAAACTCCTACAGTCTACGACTGAAAACTTCGCGATGTCCGCCGCTTTATATTCTGTGATTTTGGTCAGATGGCTTGGGAATAAGTCGATGAATAGGGTTCCATTATAAAGTATAACTATTTATAAATGTATAATATTATATTATTATTAATAATTAAACGTATAAATGACCAAAAAACTCGAATCACTCGGATTTCCATTAAATTCGCAATGAGGCTAAAAACCAATGCTACAAAACCCACGAAAAAGTCTAAATTAAGATTCGACAAACAAAACTCTGGTTAAAATTCCCTGAAGTTACAACCAACTTCAATCTACTAAAATCCACAGAGTCAAAAACTCATATTACGATGAGCAAAATCACGCTCCAACAATGGCGCCTGTTAACTACATGTTAATGTAACGCCTTAACATCATTATTAAATCACTACAGAAATTAAAATAAACATAGAAAGATCAGGGGCGTTACCGCCACTCCCCCTAAAAGAAATTTTCGTCCCAAAACTTGATACAAAATATAATCTACTATAGGAGGAAAATAAGCAAAAGTTATAGAATAGAAATACTTACCAAATACAAGAACAAATGAGGATGAGCCTCTCTCATAGCTGACTCCAACTCCCAAGTCACGCTCTTAATGTCTTGGTTTTGCCAAATAATCTTGACCATGGGTATTGTCTTCCTTCACAATACCCAATCCTGAGACTCCAAAATAAGAACATGCACCTCAATATAGGAAAGATTAGGCTGCAACTGGGGCACCGAGTCAAGATCATGCCAGTCACAAAGCATAAATTTCCGCAACTGGCTCACGTTATACACATCGTGCACACCAAGAAAGTTAGCGGGCAAATCTAGACTATAAGCTGACACTCTGATGTATTCAACCACATAGAAAGGTCCCACATACCTGGGATCCAACTTGTGGTTCCTTCCAAACCTCTTAATTCCTGACATCAGAGAAACTTTGAGAAAAACCATGTCCGCAACTGCGAACTCCAGATCAACCTTTCGTCGATTAACATTCTTCTCATAATGCTTCTATTCTATACGAAGCTTTTCTCGAATATGCATCACAGAAGTACACATCTCTTCCAAAGCGTCTAGACCCAACAATGGTCTTTCACCAACTTCGGCCCAAAATAAGGGGGTTCGACAATGATTCCCATACAAAGCCTTAAAGGGGACCATCTGCAAACTCTCATGATAACTATTATTATGGGCAAATTCCATCCATATAAGCCTCTCGTCCCATGCTCCTCTGTAGTCCAAGATGTAACATCTGATCATATATTCCAAAATCTGATTAACTCTCTCTGTTTGACCATTGGTATGCGGATGATAAGCGGTTGAATATCTTAGTTCAGTACGCCACCTTCCTGCAAACTTTTCCAAAAACGAGACGTAAACTTGGAATCTCAATCTAACACAATACTTATAGGTACTTCATGCATTCTAATGACCTCTTCCAAAAACAACTCTACTATCTTCTTCATGGAGTAATCAATATTAAATGGCACGAAGTGAGCACACTTCGTCAATCTATCAACTATGACCCACACAGAATCATGCCCTCAGGGAGATCTCGGCAAACCAGTAATAAAGTACATAGAAATACTCTCCCACTTCCAACTGGGAATATCCAAAGGCAAGAGCTTGCCACCTGGCCTTCTATGATCTGCCTTAAGTTGCTTGCAAGTAAAACACTGAGACACAAATTTGGCTATATCGCTCTTCATCACATACCACCAAACAATCTATTTCGGATCTCTATACATCTTCGGAGAACTTGGGTTGTAGGCTACAATGGAACTGTGCACCTCACTCCAAAACTTTGTTTGAATATCCTCAACAGCGGGAATAAAATACCTGCCATGGTACTTCAAGGTAGCCGCATTATCATTTAAAAAGTCAGGTAATTCCCTTTTTTCGGTTCTACTACAAATATGCTGCAAATCAGGGTCGTCCTTTTGATGAAACCTTATAATTGTAATCCATGAAGGCTCCGCCACTTCCAAGCTGCTTGGAGAATCACTACATCCGACAGAGATGCCCATTAATAAAAACTCTTCTACCAAGGATTTCACAAAAAGGTTAAAGATCTGCGCGATCTTCCTACTCAAGGCGTCGGCCACCACATTAGCCTTACCCGGATGATATAGGATATCAACATCATAATCCGTGACATACTCCAACCATCTACGTTGTCGTAAATTTAACTCCTTCTGAGTGAAGACATACTTCATGCTCTTATGCTTTGTGTAAATCCTGCACAACACGCCATACAATAAGTGTCTCCACAGCTTCAAGGCATAGATCACTGCCTCAAACTCCAAATCATGATTAGGGTAATACTTTTCGGGAACCTTCAATTGCCTTGACCCATACGCAATCACATTTCCCTCTTGCATCAAGACACATCCAAGCCTGATGTGCGATGCATCCACATAAACAACATACTCTACTCCCTCGGTAGGAAGGGTCAATACTGGAGCAGTTCACAATTTCCTCTTCAATTTCTGAAAGTCTCCTTCACACTCATCACTCCACACAAACACAACATTCTTCTATGTAAGCTTACTCAAAGGTGCAGACAATAAGGAAAATCCTTACACAAACCTTCTGTAAGAGCCTGCCAACCCTAGGAAACCCCTTATATCTTTAGGGGTGATAAGTCTTTTCCAATCCATAACAACGACTATCTTCTATAGGTCAAATGAAATTCAATCCTTAGGCAAAACATGACCCAAAACGATTACCTGGGGAAGCCAAAAACTCCCACTTACTCAACTTCGCATATAGCTTATCCTCACTTAAGTTAGAAAGGACTTGGTGCAAATGCTGAGCATGCTCCTCAGCACTACGTGACTAAACCAGAAGATCGTCAATAAAAACAACCACAAAGTTGTCAAAGAAATATTTAAACACTTTATTCATCATGTTCATGAATGCAGATGGTGCATTCGTCAATCCGAAGGACATTAACAAGAACTCAAATTGTCCATGTCGAGAACAAAAGGTGGTCCGTGGAACATGCGTCTCACGCATTCTCAACTGATGGTAGCCTGAACGAAGTTCAGTCTTCGAAAACACCGTACTACCACGCAACTGATCAAACAAATCATCTATCTGTTTCAAGTGTTATATGTTTTTGATAGTTACCTTATTCAATTCTCTATAATCAATGCACAACCTCATAGATCCATCCTTCTTCTTAACAAACAACACGGGAGGCGTTGAGTCATGCAGTTTCTGTAAAACCCATAGAAAAAAGAGACAGAAAATTGGTTAAGTCCAAAAGCATTTAGTGAAGCTTGTTCACTCAATGCCATTCAGTTTATATCAAAGCCAAAGAAAAAGGAGACAGAAAATTGACCAAGTGCAGAAGCGTTGAGTGAAGCTAGTTCACTCAATGTCAAGATCAAAAGGCTTTGAGTGACGCTAATGCAGTCAGCCTAAGAGGAAATAGATAAATTGGCATAGTCTAGAAGCATTGAGTGATGCCAGTTCACTTAACACACTCAACGCCAGATTTTAGAAGCAAAGGCAGAAAGCGTTGAGTAAGGCCAGCTCACTCAATGCCTTCAGATAAAAGGAGATTTGGCTAAGTATAAAAGTATTGAGTGAAGCCAGTTCACTCAATGCTCTCAATGCTTTCATGCAGAGCAGAATTATTCTAAGTCCAGAATCATTGAGTGAAGCCAGTTCTCTCAATGCTCTCAATGCTTTCATGCAGAGCAGAATTATTCTAAGTCCAGAATCGTTGAGTGAAGCCAGTTCACTCAACGCTCTCAATGTCATAGTTGCATAAAGAGCTGAAGATTATTCTAAGTTCAGAATAGTTGGGTGAAGCCAGTTCACTCAATGCTCTCAATGCCTAGCATAGCATGAAATTTTCTACATCCAGATTCGTTGAGTAAAGTTTGTTCACTCAACGCACTCAACGCCTGGGTAGTTGTATGAAATTTTCTAAGTCCAGAATGGCTGATGTCAGCAAAATCAACAAAAGTCAACAAAGTTCAAAATGATTAGGGAAGAGCTGTAATTCATTACTAACGTCGCTGTCAGTCTCATTCTTTGAAAACTATGGATATAATCTATCGTTAAAGCAGTGACACATGTCAATCAACTCGCTAGATGACCGGATTATAAATAGAAGATGAGATTTTGATCGAGACAAGTTTCCGAGGGATCATTTCATTACGAATACGTTGAGCGGGACTTCGTCTTCTTCCCCCGCCATTGTTACAGAAACAAGAAGATTGTATCATTGATTCTGAAGGGTTTCTGATTTAGCTACAGCAATCAACATCTGCTATAGCAAGATCAGAGATATTCTTTAAGGAAGAAGAAACAGCTAAGGCCAGGACTAGCTGTAGTGACTTCTCGATTCAAGTAGAGCCTAATCTGAATATCAATTCCAAGATCGGTGAAGAAGAAATCTGTTCAAGGTTTTATCAATACAGAAGGAGAGGCAGAGCAGTTCAACTTCTACCAAAATAGGTTAGCTAATTGAAGACCATCCTTCTTGATCTTCACTCTTCATCAGCACAATTAGAATTCTTTTCTAAGCTGATTCCAGCACAAGCATCAAATTCTGGAAGATCTTCATCGTTGTTGCTGAGAAGAAAATTGGGCTGAGATTTTCTCAGTTCAAGAAGCTGTAGACTCAGAGAATCAATATCTGGAGTCTAATCCATATCAATATCAAATCCATCTCTATAGGATCTGGATAAGGTCTTTGTTGTAAGCCAAGCTTATAAAGGCTGAGAGTTAGATCTGATGAGATCTGTATTGTTTGCCTAAGTTATAAAGGCTGAGTGAAGGATCTGGTATAGATATAAGTAGTAGGATCCAGTCTTGGATCTATGTGAAAGGATTGTTTTTCCCAGCCTTTGTTGTGGGGCATTTGGGTCTGTGGTAGATGATCGGGTGATTACTGAGTGGTTGGGTTGTGTGCATGTAAGTATCAGTGGAGACTGAGTGATCCTATGAGACCGTGTTGTAATATCTGAGGAGCCATGTTGTTGGAGAAGTTCCTTGTCTAACATTCAGTTATAAAGGTGGGAGGGACAGTGGATGTACCCATATACTGGGGAACCACTATAAATCTACTGTGTTATATGGGTGATAATCTTGAAAGCATCAACAATCATATCATAACACACAACATAATTTGATAAAGGTTAAAGAAACCTATTCACCCCCTCTCTAGGTGATTTCCTACCCTTATATTCAAAGACTTTCAGGTAGTTGTTGTGCACAAACTCTGGGGATGAAACAAACTTTTGAAGATTTTGGAAAACAACAACAATCCTTAGAATTAAGGTGTGATAATAAAAGTGCAATTGATCTTACTTACAATCCAGTGAATTATTCACGATCTAAACATATAGACATTCATCATCATTTTATAATAGATCACATTAAAAAGGATAACATTATCACCTTTATAAGAACAGAATCACAAATTGCGAATATTATCACCAAACCTCTTCCTGATTCATATTTTTTTTACACTAAGTCTGGAGTTAGGAGTCTTAGATATTTCAAATTTAAAATCTAAACTATTTAATCAGATGATGAGTCCAAGTTATATACATATTTTTGGAATCATCTAGGCTAGTTTTCTCGTTGATGCACTACACTTTAGAGCCATAATTGTTCATATTTGTTATTATGTCCATTCCATGTTAAGTGCACTTCTGACCCGTTTTTGGTGTGATTCCATAGTTATTATACTTTTGCCCTACTTGGTGTTTTTCTGTGTTTGGAGTATGTGAAATGCCCATTTCGGTGGCTCTTCTATTTTTACTGCAGGTACAAAGGTCGTGTGTGTGTTTCGGGATTGTTCGGGAATATTTTTCGCCAAAGTGCCATTGATCGTGCGTTTTTACACACGCACGGTCAGTTGACTACTTAGCGCATGACTGCTGGTCGTGCGCGGTTAGTTCATCGACACCCAAACGGTAATAGAATATTACGCACGATCATTGGATCTATAGCGCACGACCACTGGTTGTGAGCCACTGATCGTGCGCACTATTCTACATTTTTCCAAGTTCTATCTGGGGCATTCGCACGATAATTGGACATAGTGTGCATGACCTCTGGTCGTGTGCCACTGCTCATGCACGTTTATTCCATTTTTCTGGAGTTCTGCCATTGCTAATCGCACGATCATGCGATCCAGTGCGCACGACCTCTGGTCATGCGCCACTGATCGTGCGCTCTGATTTTTTGCTGCCGTATTTAAACCCGTGCTCTCGAATTAGGGAAGACACCTTTCATTTTTCCGCCCTGCTGCTGCCCGTGAAGCGCCGTTTTTCATCCCCACAGGCCCTCTACTCATCTCTACCCTTCGGGAAGCTTTCTCTGGCAATTGGAAGCCCAGTTGGTGATGAGGAGTGGTAATAAGACTCTCTAATCAAGGTTGCAGGTTCGAGACCACGTGGCAACAACCTACAGCTGCTGATAAATAGGAGCGGAGATTTGGTTGGGGTACAATGTGTAACATCCCATTTCCAACTAGACCACTAAGAGTGGTTTTGGCCATGACTAGGTCATGACAAAACCCTAAGAAGCCAGAAATGGGCCAAGAGATAGGGGACAAAATGTGGAAGATCATCATGGTCTGCAAATAGTAGAACTCTGAGCAATAGTTTAGGAAGACCATGGGCTACACCTTGACCTCAAGACCCTACCACAACACCCCCTAATACCTTGGGAGGCCCATTAGAGTCATAAGGACCCATTAGGGTCAACCAAAGAGGCTCAGTTGACCAAGGTCAACCCTAGCCCTAAATGGGTCAAACTAGCCTACTTAGGGTCAATTGACCTGCTCCTATCCTAGAGGACCCCACCTATGCCCTCCTAACCCTAAAGTGAGGTCAAAGGGTCACTAAGGACACATTAGGGCCAGCCCTAGAGGCCATGTTGACCCAGGTCAACTCAAGCTCCTAATCTGGTCAAAGTACCCTTACTAAGGGTATGTGACCTCCAAAGTGCAGGGTAACCCTACATAACCCTACCTAGACCTTAGGGGAAGCCAATGGGTCACCAAGGACCCATAGGGGTCAACCCAATAGGTCATGTTGACCCAAGTCAACTCTAGCCCTAAAATGGTCAAAGTGCCCTTGCCAAGGGACATGTGACCACCAAGATACTCAGCCAACCTTATTCAAGTAATCCTAGACCTTAAGGGAGTCCAATGGGCCACTAAAAACCCAATGGGGTCAACCCAGATGGTCAAATTGGCCCAGGTCAACCCTCATTTAGGTCAAGTCAAACCTAGCCCAAAAGGGCTAACCCAAGCCCAAGCCACTTCCTCCTTAGGCTAACCCCATTTCCATGACCATCATAACCAAGTGGGCTGCATTTAGCTTGTGAGGTTGACCAGTCAACCAGAGGTGACTAGGAGAGAGAATGGAGCTTCCTCCATGTTAATGGAGGAGAGAGAAGATGGGGAAGAGGAAGGGGAGAGTGGAAAACCGGCCAAGGGAGGCTAACAGCCACCATTCATGGCTGCAATCAACTTCTCTAGGGAAGAGGAGTTGTTTCCAGCCGTTTCCGGCCACCAAGGGGTGGATTCAGCCCCCCTCCACTCTACCCGAGCCACACCATTAATGGTGTTGATGGCTATTGAAGAACCAGCCACCCCCCTTCCCCAATTGCCATTTAAACTCCATCAGTGGGCCAAGGGGAATATTTTCGAGCGTTTATCTAGAGGAGACGAGCCATCCCACTGTACTATTGCAGAAGCCGAGCGCCGCCGCCGTCGTCAATGGCATCCCGCCGCTCTTCCCGCATCCAGGCCGCCAGGAAGGTTCTCACCCTCTCCTTAACTCTCGGGTAGATCATAGGATTTCTTAGGCTTAAGATTCGGGCTCAATTGAGCCCGATCCAATTCTGCATTTTCATGGATTTTCCAAAAAAATCCACTTGTCGGGCTCGCCGGAAAACAGCCCTCTGGCGGCCAAGCCGCCGCCTGGCGACGGCCACCACCTCAACGGAGGTGGTGGTGGCGGTGGCCAGCCGGGGAGGCGGCCGGATCGCCGGCGGTGGCGTTTGGAAGTTGCTCTAGGCGGGATCAATCGGGATCGTTGGGTGAACGGAGAAGATGACGGGATGCCGTCTATCCCTGCGCCAAGATTCGTGCTGAAGGATGAATTAAACTATAGTATAAGAAATATATTTTATATGAATTCTGTCACACTTATGTCATTTAATGTTTTAAATATTTAAAAATAGTTAGAGGCTCTGTATGAGGAAATGATCAACATAGGATTTGTAGCGCCTTGGGTCTAGTTTATTTTAAAATTAGTTTGTACCAATTTGGGTGCCTGGTCTGACCAGGGCACCCATTTTGGTGGGACATACCCTTAGGGCTAGGCAGTCATTAAACTGAGTGCCCCCACTTCATCCCTAGCCCAAATCAGTTGATATTTTGGCAGGGAGCCTAACCTAGATATACCTAGGGCTTGCCCAAAGCTCAGAATTTTTGTACACAATTTTCCTAAAGTTTTTGACTTTATTTAATATAGATAGGGTAATTAAATTAAGTAGTCAAATGACCTCCAAACCCTTCCAAATTTTGGTGAGTGGTCCCTGGGCTCATGTTAGGTATCTGTATAAAGTTTCACCTAATTTGGATTTGTTTTGAATAGGTATTGACCCAACCCTAACTATACCTTAATAAGGGTATTTTGGTCAAAAAGTGCATTTCTGATTTGAGTGACCAAATCACCTCAACAGAGGCTGAAATTTGGGCCATTGACTTTTTATGGCACTTAGCACCTCCCCATGGAATGTGGGGTAGTGTGGAATTGATTTGCCCTAAGTTCCTAGGCCAAACCCTAAGGAAGGACTTTTTTGCCTTGTGAAGGGCATGAGTCCTAAACACATTGGATGAACATCAAATTTTGCAAGGAGGTTCCTAGGATATATAAAACCCTCTGTTAAAAATATTAACTAATTTTGAAAAGGGTAGGGTCCCCAAAACCCTAACCCTAGCTTAGGGACCTAAAACTTGTAGTGTAGGTTTAGGTTAGCTAAACATCTTGAAACTTAAAATTTGGGTAGTGAGGGAATAGGGATATGTTGAGCCTCTGGTAATTTGCTTGGGGAGTTTTGATCAATATTTGTAGCACTTCATTAATAACCAATATGATTGCACTAATTAATAATTTGGCTATTGTGGTCTCACTGCCCATTGAAAGGGCATGAAACATTGGCAGAGGTAGTTTTAGACTATATTAATCATATATGAATTTTGATAGAATTTTTGGATATCTAGTTAGGGCATCTACTTCACAAGTGCTTTACTTTGTTTATATACTAAATAATTCCTGCAAGAGCCCAATACTTATTGAAAAATTATGAAACTTGATACATAGTGTTTCTAACTCAATATTATCATGTGGAAAGTTTTGTGGAAATTTTTGATGGTTAATTAGTATACTTTGTCCATTAACCCATAAACCTGATATTTAATGAGAAAATCAAGTATAGCCTTATTTTTACATGATAAATTATGAAACTTTTTCTAGGTTATTTGTAGTCCATCATAATCATCCCTGAATTTTCTCTGAATTTTTGGAGGTATTATTGCTGTAAAATATTTTAAAATGACTTTTTATGAGATATCTTTGAAATTAAATTTAAGAGCCTAAACCTTGCTGAAAAATTTGAAGACTTAGGCTTTAGAGTTGATTATGAATTTTGTAATTACCATAAATTTATTGGAACATTATCTTGTCTGAAATTGCTACTTCATGTTCAAAACTTGGGCTTTTTGGATACTAGAATAAATAAATTAATTATCAGACGAATTAGGAAAATTATGGATTTCTGGATTTATGCTTCAAATGTTATTCTAGCCCTCTAATAATTATTATAGGGGTACTGGATGAGTATTTCATGTACTTCCCTTTTTACGGGTCATCTAGCTTAAGTGGTCTGCATATAGCAAAACTGCAGGAAATCATTGTGGATATGAATTAGTGCACGTGTGATGGGTCTTGATGGTTTGCTGGAAGGATAAGTAGAATGGGTTGCATCTATGGAAGATGAGTGAGTAGGGTGTGAATTTGTCTAGGGTTTAAAGGCGTTTGGGTCCGACGAAAGATCGTCCTACCCAAGGAGAGTTGGAGTCAAATCACCCTAGGATTAGCATATCGGAACATGAGAAGTAATGGGTAAGGGAATCAACCAATAATAAAATAAGTACCTTGCGAAAGGGAACGCTGGGTGTAATCCCAACACAGTTCCTAGTGCCCCTTGAGAGCCCTTCACGGGGAATACCGGGGGCAGTCCTGGGTTAACGTAAACTGTTTTAACAAGCTGAAAAGAGTAACTTAGTAATTAGGGTTGCACATTTCACAAACACTGATGTCACCGGAGGTTAGCTGGGAGCTTCGGCTCGGATGGTTAAAAGGCGGACTTTGGGTCCGGGGAGCTTCGGCTCGATTGTTTGAGACGGACGTGTTGGTCCGGGGAGCTTCGCCTCGGTTCTTGATTACGCTAATTTGCATGTGCATAAAAGGAAAGGAAATTAAGGTGGTGGGTCTTCGATATTGGAGGGTCGATGCACCGACGCCAATACGTTGACTCGGCAAGTGTGGTTAGCACTTCGCCAACAGAAGTCCGGTGCGCCAGCCAGCAAGAGTACGCAGGAGTCCGCTTCGTGCACCAAGCGTTGAGGCGTACGATAGGTCTGACCGGTAGTGCTTTACTGGTTTAGAGGTGGGCGAGGCCCAACCCACCGCTTCCGTCTGCCACTATGGAGGTATCCTGGGAGGTTACGGCTCCAAAAAGGGGGAACTAAAGGTCTGTGTGCACAGAGTCGGGTGTGTGTGTTGCACTTGCATGATCCATCATACCCACTTGCATGTCATAGCATAATCGATTCTTTTAACCCTGACACCTAAAGTATAAGTGGAATGGGACGCTTATACTTTAGGACCTGCAAAACGACCCCTTGGTCTATAAGCTTGTGTGGGAAGTTTATAAATTAAGGTTAATTTTTGATACATATATTTACTGCTGTGTGATAACCGACACCCCAACGTATAAAATGGTATGGGACTTTTTATATGATGGGAGCCTTGCAGAAGACCCATTGGCTTATGTGTTCTCACATAAGTGAAGGTTACCTTTCATATTTCAGCTTATTGTCTATACCTGTTATAGAATTGCTAGTATAGGTCCGATGCCATCTGTTTTTGATATTCTCCACCTTCAAGTCCTCCCCTTTCTTCCTCTCCGCTCGGTGCTTAGGAGCCGCGGGGGAAGGGGCGGGGGATGATAGGACTTACTCTTTTAGACTAACGGTTTTCGAACCGCATCATTTAGTGGATCATGGAGACCAGCATGGAGGAGCAGCCCCAGAGACCGGTGCGCTTGGAGGTGGGGCAGTCTAGCTCCGGAGTTCATACAGCCGGGTCTGTGAATCTCGACCTTGAGTAGCTTTTCTGCTTCCGCATGAGTGATTTTGTAGTGAGGATATGTTGTACCGGGCATAAGCCAGTATTTTGCTACTCTGACATTTTATTCTGTGGACACTCCCTTCGTGGAGTTATATTTATTATGACATGTGATTCTTTGTGGACTGCAATTTGCATTTACATTATTGTGCTACTTTTCTGTGATCGAAATCAGCCGGCAGAATCGGCGCTTTGTGGTGAGGACCCTTTAGGGCGTGAAGGAGTCACCGCAAAACGGCGGTTCTGGGCCTAAGACCCCGGTGTCGAAAAAAGAAAAAAAAAATAGGGGGGTCTTACAAGTGGTATCAAAGCAGACCTCGATCGAAAAGTAGCAGTCCACAACCCTGGGTCACCCCCGCGCGAGTTTAGTTTGGGGACAAACTAAGCTGCGGAAGCGTGGTGTGCCCATATGGGGGATCACATGTAAATTGTCCACTTTTATTAGGCATTGAGTCGATTACCTGCTAATGTAGTTCGTTTTGCAGCCCCCAGCTCAGCCCACTCCACAAGGTGGAGCTCAGCAGACCCCAGACATTGCACCACCTCCCATGGTCCCCACACCTTTCCTTCAGTCAGACATGGGGCAAACCCTTACAGCTATCCTCGAGGCCTTCCGGGCTCAGCAGGCTCCGGCCCAGCAGCCAAACCCAGGGGCCAACTTGATGAGCACCTTCCGAGGACTCTCTCCCCCATCATACTTGGGGACAGAGTCGGCAGTACGGACAGAGGAGTGGCTGGATGTTATGTACGAGATGTTGACTGGGATACGATGCCCTTGGGAGGAGAGGGTGGCCCTGGTGGTATCTTGCTTGGAGTCCCATGCTAAGAGGTGGTGGAAGACGCTGTTGGACACGACATTTGTTGATAGGGAGATTGCAGAAATCACTTGGGAGGAATTCAGGGCCACGCTGCTGGAGCACTTTGTTACGCAGTCGGCCAGGGATGAGTTGGAGGAGCGGTTCTTGCAGCTGAGGTAGGGCACCAGGACGGTGGTGGAGTACCACCGAGAGTTCGATCATTTGGCCCAATATGCGGGCTCTTACCAGCTGGACGAAGCAGGTTACGTCAAGAGATTTTATAATGGCCTAAAAGAGGAGTTGAGGGAGGCCTTGCTGTTTGTATCTAATGTGCCTATCTCCCGAATTTTGGAGATGGCGAAGAGGATTGAGGCCGATTGGCACACCACTCGGGGCCGGAAGCGGCAAGCGGAGGATTAGGGCCGGAGGGCCCGAAATGATCAGCGGCGAGGCACCATACCAGACGGGAGAAGGACAGAGGAGCAGCCTCGTCAGGAGGTGAGGCAGGAGCCGAGAGAGCAAGTGGTTTTGGCCCCTCAACCTCTACGGATACAGGAGATGCCGAGACCCGGGGGTATGGCGTATCCCCCGCCAGAGTGCTTCCATTGTCATCAGGTGGGACACCTCCGGAGAAACTGCCCCATGAGGGGGGCACCGCCTCCAGCACCACAGGGTGGCCCACCTGCCCAAAATTTCGGAGGCCGAGGACGCGGCCGAGGACGTGGTTATCAGGGAGGAGACCGAAGACAGGAAAGGGAGCAGGTATATGCCTTGGACCTGGCACAGCCTCGAAACCCAGAGCGGGTCATCACAGGTAAGCTAAGATGTTAAGTCGTTTAAATTAAATTTCCGTTCTCAATTGCCCAACAAATAGTACTGCCCTAGGTAGAATAAATAGGAAAGAAAATGTGCTATAAAATACTAAGACATTTAATCATCTCAGGTATAGTCTTCATCAGCGGCAAGCCCGCCTATACTCTGTTCGACACGGGTGCCTAGCACTCGTTTGTGTCGGAGGCCTTTCTGGAAGGGCTGGAAGGAGTGGAACGGTTCACAGGCCGATTGAGTAGGGTGCGTCTACCCGACGGATCGGAGATACTCACCTCAGCCCACTGCAGTATGGAGGCGGAGATTGGTGGAAAGTCGTTCGAAGTTTCGGCAACGGTCCTAAGGATGCCAGTCTTCGAGCTGATCCTGGGCATGATTTGGCTACAGTGGAACCATGCCCAGATTGATTGTCAAGCGAAGAGGATCACCGTGAGGCACGGGGACTCTACCATCATCATCGAAGGTATAAGACCTGCCTCACGTATACCCTTATCTTCAGTACAGGCCGTCAAGGCCCATTTACAGGGGGAGGATGTCTACGAGGTGCTGTTTGAGATGGCGGAGGCCACGAGTTCTATATCGAATATTCCGGTGGTGCGGGAGTTTGAGGACGTCTTCCCGGAGAAGTTACCCGGGTTACCCCCGCGCAGGGAGCAGGACTTCCAGATACAGCTTGTGCCGGGGGCCAAGCCAGCATCCAAGGCACCCTACCGGATGGCCCCAAAGGAGTTGACAGAGTTCCGGAGCTAGCTTCAGGAGTTAGTGGAAGCCGGATTTGTCCGGCCAAGCTCTTCACCTTGGGGAGCCCCGGTATTGTTTGTCAAGAAGAAAGACGGGACCCTAAGATTGTGCATCGACTATCGAGCACTAAATCGGCTGACTGTTCGGAACACCTATCCACTGCCAAGGATAGACGAGCTGTTCGACCAGCTGCAGGGAGCGCAGTTCTTTTCGAAATTAGATTTGAGGTCGGGATACTACCAGCTTCGGATTCGGGAGGAGGACATTCAGAAGACTGCTTTTAGTAACAGATATGGTTTATACGAGTTTACGGTGATGCCCTTCGGACTCACCAACGCACCATCAGCGTTCATGACCCTCATGAACCATGTCTTCAAGGAATATTTGGATGTGTTTGTCATTGTGTTCATCGATGACATCCTCATTTACTCGAGGACGGAGGAGGAGCACACCCGCCATCTGACACTGACCCTGCAGAGACTGCGGGAGAATCATCTATATGCGAAGTTTAGTAAATGTCAGTTCTGGCTGAAGGAGGTGGGCTTCTTAGGCCACATCATCAGTGGAGCCGGATTGGCAGTGGATCCGGCAAAGATTCAGGCTATTCGGGATTGGCCGCAGCTGAAGACAGCCACCGACGTACGGAGTTTTCTAGGACTTGCCGGTTACTACCGGAAGTTCATGGAGGGATTCTCTCGAATCGCCCTCCCGCTCACCTCCTTGACGAAGAAGGAGGTACTGTTCGTGTGGACCCCGCAGTGCCAGACAGCTTTCCAGGAGCTGAAGGATCGGCTAACCTCGGCTCCCATTCTTACTCTCCCCTCAGGGAGGGAAGGATTTCAGGTCTACACTGATGCTTCCTACCAGGGTATGGGAGCTGTACTGATGCAGAAGGGCCATGTGATTGCATATCCATCTCGCCAGTTGAATAAGCACGAGCAGAACTATCCGGTGCACGACCTTGAGATGGGGGCGGTCATTTTTGCTTTGAAGGTCTGGCGCCATTATCTTTACGGAGTCCACTGCGATATCTATTCCGACCACAAGAACCTGAAATATGTGGACACGCAGAAAGAACTGAACATCAGGCAGAGGCGCTGGGTGGAGTTCCTTGCAGATTATCAGTATGAGATGCACTACCATCCAGGGAAGGCAAACGTGGTGGCGGACGCATTGAGTCGGAGAGCTGCCACTTCTGCAGTCGGGCCTCAGGTTATGTCTATGGAGTTGGCGAGGAGATTGGAGGATATGCATATCACACTGGTGTCATCCGAGGACCCCGAGCTTTACACGGAGTATTTAGCAGCGGTGAGTGCTACAGATGATATCCGGAACAGGGTCAGAGAGGGACAGAGGCGAGATGTCAATCTGGAGCCGATATTCTGGTCCTTGGAGAACGGTACAGCAGGAGAATATACGATGAGGGACGGCGTGGTATGCTTCAGAGGTAGGACTTACATACCGGGAGGAGGCCAGGTCCGGGAGGATATCATGGCGGAAGCCCATCACAGCAGATACTCGGTGCACCCGGGCATCACGAAGATGACTGCGGATTTAAAGAAGACTATGTACTGGCCTGGCATGAAGAAGGATATTACTCGGTTTGTGACCCACTGCGAAGCTTGTCAGCTAGTGAAGGCAGAGTGCAAAAGCCCTGCGGGGTTGTTGCAACCGCTCCCGGTACCAGAGTGGAAGTTCGAAGACATCGCGATGGATTTTATTCACGGACTCCCCCGATCACGAACGGGGAATGACTCAATTTGGGTCATCGTCGATCGGTTGACCAAGGTAGCCAGGTTCATTCCGATCAGGAAGGACGACGCTGTGGGAGTATTAGTACGGAGATTTGTGAAGCAGTTCATTCGGTATCACGGGGTCCCCAAGACGATAGTGTCGGATCGGGATGGCCGGTTCACTTCCAGGGAGTGGAGATCCGTGCAAGCTTACTTAGACACGCGATTGACCTTCAGCACTGCATTTCATCCCCAGACGGACGGGCAGACAGAACGCACCAACCGGACGCTTGAAGACCTTTTGAGGCTATGCATTTTGGACCGCGGGGAACGGTGGGAGAAACTCTTACCCCTGGTCGAGTTCTCCTATAACAACATCTACCAGTCCAGCATCAGGATGGCGCATTACGAAGCCTTGTACGGAAGGAGATGCCGGACCCCGCTTTCTTGGGTTCAGGACGAAGATCCGAAGGTGTTGGAATCAGAGTTTGTTGAAGACACCGAGGCCCAGGTGAGGTTGATCAGAGACAGGATGCTAGAGGCGCAGAGCAGACAGGATAAGTACTATGACGCCCGACATCGGCAGGTGGAGTTCCAGGTGGGAGACCGGGTGTTTCTGAAGATCCGGCCCATGCATGGAGTCTCGCGGGTGCGTGGTCGGAGGAAGAAGCTCAGCCCTAGGTACATGGGCCCTTACAGGATCCTGGAGCGGATCGGACCCCTAGCCTACCGGCTGGAGTTACCACCAGAGCTGGAAGCGCTGCACGACGTCTTCCATATTTCTTCGCTGAGGAGGGCTCTGCTACGCCCGGAGCAGCAGATTTTGACCACCGAAGGGCCGGTAGCTTCAGACCGGTCGGTTCGTTTGGAGCCGGTGAGGATCGACGACCGAGGAGTACGGGTCTTGCGACGCAAGAAGGTCCCACTAGTCAAGGTCCTGTGGAGGAACCACGGCCAGGAGTAGCATACCTGGGAGCCGCAGGACCTGATGCGACAAAGATACCCAGAGCTGTTCAGTCAGGTATACCTCACAAACCCCTTAAGATGTTTAACTTATTTTCCTGCTTCAAACTACTAAGGGCTGCACTAGGCAGATAGAGGCTTATCTTTTGTTTATTGGGGGCTTATCCTTGTTTATTGGGATCTTGGTTTGCCAATTGGGCGAAATGGTCATAGATCTAGATTTCCCTTAAAACCTAATTTAGCAAACAAGGCGTCATGATGGGATGTTACAAGGTTCTTTTCTTCGGTAGTAAGTCCCGTAGACTCAACCTTGATTTCGGGGACGAAATCTTTGTTTTGTTTATTGGGATTTGTAACATCCCATTTCCAACTAGACCCCTAAGAGTGGTTTTGGCCATGACTAGGTCATGACAAAACCCTAAGAAGCCAGAAATGGGCCAAGAGATAGGGGACAAAATGTGGAAGATCATCATGGTCTACAAATAATAGAACTCTGAGCAATGGTTTAGGAAGACCATGGGCTACACCTTGACCTCAAGACCCTACCACAACACTTCCTAATACCTTGGGAGGCCTATTAGAGCCATAAGGACCCATTAGGGTCAACCAAAGAGTCTTAGTTGACCAAGGTCAACCCTAGCCCTAAATGAGTCAAACTAGCCTACTTAGGGTCAATTGACCTGCTCCTATCCTAGAGGACCCCACCTATGCCCTCCTAACCCTAAAGTGAGGTCAAAGGGTCACTAAGGACACATTGGGGCTAGCCCTAGAGGCCAGGTTGACCCAGGTCAACTCAAGCTCCTAATCTGGTCAAAGTACCCTTACTAAGGGTATGTGACCTCCAAAGTGCAGGGTAACCCTACATAACCCTACCTAGACCTTAGGGGAAGCCAATGGGTCACCAAGTACCCATAGGGGTCAACCCAATAAGTCATGTTGACCCAAGTCAACTCTAGCCCTAAAATGGTCAAAGTGGCCTTGCCAAGGGACATGTGACCACCAAGATACTCAACCAACCCTATTCAAGTAATCCTAGACCTTAAGGGAGTCCAATGGGCAACTAAAAACCCAATGTGGTCAACCCAGATGGTCAAATTGGCCCAGGTCAACCCTCATTTAGGTCAAGTCAAACCTAGCCCAAAAGGGCTAACCCAAGCCCAAGCCACTTCCTCCTTAGGCTAACCCCATTTCCATGACCATCATAACCAAGTGGGCTGCATTTAGCTTGTGAGGTTGACCAGTCAACCAGAGGTGACTAGGAGAGAGAAAGGAGCTCTCTCCATGTTAATGGAGGAGAGAGAAGATGGGGAAGAGGAAGGGGAGAGTGGAAAACCGGCCAAGGGAGGCTAACAGCCACCATTCATGGCTGCAATCAACTCCTCTAGGGAAGAGGAGTTGATTCCAGCCGTTTCCCGGCCACCAAGGGGTGGATTTAGACCCCCTCCACTCTACCCGAGCCACACCATTAATGGTGTTGATGACCATTGAAGAACCAGCCACCCCCCTTCCCGAATTGCCATTTAAACTCCATCAGTGGGCCAAGGGGAATATTTTCGAGCGTTTATCTGGAGGAGACGAGCCATCCCACTGTACTGTTACAGAAGCCGAGCGTCGCCGCTGTCGTCAATGGCATCCCGCCGCTCTTCCCGCATCTAGGCCGCCAGGAAGGTTCTCCCCCTCTCCTTAACTCTCGGGTAGATCATAGGATTTCTTAGGCTTAAGATTCGGGCTCAATTGAGCCCGATCCAATTCTGCATTTTCATGGATTTTCCGAAAAAATCCACTTGTCGGGCTCGCCGGAAAACGGCCCTCCGGCGGCCAAGCCGCCGCCTGGCGACGGCCACCACCTCAACGGAGGTGGTGGTGGCGGTGGCCGGCCGGGGAGGCGGCCGGATCGCCGGCGGTGGCGTTTGGAAGTTGCTCCAGGCGGGATCAATCGGGATCGTTGGCTGAACGGAGAAGATGACGGGATGCCGTCTATCCCTGCGCCAAGATTCGTGCTGAAGGATGAATTAAACTATAGTATAAGAAATATGTTTTATATGAATTCTGTCACACTTATGTCATTTAATGTTTTAAATATTTAAAAATAGTTAGAGGCTCTGTATGAGGAAATGATCAACATAGGATTTGTAGCCCCTTGGGTCTAGTTTTTTTTTAAAATTGGTTTGAACCAATTTCGGTGCCTGGTCTGACCAGGGCACCCATTTTGGTGGGACATACCCTTAGGGCTAGGCAGTCATTAAACTGAGTGCCCCCACTTCATCCCTAGCCCAAATCAGTTGAACTTTTGGCAGGGAGCCTAACCTAGCTATACCTAGGGCCTGCCCAAAGCTCAGAATTTTTGGACACAATGTTCCTAACATTTTTGACTTTATTTAATAAAGCTAGGGTAATTAAATTAAGTAGTCAAATGACCACCAAACCCTTCCAAATTTTGGTGAGTGGTCCCTGGGCTCATGTTAGATATCTGTATAAAGTTTCACCTAATTTGGATGTGTTTTGAATAGGTATTGACCCAACCCTAACAATACCTTAATAAGGGTATTTTGGTCAAAAAGTGCATTTCTGATTTGAGTGACCAAATCACCTCAACAGAGGCTGAAATTTGGGCCACTGACTTGTTATGTCACTTTGCACCTCCCCATAGAATGTGGGGTAGTGTGGAATTGATTTGCCCTAAGTTCCTAGGCCAAACCCTAAGGAGGGACCTTTTTGCCTTGTGAAGGGCATGAGTCCTAAACACCTTGGATGAACATCAAATTTTGCAAGGAGGTTCCTAGGATATATAAAACCCTCTGTTAAAAATATTAACTAATTTTGAAAAGGGTAGGGTCTCCAAAACCCTAACCCTAGCTTAGGACCTAAAACTTGTAGTGTAGGTTTAGGTTAGCTAAACATCTTGAAACTTAACCAAATTTGGGTAGTGAGGGAATAGGGATATGTGGAGCCTCTGGTAATTTGCTTGGGGAGTTTTGATCAATATTTGTAGCACTTCATTAATAACCAATAGGATTGCCCTAATTAATAATTTGGCTATTGTGGTCTCACTGCCTATTGAAAGGGCATGAAACATTGGCAGAGGTAGTTTTGGACTATACTAATCATGTTTGAATTTTGATAGAATTTTTGGATATCTAGTTATGGCATCTACTTCACAAGTGGTTTACTTTGGTTATATACTAAATAATTCTTGTAAGAGCACAATACTTATTGAAAAATTATGAAACTTGATACATAGTGTTTCTAGCTCAATAATATCATGTGGAAATTTTTGTGGAAAGTTTTGATGGTTAATTAGTATACTTTGTCCATTAACCCATAAACCTGATATTTCATGAGAAAATCAAGTATAGCCTTATTTTTACATGATAAATTATGAAACTTTTGTTAGGGTATTTGTTGGCCATCATAATCATCCCTGAAGTTTCTCTGAATTTTTGGAGGTATTATTGCTGTAAAATCTTTTAAAATGACTTTTTATGAGATATCTTTGAAATTTAATTTAAGGGCCTAAACCTTGCTGAAAAATTTGAAGACTTAGGCTTTAGAGTTGATTATGAATTTTGTAATTACCATAAATTTATTGGAACATTATCTTGTCTGAAATTGCTACTTCATGTTCAAAACTTGGGCTTTTTGGATACTAGAATAAATAAATTAATTATCAGACAAATTAGGAAAATTATGGATTTCTGGATTTATGCTTCAAATGTTATTTTAGCCCTGTAATAATTATCATAGGGGTACTGGATGAGTATTTCATGTACTTCCCTTTTTACGGGTCATGTAGCTTAAGTGGTCTGCATATAGCAAAACTGCAGGAAATCATTGTGGATATGAATTAGAGCACGTGCGATGGGTCTTGATGGTTTGCTGGAAGGATAAGTAGAATGGGTTGCATCTATGGAAGATGAGTGAGTAGGGTGTGAATTTGTCTAGGGTTTAGAGGCGTTCGGGTCCGACGAAAGATCGTCCTACCCAAGGAGAGTTGGAGTCAAATCACCCTAGGATTAGCATATCGGAACATGAGAAGTAATGAGTAAGGGAATCAACCAATAACAAAATAAGTACCTTGCGAAAGGGAACGCTGGGCGTAATCCCAACACAGTTCCTAGTGCCCCTTGAGAGCCCTTCACAGGGAATACCGGGGGCAGTCCTGGGTTAACGTAAACTGTTTTAACAAGCTGAAAAGAGTAACTTAGTAATTAGGGTTGCACATTTCACAAACACTGATGGCACCGGAGGTTAGCTGGGAGCTTCGGCTCGGATGGTTAAAAGGCAGACTTTGGGTCCGGGGAGCTTCGGCTCGATTGTTTGAGACGGACGTGTTGGTCCGGGGAGCTTCGGCTCGGTTCTTGATTACGCTAATTTGCATGTGCATAAAAGGAAAGGAAATTAAGGTGGTGGGTCTTCGATATTGGAGGGTCGATGCACCGACGCAAATACGTTGACTCGGCAAGTGTGGTTAGTACTTCGGCAACAGAAGTCCGGTGCGCCAGCCGGCAAGAGTACGCAGGAGTCCGCTTCGTGCACCAAGCGTTGAGGCGTACGATAGGTCTGACCGGTAGTGCTTTACTAGTTTAGAGGTGGGCGAGGCCCAACCCACCGCTTCCGTCTGCCACTACGGAGGTATCCTGGGAGGTTACAGCTCTAGAAAGGGGGAACTAAAGGTCTGTGTGCACAGAGTCGGGTGTGTGTGTTGCACTTGCATGATCCATCATACCCACTTGCATGTCATAGCATAATCGATTCTTTTAAACCTGACACCTAAAGTATAAGTGGAATGGGACGCTTATACTTTAGGACCTGCAAAACGACCCCTTGGTCTATAAGCTTGTGTGGGCAAGTTTATAAATTAAGGTTAATTTTTGATACATATATTTACTGCTGTGTGATAATCGACACCCCAACATATAAAATGGTATGAGACTTTTTATACGATGGGAGCCTTGCAGAAGACCCCTTGGCTTATGTGTTCTCACATAAGTGAAGGTTACCTTTCATATTTCAGCTTATTGTCTATACCTATTATAGAATTGCTAGTATAAGTCCGCTGCCATCTGTTTTTGATATTCTCCACCTTCAAGTCCTCCCCTTTCTTCATCTCCGCTCAGTGCTTAGGAGCCGTGGGGGAAGGGGCGGGGGATGATAGGACTTAGTCTTTTAGACTAACGGTTTTCGAACCGCATCATTTAGGGGATCGTGGAGACCAGCATGGAGGAGCAACCCCAGAGACCGGTGCGCTTGGAGGTGGGGCAGTCTAGCTCCGGAGTTCATACAGCCGGGTCTGTGAGTCTCGACCTTGAGTAGCTTTTCTGCTTCCGCATGAGTGATTTTGTAGTGAGGATATATTGTACCGGGCATAAGCCCGTATTTTGCTACTCTGACGTTTTATTCTGTGGACACTCCCTTCGTGGAGTTATATTTATTATGACATGTGATTCTCTGTGGACTGCAATTTGCATTTACATTATTGTGCTACTTTTCTGTGATCGAAATCGGCCGGCAGAATCGGCGCTTTGTGGTGAGGACCCTTCAGGGCGTGAAGGAGTCACCGCAAAACGGCGGTTCTGGGCCTAAGACCCCGGTGTCAAAAAAAGAAAAAAAAGGGGGGGGGGGTCTTACACAATGGGCCTGCAGGCCTTGATGTTTAGGCTTACTACCAGTGGTGTCGTGGGGCAGTCTAAAGGGCCTAAACTCGAGTTGCTGGTAGGTCGGCGACGCTTGGTCTAAAGGGTCGGGTCGTTACACTAAATAAGCATTAGGAGTGAGTGTAGTCATTGTCTGAATGAGATTTTTAGTTTAATTTCCATGAAGGACTTGATACATATGTGTCCTGTCCCTGTCTTATCTATAATTCTCTACTACATCCAGGACAGTTCCACTAGAAATCAGGCCAAATTCATTTCTTAGATCATTGTGGGTTATCTCCATGATTGCACTTTAAAATCATGATCTTACCCTTCCATTCAGTCCAGTGTAAGTGGGATCTTCAAAATGATTATAAAACTCTCTAACTAACACTGAGCTAAACATATCTGGCAATAACGAAGATAGTAGACCTAACTGAGCAAACATATCATAGATTTGAGACACACGAGTCATGTCCAATTCAACGATCTTCGTTATGCCTATAACGGCTTTTTCGATCCCCGGATATGATTGATACGATGAATGCAGATTTCTTGCTGTGTTCTTTCCTGCTCGGGAACTTTATGCCATTTCCTGAAATAAAATATTTATATTATCAGTTTTTCTTACTATCGCCGGCGATAGTGACTATCGGCGGGCAATAGTTGAAATTGTTCATCAAGCCCAGAATTTTTGTTGCAAATCTTTAGATCCACTCTCTACATTATATTAAAACCATATTCAAACTTCTCCAAACTCTCTCATGCTCTAGATCTATAACATCCATGAAGAACACAAGAATGAAAAATAGTGTTTTACTCAAGAATGAAACCCTCATCTAATTCCAAAAAATGTACATCAAAATTTGATTTTGATCTCATAGGATCTCTTCTTTAGCCTTTTCACACAAGATCCTTAACAAATTTCGCAAGAAAAGTAAGAAATTACCTTACATCTGAGAGTTCTAAAGCTTGTATGGTCGTCTTATTCCACAAAGGTTACATGAACACAAAGGGATTTTGAGATTTGGAATCAGATAGGGCCTTTTTATATAAATTGATATCCCAGACGATATAAAGTTATCGCGGCGCGATAGAAATAATTAGTCCAAATTGACCCTTCTTTCTGATGGAGACGTTGACACGACCGCCATTAATCCCATCTGAGAGAGTTCGTCGATTGGGACGATCGCTGCCGCAAGCTCGAGGATGAGATCGACGTCCGCCGCCATTATATAAAAATATATAATTATAAATTAAATATTTATAATTATATTTTTTTAATAATTTTATTATTTTAGCAATTTTATTTTAAGTATTTATTCATGTTTTAGTTTTCATTGCATGTGCACACGTTTCAAGTAGATTTTTCTGTCCCATCACCACTGAAGATGGCATATGATGTAAATGTTGACTGTTTAGACTATTCGTATGCTAAGGATATGGCTAAGCGCACCCCCATTTTGCCTTCCAACCATCCCCACACAAATTCTCACACTGAGAATGGGATACCAACGTATGATGGGTATAGGAATTCACAAAAATTTAGGGACTGACTTAAGTGGGTAGATATTTACTTTGATTGTCACAAATGGGATGACCACCAATAGGTGAACATCGACCATGCATGATTAATAGGTCAAGCCTGCGTATTCTGGTACAACGAAGAGCTTCATGTTCGTAGCAAAACACATTCTTGGACCCAAATACGTAGCCTGCTCTCGGATCGATTTGATTCCGCCTACCTTCACCCTGCTATGAGTGCGTATACCTTTGGCCCTAGATCCATACCTGCCTTTACAAATGATTATAAACCAAACTCCCAGACCATGCAATAGATAACCAATGATTTGACTACCCTTAAACAAGGGAACAAGTCGGTCTCGGATTATATGCGTCTTTTAAGGATATGATGACTAGAAGTGGTGTGAAGGAGTTGTCAGAGATCACCCTCTCTAGATTTCGTAAGGGGTTAAACCCCTACATCCAGGGTAAATTACCGCATTATTGTCAAACTGATCTAGACACCACTTTTAATACAACATTAAAAATTGAGGAGCACCACCTTCCTATGAATAAAGCTCACTTGTGTCAGACCGGAAAGGCTATATTAGGACCACCACCCCCGATTAGGGAAACCTCTCCAAATAGGTCTTTTGATGTGGACTCGATAGATGTTACCACTAGGGTTATGCCTCCGTTAGCCTCGACATCTAAGCCCCTCGAGATAGTGACTGCTACTCCTAAGGCTGTTGATATTGATATACTATCTCTGGATTTTGAGGATGACCCCATAGGTGAGAGTATTATGATATGTTCGTTAGTGCCCGACGATTCTGATGCGTCTGAGTCTGAGGGTATCCCTAGTGATCTAGAAGACAATTTTTGGGATGATGATGATAGTCCGAGTTGTGAGAGTATCTCTTTGAATATTACGTGCCCTATTAGCATTGTGTCTATGCACCCTAGTATTGAGTGCCCTCTCCCGGATACGATCCCCATCACATTAGAGCCTACGATTATACACACTGAGACTTTATCTGACTTTTCTGAGGAGCTTGTGAGTGAGGATTTTTCCATTGTCATTGACGACCCTGACTTAGTGGATGTTCCAACTGATTGGGAAGACTCACCTTTTATGAGAAGTTTTTGTTTGGATGATTTTAGCGCTGTTAACCCGAACGATAGTTCTTTGTTGTTATCACCATTATCTGAAGATCAATCTGAATTAAAATTTTCGTCGGGTTCGATTTTGCCCATTTCTGAGGCCTATACTGATTCTGAATTGGGTGACGTATCTAATATGTTGTAAGAATTTTCATGTGAGAGAGATATACTTTTGGAAGACGTTATTGAAGTAGACCCGGATGAGCGTCTCCTGATGTTGTCTCCGTTGCGTAAAATTAAATATGATTTTGATTCTCTCTCAATTTTAGTTTTACGGACTCTCCCACCTGATCCGTTGACTCGTTTAGTGGGCCCTTTAGGACACGAGTTTGGTATGTTTGATCTGTGTCATTTTATGTTGCCAACCCTGTGGGCCCCTCCTTTGGACACGACTTGTCGTACAAGTTCTAGTGAGTTGTTATATTTTGTAGCCGGTCTTTTCACCGCGCCTCCTGGATTTAATTTCACGTCACATTTGATTATTCATTTCTCTGTGTTTCTGGCTACGGGTCTATCCTCGTCTGTGTTTGATTCCTCGGCTATTGTGTCTCCTTCACATACTTATATACCACACCCGATCGCACATATTTACCCACCACCTTATGATGACCCTCATTTCCATATGTTAGTGACCACGGTTAGGCCCCATGAGTTGTATCACTCTCACATCTTTTCACACCCGGGAGCTTCCAACTTTGTTATTTATGATGAGCAGTTCTCCTTGACATATCTTCATGCCAAGCGTGAAAAAGATGAATATAAAATTAGAACTGCGAATTTGGAGCCATTGAAAGTCATCTTTGATGTTAAGGCTCCCGTGCCCCCTGACTTAACCCCTATAGCATCTGAATTCGGTTTGAGAAACGTAGCACATGGGTTCACACCTCACGGTAGCAAGATATTTAGGCACACTCTTAAGAAATTACTCAATCAAGTCGCATCTTATTATTATTTATATGCTTGTTGCTCACCGAATGAGATCGTGCACAGATGTAAAGCACAAGTGCCTTTTGACTTGATTTTGTTACCACTGTCTTATAAGACAAGTCAACTCGCACTAGTTTATGCCTCTCATTCTCAAAAAATATGTAAGCACATTAGTGAAGCGCTACCCATACCAATTACATTTTATCAACTTCATGCCAGCTTACATAAAAGGGCGTCTCACTATATTGTTGACGATTTAGTTTCAGTGCGTCTCGTCCCTGAACAGTTGCCTTCGGGCACTATAGAAAGTTGGCGAGTTGGCGAGTTGGACCTTTTTCAGATATTAAAGAAATTAGGAGAATATGCATATCATTTGAAGTTTTCCACTGATTGGGGTGTTACCCCTATTTTTAATATTTCTAATTTAACGTCATATGTTTCTCCACCACTTGAATTATCTACATGTCTGTTTGGGTCCACTTAATTTTCTTATGGTTTGGGTAGTGAGCTTGTGCCTGGATCGCTCTCTTCATCGGTCTTCAATGAAGGTACGTTGGTTGTTGATGTAGAAACTTGTTTTCCTTTATTGCCTAATGCTTTTCCAAGGTTCTCCACGACCACATTTTTGCATGACAGGATACTCGAAGATGAAGTGCTCTCCTTGCCAAGTGGTTTTGCTTGCTGCTACATGGTTCTTTTGGATAATGCTCTCATGCACTGGTACTTTCAGACCAACTCATCGGTGTTGAGTTGTTTTGAGCGGGGGAGGATTGATGGAGACGTTGCTGACACGGCCGTCGTTGATCCTGTCTGAGTGAGTTCGTCGATTGGGATGATCGTTGCCGCAAGCTCGAGGACGAGATCGACGTCCGTCGTCATTATATAAAAATATATAAATATAAATTAAATAATTATAATTATATATTTTTAATAATTTTATTATTTTAGCAATTTTATTTTAATTATTTATTTCATGTTTTAATTTTCATTTCATGTGTAATGATTGGTGCTTACAACCATCATGTGTTGTTTTAATTATTTCATTTCATGTGCTATGATGGGTGCATATAACCATCATATTTTCAATTTTGAATTTTGAATTTTTAATTTTGAATGAAGTGTTGATTGAGTGGTGTAAGCCTATATATAGGCCATGATATTTGTCATATAGTTTTAGTGAATGAATAAGAAAAATTAAACACTAATCTTTGAGTAAGATCCTCCTTCCTATGCTCCTTGGCCGCCCCCTCTCCCTCTCCCTCCTTGGCATATTTCGGCCACCACTCTCCTTCTCCCCTCTTTGGCCGCCGGCCAACTCCCCCCCTCTCTATCTAGGCCATCTCTCTCTCATCCCCTTCCTCTCTTCTTCTCCCTAACCTTCAAACTCGAGCCTCCTCCATCCCCCTCCATAGTAGCCATCCACCACCTCCTACAAAACCCTACACCATCTTCCCTCCCTAAACCGAGCCACCATCTCCCTCGACAAAACCACCGACAAACCTCTCCATAACTTTAACCCGAATAGCCCACCTATTGTTTTATTCTCCAACAACACCGCCTACCACCTTTTCTCTCTCTTTCCAAAGATTTATATTATCATTCAAGAAGGCCTCATCTTGTGGAACAAACTCCAGCGTGAAGCGAAGAAGGCGAACAAGTTTTTCTCAAACCGCCGTGACTCCGGCGGAGCCGTTGAAGGGCGATCCAAGTAAAGAAATTGGAATCATTCATTCCGGTTGGGTAACGAAAAATTTCTACTCTCATGTGTTTCTTTTTCTAGATATTCTTGTGGTGGAAATTATTGGCGGTGCATCTTGAAGCATTGAATAATTGTGGTTTTCTTTCGATTGGTTTGTGATTATCTTGAGTGATTTAATTTCGAAAAGTTTTGGGGAACCTTCGTTTTCTTTTGTTGGGAGATATCTACCTTTTCTGAATCGTTATTTTTTTTGGTAGATCTCTTTTGGTACAACACCGCTCGTTCGGACCGGGTGGGTCCTTTTAGCCGGAAAGAATATTTGTCTATCGCCTCTATTCGATCCTAATCGGTTTGGCTACCCGTACGCTAGCATATAATTGATAGAATTAATTAACATGGTGCTGCGTAGAATGATTGTGCAAGTATAGGATTTGGATCACTAGAGAGGCAAACATGTTCGTCCGTAGATATATCCGGTGTCAACGTGCAAGCCTGCATCACTTTCTTTGACCATTATTATTCGACCATGCTATTGAAACCGGAACCCGGCCTCCTGTGGAGTTCTACCCTTGGGGAAGGGGTGGTCTCGCGCCTACTTTGCTCCTGCAAGAAAAACAACGAGAGAGACAAGGGAAAACAGACCCAAGGGCTCGGCAGGGAGGTCCCACCACAAACCCGGAAGATCTCTGAGCGCTTCCCCTCCTTAGCCAAGAGCCGAGCTAAGGTACCCTCAGAGAACACTTGAGAATGAGAGCAAGGAGGCACTGAAAGCGCGTCCTCTGAGGTACCCCTTGGGTCTTATTTATAGATTTTCAGAATCTGAACTGCCAATAACCAAAAGAACTGACCTGGAAATACCAAAAAGCCCCTGGTTGGGCCTGCCAACAGCCAAACTCCGCTGTTCTGAATAGCTATGCGCAGTCCAACCTGGTCTGCCAACAGCGGGGCTCCGCTGTTCTGAGTAGCTATTCGCACCCCGGGGAGTCAGCTCGCCTCTAGTTTCCCCGAAGGAGGCGGGCGCGGCCTGGCCTCGCGGCTCGCCCATCCTCCCTGGGCGAGCGCGAGACGATATGGGCGAGCCGTCCGTCTTCTGCCGGGCGGACCGGCAGCCAGGTCGCGTGCGGGTTGGCCGGCGATCGTCGCGACCTTGATCGACTCGCCAGTCGCAGGTCGCCGGGCTAATCTGCTTTGGTCGAGGATTCCTTGTGCGACCCGCTCGCTCGCCTGCCGGCTCGCTCGCCTGAAATGGGCGGGAGCGGGCCAGCCCTTCTGCCGCTCTGCTCAACCTCTCTGGCGGGACCCGCTCCCCTGACACGGGGTTGTACACAATCACCGCTCTTTTTGAGCTTGAATCAAGCTCGGAAAGAATCATCCAACCCGCGTGTTCGGCGAGCACTGTGCTGAGCTGGCAGGGAATCTTTTGGTGGCCCCCACTGTCCGGCTATAAATACATACCGCTGACCCCTGTAGGAGGCTCCCCAAATCCCTTTATTTTCTCTGAGCAGACTTTTGTTTCTCGATGCCGGTTAGCGAAGAGGTGCGAGCTCGCCTGGCGGCAGCGGTCCTGCAGACTCAGGAGGAGGCCCTCGAGGCCGCCCCATGGCTAGTTCGCGGATCTTCCGGCCCTCTCTTCAGGCCGGCGAAGGGAAAGATTGTTAGGCGTTCTCTGGAGGGTGACTGCCCGGCTTCCAGCTCGGCGGCGGGTGCTGAGGTCGTCCCCGGGGTACGTGGCCTTCCGCTGATTATCGCTGTTTCTCTGATTCTCTGTTTTGCAGGTAATTCCCTGTGAGGAGGTGGAGAACCGGGGAGAGGATCGTCCCCCTCCTCCGTCGCCTGAGAGGGTCGCGAATTCTCCAGGTCTGGACCGCCCACCTCCGGAAACTCCCTGTCCGGCGGTCTCCCACGGGCTGGGGAACTCTCTTGAGACCCTCGAGGGAGGGAACTTTCAGGGTCGGCCGGGCTCTTCTCGCCCATCTGTCGGTGCGGGCGACGTGCCAACCCCTGGTGAGCTGGTTCTTATCGTTGGCTTTGCCTCTTGCTCGTTCATTCTGACCCCTCCCCGCTCGCAGGCTTTCACAGGGCCTCTTCTGAGACCGAGATGAGCGAACGGTACTCGCCCCCGCCTGACGTGGACAGTGTTTCTGACTATCTGGGCGATCCGACCGATGCGGCGGGGATGAAGAGGCAGGTGACGCGGCTATTCCAGAAACACACACTGCTGCTGCAGGAGATCATGAAGAGAGTCGATGACGACAAGGCCGAGACCGAGGCCCGGCTCGCAGCCTTGGAGGTCCCTCCGCGCGAAGCGGAAGACGACGATGTCACCTCGCCGGGCGTGCATATAACGCGAGCCGAGGGGCATCTCAAGAGCGCCGTGGAGCAGGTCGGCCTGGCTCAGCGGGAGCTGGTGGCGGTTCGCGATTACCACGATCCCCGTGTGCCGCCTCGGTCGGGAACGAAGAGGCGGCACAGGTGGAAGTGGGTCGAGTACTGACCCAGTTGTTTGCCCCTTGCTCGCGGGATACCGCGGGGTTATCGTCATTTCGCAGCTATCTTGTATTTGTAATTGCTTGCGACTCTTTTAGCCCGCCTATGGGCCTAACTATTTTGTTGCTGAGATGTATTGAAATTATCGTGCTGCTTTTCTTTTGCTTTCCGTGGGCGGGTTAAGGGAAAGGTCCATTCTTCCTTTCGCGCTGATCGGGGCGAGGGCGAGCCGAGGAGCTCGCCAGACGGGAATCTCCCGTCTTGCGCGGAACGGCGTGCGGGTGCGGGCTGGGGTTGGTTCGCCCGCGCTGGTCTCCCGCGGTTGCAGCCGGGCGAGAACCGTGCCGGCTCGACCTTTGAGGTGCGGTCGCGCGCGGGAAGTCGAACCGTCGGGCTGATTTTTGGCTATCCGCACCCCGCCTTTCGGCGGGAAGTTTCCCGCCCTTTCTCTTTTCCTATAAATAGGCCTTGCAGGCCCTAATTTCTCCACCGATTCCAAACTTTCTTGCTTCCCGTTCCCGCGGAGTATCGTCAGTGTTCGCCTTCTGGCTTTTTCTCGCGCGTTCGGCGGCGACTCGACGGGGATGGGCAGAGGCGGCGGCGACGTGGACGGCCGAAGCAAGTGCGCTTGGACCTTCTCCGAGCATGATTTCCCTCGCGCGGTTATCACAGAGCGCGAATACTTGGAAGCTCTAGGCGACCATATCCCAGCCGGGTTTTCTGCGAGGCGACCCGGAGAGGGGGAGAAAATCAACGACCTGTCTAGGGATGAGCTCGCCATCCCTCTCGCTCACTTTGAGGTAGGCCTGCGACCCCCCCTGTGGCCCGAGGTGCGCCAGGTGCTAAAATACTTCGGGGTCGTCCTGGGCCAGATGACCCCGAACTCCATCGCCGTCATGATGGGGTTCGCCTGCTTCCTGCGAGAGGAGCGGGTGGAGTTCAGCCTCGCAGTGTTCCGGAAGCTGTTCTCCTTCAGGGCGAATCGAGACGGGACGGCCTACTTCTCCAGCGCCCACCTCAAGGTGCGGGAGACAGTCAACAAGAGCCACAACTGGCTGAAGAAGTTCCTGTTCGTCAAAGGGGACTTCGGCAACGTTCCCTTCTCGCCGGTGCAGCTCAGCGAGGCGAGCTACCGGCCACCCAGCCTAGGCGGCCACGAAGCTGATCTGTGCGCGTTCTTCGCTGGGAAGAACTTTGAGGTCGCGTTCCTGCGCCGCCATCTTGACGACCTTGCTGCTGTCCCGCCGGGGGGAGGTTTGTCACTCGCCGCTGTTATACCTTATTCCCTTTCTTCCTTTATCTCACCCCTTCCTTCTATCAGGCGAGCGCGACATCCCTCTTCACCCTCCTTACGAGAGCGCTCGCATTCCCCCCGGGGTTCTCGCCCGCGCGCAGGCTGCGGATGCCGCCCAGCGCGACATCCCATCGGTCCCGGCCAAGAAGCGGCCGGGTGGCGGACAGCCAGTCCCTCCGCCGAAGGTGGCGAAGACCGCGGATCATCAACCCGCCGCGATCCAGAGAAAGGGCAAGGCCCCTGTGGTCCTACCGGCTGAGGGTCCCTCGCCCCCGCGGGTTGCCTCAACCAGCGACTCCCCGGTCAGGGTGGCGGGCACCTCCGCGCCGCCGGGCGGGTCTCAAGCTGCCGCGGAGCCCGTGCCGAGAGGGCATCGCAACTTTGGCTACGGCGAGAGGTACCAGGACGAGCTCGGCGTCCCGCTCCTGTCGTGGGATAAGGAGTCGAACCGCGCGACGATCTCGACCCTGCTGCCGAGCTGGATGGAGCAGGATACCATCGGCGGGGAGGCGTACAGCCTCTCCTTTGGTCTGTACTCGCGCGAAGACGCCGCCATTTATGACAAGGAGGAGACGTGAGTGCTTATTCATGAGAGCGCGCGAGCCCAGCTGCGTGGTCTGGAGCTGGCTCACATGGTGGGGAGGCGCTGCACTCAGGTGGAGCGGAACGCCGCGTCCATCCAAAAGATGGCGGATGAGAAAGAAGAGGCCCGGAAGCTCGCCCAGGCGGACGCGGACACTCACAGGAGGCGAGCCGACGCGGCCGAGGAGACCCTCGCGCAGTACCTGGGCGGGGTGGTACGTGCTCAACCTGAATCGCACTCCCTCCTTTTCGTGGACACAGCTCACGATTATTCCTATTCTTTTCCCCCAGGACGCGGCGACGGCGAGCCGGATGGGTGCCGAGATCGCCACCCTTGGCCAAGAAAAGGCGGCGCTGGAGGCGCGGGTACGCGAGCTGGAGGCCGCCGCCGCTGTCCCTCCTCCAGACAGCGGGGTCTGCCCGCGCGAGCATCTCTCCGACTACGACCTGGAAGTGCTAATGCAAAAGAACGCGGCCAGCGCGGCGAAATACACGATGCAAACGCTGCGGCGCGCGGATCTGCTTACGAGCGAGGCAGCGGGACTCTCGGCGAAAGACGTGGTGCCGGCGCTGTTTCTCCCCGTGCCGGAGCCTGGCGACAAAAACTTCCAGCCCATTTAGGATTTCTCGACCCAGATCCCGCGTCTTCCCTGCCTTTTGTAATTTACTTTTTAGATGAACATCATTATGTATATCTGTCTGTTTTGAGATGTATGCGCGGGTTGCGCTTATACTTCGTGTTTTTTTGCCATTGCTCTTTTTATAAGTGCTCTCTCGCCCGCTTATTTTTTCAACGCCGTTATTGCCGGTTGGCGTGACCTGTCCCTCGCGGCCTGGTTCGGACGAGGCGACTGCCCGTCCGCCGAGCGAGGCGAGCCGGTTCGCCCCTCGAGCGAGGTGAGCCGGCTCGTCCCTCGGCCGTATGCCTATTTACCCGAGGGCTCTCGCCCAGGCTTTTGCGTTTACTCGGCCGCCTTCCCTGGGGCTTGAGGGTGAGGATATGCTAGGCCCTTTCTCCCTTTTTTCTGACTTACTCTTGTGATTCCGACCTGCTGCTCATGCTTTTCGAGTAATTCCCGGCCTCGCCGGCTAGGTGGGGGTCCGGCGACGTGATTTGTTCTGGGTTGCAGGTTATCGCCTACTAAGCCATTCCATCGAGTGACTTCCGGCCCTGCCAGCTAGGTGGGAGCCTGGCAGCGGGATCTTCTCGAGGCTAGGGATGACACCGAGTGACTTCCGGCCCTGCCAGCTAGGTGGGAGCCTGGCAGCGGGATCTTCTCGGGGTCCAAACACATTCCATCGAGTGACTTCCGGCCCTGCCAGCTAGGTGGGAGCCTGGCAGCGGGATCTTCTCGAGGCTAGGGATGACACCGAGTGACTTCCGGCTCTGCCAGCTAGGTGGGAGCCTGGCAGCGGGATCTTCTCGGGGTCCAAACACATTCCATCGAGTGACTTCCGGCCCTGCCAGCTAGGTGGGAGCCTGGCAGCGGGATCTTCTCGAGGCTAGGGATGACACCGAGTGACTTCCGGCCCTGCCAGCTAGGTGGGAGCCTGGCAGCGGGATCTTCTCGGGGTCCAAACACATTCCATCGAGTGACTTCCGGCCCTGCCAGCTAGGTGGGAGCCTGGCAGCGGGATCTTCTCGAGGCTAGGGATGACACCGAGTGACTTCCGGCCCTGCCAGCTAGGTGGGAGCCTGGCAGCGGGATCTTCTCGGGGTCCAAACACATTCCATCGAGTGACTTCCGGCCCTGCCAGCTAGGTGGGAGCCTGGCAGCGGGATCTTCTCGAGGCTAGGGATGACACCGAGTGACTTCCGGCCCTGCCAGCTAGGTGGGAGCCTGGCAGCGGGATTTTCTCGGGGTCCAAACACATTCTATCGAGTGACGTCCGGCCCTGCCAGCTAGGTGGGAGCCTGGCAGCGGGATCTTCTCGAGGCTAGGGATGACACCGAGTGACTTCCGGCCCTGCCAGCTAGGTGGGAGCCTGGCAGCGGGATCTTCTCGGGGTCCAAACACATTCCATCGAGTGACTTCCGGCCCTGCCAGCTAGGTGGGAGCCTGGCAGCGGGATCTTCTCGAGGCTAGGGATGACACCGAGTGACTTCCGGCCCTGCCAGCTAGGTGGGAGCCTGGCAGCGGGATCTTCTCGGGGTCCAAACACATTCCGTCGAGTGACCTCCGGCCCTGCCAGCTAGGTGGGAGCCTGGCAGCGGGATCTTCTCGAGGCTAGGGATGACACCGAGTGACCTCCGGCCCTGCCAGCTAGGTGGGAGCCTGGCAGCGGGATCTTCTCGGGGTCCAAGCATATTCCAATTATCTGAGCAAGCTAGACGTGACAATCCTGGGGGGGGGGGGAGAGAAGAAAGACTTCATTATAACAAATCGCGTCGCTTACAGGTGCTTAGGGAAAAAACCTCTTCATGTCGTCTCCACTCCAGGTGAGACTCAGGGTCTCGCCCTCTACATTTTGGAGCCGATAGCCCCCTGACTTCAAAGCTTCCTTCACAATGAATGGCCCCTCCCAGCTGGGGTTGAGCTTCCCCACGGATGCCGACCTTCCTGCCGCATCCACCTTCTTCAGCACCAGGTCCCCCTCTGCAAATTGCTTTACCCTGACATGCTTGTCAAAGTATTTTGCCATCCTCCTTTTGACCTCCTCCTGTCGAATGGCCGAGAGGTCCCTCAACTCTTCCACCATGTCAAGGGAGAGTCTCAGCTCCTCCTCGTTCTCGGTTTGCCATTCCTCTCGGCCCTCTTTGGCCGTCCCGACTCACGGCGTTTGGACTTCAAATTCTATGGGGAGCACCGCCTCGCATCCATGGGAGAGCTTGAAGGGGGTCTCCCCTGTGGCCGTGTTAGGGGTGGTTCTAAGGGCCCAAAGAACAGCGGGGAGCTGCTCCACCCAGCTCCCCTTTAAATTTTCCACCTTCTTCTTGAGGAGGTTGACGATGATCTTGTTCGCCGCCTCCACCTGCCCGTTGCTCCTGGGGTGGTGGACCGAGGCGAACCTGAGGTCGATCCCGAGCTGCTCGCAGAAGCTGGTGAACTCGGCGCTGGCGAACTGGGGTCCGTTATCGGTGACGATGGCTTGGGGCAGCCCATGGCGACAGATGATCTCCCCCCAGACAAAGTTCCTGATCACTTGGGAGGTCACCTTGGCCAACGCCTTCACCTCCATCCACTTTGAGAAGTAGTCAATCATCACTAGGAGGAACCTTCGCTGGCCGCTGGCCTGGGGGAACGGCCCAACCAAATCCATTCCCCAGATTGCAAAAGGCCAAGGGGCCGTGATACTCTTGAGTTGTTGGGCCGGCTGTAGCTGGAGGGGGGCGAATAGCTGGCACTTATGGCATCTCCTTGCGAACTCTGCGGCGTCCCGGCCCAGGGTGGGCCAAAAATACCCTTGCCTGACTATCCTTCCTTCCAAGGTCCGACTCCCGGAATGACTCCCGCACTCTCCGGAGTGGACTTCTTCTAAGATCCTCGGCGCCTCACCCTCGGACACGCAGCGGGCCAGCATCCCGGAGAGGGTCTTCCTATACAGCTGCCTGTCTTTAAGGAGGTAGTAAGCGGACTTGTGCCTCAGCTTCTTCTTGTCCACTCCCTCCGGATATTCTCCCGTGGAGAGGAAAACTATTACCGGATCCATCCATGAAGGCTGCCGGTCGATCTCCATGAGCTCCCCTTCTTCGATGGAGGGGCGGAAAAGGTCGGTGATGGTGCCCCCCACCCGGGGGCCGTGCTTTGCTAGCTGGTCGGCATGGTCATTCTCTCCCCTCAGTACGTGCCGGATGGAGAAGGTCTGGAAGGTCCCTATGACTCCCTTCACTTTGACCAAGTATAACTTCAGAGCGGGCTCCCTTGCTTCGAACTCTCCGTTGATCTGGGAAGCCACCACCATGGAGTCGGTTAGGACATCCACATCCAGCACCCCCAGCTCCCTGGCCAGGCGCAGTCCCGCTATCACTGCTTCGTACTCGGCCTGGTTGTTGGTAATGGGGAAATGTACCACCACCGTCTGCTCAATCTGAGTCCCTTGGGGGCTCTGCAGAACCACCCCTATCCCGAGTGAATGCCTTCATGAGGCTCCATCCACCCTCACCTTCCAGGGAGTCGGGCAAGCGAGCTCCTCCTCTGCTACTTCTACCACGTAGTCGGCCAGGAAGTCGGCCATCGCCTGAGCTTTGATCGAGAGCCGCGGAACGAAGGAGACATCGAACTCGCTTAGCTCCACCGACCACTTGGCCAGCCGGCCTGAGTGCTCCACTCCCTCGAAGATGTTGCGGAGAGGATGGTCGGTCACCACTCGGATCGAGTGCGCCTGGAAGTAAGGTCGTAGCCTCCGAGCCGAGATGATTAGGGCGAATGTAAGTTTCTCCAAGATTGGATACCGGAGCTCGGCCTTCCTCAGGACCCGGCTGACGTAATAGACAGGGAGCTGTCTCTTCCCCTCTTCTCGAACCAAGACGGAGCTCAGAGCCTCCGCCCCGACCCCGAGATATAAGAACAGATCCTCACCCTCCTTCGGCCCCTGGAGCAGCGGGGCTTGTGTTAGCTGCGCCTTGAGGGCCTGGAATGCCTTCTCGCATTCCTTAGTCCATTCGAACCTCTGGCCTCCCCTCAGCGTTTTGAAGAAGGGGGAGCACTTCTCCCCTGCCCGAGACAGGAAGCGGCTCAGTGCTGCTAGCTTCCCTGTCAACCGCTGGACCTCCTTTGCATTCCGCGGGGACCCCAACTCCAGGATAGCCTTGACCTTGTCGGGATTCGGCTCGACCCCCGCGGGGGTGAGGAGATGCCCCAAGAACTTCCCCGGCTAGCCCCGAAAACACACTTAAGGGGGTTCAGCCGCATCTTGTATCGGCGCAGGGTGGCGAACGTCTCCTCCAGGTCCCGGAGGTGGGAGTCCACGTCTCGGCTCTTGATCATGAGGTCGTCCACGTAGACCTCCAAGTTTCTCCCCCTTTGTTCCTTGAAGACCTTGTCCATCATTTTTTGGTAGGTGGCCCCGGCGTTCTTCAGCCCAAATGGCATCATCTTGTAGCAGTAGCAGCCGTCCCCTGTGATGAATGAGACATCCTTGATGTCCGGGGGGTGCATCCTGATTTGGTGGTAACCTGAAAAGGCATCTAAAAAACTCATTACAGAAAAGCCGACGGCTGAGTCAACCAGCGCGTCGATCCGAGGCAAAGGATAACAGTCCTTAGGACAAGCTTTATTAAGAAGAGAAAAATCGATACACAATCGCCAGCGGCCGTCTCCTTTTTTGACCATCACAACGTTGGAGACCCAGCCGGGGTACTGGATTTCGGACACGAAGCCAGCCTTGAGAAGCTTCGCCACCTCCTACCTGATGGGTTCCGCCAGCCTGTCCGCCGTGGACCTCTTCTTTTGCTGGACGGGGCGTGTTCCTGGGTCCAGGTTGAGGCGGTGGCAAGCCACGTCCGCGTCATCCCCCGGCATCTCCGCGGCGCTCCAGGCGAAGATGTCCACGTTCTTCTGGATGCACTCCAGCATCCTGCCCTGGTCCTCCGGGGTCAGCCCCCCGCTGTCGCGGATCCTCTCCACCCTGCCTCCGCGGGTGAGCACTTCCAGTTCCACCACCTCCTCTGCGGCCTCCAGCCTGGACTGCTCCCCCCATCCTTCGGCGTCCCCTTCCTCCGGAACGGGGACCTCTACCTCCATTTCTCCCCCTACGGCCTCACTTCGGCCACTTCCTCCATATCTCCTCCTTCCTCCTTCTCTGCGCAGTCCTCCTCCATCCTCCGCCCCATCTCCTCGGCTCCTTCTTGCCAAGAGATGGTGTTTACCGCGGTGACGTAGCATTCCCGCGCCACCTTCGGGTCTCCCCTAACCCTGACCTGCACCCCCTCAGCGTTGAACTTCAGGCACTGATGGAAAGACGAGGGGACGCAGCGGAAGGCGCTGATCAGGGGCCTCCCGAAGATTGCGCTGTAGCTGCTGGGGGCGTCCACAATGACGAACTTGCAGTTTCGGGACTGCCCCCCCAGGGTGACATGGAGGCCGACTCCTCCCTCCACCTCTTTCCTTTCCCCCGAGAACCCGAACAAGGGCCCGTCCGAGGCCAACACCCTTTTTGCCTCCACCTGCATCGCGTCAAACGCCTTTTTGAAGACGACGTTCACGGAGCTCCCATTGTCCACGAGGATCCGAGAGACGGTGAAGTTCTCGATGGCGGCCTTGATGACCAGCGCATCACAGAACGGGTCCTCGTGGTCCGGCATATCACTTCTGGAGAAGGTGATCCTCTCCTCCGGGGGCGGGGTTTGGGATGTAGAGGCGACGCTCCGCCGATACATGGTGTGGAGGCTTGCCTTGCGGGAAGCCTCAATCCCCACTCCCCCGTGGATCACCCCGATCCCTCCTCGGGTCCCCACATCCACCCAGTCTTCACAGCGATCCTCCTCTGCCCGAGGCAGGACCTCCTCGATCCTCACTTCCTGCCGCACCTCCTCCTGTTGCTGCTGCCGATCCCTGTTCCCTCTCATCTCCAAGAACTCCGGTCATGTGGCTGTGGCGTGCCCCTCTTCCTGATGGAAGTCGCAGTAGGGCAGCTCCACCCTGAACTCTCTTCTCCTCCTTCTCATGACCCCCCTCCTTGCTCCCAGGGCTATGGCCATGGCCTCCTCCTGATCGGGGAGCCGCGACCTCTGACCCTGCCTCCAGCCTGGTGGGTGGAACTGGTCCTGCCTCCCCTGATAGTGACCCCTCCCGTAGTATCCCCTCTGTGGCCCCTGCCCCTGCCACTCTGGTCTCCAGCCCAGCCTACGGTCGGGCTCCTGACGCCCCCACCCCGGCTGCTGTCCTTGGAGCTGCCTCTGCTCCCTCTGCTCCCTCTGCCTGGGCTCCCCCTCCTCTCTTCCTGTCCTCTTCCTCCCTTCGACTCCTTTTCCTCCTCAGTCGCCCACCTGGCCAACTTCCTTGCAAATTCTGGGTTCGACGCCTCCCCGTCGACCTCCCTCGCCGCCCTTTCCATCAGCTCCTCGTAGGAGAGGGGGGGAATTCTCTTCAGCTCCATGCGGAAGAAACCCTGCTGCAGGCCTAGTGTGAAGGCCATCATCAGACTGTGGCCCGGCATCTCCTGGACTTGGGTAACCTCCTCCTGGAACCGATCGACGTAGCTCCCCAACGTCTCGTTCACCCCCTGCTTTATGTGGAACAGGGACTCAGACTCCTTCTTCCTCTTCTTTGATGTAGTGAACCTCAACATGAAACTCCGGCGCAAGTCTTCGAAGCTATAAATGGAACTAGCCGGCAGCTGGTGGAACCACTCCCTTGCCTTCTCTCGGAGGGTGATGGCGAAGAGACGGCACTTGAATCCGTCCGACATCTGACGGATGGAGACTACGTCCTCGAACCACTGGACGTGCTGAACCGGGTCTCCCTTCCCGGTGTAGTAGGTCATCTCGGGCTCCCTGAACCCTTCTGGCACTGGTGCTGAAGAGACCAGCTCGCTGAATGGACTGCTTCCAACCACCGGGCGAGCCGGCGAGTCCCGCGAGCCCAACTCGCCGAATCGACCTCGGCCTGCCGAGCCGGGGAAGAGCTCGCGCCCCGAGAGCTCGCTCCCTCGGCCTTCCTCAGCCACTTCCTTCCCGGCTCGCCTGCCAGGAGCGTCTTCACCTAAATAGGGGGCAGCCGCGATCTGGGCTGCCGGAGTCGAGCACTCGGCCCGCACGCCGAGTGCGATCTTGACGAGGTCCAGCACCTCGTTCCTGAAGTCTTCAAACATTCCCACTGTTGCGAGAGGCGGAGGGGGCGGCGAGTTCTGCCTGTCGGATCCTTGACCTCCCGTCATTGAGCTCGCCGAAGCTTTTCTGCGCTGACCACTTTCCACGCTCACCGCACCAAAATGTTGAAATCGGAACCCGGCCTCCTGTGGAGTTCTACCCTTGGGGAAGGGGTGGTCTCGCACCTACTTTGCTCCTGCAAGAAAAACAACGAGAGAGACAAGGGAAAACAGACCCAAGGGCTCGGCAGGGAGGTCCCACCACAAACCCGGAAGATCTCTGAGTGCTTCCCCTCCTTAGCCAAGAGCCGAGCTAAGGTACCCTCAGAGAACACTTGAGAATGAGAGCAAGGAGGCACTGAAAGCGCGTCCTCTGAGGTACCCCTTGGGTCTTATTTATAGATTTTCAGAATCTGAACTGCCAATAACCAAAAGAACTGACCTGGAAATACCAAAAAGCCCCTGGTTGGGCCTGCCAACAGCCAAACTCCGCTGTTCTGAATAGCTATGCGCAGTCCAACCTGGTCTGCCAACAGCGGGGCTCCGCTGTTCTGAGTAGCTATTCGCACCCCTGGGAGTCAGCTCGCCTCTAGTTTCCCCGCAGGAGGCGGGCGCGGCCTGGCCTCGCGGCTCGCCCATCCTCCCTGGGCGAGCGCGAGACGATATGGGCGAGCCGTCCGTCTTCTGCCGGGCGGACCGGCAGCCAGGTCGCGTGCGGGTTGGCCGGCGATCGTCGCGACCTTGATCGACTCGCCAGTCGCAGGTCGCCGGGCTTATCTGCTTTGGTCGAGGATTCCTTGTGCGACCCGCTCGCTCGCCTGCCGGCTCGCTCGCCTGAAATGGGCGGGAGCGGGCCAGCCCTTCTGCCGCTCTGCTCAACCTCTCTGGCGGGACCCGCTCGCCGGACACGGGGTTGTACACATGCTAATCATAATTCAGTTAAGTTTCTGTTTTTTTTCTTTTTCAGATGACTTACAATATTAATTTTTCATTTCAAGTTACAAATCCATTGTTTTTGCTTATTCATGCTTTAAATATCATTAATGTCCAATGAAATTTTGAGTAACAAATGTTTCTAAATTATTTTTGCATGCCTCTAAGTATGAGTAATATGGTACATTAGATAATGACTTTCACGAACATGCTTTTGGTTCCACGGTATATGTTGTTTTAAATTACTCTCTCATGCGTATGCCTTATAAATATTTAACCTCTTTAATTATGCATGTTCAATGCTTCATATGTGATTCAAGCACTTTTGTTCACTTCATATCATATGGCAATTTTACAAAATACTATGTTTGCTAAACAAGTGGATTTGAAGTCCTTGGTCATCATTAAAAAATATATGTGTTGAGTAAAACAAGCAAAAAGTACTACTCGAAATAAAATCTCAAGGCAACTCCACTAAGTACTACTCAACCTCCTGATAAGTCTTAATGAACATTGTGAGTTTGACCACCTTGAAAAGAATGATAAAGTATCTTGTGCAAAGATGAAAGCAATTCCAGTTCAAATATGTGTTCCCTGAATCTCTTTATGAACATCAAGAATATTATATACATTATACATTATGCTCTATAATTCATTTGGTTCATGAAGAATAATTTCGCTACTTATATCTTCCAACCTAGCTCACATTGTACACCTCATTATTTTTTTTTCTAACATCTCTTCTCATGAGAATTGGACCGAACATGATTAGAACATTTTTCTCTAATATTGTTGTATAACATATACTAACATGAGTTTTACAATGTTTCTGTTAACATTGATGACAAAATTTCCATTGTTATGCTATCTTTTCTTGATGAATCACTAACTTGCATATTTTTGCAAAAGTCATTCTTATTCACTTTTCAAATTCTCTGATAACATCTTTCTTTTGCACTTCATTCTCTTTCTTATATGCTTCTGCAACGCTCCCTGATAATCCTTGCTTATTACAATTCTTTTACTAATAATAAAGGGAGAGAATATCACAAGAAATTTTTGATTATTCACTAGTAATTTTGATATAAGGGGAACATACTAGTGTTTTTCATATAAGGTGATCATAAATCAAGGGGGAGTTTGTGCATATTCTAGTTCTTACTTATTTTATCATGTTCAATAAACATCTCCAATGGTTGTCGCTGGTTTCTTTCTCAAGCGATTTGTTATTAAAAAATGGGGAGATTGTTGTATCATGCATTCTGTATTCCTTGGATGCATTCCACATTCTTTGGTTTTAAAATTACAAATCCTGAATGTATTTGATCATTGTGTGTTTATGGTGTGCAGATATTTCCAAATCAGTAGTCTGATAATGTTGGATTGATATTGAGATGCAGCATTTTCAAAGAAAGAGATATCGATGGCGATAGCTATCTATTGCCGAGCTATCTCGACTTGGTGATGTCAGCCATTTTCTCAACGGTTTCAGTATAGCACACTATTTACTGATATTTCCAGGCAATATCTACCTATCGTGTGGCAATATTGCTCGATCGAGCATAATCACCATCATTCTGGTAAGGTTATAATAGAGTGGGCCACGAGGAAGGCTTATGTGATACCGCGCGGGAGATATCTACCTATCGCAGGGTGATAGTGCAGATTTCTTAAAATGACTACATTTCATGCATTTTGAGATACAGAGCTCCAGAGGCCTTTGTGTTGATAATTCTTAGCCTGGTATCTCAGTGGACCTAGAAAACTACTAAGAGTATACCAATATGTCGTCAATAAAGACAATAATAAACAGGTCAAAATACTCTCGAAAGGTCCTGTTCATCAAGCCCATAAACACTGATGGCGATTTAGTGTGCCCAAAAGGCATCACAATAAATTCATAATGCCTATATCGTGTACCAAATACTGTTTTGGGAATATCACTTTCCCTAATTCTCAACTGCCAGTAGCCGGACTTCACATACAACTTTGAATAGACAGTCGATCCAACTATCTAATCAAATAAATCATCGATTCGTGGAATTAGATACTTGTTCTTCTCTTTCAGCATATTTAATTCATGATAATCAAAGCATAGATGTATGTAACGCCCCCGATTTTTTATGATTTTATTTGATTTGATATCGTCATATTTATGACGTCAGGGCATTACCCTTTTTACGTCATGTTGTCGGCGCTGCACCGTTAGTGCATTTTCGCGTCCGTTAGGTCAGATTGACCAGATTTTGGGATTTTCGTCGAAACTGAAAGTTTTCGAGTTGACAAGTTAAGTTTTGTGGCTTTTGACTTGCTCGTCGAGTTCATCGCGATCCGAGCATTGGTTTTTAGTCTTGGCGCGCGATTGTAGTTTTGTACTATTTACTTTTGTCATAGACTTTGGGAGTGTATAACTCGAGATTGGCACGTCGGATTTTGGTTTTGACTTCGCCGTTAAACTCTTAGAGTCAGTGTTCGCCTTCGGTTTCATTTAATTCGGCGCGCGTTTGGGCTTCCATTCTGAGTCTTCTTGAGTAGCTATGGTTCTTCTCGAATAGCCTGTTTCAGATTTTGCTTGAACGCCGTTTTGAGGGTCAAAATGGCGTCTAATCAAAAAATGGTTAACATGCAATTTATTCGTCTTGACGAGATCTACAACTTTTATGTTGACCACGTTTCGATATGAAGCCGTATTGAGCCCATATTTTCATTTTTTGTACTGGAACTCGAGTGATGAGCTGCTACTCGAGTAAAATATGTTGGTACTCGAGTACAACATGCTGAAACTCGAGTTATGAGCTGCTACTCGAGTAAAATATGCTGCTACTCGAGTACAATATGTTGGAACTAGAGTGGTATGCTGCTAATCGAGTAAATTACGTTGGAACTCGAGTGGTTCATGCTGCCACTCGAGTAGTCCGTTCTTGTCTGCGTTCGGGCATCGTTTTGAGCGTAAAAAAGGCATCGTATCAAATAATGATTAACATGAAATTTGTTCATCTCGACGCGATCTACAACTTTTGTGTTGACCATGTTTCGATTGGAAGCCATATTGAGCCCCTATTTTCATTTTTGCTTCTGTAACTCGAGTGATGAGCTGCTACTTGAGTAAAATATGTTGCTACTCAAGTACAACATGCTGGAACTTGAGTTATGAGCTGCTACTCGAGTAAAATATGCTACTACTCGAGTACAACATGCTGGAACTCGAGTGGTATGCTGCTATTCGAGTAAATTATGTTGGAACTCGAGTGGTTCATGCTGTCACTCGAGTAGTCCGTTCTTGTCTGCGTTTGAGTGCCGTTTTGAGGGTCAAAACTGCGTCGTATCAAAAAATATTACATGAAATTTGTTCATCTCGACGAGATCTACAACGTTCATGTTGACCACTTTATGATTTGTAGCCATCTTCATCTCTAATTTTGTTTTCTGCGCTCCCGCTCGAAAATAGTCTGTTTTTAGACAAAACTTTTTATAAATACCTATATATATATATATATACACACGTATACTTAGAATTAGAACCGGCCCCACTCTTCCTTTAGGACTTCTTCTTCTTCTTCATCCAACCGAACCAGAATTGAAGAAACATGAGGACGGAGATGGCGGAGCGTGAGATTTCGTGAATCTTCCGATCGCCACAGACGGAGCTCCGGTGCTCGAAATCTTCATTCGAGCATAGATTTGAAAAGCTCTCTGCGAGATCTACGTCACCGTGGTAATTTTTTTCCCATTTCTTGAGATTTCTCGTTAGGGTTTTTTGGCCCTAACTTTTATTTCGTCCACTCTTGTTCAGATTTCGGCTTCTCTCGTCTCCCTTAGTCCCAATCTGCGACGAGGTGTGATTTGGAGGCTTTCTCTGGTAAAGCCAAGGAAAGTGGCTCATTTCACCTCCTTTTCCTTTAGTTCTTATGGTAAGACTTTCATCTTATATTAATGTTCCTGGTTCTTTTAGAGTATAAGATGTTAAAACTTTTTAGGCTTACACTTAGGGTAAATTTTTCGACGCCGTTGAGCGTAGGATGCGTTGCGCTTAGTTTAGGTCGATTATAGGTCGTGGTCTTCGATTTAGTGTTATAATACTTAGGTGTTGTGCCGATTTTGTGATGGTGATGTTGGGGGTATGAGTGTTGGTTGTGGTTAGCATACCACCCAACCAGAAGGCCCCTTCTTTTTGTGGATTATCACAGTGGGGGTATGCTTAGTTTCTCCTTTCCTGGACTGCTGGGTTCTGGTTGGCCCGGTTTGGCCATGTTTGTGGACCATAGTACCGACTGTGAGATGGTTGATGATCCGGAGTTGGGCTTAGGGCGCTTGAGGTCGTCGCCCTCTCCATCCTGCAACACAGTCATACCACGTGTTGATGATCTACCCTCTTCCGAGCCATATTTTGATCGGTTGTTTTCTTGTGGTTTATTCCACAGTTTGCTAAATTTTGTTGATTATGCCCAGACTTGTTCACCTTCGCACTTGGTGCATTCTTTTTAAATTTAGAGGTTATTATAATGGCTAACCTTTCTCTACTTATTCTATTTGACTAATTGTTGTTGTTTTCTTTTGCATTCTTCCTCCTTGGGTTGGGTTTGGTACACCCTCCTTTGTTTGGCTTACTCACTAGCTTACCTATTCTATTGCCACTTGTTTTTTTTGCTTGCTAAGGTGTTCTTCTCTTGAATGTCTCAGGTTCAGGGCTGTAGCCGGTGGTGCGGCTGAGTAGTTTTGTTGCTAGGTTTGCTGAGGGTGCCTCGAGGTTGCGAGGTAGCTTTTGTACTTTTGTAGTATGCTTCAGACTTGAGAACTTTTAGTGGGTTCGTGTCAGGTGTTTGATGCCCACTGATTGTTTAATGCCGTTCTTGGATATTTGGCTAGTTGCTAGCCTCTACTTTTGTGTTAGTAGTTCTTGCTCTCTAGGAAGGATTTATGCTAGGATGCCTATAGGTATTTTCAACCATAAAACCAACTATTATTACAATATCATGTACATCATGTTTTAAATCTCTAAATCACTAATATACCGTACAAACTACTTCGATATCATTACTATAAATTTAGTGTAATGCATTCCTAGAGTTTTTTTTTGGATGCTAGACTCTTGTAGGATGTCTAACCTGTTTACTATAGTATTTTCCGCCGCGTTTAACTACTTTTCTTCTAGTGGACTCGTGAGCCACTAAGCCGATGGATACGGCTTATTGCCCAACTTAAAATAAACTTCTTCAATAAAACATTTAAATCATATTTTTAGTATTGACTCAGAGTGTTGCCTGAGCGTCTGCAGTTATCCCCTGCTGACATGGCATCATGACGCAAATTTTCCTTTACTCTGATTTTTTGTCATTGTGGTGAAAATGCGGGTTGTGACAGTTGGTATCAAAGCCAGGTTCTGCAAGAGGGGCCGTTGGTTTGGCAAGTTGGTCGAACAACTTGCCATCAATCAAAACTCTCGTCGTGTCATTCATTGCATACACACACTGGTATGCCATCAATAGATCTTGATGGAAGTATGAACACTACACTCATATCACAAAAGAAGAAGTATACGAGGCATATTATTTATTATGAGATGCATAATATGTGTTTGTATATGGATCCACCATAGGTGGTGACATGTGACGGTTATGTAGTATGGGATACATAACCACCATCACATGGATGCCCATTAGCACATTTTACATTTTTGTTACATACAATATTATGTAGTATGGGATGCATAACATTATATGTGTACGCCGCTCATACATGCATTAAGACTTTTCTTTAGAATGCATAGCACTGCATACATATCATATCATTGCATAAGCACACGTGTCAAGTTAAAGATCTACAGGATGACATATGTACACAAATGATTTGAAATAAAAATGTAATCATTCATGCACTCATATAATAGGCAAAAGAGTCATAAGGATGAGGGTGTTTCCCCCTAAGTAGGTCATTCCATCATTTATTTTAAATCCCAGAGCAAGCTAGCATCATGAGCAAGTATCTAAGGTTGTATGTCTGAGCTAAGTTGTAAGTCTAGCAAATTATGGTAGGTGTTGATAGATCGTTTATTGTTTGTTTAGAATGCCGCCTAAGCGTCCGGTGATGAGGACTACTCCCCGGTCAGAGGGAGAATCTTTTGGTGCCTAGAGTGAGGCCGTAATAGAGGGATTGCGACAGAGCAATGAGGCCATGTCGAGGCAGATGTTGGAGATGCAGTCGCAGATTCTGTCATTGTTGTCAGTCATGGCGAGTCAGTCACAGAGGGCACAAGAGCCCACCGTGGATCTAGCTGTTCCAATTCCGCCCGATCCTCTGGTGCCCCCTGCGATGTTTCTACCAAAGATGACTTTCATTTCACACTTTCAAAGGTTAGGACCCACTACGTATGATGGCAATGCAGATTTTATGGCATTAGATGACTGGATGATTTCCATCGAGGAGATGTTCACCCTCTCTGGTATCTCTGCGGAGAAGAGAGTGATGGTTGCCGCTTATCAACTTTAGGGCATGGCCAAGAGTTGGTGGTTGAGGGTGAAAGAATGCTTGAAGGATGGATGCTCGTGGGAGTCCTTCAAGATGTTGTTGTTGAAGAAGTTCTTGCCGTCTATGGAACGAGATCGGCTGATGAATGATTTCCTTCACTTAAAGCAGAGGCAGCTTACTGTTAGTGAATACGAGGTGGAGTTTAGTATGCTGAGCAGCTTTGCTCCTGACTTGGTATCTTTAGAATCCAACCGAGTCAAGAGATTTCTCGGTGGTCTTCGGAGTGACATCCAGCAGCTTACTAGTGCCTACAGATCCCAAACTTATTCGGAGGTGGTAGAGGCTGCTCTGAAGGTGTAATCCATTGACATTGCTAAGGTTAGAGGTCAACAGATGAGGAACGATAAGAGGAAGTCTGTTGAAGGCAAGGAATCACTAGGATCTGGGACTATTGAGAAGAAAAGAGGCAAGGAAGTGTACAGTTTCTGTGGTCGGGCAGGCCACCCATTCGAGAGATGTTACCAGAGACTGGGAGCTCGGAAGCAAGAGCAGGTGCACACGATTTAGGGCGCTCCCAAAGAGAGATCAGTTTGTTCCAGTTGAAACAAGATGGGGCATGATGCAGCCCATTGATGGAAGGACAAGACTTGTTATCTATGTGGGCGGAAGGGGCATGTCAAGACCCGTTGCCCGCAGGTTCAACCCTTCCAGTGCCACTTCAGGCCTTGCCGCCACCGCAGCTCATGGAAAAAGGGAAGGGAAAGTTGAATGTGGTGCCCACGGATGAAGCTCGGACGTCGACCCAAGTTATTTCAAGTTAGATCCTAACCTTGTTTTATTTTCTAGGTATGATCTAAATGTCAACGTTATTTTCCTGTAGTTGTATATTTAATCTTATAGGAAAGTTTAAGGTAAGTAACCGCTGGGCGCGTGTCATTTTCGATTCCAGTGCTACCCACTCGTTCGTGTCTAGATCTTTTGTAGAGTGTCACTGTTTGACCCTCAATCTTATTGGCAACCCGTTTTGTGTCAAGTTCCCCTCAGGTGATTCCGTGGTGTCAGATCAGGGAATTTAGGGTTGTCCAGTCCAGTTGGGAGATTTTCTCGCGGTTGCGGATCTAAAGGTTATAGACTTGGAAGATTTTGATGTAATCCTGGGCATGGATTGGCTATCAAAGTACGATGCAGTATTCCAGTGCAAGGTCAGGCGCTTGGACTTCAAGATGGATGACGGTCAACGCAGGAGCGTTTATGGTTATTCGCGCCAAGAGTCTCCCATCATTTCCGCAGTAAGTGCTCGAAAGATATTGAATTCAGGATGCTTTGCCTGTTTGGTTTCAGTGTTGGCGACCGTTGTTAGTTTGCCGCTTGTGGAGGAGATTGTTGTAGTGCGCGAGTTTCTTGATGTGTTTCCTAATAATCTTCCTGGTCTTCCGCCTGAGAGAGATGTTGATTTTGTCATAGATTTAGAACCGGGTACCCGTCCTATCGCTAAGGCTCCGTACCGTATGGCTCCGCGTGAGTTGGGAGAGTTGCGTACCCAGTTAGACGAGCTATTGCAGAACGGTTTCATTAGGCCAAGTTCGTCACCGTGGGGTGCTCCCGTTCTATTTGTAAAGAAGAAAGATGGATCAATGAGACTGTGTATCGATTACAAACAGTTGAATAAAGTGACCATCAAGAACAGATATCCCTTACCGAGAATCGATGATCTGTTTGACCAGTTATGTGGTAGCTCTGTATTTTCCAAGATTGACCTGCGTTCGGGTTATCATCAGTTGAGGATTCGTGAGGCAGACATTCCACGAACAGCTTTTCATTCGCGACATGGAGATTTCGAGTTCTGGGTAATGTCTTTTGGATTGACTAATGCACCCGCCACATTCATGGATTTTGTTGGATCCCTAGTTTGATTTGGGCTAGGTTCACTAAGTTAGGATCTTGTTACCCATCATGTATAGCCAGGGTCATAGTTGTGTTCTAGAGTCTAGGCCAAGTCCTTAGTTTCAACATCTCATGGACCATCCATCATCAGACTGCCAGAGACTCAAGACTTAGAGATTTTTCAAAGACTTAGAAAACTGAGTTCGACGTTCGTCGAACTCAGGTCGACGATAGTCGTGCTCAGCTCGACGATCTCAGAGAAAATTCTCAGAGCCGAGCTCGACGAACTTGATTCTCAGGTCGACGATCTTTGGACTCTACCTTCAGCATTCTAAGTCTAGACTTTATTCTCTAGACTCCAGTCGATGAACTTAGTTCTCTGGTCGACGATTTCTGGGTTCTCTACTTCAACTTATTATTCCAGAAGTTTCTCAATTTTTCGAAGTCCGGAATCATCTCCAGTCGACAAATTCAAGATTCTCAGCTCGACGAACTTTGACCACTTTGGCTAAAGTTATCCAACAGCAGTTAGTGGTCCTCAGCTTGACGAAACAGATTCTCCGGTCGACGATTTCTGGGTACTTCAACACTTTACACCAGAAGTTTGTGTCGACAACAAAAGCAAGACTTGTGACGACACCAACAGCAATTGTGTCGACACACAGGACTTATGTCAACACACTCCAGATTTTTGTCAACACAATAGCCATGTAGAGACAAGAAGTAATTGTGTCGACACTCAGGACTTGTGTCGACACATTCCCCAGAAGTTCTATCAACAAGTTATCAGCTCGACGAACTCCATACACAGAATTGTCAAAGTTTCTAATCAATGCAGTTCTACTCTCAGCTCGACGATCTTGGAACTCAGTTCGACAAACAGAAGTCATCTGGTCGACGAACACAGCTTCTCAGCTCGACGAACTGTGGACTCATCTCGACGATTTCTGTTCTCTGTTCGACGAATCCGGACTTAGTTATTTCCTTCATTCTGTCCACTTCTTACTGCAATAATTTCTGTGTAATTAATGCTCAAATATTCTCTTAATATAACCGTTAAAAGGAGCATTGATTATGGTCTTCTCCAGGATTATTGCTTGCCGTTTTTCCATGGGACAGTTGGGGAAATAAATTAATGCAGTTTATTCTCAAAGACGTCTGCATTGATTGCATAGGATTTCAAATTTCGAAAGACAATTTTTGAAAGGAAATATAAAAAAGTTTTGTCCCTTCTCCTGCAGACAAGACATAGAAGATAGGCAGAGAACATAGACACACAGACAACAAATACAATCAATCTGAATAAAGGAATTCTCTGTTCTTTCTTTCACATATCTCTGATACAGAGAAGAAGCCCTAGACCAGAAGAACATCTGCTATCTAAAGAAGAAGAACAATCAATCAAAATCAAGAGTCTTCATTCTTCAACTCTCTAGGACACTTCAAGGACAACAACTATTCCATCTGTCAAGAAGTTCCTGAAGATCTTTCTGGTCAAGGCTTCAAGATTGAAGGCCTATCACCCAGAAGCAAAGCTCAAGTTTTTCCCTAAACCATTCTACATATCAGGGGGAGCTCTTTGCTAAAATCATTTCCCCTTAAGTCTTCTCAGTTGTATATTGAGAAAGAGAAGACAATATCATCTCTCATCCCCCACTGTATAAAGGGTTATAACTCCCTTCAAAAGTTATTCCTGGTTGCAATTCACCTGATCAAAAGACTGGAGGTTTAGTTTTTGAGCACCTAATCAAAAGCTCATTGGTGTTAGGCACCTGATCAAAAATTTGAGTAGATTCCTACCAGGGTGGTAGAAGATTGGATGTACCCAGGTTGGGGAACCACTATAATTTCTTATCTTGTCTGATTACACTTTCTTTTGTTCTTGCTGTGTTTATGCTAGCTAGGTTTGCTGTGTGCATGTGATTATTTATTTGTTATTCTGTAGTTTTTATCTATAGCAAAAGCTGTAAAGTTTTCTAAAGAATTTTAGGATACTCTATTCACCCCCCCCCTAGAGTATTTCAGATCTAACACATCAATTTCAATTGGTATCAGACCAGGATTCCCTTGGTTGTACAAGCAAACCACTGAACCAAAGATCCTGAGTTAGATCTGTTTTTACATTCCTATTAGATTTATTATCACACAGCATGACACAAAATAAAGATTATGCAAGCACCAAACCTCCAGTATACAATCTGAATAAGTTTTCCATCTGGAAGGCAAGAATCAAATTGTACATGAACTCTATTGATGAGGATATCTTTAATTCTATTTTGACAGGTCCTCCTCAAGCCACTGCATCTACATCTACAACAGCTTCAAGCACAAATGAAATTCCACAACCTGAGTGGACTGAAGCCCAAAAAAAGGCAAAGATTGTTGATACCAAGGCAATGAATATACTGGCACAAACAATATCAGATGATATCTTACAAAAAGTGGCTGAATGCACCTCAGCCAAATCCATTTGTGACTCCCTAGATCAAATGGTGGCTGAATCAGCAGATGAAAGAAAGGACAGGAGATCCAATCTCATATCGCTATATGAGAATTTCAAGGAGGAAGCTGAGACAGTAGCTGATATGTACAATAGGTTAAGCTCAATCATCAATGAGCTAGAAACCATAGACAAGGACATCACCCTCATAGAGGTGAATGATAAGATCCTTATGTGCTTCCCAAGCTCATGGGATTCAAGGATCTGGCCCATCAAGGAGGCCAGAAGCCTAAATGAGATTTCCACTGAATCTCTTTTAGGAAAGCTTAAGTCCTATGAACAGCTGATCAAATCCAGAGAGGCAGCTGAGCAGAGAACACCTCCTCCAGCAAGAAATGAGCACAGCATTGCTTTCAAGGCTGCTGAGGAGACAAAGACTCCAACCATAAATGAAGAACTGATGTCTCTATTTGCCAAGAGATTTTACAAGATGACAAGGAAAGACTTCAGGAGAAAGTCATCCAGGCAGGATGACCAAGCAAGGTATGACAAAACACCAACTAAAGAAGTGGTGTGTTTTGGTTGCAGAAAACCTGGACACTTCATATCTGAGTGTCCAGAGAATCAGAAGAAGGAGAAGAGAAGAGAGAAGGACAAAAGAAGACAGCACAACAGCAAGCCTTCCTCCAGCAAACACAAGAAGAAGGAGAAAGGTTTTGTGGCTAAATCCTGGAGTGAGACTGAGGATGAATTAACATCTTCCAGCTCCAGTGAAAATAAAGAAGAGGCAAGGGCCAAGGAAGTCTGCCTAATGGCCATTGATGCCTCCAGGAGCCATTCAGAAGAAGAAGATTTGGACAATGAAGCAGTTTCAGATTCTGAATCAGACAAGGTATTATCTTCTTTTGATTACAGTTCTGATTCATTTCAATCTGAATTCAAAACAATGTGCGTAGATTTAATTAACTCAGAAAAAGAAATCAAGACTCTTAGGGAAAAATTAGGAAACCTAGAAAATGTTAATTCTGAAAATAATAAGTTAAAAGATGAATTAATCTTAGCTAATGAACAAATTATATTATTAAAAACTGAGTTATGTGATGCTAAACAACTTGAGGAAACACACAATGAGAGAAGCCTCAAGTTGGTGGACATCACAAGCACTGTAAATACCAGGCTTAATGACAAGTTAGGCTTGGGTGCTTCATCAAGTTTGCCCCCCATCCTCAAGAAGAATATTTTGTCAACCCCTATCAAATTTGTTTCTGCTAAAGAAAAAAACAATAAACTATAATCAAACCATAGAACAAATTCCAAAATAAAATAGTCAAAATAATAAAAATCAGAAAACCACAAGTAAAAACAAGGTTCAGCAGAATTCGTCGAACTCAGATTGATGAAATGTTGTCAGTTCGTCAAACTCCAATCGACAAACTCTGAATGCAAACTATAATTATAATTATTTGTCTAACTGCGATCGACGAACTCTGTATTGTTCATCGAGCAGAGGTCGACGAACGTGGGGCACAGAAAATGAATATGTTCATTCTCTGGGCAGAGATCGACGATCTCAACCCAATTCGTCGAACTCTGATCGACGAACTCACAGAAATTAGTCAAACCCAAAAAAGACTTAACAGGAATGTTAATTATAACAACAACTCTAATAATTATAGAAAACCATTTAACCCTGTAGCTGATTGGATAATACCACCTAGAAGATATCATCCTCTAGGATATAAATCTCAGCCAGAATTCTATGTTATATCTAGTTTTTCATATCAACAATATAAAGGAACCAAGGTAACCTGGGTCAAGAAAAATTAATTATTTTTCATTGTAGGTGAAGAGCTGTCCAGTAAATAATCAAACATGGTACCTGGACAGTGGATGCTCTAGACATATGACTAGCAGCAAGGACATCTTAACCAACTATAAGTCCAGCCTAGGACCAAAGGTTATCTTTGGTGATTCAAAATGTGGCCAGTCTGAAGGTTTTGGAGAAGTGAATATTGTAGCAGTAACTTTCAAGAAAGTGACATATGTCAGAGGACTCAAGCATAACCTCATCTTAATATGTCAGTTATGTGATGAAGGTTATCAGGTACACTTTAACTCATCTTCTTGCACTATTGCTAATAAAGAAAAACAAACTGTATTAATTGGGAATAGACAAGGTAACATATACTTAATTGATTTTCTTTCTGTCAATTCTGATATCTGCTTACTTAATATTACTAGTAATCAAAATGAGTTATGGCATAAAGGGCTAGGTCATGTAAACTTGAAAAACTTTGCTAGGCTATCAAAAGACAATCTTGTGAGAGGTCTACCTTCTGATCTCTACAAGAAGGAAGGTCTCTACAGGGCTTGTCAACTAGGCAAGCAAACTAAATCTAGTTTTAAATGTTTTAATAAAAGTGATTCAACTAGGATTTTGTATTTGATACACATGGATCTCTTTGGACCCATTGCTGTACAAAGCCTAGGAGGGAAATCCTACACCTTAGTTATAGTGGATGACTTCTCAAGGTTCACTTGGGTGTCCTTTCTGAGATCTAAGTCGGATACCTTTAAGGTTCTTACAGATTTTCTCAGGACCATATAGATTGAGTTCTTTACTCATGTTGCATTGATCAGAAGTGATCATGGCACAGGGTTTGAGTCTCTTCTTATGCATGAGTTCTGTGAGAAGTAAGGTATTAGACACTGCTTCTCAGCTCCTAGAACTCCCCAACAAAATGGGGTAGCTGAAAGGAAAAATAGGATACTAATTGAAGCTGCAGGTACATTACTTGCAGATGCTTACATGCCACTAACCTTTTGGGCAGAGGCTGTAAACACTGCAAATTATTTCCTGAACAGAAGCCGAATACATAAACTGAATAACAAGATTTCCTATGAATTATTTAAAGGGAAGCAACCTAAAATAACCTATTTTAAAGTATTTGGATGTATATGTTATATTCACAACAACAATACAAGATACATTAGAAAGTTTGAGGCTAAGGCTGAAGAGGAAATCTTTCTAGGATATTCCCAAGTAAGAAAAGTCTATAGGGTCTTTAATAAATCATCACTAAATATTGAAGAATCTATTCATGTTACATAAGATGAAGCTAACATGTCTTGCAAGGAGAAAAAAAAATTCTACCAATAACACTTTGCAGGTACCTTACTTATGTGATAGTTTGGATGGACTTAACCTCACCCAAGAGGTTCCAACACATCCTTCTCCACAAGTCATTGAAGAAAGTGAAGATGAAGGCACTAAAGGAATTGATCTTCCCCCAACAGCAAACATAATTCCACAAGAGGAATTAGTTCCTACTACTGTTGTAGAACCAACTCCACCTACTGATCTTGTCAAACTAAGGGATCACCCCAGATCTCAAGTGATTGAAGACATATCAGTAGGTGTACAGACATGCATCAACTCAACCAAGATTTGATACATGTTTGTTTTCTCTCTCAGGTTGAACCTCTATCCATCCATGATGTAGAGCAAGATCCCCACTGGATCATTGCAATGCAAGAGGAATTAAACCAATTTGAGAGATGTTGAGTTTGGGATTTGGTTCCAAGACCCCAAAACTACCCAGTAATTGGAACTAAATGGGTTTACAGAAACAAGCTGGATGCCCAAGGAGTGATTGTGAGAAACAAGGCTAGGCTTGTTGCTCAAGAATATAGGCAAGAGGAAGGAATAAATTATGACCAAACCTTTGCACCTGTGGCAAGGTTAGAGGCAATCAGAATATTCCTTACCTATGCAGCCTACAAGAGATTCAAGGTCTATCAAATGGATGTGAAAAATGCTTTTCTGAATGGAGTACTAAAAGAAGATGTTTATGTTGAACAAACTCTAGGCTTTGTCTCTCCAACTCACCCCTCTTATGTTTTTAAATTGCATGATGCTCTTTATGGTCTAAAGCAAGCTCCAAGAGCTTGGTATGAGACCTTAGCTAGCTTTTTGATAGTGCATAAGTTCATTAGAGGTATAGTAGATAAGACACTTTTCACTAGACATCATAAGGACCAAACATTGTTAGTACAAATATATGGGGATGACATCATATTTGGGTCTACTGATTCAAAATTATGCAAGAGGTTCTCTAACCTCATGCATTCTAAATTTGAAATGAGTAGCATGGGTGAGCTCTCCTAATTCCTTGGTCTCCAAGTGAAGCAGCTCCCTGATGGCATCTTCATCTCCCAAGCTAAATATGCAGAAGAGCTTATCAAAAATTTTGGGATGGCTGATGCTTCATCAAAGAAAACACCTATGGCTATAAATGCTGTAATAGAATCTGATCCACATGAGAAATATGTTGACCAGAAATTGTATAGGGGCATTGTTGAGTCCCTATTATATCTTACAGCTAGCAGACCTGATATCATATTTGCCACATGCCTTTGTGCTAGGTTCCAAGTGAAGCCTAAAGAATCTCATCTAGTTTTCTTAAAAAGAATTTTGAGATATATAAAGAGTTGTCCAAGTCTAGGCCTATGGTATCCCACTGAATCAGAATTTGAGTTAACTGGATACTCAGATGCTGATTTTGCTGGATGCATGGTGGACAGGAAAAGTACTTCAGGAACCTGCCAGTTCCTGGGTATGAGATTAGTGTCCTGGTTTTGTAAGAAACAGTCATTTGTGTCTACCTCAACTGCTGAGGCAGAATATATTGCAGGTGGTAGCTGTTGTTCCCAGATGTCGTGGATTCAAAATCAATTACTAGACTATGGTCTCAACTTAAATAATTCAACTCTACTTTGTGATAACACAACTGCTATATCCATAGCACAGAATCCAGTTCATCACAGTAGGACCAAACATATAGATATTAGACATCATTTCATAAGAGAGTGTGTAGACAAAAATAAAATTAAACTTGTCTATATCTACACTGATTTACAAAGAGCTGACATTTTCACCAAACCTCTGGATGAAAGAAATCATCTGTTCTTTATAAATCATCTTGGAATGATCAATGGAGAAGAATTAGTTTAGTCTCTGTCTGCACTCGATGAATTTTCCAGAGTTCGTCGAACGGAGCTCGACGAACTAGGGAAAGTTCGGGAGATATTCGTCGAACGGAGGTCGACAAACTCTCTGTGAGTAAAGTTGTTTTCGTCAAACGGAGATCGACAAATCCACTTCAGAAAACTTTCGGCGAACGGAGCTCGACGAAATGTCTTCAAATCTTCAGACTGAGCTCGACGAATTATTTAACTCTAAATTATTTTGTCGAACCCAGCTCGAAGAATATTTTAATTTTTGTGGAACGGAGCTTGTCGATTCATATTCTAGAATACCCTATATTTAGATTTTCTTCGACCTCCGTCCCGCGCTTTCTATTCCTTTGCACTTGATCGTCGTTTTCTCTTGCAGGTACACTCATGTCGATTCCAACAGGAACCCTGTTATGATGAAGTTCGACACCGGCTTCGATGTCGACTTTGATATTTTCAGCATTCGGACCCGATATTTCTGAATTTTCTAGAACTTCTAGAAGAGCAGCAACTGAAGAATCTGATGACAATAAGGATTAAAATATCTGGAACTGAGACTAGGGAATGAGTCTACACATCTTCAACTAGAGAGGAGAATACCATGATTGGAACAATTGCGGGTAACGCCATTTCTCTATCTCCCGCCGTTTTGACTGAATATTTGGATTGAATAATGTAGAAGATGAACTGGAAATTGAGAATGAGGAATATGATATGATGTTAACCATTATGGATTATGCTGGAGATAACCCTAATAAATTGTTGAAGAAGCACTTATCTGCAGAATATAAGTTTCTGGAGATAACCCTAATATATTGTTGGGAAAGTCTTGCTAGGCAAGCACACTGCACATGATTATATAACCAGACATCAGTTTCTGGTTATGTGTGAAGTGGTTAATAAGAAGCAAGTATCTTGGGCTCAGATCATCTTTGATCTAATCAGGAAAAAGAACAATAAAAAGGAAGTTTGTTTTGGAAGGATCCTAGGGATCTTCTTAAAGGAAAAGGCTGCTGAATCATTGGTCTCCCCGACCATATTAATAAATGCCAGCAAAAAGATAACTTGTGCATTGTTTGGCAGGTGGGAGAGGACAATCTCCAAGCCCTCTAAGGCTTCAACCTCTTCCACCACAGCTTCTGAGAGCACAAGGGCTGTTAGAGCCACTCCCCACCATGCTGAAGAGAGCATTCCCTCATCCCCATCTCTTCCAGCACTCCACACTCAACTACCCTCTACACCCCACACCACAGTCTTCCCACCTCAGCATCAGACTCTAAAACAACCCTCCTCCACCATATCCTCTACTCCATAACCCCAACCATAACCACAACCACAACCATCTGTTCCTATTACATCTCCTGCCACCTCTCCACCAGTAGATCTCACAGACATCCATTCTTCCCCTATTCAAGAATATCATCAACCCTCCCTTTCTCCAACACCACCTTCATCTCCTCTTCGACCACACATGTCCTCCATACCATCTTTCAATCTACTGTCATCTCCTCCCAATACTCCTCCTCATCCAACTGAATCCATCCAGGATGACCAAATGCAAGATGCCATCCCACCATCCTCACCAACAACTACCATCCCTCCAACTACTTCCACCTCAATACCTTCTATAACACCATCTGCCAGTCCAACACTGGACCCCTCCACCATCTCTTTTATCATTGCTATCATTACACCCCTCCTCAAAGCTCTCATAGCAGACGCCATTACACCTCTTGCTACTTCCATTTCCTCTCGCTCTGCCCAGATCTCTACCCTTTCTACTGCTCCTTCTTCATTTAGGGGCCTGGATCCAGTTATTACTGAAACCAGGCAGGGGGAGATGCTTGATGATGAAGCTGCAGCAGCTCTAGCAGTAGAAACAATGTTAGTTTCAGCAGCTCCAGCTCCAGCAAATGCAGAGGCAGCAACAGCAGAAGATATAGATTTTATTGATTTCATTCATTTTATTGAGACTGACATGGATATAGAAGAGTCAGCTCCAAAAGAGATAATTACTTTTGGTGATTTCATCATTAATCCCACAGTATATTTAGAATATTTGTTGAAAATTTTTGATACTGCATTTTTGAGCTTCCCTCCAGCAGATTATACTAAGCCATCTTTGGCTATTGTTCCATATTCTTCCCCTATCAGTCCTAAAGTTGCCAAAAAACTAAGAGATAGTTTGGTTATTCTAGAACCTGTAGTCATCCCATCCTCTCCAGAAATTATTTCTGCCCCCAGTTTTGTTATGGATGACTCTCCAATGCCAGATCTTGATGCCTTGATCTTGGTTGACATTAAAGAAGAGAATAAGGCAGCTGCTGAAAGCACTGTCAGAGTCAGTTCTCCAGTTCCTGTTGAAGTTTCTCCTCCACCTCCATCTAAACCTGAGAAGCCTATCATTTATGCTGAAGCCTTGAAGGCTTTAGATGATATATATGATAATCCTCATGGATCTGATGATGATGATGACGATAATGAGGATGAGGATTCTGATGATGAACCCAAGAAGAGGCAAGTATCTAAGAAAAGGAAAGCTCCTTCTCCTCCTACTCCTAAACCAAATCCAACTAATGACACTCCCTACTATATTCTTCAGAAGATAACTCCATATAAAGGGATGCCATCTTGAATGTGGTTATCTAAAAATGAATAGAAAGAAAGGAAAAGAAGCAGAAGATACTCCCCTCCTCCAGCTCAGAAATACAGAAGGGACCCTCCTCCTCCTCCTCCAGCTATTGGTGCCTCAAGCACAACTTCTCAAAGGACTACCAATTTCAACTTATCAAAGACATAAGGGGAGGTCCTCATCCACAGAAAGCAGCCAGCAAAGACGATATCCTTCTTGCAGGCAGTACCAACCTCAACAACAAAAGCAACATCAACAAGCTGAAAGCTCCAACAGACCTCCTTCTCCTCCTGTACCCTTTGAAGATCCAGAAACTGGTACTTCAGCTAGGATGTCTAGTTTCTAAGAAATTATTGGCCTTTCTATGATCAACAAAGCCAGAGCTAAAGGAAAGGATCCCTCAGAATATACAACAATGTCAAAGTACAGGAAACAAGAGCTCAAAAGGTTTGATAAAACTAACAAATTTTTTAATGTTGATGATTACATGAAATTGCACCCAGAAGCAGTAGTCCCCAGAGCCACATCTTTGAAGATTATAGGGGCTGCTGATATGACCATGACCAAAGTGCAAGCTTCAGATCCAAACAGAGAAATTATTTTTACTAAGCCAGGAGACAAGAGAAAAGAAGAAAAGCCCAAAGAGAAGAAGCAAACAAATGAGTTCTGAGCTATTTAATTTCTATTATGTTTATAACTGCTTTCTTATTTCTGAACAAAGCTTATCTGTATATATATATCTGCTGCATGTGTTCATTTTTCTCTGCCAGATATATGTTTTTCCTGCTTTGTTTATTTTTAGTTTAGTCTGTGTCTATAATTAGTGACCTCACCCAAATAGGGGGAGATTGTTGGATCCCTAGTTTGATTTGGGCTAGGTTCACTAAGTTAGGATCGTGTGACCCATCATGTATAGCCAGGGTCAAAGTTGTGCCATAGAGTCTAGGACAAGCCCTTAGTTTCAACATCTCATGGACCAGCCATCATGACACTGCCAGAGACTCAATACTTAGAGATTTTCCAAAGACTCAGAAAAATGAGTTCGACGTTCGTCGAACTCAGGTCCACGATAGTCATGCTCAGCTCGACGATCTCAGAGAAAATTCTATGAGCCGAGCTCGACGAACTTAATTCTCAGGTCGATGATGTTTGGACTCTACCTTCAGCATTCTAAGTCCAGACTTTATTCTCTAGACTCTAGTCGACGAACTTAGTTCTTTGGTCGACGATTTCTGGGTTCTCTACTTCAACTTATTATTCCAGAAGTTTCTCAATTTTTCTAAGTCCAGAATCATCTCCAGTCGACGAATTCAAGATTCTCAGCTCGATGAACTTTGACCACTTTGGCTAAAGTTATCCAGCAGCAGTTAGTGGTCCTCAGCTCGACGAAACAGATTCTCAGGTCGACGATTTCTGGGTACTTCAACACTTTACACCAGAAGTTTGTGTCGACACCAGAAGCAAGACTTTTGTCGACACCAACAACAATTTTGTCGACACACAGGACTTATGTCAACACACTCCAGATTTCTGTCAACACAACAGCCATGTCGAGACAAGAAGTAATTGTGTCGACACCCAGGACTTGTGTCGACACATTCCCCAGAAGTTATGTGAACAAGTTATCAGCTCGACGAACTCCATACACAGAATTGTCAAAGTTTCTAATCAATGCAGTTTTACTCTCAGCTCGATGATCTTGGAACTCAGTTCGACGAACAGAAGTCATCTGGTCGACGAAAACAGCTTCTCAGCTCAACGAACTGTGGACTCAGCTCGACGATTTCTGTTCTCTGTTTGACGAATTCAGACTTAGTTATTTCCTTCATTTTGTCCCCTTCTTACTACAATAATTCATGTGTAATTAATGCTCAAATATTCTCTAAATATAACAGTTAAAAGGAGCATTGATTATGGTCTTCTCCAGGATTATTTCTTATCGTTTTTCCATAGGACAGTTGGGGAAATAAATCAATGCAATTTATTCTCAAAGCCGTCAGCATTGATTCCAGAGGATTTCAAATTTGAAAAGACAATTTTTGACAGGAAACATAAAAGAGATTTTCTCCCTTTTCCTGCAGACAAGACACAGAAGATAGACAGAGAACATAGACACACAGACAACAAATACAATCAGTCTGAATAAAGGAATTCTCTGCTCTTTCTTTCACAGATCTCTGATACAGAGAAAAAGCCCTAGACCAGAAGAACATCTGCTATCTGAAGAAGAAGAACAATCAATCAAAATCAAGAGTCTTCATTCTTCAACTCTCCAGGACACTTCATGGACAAAAAATATTCCATCTGTCAAGAAGTTCCTGAAGATCTTTCTGGTCAAGGCTTAAAGATTAATGGCCTATTACCCTGAAGCAAAGCTCCAATTTTTTCGTGAACCATTCTACATCTAAGGGGGAGCTCTTTGCTAAAATCATTTCCACTTAAGTCTTCTCAGTTGTATATTGAGAAAGAGAAGATAATATCATCTCTCATCCCCCACTGTATAAAGGGTTATAACTCCCTTTAAAAGTTATTCCTGGTTGCAAGTCACCTGATTAAAAGACTTGAGGTTTGGTTTTTGAGCACCTGATCAAAAGCTCATTGGTGTCAGACACCTGATCAAAAATCTGAGTGTATTCCTACCAGGGTGGTAGAAGAGTGGATGTACCCAGGTTGGGGAACCACTATAATTTCTTATGTTGTCTGGTTGCCATTTCTTTTGTTCTTGTTGTGTTTATGCTAGCTAGGTTTGCTGTATGCCTGTAATTATTTATTTGTTATTCTGCAATTTTTATTTACAACAAAAGCTGTAAAGTTTTCTAAAGAATTTTAGGATACTCTATTCACCCCCCCCCCCTCTAGTGTATTTCAGATCTAACACATCACTTTCAGATTTGTTGAATAGAGTATTCAAGGACTTCCTGGATCATTTTGTCATCGTGTTCATAGAGGACGTTCAAGTCTACTCCTGCAATGCTGAAGAGCATGTGCAGTACTTGCGATTGGTTTTGTCAACTTTGAGAGAGCATAAGTTGTATGCTAAGTTGAGCAAGTGCGAGTTTTGGCTACCTCAAGTCTCCTTCTTGGGCCATGTGGTGAATAAAGATGGGATAACGGTTGATTCGGAGAAGATAGCTGCAGTGATGGATTGGAGTAGGCCTACCACTCCCAAGGAAATAAGAAGTTTTTAGGGCATGCAGGCTACTATAGAAGGTTTCTGGAGGGATTCTCTACATTATCTGTGCCTTTGACAAAGTTGGCGCAGAAGCATGTTGAGTTTATTTGGAGTGATAAGTGTGAAGAGGCGTTCTAGGAGCTGAAGAGGAGATTATGCATTGCACCAGTTTTGACCCTACCTACTGAAGGACTGGAGTACGCTGTGTACGTGGACGCATCACATGTTGGACTCGGATGTGTGTTGATGTGAAAGTTAGGGTTAGATCTGATATGCTCTAGAGGGGGGGGGGGTGAATAGAGTATCTTAAAACTTTAAGGCGTTTTGTTGTAAATAAAAAAATAGTCCTATGATAAAATAATCTACCACAGGCACATACAATATAAACTAACTTCACAGACACAACAATCTAACTAGCATAGTCACAATAAGAGCAAAAGAAAAAGATGACAACTAGACAACACAAGAATTTTATAATGGTTCCCCAACCTGGGTACATCCACTCTTCTACAACCCTGGTCGGAATCCACTTAGTTTTTTGATCAGGTGACTACCATAAATGAGCTTTTGATCAGGTGCTCAAAAACCAATCCCAAGTCTTTTGGTCAGGTGACTTGCAAACAGGAATAACTTTTGAAGGGAGTTAAAGAACCTTTTTTACAGTGAGGGTGAGAGAGTGATGATGTCTTCTCTTTCTCAAATACAACTAAGAAGACTTAGTGGATCTTTGATGTTAACAAAGCTCCCCTTGAGATATGGAAATCCGAAAGTCTTGAGCTTTGCTTCAGGGTAAGTAGGTCTTCAATCCTTTAGCCTTGACCAGAAGATATCCAGGAACTTCTTGACTGATAGAGTTGTTGTTGTCCTTGAAGAATCCTGGAATGAAGAAGGAAGAAGACACTTGATTTTGGATGGATGTTCTTCTTCCTCTTCTGCTACTATTATTTCTATGGTCTGGGGCTTTTTTTTGTTTCTTTACTGTTGTATTGCCCTGTGTATTGCTTGTGCTATTTCAAATTCTTGATCTCTCTATGACGGTGTGCTCTGCGCTTCTATGCTTCTGTCTCGAGAAGGAAGAAGAAAAATCCTTTTATATTTTCCATGAAATCTTTCTTCTGAATTTTGAATTTCTTCAGCATTGATTGCTGACGTCCTTGAGAATGTCTGCATTGATTGATTTCCCAAACTGTCCTATTGAAAATCGGCAAGTAATAATCCCGATGAAAGCCATAATCAATGTTGCTTCTAGCGGTAATATTTAGAGAATATTAAGCATTGATTACTCATGAATTACTGCAATAAAGTAAGGACAGTGGGAGAAAAAGTCCATGTCTATAACTGCATAGAAATCGTCGAGTGAAGAACAGAATTCGTCGACCTGGGTCCTGAGTTCATCAAGCTGAGAAGTTATGTTCGTCGACCAGATAATTGTTGTTCGTCGACCTGAGATCCAAGATCGTCGACCTAAGAACAGATAACTGCTTTCTCTAGAACCTTGCCAATTTTGTGCATCAAGATCGTCGAGCTGAGATTCTAACTTCATCGACTGGAGTTCAGTGAAATATTTCTTGGACTTAGAAATGTAGAAGTAAAGTATCCAGAAATCGTCGTCCTGAGTATTAAGTTCGTCGACCTGAGAACTGCTAACAGCTTCTTAATATAACTTATCGAGACTGTGGCCCAATTATCTCTGGGTTCGTCGAGCTAAGCACGACTTTCGTCGAGCTGAGTTCGACGAACGTCGAACTCATTTCCTGAGTATTTGAAATTTCTCTAAGTCTTGAGTCTTCTGCAGTCTGTAGATTTTTGGTGCATGCAGTGTTGATTATAAGGACATGGTCTAAACTCTAGGACACAAACATGACCGTGGCCATAGATGTTGGGTCAAACATCCTAGTTTAGTGAACCTAGCCCAAATCCAACTAGGGATCCAACAATCTCCTCTTATTTGGGTGCGGTCACTAAATACAGACACAAAATATTCACAAAGCAAGAAAACATATATCTGACAGGAGATTTTAAAATATGCAGCAGATATATATGTACAGAAAGCTTTGTATCAAGAAATAAAAATTAGTTTTAAGATAACAGAAAGACTAAAATAGTTCAAAATTTATTTCTTCTTCTTTTGCTCCTTGGGCTTAACCTCCTTAGCTTTATCTCTAGACTGAGTAAACTTGATTTCCATGTTAGGATTTGCTGCTTGAGTTTTTGTCATTGTCATATCAGTAGCTCTAATGATATTAATGAAGGTAGGTCTTGACACTATAGCTTTTAGATGCAGTTTCATATAATCATCAACATTAAAGAATTTGTTAGCTTTAGCAAACCTGTTGAGTTCTTCCTTCATGTATTTGGACATTGTAGTGTATTCAGAGGGATCCTTCCCTTCAGCTTTTGCTTTGTTAATCATGGATAGGCAAACCAATTCTTGGAACCTGGCCATCCTTGCGGTTTTAGCTATCTCTGGGTCCTCAAAAGGTACAGGAGGGGAGGCAGGTCTCTTTGGGCTTTCAGCTTTCTGATGTTCAATGATTTATTGTTGTTGATGTTGATGTTGTTGTTGTTATTGCTGCTTGCAGGATGAATAGTGCCTTTGCTGGCTGCTTCCTGAAGAAGAAGATCGACCCTGCTGTCTTTGATATGTTTGATAATGGGTAGACCTTTGAGATGAAATGCCTGAAGCACCAGCAGCAGGTGGAGGAGGAGGAGTGTCGTTCTTGAATCTTTGAGGAGGAGGTGAGTATTTCCTGCTTTTCTTTCTCTCTTTCTATTGGTTCTTTGACAGCCACATCCATGCTGGCATGCCCTTGTATGGTGTGATTTTCTGAAGTATATAATAGGGAGTATCATTTGTTGGATTGAGTTTTGGAGCAGGTGGTGGAGGTGCTTTCCTCTTCTTGGAGACTTTTTTCTTAGCCCTGGGCTCATCATCAGATTCCTCTTCATCATCAGAAGATTCTTAATGATTATCATATAGTGCATTTATTTCTTTCAAAGCCTCTGCAGATATCAAGGGTTTTTTCTGCCTGGGAAGGAGCTGGAGGAGGAGCTGGTGCTGGAGTTGGAGAACTGTACACATCAGTGCTTTCAGCAAATGATTAATTTTCTTCATTCTCTTCTTCTATATCAGCCATGATCAATTCATCAAGATCACGCATTGGAGTGTCATCCATAACAAAAGTTGGAGCAAAAATGTCTCTAGTAGGGGATGCAACAATAAGGGAGTCAGATTTTGTTGGAGATGGAATGGCTGGATCCTCTGGAACAGCAAAACTAGCCTTAAGTTGCATGACAACCTTGACGCTTATTGGAGAGGTATATGGGACTATAGCCAAAGATGGCTTTATGTTGTGCTCTAGCGGAAAATTCAAACAAACTATATCAAAAATGTTCAACAATTTTAACAGATCTACTATGGGGTTTATAATATAATCACCAACTGTGCCTATCTCAGCCAAAACAAGCTCATCCATATCAGTATCTGATTCTATTAAATCTATTATGTCAGAAGGATCTGCTACATCTTCTGAAGAGTCAGTCATGAAAGAATCAAGTTCTGCTGCTGCTGCTTTTGCTTCTGCTACTGCTTTTTCTGCTGCTGCTATTTCTACTTCTACATTCACTGGAACTTCTTCATCATGAAGCATCTCCCCCTAACTGGCTGTAGAAGGTCCTGGAGCCAGTCCCCCAAAAGAAGGGACAAGGGATAGAGCAGCAACTGTGGCAGAGAGATTTTTGAAGGAAGCAGTGAGAGGAGCTAGAGCATGAGTTAGAAGATTTTGAAGAGTGGGAGAGATGAAAGCAAGCAAATCCTTAGCAATATTAGAGAAATTTAAATAAAGGGATTTTGGAGTAATGAAGGAGTAGGGATTGTGGTGACCATAATTTGAACAAATAGAAAATACACTAGACATATCTTTGTTTGTGTGGTCAGGTGCAGAAGATGGAATTTCAGTTGTGGGGATGGATTCTTGATGTGGGGATGATGGGGGAATCACTAAATTGAATGTGTGGGAAGAGATAAAGGTGTCAGGATCTGTGGTAGTTAAATGAGGTGGAAGAGGGGATTTATGTGGGGATGGTTGTGGTGATTGGGAAGGAGAGTGTTGTATGGATTCCTGAATGGGGGAAGATGAGATTTAGTTGATTGGATTACAGTGAGATCTATTTGAGGAGAGGATGGAGGTGGAGAATGTGCAGGAGATGGAACTGGTGTAGAAATGTGAAGTGGTTGTTGTTGTTGATGTTGAGGAGAAGAAGGAATGTTGGAGGTGGATGGGGCCTCTTCTGGGGTTAGGAGCGGCTGTGACAGCTCTAGTGCTTTTAGAAGTCTTGGAGGAGGAAGAAGCCTTGGTTGTCTAGGTGATCCTCCTTTCCCATCAGCCAAAGAGAGCAAAGGTGAGCCTCTTGGAGTCATTGATGGACACTATTATTGATACCAAGTGTTCCGAAGACCTTTCTTGTAGAACATTTCCCAGTATCCGGCCGAAGCAAACTTCTTTCTTGGTGTTTTTCCTCTTGATCAAATCAAACAGTAATTGTTCCCAGTTAATTCTTTTCTTATCCACTAATGCAGCCATCACTAAGAACTGTTGCCTGGTTATATAATCATGTGCTGTGTGTTTTCCTAACAATACTTTGCCGACAACATCAGCTAAGAACTTGTATTCAGCCGACAAGTTCTTCTTGAGCAGTTTGTTGGGGTTATCGCCACAGTGACCCATTTTATTTAACATATCATTATACTTATCGACATCCAGTTCAATATCTTCTTCACCATTCAGCAGACCGAAAATGTCGGTTAGTATATTTGGGGAGAGAGAGATTGAGTTACCTGCAATTGTTCCTGTCATGGAATCGTCGGTTGTTGTCGAAGTAAAAACCCATTCTTTAACCTCAGTCATTGCAATCTTGATTCTAGCCGTCATGAACTTTTTAAGTTGTTGGTCTTCAAACAACTTCAAGATTTCCACGAAGATTTTATAAGAGAACTGGAAGGAATCAAAATCGATGTCAAATCCCATGTCAAATTTCATTGTAGAGTAAGCAGTAGCCAGAATCGCCATGGTGCACCTGCAAGAGAAAAATGAAGATCAAGTGCTATGGAACTGAAAACGCGGGATAGAGGTTGAAGAAAAATCTAGATATATGGTTTTTCAGAATATGAATTGACAAACTCCGTTCCATGAATAATAAATAATTCTTCGATCTGAGGTCGGCAAAAAAATTTGTAGTTAAATAATTCGTCGAGCTTAGTCTGAAGATTTGAAAACATTTCGTCGAGCTCCGTTCGACAAAAGTTTTCTGAAGCAGATTTGTCGGTCTCCGTTTGACGAAAACAACTTCACTCATAGAGAGTTCATTGATCTTCATTCGATGAATATCTCAAGAACTTTTCCCAGTTCGTCGAACTTCGTTCGACGAACTTTAAAAAATTCATCGAGCATATATAGAAATTAAATCAAAGCTTCTCCATTGATCATCTAAGGTGATTTATAAAGAATAAGTGATTTTTTTCATCCAAGGGTTTGGTGAAAATATCTGCTCTTTGTAAATTAGTGTAGATATAGACAAGTTTAATTTGGTTTTTTGTCTACACACTCTCTAATGAAATGATACCTGATGTCTATATGCTTAGTCCTACTGTGATGGACTGGATTTTGTGTTATGGATATAACACTTGTACTATCACATAAGTGAGTTAAATTATTTAAGTTGAACCCATAGTCCAGGAGTTAGTTTTGAATCCACAACATCTGAGAACAACAATTGCCAGCTGCTATATATTCTGCTTCAGTAGTTGATGTAGACACAGATGATTGTTTCTTGCAGAACCAAGACACTAATCTCATACTAAAGAACTGGCAAGTCCCTGAGGTACTTTTTCTGTCTACCTTGTATCCAACAAAGTCAACATCTGAGTATCCAGTTAACTCAAATTCTGACTCAGTAGGATACCAGAGTCCTAAACTAGGACAACTCTTTATATATCTCAAAATTCTTTTTAGAAAAACTAGATGAGATTCTTTAGGGTTCACTTGGAACCTAGCACAAAGACATGTGATAAACAATATGTCAGGTCTACTTGCTGTAAGGTATAGTAGGGACCCAATAATGGCCCTATATAACTTCTGATCAATAGGTTTCCCATGTGTATCAGAATCTATTACAGCATTAGTGGCCATGGGTGTTTTCTTTGCTGAGACATCAGCCATCCCACACTTTTAATAACCTCTTTAGCATATTTAGCCCGGGAGATGAAATTGCCATCAGGTAACTGCTTCACTTGGAGACCAAGGAAGTAGGAGAGCTCACTCATGCTACTCATTTCAAACTTTGAATGCATGAGGTCAGAGAACCTCTTGCATAGTTTAGAATCAGTAGACCCAAATATAATGTCATCTACATATATTTGTACTAACAAAGTTGATCCTTATGGTGCCTAGTGAATATTGTTTTATCTACAATGCCTTTAGTTAATTTATGCTCTATTAGGAAGCTAGCTAGGGTCTCATACCAAGCTCTTGGAGCTTGCTTTATACTATAAAGAGCTTTATGCAATCTAAAAATATATGAAAGATGGGTTGGAGAGATAAAACCTGGAGGTTGTTCAACATAAACCTCTTCTTTAAGTACTCCATTCAGGAAGACACTCTTTACATCCATCTAATAGACTTCGAACTTCTTAAAGGCAGCATAGGAAAGGAACATCCTGATTGCTTCTAACCTTGCAACTGGTGCAAATGTTTGGTCATAGTCTATTCCTTCTTCTTCCCTATAACCTTGAGCAACAAGCCTAGCATTATTCCTCACAATTACACTATGGGCATCAAGTTTGTTTCTATATACCCATTTAGTTCCAATGACTGAGTAATCTTTGGGTCTTGGAACTAAATCCCAAACTCTACATCTCTCAAATTGATTGAGTTCCTCTTGCATTGCAATGATCCAGTGGGGATCATGCTCAACATCCTTTATGGATTGAGCATCAACTTGAGAGAGAAAATAGGCATGCATCACATCTTGATTGAGTTGATGCCTTATCTGTAAATGTACTGTTATGTCTCCAATCACTTGAGATCTAGGGTGATCCCTTAGTGTGACAAGATCAGTAGGTGGAGTTGGTTCAGCAACAATATTTGGAATTAATTCCTCTTGTGGAATTATGTCTGCTGTTGAATGAAGTTCAACCACTTCTGTGCTTTCTTCTTCACTGTCTTCATCAACCTGTGGAGGAGAGGGTGAATTAAACCTCTTGTGGAAGGTTTAATTCACCCAATTTCTCACACAAGTGAGGTACCTGCAAGGCGCTTTTGGTAGAAATTTCTTTTTTCCTTGTAAGACATGTTAGCCTCATCAAAAGTAACATGAATTGATTCTTCAATTTTTAAAGAAGATTTGTTAAACACCTCATAAGCTTTGCTTACTTGGGAATATCCTAGAAAAATTCCCTCTTTAGCCTTAGCTTCAAACTTTCTAATATATTTCTTATTATTACTATGTATATAACATATGTATCCAAAAACTTTAAAATAGGTGATTTTAGGTTTCTTCCCTTTAAGCAATTCATAGGGAGTTCTATTCTTAAGTTTATGTATCAAACTTTTATTCAGTACATAGTTTGATGTGCTTATAGCCTTTGCTCAAAAGGATAGGGGCATGTAAGCATCTACAAGTAATGTGCCTGTAGCTTCAATTAGGGTTATATTCTTCCTTTCAGCTACCCCATTTTGTTGAGGATTTCTAGGAGCTGAGAAGCAGTGTCTGATACCTTCTTTCTCACAGAACTCATGCATAAGAAGAGACCCAAACTCTGTACCATGATCACTTCTGATCAATGCAACATGAGTAGAGTACTAAATCTGTATGGTCCTGAGAAAATCTATAGGAACTTTGAATGTATCTGACTTAGATCTCAGAAAGAACACCCAAGTGAATCTTGAGAAGTCATCTACAATAACTAGGGTATAGGATTTCCCTCCTAGTCTCTGTACAATAATAGGTCCAAAGAGGTCCATGTGTAGCAAGTACAAGATACTAGGTAAATCACTCTTATTTACTGATTTAAAGCTAGATTTAGTTTGCTTGCCTAGTTGACAAGCCCTGCAGAGGCCTTCCTTCTTGTAGGGACCAGAAAGTAAACCTCTCACAAGGTTATCTTTAGATAGCCTAGCAATGTTTTTCATGTTAACATATCCTAGCCATTTATGCCAAAGATCATTTTGATTGCTAACTATACTAAGCAAACAGATATCTGAAGGTGCAGAATGAAAATCTACTATATATATATATATATATATATATTACCTTGTCTATTTCCAATTAAAACAGTTTGTTTTTTTTTATTAGAAATAATACAAGATGTTTAGTTAAAGTGTACCTGGTAACGTTCATCACATAATTGGATTATAGAGATGAGGTTATGCTTGAGTCCACTTACATATGTCACCTTTTTGAAAGTGACTGCTCCAATCTTTACTTCTCCGAAGCCTTCAGACTGGCCACACTTTGAATCACCAAAGATCACCTTTGGTCCTAGATTGGACTTGTAGTTAATTAAATTGTCCTTGATGTCATTCATATGTTTGGAGCATCCACTGTCCAGGTACCATTTTTGGTAAACAGCTGGACAACTCTTTTCCTATAATGAAAACAGTTAGTTGTTCTTGAGCCAGGTTACCTTGGGTCCTTTATATTGTTGATAAGAGAAACTAGATATTACTGAAAATTCAGGTTGTGATTTGTACCCTAAGGGTGATATCTTCTAGGAGGAATTGTCCAATCAGCAATGGATTAAAAGGTTTCTTATATTGATTTGATTTGCTGTTATAGTTATAATTTTTATTAAGTCTGTCTGGGATTGGAGAAAAGTTGTGAGTTTGACCACCAGAGTTCGATGAAACGGGATGAGATCGTCGATCTCTGCTCAGAGAATAAACATATTCATTTTTTGTGCCCCAAGTTCGTCGATCTCTGCTCGACGAAACATATAAAGTTCGTCGATCGCAGTAAGACAAATAATTATTATATAGATCTGCGTTAAGAGTTCGTCGACTCGATTTCGATGAACTGGCAACATTTCGTCGATTTGAGTTCGACGAAAACTGCTGCACTTTGTTTTTATCTAAGGTTTTCTGGTTTCTGTTTTTGTGATATTTAAAGTTGGGTAATTCTTCTGTGGTTTGTTTGTTGTTTATTACCTCTTTATCCTTAGCTGACATAAATTTAATGGGGGTTGATAATATGTTCTTCTTAAGAATGGGGGGTAAACTTGATGATGCACCTAAGCCCAGTTTTCCATTTAGTCTGACATTGACTGTGCTTGTGATGTCCATCAGCTTAAGGCTTCTCCCATTGAGGGATTCCTCAAGTTGTTTGGCCTCACATAACTCTAGTTTTAGAGAATTGATTTGTTCATTAACTAGAGTTAGTTCTTCTTTTAGCTTAGTGTTTTCAGAAATCAGGTTTTCTTGATTAGATAATTTTTCTCTAAGTGTTTTGATTTCCTTTTCAGAGTTGATTAAATCAATACACAAGGTTTTAAACTCAGTTTTGAAAGTATCAAAACTATAATCAAAAGTCAAAAGTTCCTTATCAGCTTCTGATTCTGAAGTTCCTTCATTGTCAGATTCTTATTCATCTGATTGACTTCTGGAGGCATCAATGGCCATGAGGCAGGCTTCTTTGGCCCTTGCCTCTTCTTCCACTTCACTTGAACTGGAAGATGTGGATTCATCTTTAGTGTCACTCCAGTTTTCAGCTACAAAGCCCTTCTCCTTCTTCTTGTATTTGTTGGAGGAAGGACTTGAGCTTTATTGTCTTCTGGAGTCCTTCTCTCTTCTTCTTTTTTATTTTGATTCTCTGGACACTCTGAGATAAAGTGTCCAGGTTTCCTGCAGCCAAAGCAAACTACTTCTTTTGTAGGAGTTTTGTCATACCTTGGCTTATCATCCAGCCTGGATGATTTTCTTCTAAAGTCTTTCCTTGCCATTTTGAAAAATCTTTTGGAAATGAGACTCATTAGCTATTCATTTATTGTTGAAGCTTCTATCTCCTCAGTAGCCTTGAATGCCAGGTTGTGCTCTTTCCTTGCTGGTGGAGGAGTCCTTTGTTCAGCTGCTTCTCTGGACTTCATTAGCTGCTCATATGATTTGAGCTTTCCCAATAGAGATTCTGTGGAAATCTCATTTAAGCTCCTGGCCTGCTTGATTGGCCAGATCCTTGAATCCCATGAGCTTTGGAAGCACATGAGGATTTTATCATTCACCTCAGTGAGGGTGATGTCCTTATTTAAGATCTTTAGCTTATTGATTATTGAGCTCAGCCTGTTGTACATGTCTACAACAGATTCTGCTTCATCCTTCTTGAAATTCTCATACTGGGATATGAGATTTGACCTTCTGTCCTTCCTTTCATCTGCAGATCCAGGCACCATTTGGTTGAGAGAGTCCCAAATGGCCTTGGCTGAATTGCATTGAGCCACTTTCTAGAAAATGCCATCAGACATTGTTTGGGCCAGAATGTTCATGGCTTTAGAATTAGTAACCTTTGCTTTCTTCTGAGCATCAGTCCACTCAGGTGGTGGAACTGCTTGAGTGCTGGAAGTTGATGTGGATGCAGCTGGTTGAGGAGGACCTATCAAGATAGAATTATAGATGTCCTCATCAATAGAATTCATATACAGTTTTATTCTTGCCTTCCAGATGGCAAACTTATTTAGTTTGCACACTGGAGGTCTAGTGCTTGCATAATTTTTGTTTTGTGTCATGTTGTGTATATAATCCTAATAGAAATAAAAAATTAGATCTAACAAATGATCTTTTGGTTCAAGGATTAGCTTGTACAACTAAAGGAAACTGCTCTGATACCAATTGAAAGTTAGGGTTAGATCTGATATACTCTATAGGGGGGGGGGGGTGAATAGAGTATCTGGAAACTTTAAGGCTTTTTCTGTAAATAAAAAAAACAGTCCTAAGATAAAATGAAAGAAAATGGTTGTCAAACTAAATAACCTAAAGGGGTGAATAGATGAGTTGTGCGTCTTTTGCGGAATAAAAGATAATTAGAGCACAGCACAGAACTATCTACCAATATCACAGACGACACAAGATTTATAGTGGTTCCCCAACCTTGGGTACATCCACTTTCCCTCGCCGATCTAGCAATAAACTAGACTCGGCTACTCCACTATCTCGGATCAAAAATCGATCCTACCCTCGGAACAAAGTTCCAACAAACTCGATCCAAACAAGGGGATCTACACCTCGGAAGATAGCACTTCCTACAAACTCGGAGTGAAAAACTCCTACACTCGGAGAAACTTTCTCCTACAAGATTAATAAAGTTTTGGAAAATTATACAAACAGTAAATCCAATCAGATCTGATGAAATGGCCAGAAAACTTCTTCTTATGGACTTTGCAGCACTATCAGAAATCGGTGAAGAGAGTCTCGGCCCAGATCTGGATCTTCTAGCTTTTACAGAATCAGAGAGAGAAGATGAGCGGTGATGTCAATCTCAATCTATAAATTTCTTCAGAATGAATCCTCCGACCTTGGAAGCAGTGGCAGGAGAAGATGGTGGCGGCGGCGGCTTCCGTTTCGGGAAAACAGGGAGGAGTCGGCTGAAGAATTTTTCTCGAAATAAAATGACAAGAAAGCTTGGGGAATACTTAGGGTTTGTCATTTTTTGATAAGACCTTATAGAGGAGAGACTAACGGTCATAATCGGTCATAATGGTGTACACGTGGACCAATCATGTCGCGTGATTTTAAAATCCCGTCAGAAAAAGGACTTAGACAAATTTCAGAAAAGGTTCACCCAACTACACGAGTAAGTGAATAGCTACTCGAGTAGTTGAATAACTACTCGAGTACATGAAGGAGAACATACTCGGGTATATAAAGATAGGCTACTTGAGTGGGTAGAAATCAATTACTCGAGTAAGCAGGAAGAACTACTCGAGTATATAGAGTGACTTACTCGAGTTCATAAAGGATCTACTCGAGTACAGGAAAAACTACTCGAGTGGGATACTTAGAAAAATTCTGAAGATGTCAGCAAGCAACTACTCGAGTAGTTGAACTAACTACTCGAGAGGAAGTAATCTACTCGAGTAGGTGAAAGTTCTACTCGAGTAAAAGACTTAGAAAATTCTGGAGAGGAAAAGTTCAAGGTACACGAGTGAAACATGATCTACTCGAGTAGGTATAATGAACACTCGAGTATGATTATGTCTACTCGAGTATGCGAGTATACTTACTCGAGTCCATGACTTAGAAAAATTTTGATGAGTGAAGCTTTTAATACTCGGGTATAATGAGTAATCTACTCGAGTATATAAGCATGCTACTCGAGTATATGACTATGTCTACTCGAGTACATGACTTAGCTACACGAGAGATTCTCTTAAGTACTCGAGTACAAGGTTTCTTTACTCGAGTAAATTATGCCCAAACTACTCGAGTAGTTATAGACCTACTCGAGTAAAAGACTTGGAGATTTTTTGATGTTGGAAAACTGTTTCTTCTAGAGTAGTCAACTTCCAATTCCTTTCCCAAAGTCCAATAGCTTGAATATGAAGTGTATCCCAATAGAGAGACCACACACGAGTCAACACCTTGGAATATGCAATGAGGGATTACATTGCACAGTTCCTGTGTTTGGTGACCCACTGTGGACTGACATTGGTCTACACTTCCCAGTGAAATTCCTGCAAACATATAACTCAAAACAAGCATTAAATACAACTTAAATCATCTTAGTTACAGGGTGACTTCATCAAATCTGGGTTAATGTGAATGTAATACCCAACAATCTCCCCCTATTTGTTGAAGTCAGAACCCTTTACACTAAGGTGAATTATGGACATAAAAGAAACTAAGTAGAAAACCATGAGCAGGTAAGCAATAGACAATGAAAAGGATAATTAGACAGGAATGAAGAATTGTTTATATTTAACTTTCCAAAAACATCAAGTCTACAACTTGTCATTTCAATCTCTCATCATCTTTTAGGTTTAGACTGGGGATTGCTTCTTATCCATCTTTTCTTGATGTCTTATTAGATAGCTGAATGGCTTAGGAAAATATTTAGGAGGCCTTGGAGGAGCAGCAGGGTTATTTCTCTCAAACTCTCTGTCATGGATCTTCCTTTTTAGCATTGATTTCTCATATAACTCCCATTCCTGGGAACTGTAGTGAATGCTCCTGTTCTCATTGTGATCCATAACTAGCCTGAGTGTGTCCAAAATTAGAGACTTTGAGGTTGGAGACCAAGCTTTAGCATGTTCAGTGGCTTTGGAAGGAGCAGTCCTTCTAGCAGAGGGGTCTTCACCATACTTCCTTTTCTTCTTGTAGATTCTGATCTCTGGAGGAGCTTGAAGGAATATATCAGCAGGATCTTCTTCCCAGCCTGGAACATAAGTGTCTGGAGGAGCAACTGAGTCTCCAGGCTTGGGAGAGAAGGTAGGTTGCAGAGGAACAGCTGGGGCAGTGACATCTGTAGCTAGAGGGTTGAGATGATGGGGAATGATGTTTGGGTCAACTGCAAGGTCTGACAAGATCTGATTGTGCATCCAGACTGCAGTGTCATATGTGTGAAATTTGACACTCTGTATTTGGGCTAGCACATCAGCATGAATGGTCTTCACATGAGCTTCCCATTCATCTTTCTTCTGAGCAGTAGATTTTTCTACCTGTTCTTTGAGTTCTTTTATCAAACCCTCCCCCTTTCTGATTTCAACAGAGAGCTGGGCTATAACATCATCTTTGAAAATACCTACTTCTTCACAGATCTTCATCTTGTTGGCTTCATTCCTCTTGTCTAGTTCTATCCGATTGTTTGTCAGGGTGATACCTTGTTCCATAACATTTCCAACAATGGTGATAGTGTGGTCAAGGGCTTTGCCACCAAGTTGAAATAAGTACTTGAGCCTGTCAGTGTTATGCTGAATTTCAGCAAAGCCTCTACTCATCTCAGTCTCAAGAGCAGTTACCTTGTCAGTGACTACCTTTAGAGAGGTGTCAAAATAATTTCTCTATTCTTGAAGAAGAAGTGCAATACTTTGCAGCAAATCTGAGGAGGAAGATACTGTAGCAGTAGTAGAGGGAGCAGTAGTAGGGATAGGAGGAGGTACCCAAGGAGCTATTTATTCAATGATGACGGAGCTGAGAACTCTGGTGGTATGAATTATAGCATCCCTTTCTTCTGTATCATGGGGGAAGGGAGAAATCTAGGTTTCGGAGAGGGGCCTCATTAGGATCTGGAGAGGTCTCATCAGAAATAAGAATGGTGTCTTGCCCGTCTTTTGGGGGATCTGGAGATGGTGTTGGAGTCCTGGCTGGAGAATGTGTAGGAGACTGTGCTGGAGTGGAGTCCTGGCTGGAGAATGTGTAGGAGACTGTGCTGGAGTGGAGTCCTGGGGACATTCAAAGGTTGGATCTGGAGGAGATAGAGGAGGAATGGGCATCACTTCTGCAGAAAGCTTTGCAATCATAGCATCTGTGGCAGCAGCTGTGGACAGAAGAGTGTCTTGAGGTATTTGATCTGAAGGAGTGGATGGACTGTGTGGAGTATGAGGTAGGGATGGAATTTCTGGCTGAGGAGAGGGCTGCCTGACTTGGCTAGAAGGAGCAGGCTCCCCCTCACTTGGTGCACAAGAGGAGTTGGCCACATGATGAGGAGAGGGAGATGGAGTCCTGTCCTCTACAGCTGGAACTTCTGGAACTTCTGAAAGCTTGGCAGCTTGGGCAGAATTCTTTAGCTTGAGATCCCATCTCTGAATGGAAGAGATTGAGACCTTCTTCATGTGGTGAAGTGGGGTCCCTTTGGAGAAGTTGAAGACCTCGGAATTTGTTGCATGGAGGAGCAGAGAGATAATTCTGGCGTAGTTGGGGGATTTCAAGCTATCCTTGATTTTATCCAGAAACAGCATACCAAATTGATATTTCTTACGGCAGACAATTTCTTGCATTATATCGAAGAAATATAAGGGAATGTCTCTGATGGAGTGAGTCTTGCACAATAGAATTTTGCCAATAATGTCAACTAGAAATTTTCCTTCAGCGTTCATGTCTGACCTTTTAATATACTGAGCGTCAGGAGAAATGCCACAGAAAAGGGCTGTTCGGTCCGAGTCTTCATCATCTAACTCATCTTCTTCATCGACAATCGGCATTCGGAGAAGCTGAGAGACAGAGGTCTTGGTGAACTTAAGTTTCAAACCCTTCACTTTGAACTTAAGTTTCTAACCTGAGATTGGAGAAGAATTCGGCAACTTCGGGGAATAAAACGCGACAGGGTTCCTGGAGAATGAAGGAGATACCGGCGGTGTCGAGAAGGATGAGGAGGTTTTGGAAGTCATCGGAAAGCTCTACAATACCTACGGTGACTAGTTCTGAGCCGACGCCGATCTTGGAAGAAGCCGCCATGGATGAGATTGACTGGAAGAAGTGAGAGAGGCGATTCTACAACAGCGGCGGAGGAGAGTAGGTGAAGCGGCCGAGTAGACGAGCGGCAGAGGGTACTCGAGAGAAAGAAATAATGTCGTGTAGGTTTGGGTTTTCGGAATTTCATATATATAATTCTTAAATTACCGCTAATTAATTTAAAGGAAGAGGCGGCATTTAGCCTTGGGTGGTGAATAGAACAAATTTCAAAAACTGGGAAACAGAACACGTGAAAGAGATAGACTACTCGAGTAGGTATGTGAGTTACTCGAGTAGGTCATCAGGAGATACTCGAGTTGGTCTGCAGAGAGTACTCGAGTAGGTGGAGAAAAATACTCGAGTATATAGGTGACTTACTCGAGTAGGTAAGTGACTTACTCGAGTAGGTCAGTAGATACTCGAGTAGGCACATTCTTATACTCGAGTAATTAGAGAAGAGTACTCGAGTATGTTAGTAGTTACTCGAGTAGGTCTGCCTGGACTCGCGTAGGGAAGTCATATACTCGAGTATGTCTTATGCTTCTCGAGTTGAATTTTGAAAAAGTGGAGAAGAAGTAGATTTTGACTAACCCCTTGCAATAACTTGCTTCTTAGTCATCCAGCCTTCTTTAGTCTTCTTTGTTGAGCATCCCAAGCTCTGTCTTGAAGAACGAGAACTTGGTCTCGTCCAGCGGCTTTGTGAAGATATCTGCAACTTGCCTATCTGTAGGCATATATTTGAGATCTATGTCTCCATGCTCCACATGTTCCCAGATGAAGTGATACCTTACCTCGATATGCTTTGTCCGGCTATGGGAGACTGGATTGTTGGCTCTTGCAATTGCGCTGGAGGAGTCATAGTACAAGGGAATATCCTTGAACTGCAGGCTGTAGTCCTCGAACTGATTCTTTATCCATAGCAACTGTGTGCAACAACTGGCTGGAGAGATATACTCTGACTCGGCCGTTGAGATTGCGACACAGTTCTGCTTCTTGCTACTCCAGGAGATTAGCCTTCTTCTGAAGAATTGGCAAGTCCCTGAGGTGCTTTTCCAGTCGTCCTTGCTACCTGCAAAATCTGCATCTGAAAACCCAATTAGTTCGCTGTCATTACTTCTTGGGTACCATAAGCCAAGATTTGGTGTGCCTTTAAGGTATCTCAGGATCCGCTTTGCAGCAGCGTAATGAGATTCCTTAGAGTTCACCTGAAATCTAGCACAGACATATGTTGAAAACCAGTATGTCAGGCCTACTGGCAGTAAGGTAGAGCAAGGATCCAATTATGCTTCTGTACTTGGTTTCATCAAAAGGTTTCCCTTTTTCATCCTTATCCAGAGACATAGTTGAGCCCATTGGAGTCCTCATAGAGGTTGCGTTCTCCATTCCGAATTTCTTAATTAGCTCTTTGGTGAACTTGGTCTGTGAGATGAAAATTCCATCTTCAGATTGTTTCACATGAAGCCCTAAGAAATACTTCAGCTCGCCCATACTGCTCATTTCAAACTTCCCTTGCATAAGTTTTGAGAGCCTTTTGCAGAGGTTGTCATCTGTAGAGCCAAAAATAATGTCGTCGACATAGATTTGCACTAGCAAAATCTTGCCTTTTATTTCCCTAAGAAATAATGTCTTGTCTATCTTTCCCCTTGTGAACTTGTTCTCAAGTAGAAATGTAGACAGTGTTTCATACCAAGCACTAGGAGCTTGTTTCAGACCATATAGGGCCTTGTGCAGAAAATAGACATGATCAGAAAAGTTAGGATCAACGAAACCTGAGGGTTGTTCCACATACACTTCCTCCTTTATGTTACCATTTAGGAAGGCCGACTTCACGTCCATCTGATAGAAGGTGAAGCCCTTGAAAGCAGCATATGCCTGGAATAACCTTATTGCCTCCAGCCTCGCCACCGGAGCATATGTCTGGTCGAAGTTGATTCCTTCTTCTTGACGATAGCCTTTCGCGACGAGTCTGGCCTTATTCTTTATGATCGTCCCGTCTTCGTCCATCTTGTTTCTATAGACCCATTTTGTTCCAATGATATTCTTTCCTTTGGGTCTTGGAACCAGCATCCACACATTGCAGCGCTTGAACTGATTTAACTCTTCTTCCATTGCCATTATCCATGATGCGTCTGAGTTTGCTTCCTCAAATTTCTTTGGTTCAACCTGTGAGAGAAAACTCAAATGAAGATTCTCATTAGTTGTACCTCTCCGAGTTCTGACACCATCCCGGGGATCTCCTATGATCTGGTCCATGGGGTGATCCTTCAGATGTCTGAGCTCTAGAGTTCTTGCATCTGGATTATCTTCAAGCACTGGAGTGATTTCTTTATCCTGGATGACTTCTTCATTTTGATTATCAGCCTCTCCAATAGGAGTTGGAGTGGTGATCTTAATGAACTTCTCGCCTTTGTCTTCGGACGGATCATCCAGGCTAGCTTCTTTCAGCTTTTCACCTGAATTTTTAATGAGCACACTAGACGGATTGCTTTGCAGCAAGCTCGTCTCATCAAATACAACATGTATCGATTCTTCCACCACCAGGATTTTTCTATTAAATATCCTATATGCCTTACTATGGCTACTATATCCTACAAAAATACCTTCAAAGCTCTTTTTGCTGAACTTGGTGATATGATACTTACCATTGTTAAGTACGAAGCATTTACAGCCAAAGATTCTAAAGTATGAGACTGTTGGTTTCCTGCCTTTCAGAAGTTCGTAAGGTGTCTTACTGTGGTCTTTGTTTATGAATGCTCGATTTTGCACGTGGCATGCAGTGTTGACGGCCTCAGCCCAGAAGTACTCCGGTAGTGAAGCATCACTCAACATGGTCCTGCAGGCCTCTATGAGTGTTCTGTTCCTTCTCTCAGCCACTCCATTCTATTGTGGAGTACGAGGAGAGGAAAACTCATGAAAGATACCAAAGCTTTCACAGAATTCTGTCATGGCCCCAGATTTGAACTCTGTTCAATTGTCACTTTTGATTTTGACTATGGAGCAGTTGTATTGATTCTGAACTTGCTTGACAAAATTAGTAAAGATGTCGAAGGTATCTGACTTATGTTTCAGAAAGAACACCCACGCAAAGCGCGAGTAGTCATCAACAATTACCAATGTATAGTCCTTACCTCCCAAACTTCTAATCTGCAGTGGACCAAACAAGTCCATGTGCAATAGATGGAGACATCTGTCAGAGTCTTTGCCAACAATGCTTTTAAAGGTGGCCCTTGTTCGCTTGCCTTTTACGCATGCATGACAAGGTCCGTCTTTGACGTATTTGACATTTGGGGCATCACGTACTAAGTTCATTGAAAATAGTTTATTAATGGTTTTGAAATTAATATGTGCTAGTCTCTTGTGCCATTGGTCACCAAGAGACGCACTATCTTTTGCTAAAAGACACACTGGTGTAGAGGAATCTATACAGATGAAATTTAAACAGAAAATATTCCTGCTTCGAGTGCCGGATAGAATCGTTTCCATATTGTCAACGGATTTTATCAAGCACTTATCAGCATGGAACTCAACTATGTATCCTTTATCGCAGAGTTGGCTTATGCTAATGAGATTGTGTTCTAATCCTTCAACATAGGCCACATCCGAGAAAGATAAGTTGCCGTTAGTAATCATACCATAGCCTCTAGTAATTCCACGATCTGAACCTCCAAAGATGACCTTTGGTCCGTTCACGACTGGAGTAAAGTTCTGAATGAGGCTTCTAGTCCCGGTCATATGCCGAGAGCATCCGCTGTCCAAGTACCAGATATGCGTTTTGTTGGCCTTTGGACATCCCTGCAATCGTAATCAATTTGCCTTAGGAACCCAAACACGTTTGAGTCCTTGGTCTCGGGTTAGAGTGCTCCCCCTACGAGTGTTAGCATTATGAGCGGTCTTCCTCATATTGCTGACATGAGGGATTGCAGCGTTTCTGGAATTGAATCAGCAATCTATGGCGAAGTGACCAACCTTGCCATAGCACCAACAGTCAAATTGGTTGTACCTTTGCCTCAATATCTCCTGTTGACCTTTTGGAACATTGTTCTAGCAGGGGTAGCATTCTTGGAGGGAGATGCCTCATGATTATGGCAATCACATGGCTTCTTCGCCATTATGGGCTTCACTACAACCGGCTTTGTCTTTGGTACCTTCTTGAAGTTATGCCCATGATTGAAAGGGCCATAGCTCTGAAGAATAACTTCTTCATAAGGTGCCTTGAAGACACTTTCGCGAAAGTTTCGGGGTCGAGCCCATCCTTGATAGCGGGACTTTGGCTCTACATAAGTGGTCCTAGCAAAGTACCAGTATGATGAGTCAAAATCAAACTCATTTGATGGAAAGATTACCTTTTTGAATGTAGTTTGATTTTGAGGGGCTTTTCCCTTTTCTTCGGCTGAGGCCTTTTTGGCGGCCTTATTTTTTCGTTGATTCTTGTTTCTCCTAGAGGATTTACTAGGAGCTTCTTCATGGCCTAGTCCAGCTCATTGGCCTTTGCTGAGAATTCAGCAACGAATGGGAGAACTGTCTTGGGCTTCGAGAAACTCTCAACAAGTTTCCTTTCATCCGCAAGTTCGGCTTCCAATCCCTTGATGATCTTCTCCTTAAGGTCAAGGTTCTCAAGAGCCTTATTGTATTCTTCAATAGCATTATTGAAGTTTTCTTCGAGGCAGTCAGTCTTTGCGACTTTCTCTCTCAAGATGCTCTCTTCAGCTTTTAGAGATTTGATCTCTTTAGCTTGGGTATTCACGACTCGACGACATTTGTCGTACGCCATGATTAACTCCTTGTACTGGGCCATTAATTCTGACTCATCGTCAGAGGAGCTACCCTCGCAATCATGTTCAGAGACTTCAGACTCTGAAAGAGGGGTATGAGAGTTTATCTTCCTAGTGAACTGGGGCTCTTGTTCGTCATCTGTTTGAGCCATTAGCCCAAAGTAAGCTTCTTCTTCTTCGCTTGACTCAGATGAGTCGGAGTCGCTAAGAGTCTTGCTCCTTTTGGCTATGAGGCTCTTCTCTTTCCTTTTCTTGTTGTGTGAAGATTTCTTGTCTTCTCTTCTACCACCCTCCTTCTTCTTGTGAGGGCAGTCAGGAATGACGTGACCTGGCTTATTACAGCAATAGCAAATGATGTCAGTTGAAACGTATATGTTCTGTTTAGTATTATACCTTTCGTGGCTGCTTGAGCCTTTTCTTTGTCGATCGTCATCGCGCCGCGATCTTCTGTATGAAGCATCCTTGCCTTTCCATTGTTTCTTTTTCTTGAGAAACTTCTTGAATTGCCTTGAGAGTAAGGAGAACTCTCCTTCAGATAGTTCAGAGCCTGAGGTGCTAGGCTCTGATGTTTCTTCTTCATCATCAACTTCTGGAGCTGGAGCGGGGGAGGCAGCCTTAGTCGTTCTGTAGGTGTCTGCCTTTAGAGCGATAGATTTCTCCTTTAGTGCACACCTGCCTTTCTCTTCTTCAGCTTTTCTTGTATTGATTTGGAGTTCATAAGACATAAGCTTTCCAAAGAGATTTTGCGGGTCCGTTTCAGCTAGCTTCCCGAACTCCCTGATGGCGCATACCTTGTTATCCCATTCCTTGGTTAGGGATCTCAAGAACTTGTCGTTCAGTTCTCCGTTGGTGAAGACACGGCCATACACCCTTAGGCCATTCACAATTTTGAAGAAGTTTTCAAATGTGTCGACAATTGTTTCCTTGTTCCCTTGTCGGAACGCTTCATATTTTTGGTTGAGAAGGGATCTCCGATCATCCCTTACTTCTTCAGTTCCTTCCATCAAAGTGACTAAGGAATGCCACATATCCTTAGCTGATTGACAGTGAATCAAATTCTGCATCATTGAGTCATCGACTGTACTCGCTATAATATTCTTAGCTTTCTTGTCAAGAGAGACAAGTGCAATCTCGTCTTTGTCGAGATCCATTAGCTTTTTGGGAACTTTCTTGGTAGGGTCGATAGTGGACACAGTCATGGGAACGTAAGGACCTTCTTCGACGATCATGAAGATCCTTGGATCCACAGCTTCCATAAAAAATTTTATCCTTTCTTTCCACATGGGAAAGTTATTTTTGTTGCACAGTGGAAGCTTGGCGAAATCTTTGCCCTTGTCCATTTTATGGTAGAGTCTTTCAGACAATAGAATTGGATCTGATCAAGGTGTTAACCTTTTGACGAACAACCCGCTTTGATACCAATTGAAAGAAAACGGTTGTCAACCTAAATCACCTAGAGGGGGGTGAATAGGTGAGTTGTGCGTCTTTTGCGGAATAAAAGATAATTAGAGCATAGCACGGAACTATCTACCAATATCACAGACGACACAAGAATTATAGTGGTTCCCCAACCTTGGGTACATCCACTTTCCCACACCGATCTAGCAATTAACTAGACTCGGCTACTCCACTATATCAGATCAAAAATCGATCCAACCCTCGGAACAAAGTTCCTACAAACTCGATCCAAACAAGGGGATCTACACCTCGGAAGATAACACTTCCTACAAACTCGGAGTGAAAAACTCCTACACTCGGAGAAACTTTCTCCTACAAGATTAATAAAGTTTTGGAAAATTATACAAACAGTAAATCCAATCAGATCTGATGAAATGACAAGAAAACTTCTTCTTATGGACTTTGCAGCACTATCAGAAATCGGTGAAGAGAGTCTCGGCCCAGATCTAGATCTTCTAGCTTTTATAGAATCAGAGAGAGAAGATGAACGCTGATGTCGATCTCGATCTATAACTTTCTTCAGAATGAATCCTCTGACCTTGGAAGCAGTGGCCAGAGAAGATGGTGGCGGCGGCGGCTTCCGTTTCGAGAAAATAGGGAGGAGTCGGCTGAAGAATTTTTCTCGAAATAAAATGACAAGAAAGCTTGGAGAATACTTAGGGTTTGTCATTTTCTGATAAGACCTTATATAGGAGAGACTAACGGTCATAATCGGTCATAATGGTGTACACGTGGGCCAATCATGTCGCGTGATTTTAAAATCCCGTCAGAAAAAGGACTTAGACAAATTTCAGAAAAGGTTCAGCCAACTACACGAGTAAGTGAATAGCTACTCGATTAGTTGAATAACTACTCGAGTACATGAAGGAGAATATACTCGGGTATATAAAGATAGGCTACTTGAGTGGGTAGAAATCAATTACTCGAGTAAGCAGGAAGAACTACTCGAGTATGTAGAGTGACTTACTCGAGTTCATAAAGGATCTACTCGAGTACAGGAAAAACTACTCGAGTACAGGAAAAACTACTCGAGTGGGATACTTAGAAAAATTCTGAAGATGTCAGCAAGCAACTACTCGAGTAGTTGAACTAAACTACTCGAGAGAAAGTAATCTACTCGAGTACGTGAAAGTTCTACTCGAGTAAAAGACTTAGAACATTCTGTAGAGGAAAAGTTCAAGGTACACGAGTGAAACATGATCTACTCGAGTAGGTATAATGAACTACTCGAGTATGATTATGTCTACTCGAGTATGTGAGTATACTTACTCGAGTCCATGACTTAGAAAAATTTTGATGAGTGAAGCTTTTAATACTCGGGTATAATGAGTAATCTACTCGAGTATATAAACATGCTACTCGAGTATATGACTATGTATACTCGAGTGCATGACTTAGCTACACGAGAGATTCTCTTAAGTACTCGAGTACAAGGTTTCTTTACTCGAGTAAATTATGCCCAAACTACTCGAGTAGATATAGACCTACTCGAGTAAAAGACTTGGAGATTTTTTGATGTTGGAAAACTGTTTCTTCTAGAGTAGTCAACTTCCAATTCCTTTCCCAAAGTCCAATAGCTTGAATATGAAGTGTATCCCAATAGAGAGACCACACATGAGTCAACACCTTGGAATATGCAATGAGGGATTACATTGCATAGTTCCTGTGTTTGGTGATCCACTATGGACTGACATTGGTCTACACTTCCCAGTAAAATTCCTGCAAACATATAACTCAAACCAAGCATCAAATACAACTTAACTCATCTTAGTTCCAGGGTGACTTCATCAAATATGGGTTAATGTGGATGTAATATCCAACATAAAATAATCTACCACAGACACAACAAATATAAACTAACTATCACAGACACAGTAATCTAACTAGCACAGTCACAGCAAGAGCAAAAGAAAAAGATGGTAACCAGACAACACAAGAATTTTATAGTGGTTACCCAACTTAGGTACATCCACTCTTCTACCATCCTGGTAGGAATCCACTCAGGTTTTTTATCAGGTGACTGCCACCAATGAGCTTTTGATCAGGTGCTCAAAAACCAATCCCAAGTCTTTTGGTCAGGTGACTTGCAACCAGAAATAATATTTGAAGGGAGTTAAAGAACCCTTTTTACAGTGAGGGTGAGAGAGTGATGATGTCTTCTCTTTCTCAGATACAACTGAGAAGACTTAGTGGATCTTTGATGTTAACAAAGCTCCCCCTGAGATATGGAAATCATGAAGTCTTGAGCTTTGCTGCAGGGTGAGTAGTTCTTCAATCCTTTAGCCTTAACCAGAAGATATCCAGGAACTTCTTGACTGATAGAGTTGTTGTTGTCCTTGAAGAATCCTGAAATGAAGAAGGAAGAAGACTCTTGATTTTGGATGGATGTTCTTCTTCTTCTTCAGCTACTGTTATTTCTCTGGTCTGGGGATTTTTTTGTTTCTTTACTGCTGTATTGCCCTGTGTATTGCTTGTGATATTTCAAATTCTTGATCTCTCTATGACTTTGTGCTCTGCGCTTCTATGCTTCTGTCTCGAGAAGGAAGAAGAAAAATCCTTTTATATTTTCCATGAAATCTTCCTTCTGAATTTTGAATTTCTTCAGCATTGATTGCGGACGGCCTTGAGAATGTCTGCATTGATTGATTTCCACAACTGTCCCATTGAAAATCGGCAAGTAATAATCCTGATGAAAGTCATAATCAATACCGCATCTAACGGTAATATTTTGAGAATATTAAGCATTAATTACTCAGGAATTACTGCAATAAAGTAAGGACAGAGGGAGGAAAAGTCCATGTCTAGAACTGCAAAGAAATCATCGCGTGAAGAACCAAATTTCTTTAACCTGGGTCCTGAGTTTGTAGATCTAAGAAGTTATGTTCGTCGACCAGATAATTGTTGTTCGTCGACCTGAGATCCATGATCGTCGACCTAAGAATAGATAACTGCTTTCTCTAGAACCTTGCCAATTCTGTGCATCAAGATCGTCGAGCTGATATTCTAACATCGTCGACTGGAGTTCAGTGAAATGTTTCTTGAACTTAGAAATGTAGAAGTAAAGTATCCAGAAATCGTCGTCCTGAGAATTAAGTTCGTCGACCTGAGAACTGCTAACTGCTTCTTGATACAACTTGTCGAGACTGTGGTTCAAGTTCGTTGAGCGGAGAAAATTAATTTGTCAACTGGAGTATGATTCTGGACTTAGAATATTTGAAGTAGAGTATCCATAAATCGTCGACTTGAGAACTACGTTCGTCGAGCTCAGCTTAGAGAATTGTCTCTGAGTTCGTCGAGCTAAGCACGACTTTCATCGAGCTGAGTTCGACGAACGTTGAACTCATTTACACCACCTCAACAAAGGTATTGGTGGTAGTAGCCTGTCGGATAGGCCAAGGGGTGACTAGGAAATAAGGTGTGAAGTTGTTCTAGAAAGGGTTAATCTCGGTTGTTGGCTGGCTGGGGACGATGACCAGATGTCATTGATTTTTATGTATATATTATACTAATGTATAATTAATATTCTGCCACACTTTATACAGTCACAAGCATGTTAAAATTAGGCCCTTTAGGGGTAGATTCAGAAACAGTGCCCAATATAAAAAATGTAGCCCTTTGGCTTTCCTTTAATTAGGCACCATAATCAAGTCATTTGGTGCATTTATTTCCTTATTGGTCTAATTCCCTAGGACAGCTCCTAGCTTTGGGAAGGAACTAAAATAAGTATATTTGATAGATGACAACTCCAAATGTGATATAATTTGGGACATGCATGTGTATGTATTATAACTATCTTGTGTCCAAAAATCAGATTTTTAGGAGAACATTTCCCTATATTTTTATTCCATTATTTAATTTATCACATTAAGGTGATTAGGGGAGTATCACAATTAAAAATAACCCCAAATTTGGGTGGCATGACTGTCAGGTGATTTTAGGACCATGGTAAAAATTTAGGGTCATTTGAACCTCTGCATGCTGGAATATCCAACTCGCAGGTTAAAGTTATAGGTACACTTAGTGTGCCTTAAGCAAAAAAGGTGAAAATGGGGGATTAAGCCCAATTGGCTCAATGCATGTTAGTGAAACTCTGGCTCGGAGTTTATGGAGATGAAATGCATCTCCTTGGTGATGTTAAGAGTTTGGAATCAAAAATCTTAAGGTTTTAATTTATTTTAAATATAACACATATTTATGTCACAATAGGAAATAGGGGTAATTTTAACTTCGTGCATTTTGGATCTCTATAACAAGCTTTAAAATATTATTTTAATGCTCTGGAAAATTTAGTAGGAGTTTTAGAATTAATTTCTTATGAAGAATAGTACAAATTTTAATTATGCCCTTAGATGTTTTTGATTAAAAAGGTAACAAATATGATTTGGAAAATTATGAAATTTTTACTAGATCAATATTTTAGTACTATGGATCTCTGTAAATTTCCATAAAAATTTTGTGTTGGTAGATATGATGTTTTATCAATATCTTCATTTGTGAATGTCTTACGTCAAACCTCTGTGGATAATTATGAAAATTTGTTTTGACCACTACCATAACAATATTATCATCTAGGATTTTTTTTTGAATTTTTGGTTGGATATTTTTGTACTTCATTTGGAAAGGGGTAATATTATATTATTATTTATAAATAGAAAATATTGTCTGTTGAAGCCAAAAATGGCTTCTGTGGAGTTCGGGGTCCCAAAAGAGGGGTGACCGCGCACCTACTACCCTCAAGCGAACGATCTAGGCACAAGATTAGGAACACAAGGGACAGACCCAAGGTCTCAGCGTGGAGGACCAACCGCATACCCGGAAGACTAACAAACTCTTCCCCTCCCAAGACAAAGGCTGAGCTAAGACACCTTCGGATGGCGCTCTTGGCCGACCGGAACATCTAAAGAGGATCTGAAGATCAACTCTCTCCTATCCAGATGTGTCTCCTTGGGTCTACACAAAATACTGCTCACCCGCCCTACTGATGGCGCAAACTCGCCGAGCAATTCCACGACACGCTGCCCAAGTTGGGTCACTAATAGCATAATTCCACTATTCTAACAGGCCGCCAACATGCCATTAGGGGCTTCCGGGCAACTATACCTTGGGGCCCCCACGGGGCGAGCGGTTCACGAGCACACCACTCGCCCAAGACGGAAGGAGTAAACCATACGTAAACAGAGCATCACAGATATTAAAAGAATATTACAGGAATATGAATTCCATATTTCGGCACGCAGGCCGACAATATAAGAAAAAATAGGCCTTCGAGGGCCGGCACCAGCTTAGGCTTAAGCCCGCTACTCCCTGCTTGGTACTGCAACACTTGTACACCAACGTCTCGACAAGCGGCGGTCAGCTAAACGCCAATCGGCTAACATAAGTTGGCCAAATATATTGTACACACCCCTTTTTGGGGGCTATGGTGCGCACTCCCTACAAATAGATAATATTCAACTTCCTCGGAGTCTTTTCCGGGGACCCCAGAACATCACCAATCCGGATCACACGTCCGAATGTGCTTCACACAGCATGCCTAAACCCGTACTCACGATTCCGGGTGCTAACACAGTTAATTGCAGGGACGTACACATCAACCCGTCGGAGAGCTCCCTTCCTCCACCGGTTGGTGGAGACGGGCTTCCATGCAAATATGTAAACTTAGGGCTTCACCTGCCCAAGTAGAAACATCGTTACCCTTGACGCGTGTTTGGCGGGGCCGCAATGGAATATCCCGCAAGAGGCCCGACGTCTAGTGGATTTAGCTGCTGTCCTCGCGCGGATCCGACCTTTACTCGAGGGTTGGAGGTTCTCGGCGATTTCTCCTCCATGTTCGAGCCTCTTCTTGGCCGATCGTACTCCAAGTAACACCGAGGAAGTCGATCCCGGCCTCCACAACTTCAGGTGGCGTCGGGGAAGCTGATCCTGACTGGCCTAGCTCCAAACGGCACCGGGATAGGAGCTCCCGGCCGGCCTAGCTGTAGGCGGCGTCGGGAGAGGATCTCCTGGCCGGCCTTGCTGTAGGCGTCGCCGGGAGAGGAGCTCCCGGCCGGCCTTGCTGTAAGCGGCGCCGGGAGAGGAGCTCCCGGCCGGCCTCGCTATAGGCGGCGCCGGGAGAGGAGCTCCTGGCCGGCCTCGCTGTAGGCGGCGCCGGGAGAGGAGCTCCCGGCCGGCCTCGCTGTAGGCAGTGCCGGGAGAGGAGCTCCCGGCCGGCCTCGCTTTGCCCTAGGCGGCGCCGACAAAGAGAGAGAGAGAGAGAGGGAGAGAGAGAGAGGGAGGGAGAGCCGCTGTCGTACTCTAGCTGACGGGAGAGCGAGAGAGAGGGGGGCGTCGGTTCCCTCCTGGCCGAGCCCTAGCCCCGGGAAGATGAAAAACCCCTGATGCCTTTTTTTTTCCATGCCTGTCTCTGCAGCCCCCTCTTCCCTTCTTTCCCTTTTCTTCTTTTCATTTTCTTCATTTTCCAACTGTACCTGCCCCCATCCCCTTCTCTCTCTTGCTTTTTTATTTCTTTTTCTCCTCCCTCTATACCGATCCCATCCTGCTCCTTTTCTTCATCCACCTTTTTCCTCCTCCAATCCACATCTATATACATATGTATAATATATATAATATAATATATATATATATATATATATATATATATATATATATATATATATATATATATATATATTTATATTTATATATCAACAGTCTATGCACATAAAACCTTCGCACGCACGCACGAGGACCTGCACATCTTCGAATGGGGCTGCACCACATTGCCGCTCATAACATGTCCCGAGCGCGCCGCTTGGGGACGATCCCGCTCGACCGGATATGGGGTTGTACACAATCCCCACTCTTTTCGAGGTTGGTACAAGGTCGAAAAGAAATGTCCAACCCCAAGTATCCGGCGAGTGGGAGCCTACCCAAAGAAAAAGTTTAGAGAAAAGCTCACTTGGAGATAAAGGGAGCTCCACACCAGGGCTTAAATCAGAAACAACTAACAATCTTTAATATGTTGTACAATCCAACCTACTTATCAAAAATCAAACCAAATTAGCAATTGACATGGAAAGCAACGACAATACATGTTTTGAAATTCAAGAGGCTATTACTTCAGATGGGCGTACGTTTTATAAACACAAAATTTTTTTGAATCTCTTTCTGTAACGGTGGTATAACAAGTAACAAATTTGATGAGAAACTAGCATAGAATGAGGATTTAAACGCAGGAGCAGGTAAAGGTATAGAAGGACCGATAAATCTTAGCATACCTGCTTGATCAGCATGGACAGGTAGAGATCAATCATATAATGACTTATTAACACGACCAATAATTACTCTTATAGTTCCCATCACTAGAACCTTTGCTAATCCCATAGATGAATTCACTGATATGTTCAATATGGATGTTGAAACACTAGATGATGATGAGGAATATGCAACAGCTTTATCAAAGATAATAATAGGTGAATCTAGCACTGCTGAGAATCTGGAAAATGAAATGTTTAAAACATTATTCCATAATCTAGATACACGAGCTTATAAGAACCCTTTAGCAGCAGGGAAAAAACATCAGATGTAGCTATAATCAGTAGGTTTTTGAAGATTGTCCGCATATGATAAGACATTTAAAATCATTAGCTGGCAGAATTACTTAACGAATACATTTTATGATAGTTATCTGTTTTAGTCATGTAGTCTGAGTCGTATATCGTATTATATCGAGAATTACTTTTGGTCGGGTCATGTTCGTTGACTAGTATGTATATTTATATTTCAATATATAAAAAACCTTCATCTGTTATAAACATACATCGATTCCAAAACCAAGAACCAGGACCTCTCCCCCGCAGGCGAGCCTTCGGACCTGCCAGCTAAATGAGAGCGCAGCGGGTCTACCTGGGTCCGAGCCGAGCTCGGGGTGCCGATGACGTTTCTACTAACCAAACCTATCCCCCACAGGCGAGCCTTCAAACCTGCTAGCTAGATGAGAGCCTGCGCAGCGGGTCTACCTGGGGCCGAGCCGAGCTCGGGGTGGCGATGACGTTCTCAAACCAACCAAACCTATCCCCCACAGGCGAGCCTTCGGACCTGCCAGCTAGATGAGAGCCTGCACAGCAGGTCTACCTGGGGCCGAGCCGAGCTCGGGGTGCCGATGACGTTCTCAAACCAACCAAATGTATCCCCCACATGCGAGCCTACGGACCTGCCAGCTAGATGAGATCCTGCGCAGCGGGTCTACCTGGGGCCGAGCCGAGCTCGGGGTGCCGATGACGTTCTCAAACCAACCAAACCTATCCCCCACAGGCGAGCCTTCGGACCTGCCATCTAGATGAGAGCCTGCGCAGCGGGTCTACTTGGGGCCGAGCCGAGCTCGGGGTGCCGACGACGTTCTTAAACCAACCAAACCTATCCCCTAGAGGCGAGCCTTCAGACCTGCCAGCTAGATGAGAGCCTGCGCAGCGGGTCTACCTGGGGACGAGCAGAGCTCGGGGTGCCGATGATGTTCTCAAACCAACCAAACCTATCCCCCACAGGCGAGCCTTCGAACCTGCCAGCTAGATGAGAGCCTGCGCAGCGGGTCTACCTGGGGCCGAGCCGAGCTCGAGGTGCCGATGACGTTCTCAAACAAACCAAACCTATCCCCCACAGTCGAGCCTTCGGACCTGCCAGCTAGATGAGAGCCTACGCAGTGGGTCTACCTGGGGCCGAGCCGAGCTCGGGGTGCCGATGACGTTATCAAACCAACCAAACCTATCCCCCACAGGCGAGCCTTCAGACCTGCCAGCTAGATGAGAGCCTGCGCAGCGTGTCTACCTGGGGCCGAGCCGAGCTCGGGGTGCCGATGAAGTTTCCGCAAACCAAACCTATCCTATCCTAACCTAACCCCCACAGGCGAGCCTTCGGACTTGCCAGCTAGATGAGAGCCTGCGCAGCGGGTCTACCTGGGGCCGAGCCGAGCTCGGGGTGCCGATGAAGTTTACGCAAACCAAACCTAACCTATCCTAACCTAACCCCCACAGGCGAGCCTTCGGACCTGCCAGCTAGATGAGAGCCTGCGCAGCGGGTCTACCTGGGGTCGAGCCGAGCTCGGGGTGCCGATGACGTTCTCAAACCAACCAAACCTATCCCCCACAGGCAAGCCTACGGACCTGCCAGCTAGTAGGAGCCAAGCAGCAGGTCTACTTGGGGCCGAGCCGCGCTCGGGGTAGTGCAGAACCAAGAACCAAGACCTCTCCCACACAGGCGAGCCTACGGACCTGCCAGCTAGTAGGAGCTAGGCAGCGGTTCTACCAGGGGCTGAGTCGCGCTCGGGGAAGTGCAGAACCAATAACCAGGACCTCTCCCCCACAGGCGAGCCTACGGACCTGCCAGCTAGTAGGAGCCAGGCAGCGGGTCTACCTAGGGCCGAGCCGTGCTCGGGGTAGTGCAGAACCAAGAACCAGGACCTCTCCCCCACAAGCAAGCCTACGGACCTGCCAGCTAGTAGGATCCAGGCAGCGGGTCTACCTGGGGCCGAGCCGCGCTCGGGGTAGTACAGAACCAAGAACCAGGACCTCTCCCCCACAAGCGAGCCTACGAACCTGCTAGCTAGTGGGAGCCAGACATCGGGTCTACCTGGGGCCGAGCCGCGCTCGGGGTAGTGCAGAACCAAGAACCAGGACCTCTACCCCACAGACGAGCCTACAGACCTACCAGCTAGTAGGAGCCAGGCAGCGGGTCTACCTGGGGCCGACCCGCGCTCGGGGTCGTGCAGAACCAAGAACCAGGACCTCTCCCCCACATGCGAGCCTTCGGACCTGCCAGCTAGTAGGAGCCAGGCAGCGGGTCTACCTGGGGGTCTCCTCTCCAACGCAAATATAAAGCTAACATAAAGGCCAACAAATAACTAAAAAGAACTGTTAACCCGGTCAATCGAGTCAAAGTCCGACACAGGGCATCTCTACCCGCTACGTCCACCCTCCTGAGAACTAGGGTCGATCATATAATATTCTTCCTAAGGTAGGTTTTGATCTCCAGGACCGAACATCCTAGCGACAAGAGGGGAATGGGAGGGGACTTCTTTCATCACATGGCCCTAGTCATCACTTGGTTCCTCTTCTATGGCCATGACGTTCGACTGAGTTTTTCTGTGCTGGCCACTCTCCACGCTCACCGCACCATAACTGTTGAAGCCAAAAATGGCTTTTGTGGAGTTCGGGGTCCCAAAAGAGGGGTGACCGCGCACCTACTACCCTCAAGCGAACGATCTAGGCACAAGATTTGGAACACAAGTGACAGACCCAAGGTCTCAGCGTGGAGGACCCACCACATACCCGGAAGACTAACAAACTCTTCCCCTCCCAAGCCAAAGGCTGAGCTAAGACACCTTCGGAGGGCGCTCTTGGCCGACCAGAACATCTAAAGAGGATCTGGAGATCAACTCTCTCCTATCCAGATGTGTCTCCTTGGGTTTACACAAAATACTGCTCACCCGCCCTACTGATGGCGCAAACTCGCCGAGCAATTCCACGACACGTTACCCAAGTTGGGCCACTAATAGCATAATTCCGCTATTCTAACAGGCCACCAACAGGCCATTAGGGGCTTCCCGGCAACTATATCTCGGGGCCCCCACGGGGCGAGCGGTTCACGAGCACACCACTCGCACAAGACGGAAGGAGTAAACCATACATAAACAGAGCATCACAGATATTAAAAGAATATTACAGGAATATGAATTTCATACTTCGGCACGCAGGCCGGCAAAATAAGAAAAAATAGGCCTTCGAGGGCCGGCACCAGCTTAGGCTTAAGCCCGCTACTCCCCGCTTAGTATTGCAACACTTGTACACCAACGTCTCGACAAGCGGCAGTCAGCTAAACGCCAGTCGGCTAACATAAGATGGCCAAATATATTGCACACACCCCTTTTTGGTGGCTATGGTGCGCACTCCCTGTAAATAGATAATATTCAACTTCCTCGGAGTCTTCTCCGAGAACCCTAGAACATCACCATTCCGGCTCACACGTCCGAATGGGCTTCACACAGCATGCATAAACCCGTACTCACGCTTCCGGGTGCTAACACAGTTAATTGCAGGGACGTACACGTCAACCCTTCGGAGAGCTCCCTTCCTCCACCTATTGGTGGAGAGGGGCTTCGATGCAAATATGTAAACTGAGGGCTTCACCTGCCCAAGTAGAAACATCGTTAGCCTTGACGCGTGTTTGGCGGGGCCGCAATGGAATATCCCGCAAGAGGCCCGACGTCTAGTGGATGTAGCTGTTGTCCTCACGCGGATCTGACCTTTACTCGAGGGTTGGAGGTTCCCGGCGATTTCTCCTCCATGGCCGAGCCTCTTCTTGGCCGATCATACTCCAAGTAACACCGAGAAAGTCGATCCCGGCCTCCACAACTTCGGGCGGCGTCGGGGAAGCTGATCCCGACTGGCCTAGCTCCAAACGGAGCCGGGAGAGGAGCTCCCGGCCGTCCTAGCTGTAGGCAGCGCCGGGAGAGGAGCTCCCGGCCGGCCTTGCTGTAGGCAGCACTGGGAGAGGAGCTCCCGTCCGGCCTTGCTGTAGGCGGCGCCTAGAGAGGAGCTCCCGGCCTGCCTTGCTGTAGGCAGTGTCGGGAGAGGAGCTCCCGACCGGCCTCGCTGTAGGCGGCGCCGGGAGAGGAGCTCCCGGCCGGCCTCGCTATAGGTGGCGCCGGGAGAGGAGCTCTCGGCCGGCCTCACTTTGACCTAGGTGGCGACGACAAAGAGAGAGAGAGAGGGAGAGAGAGACAGAGGGAGGGAGAGCCGCTGTCGTGCTCCAGCTGACGGGAGAGCGATAGAGAGGGGGCGTCGGTTCCCTCCTGGCCGAGCCCTAGCCCCGGGAAGATGAAAAACCCCTGATGCCCTTTTTTTTCCATGCCTGTCTCCGCAGCCCCCCTCTTCCCTTCTTTCCCTTTCCTTCTTTTCTTTTTCTTCTTTCTCCAGCTGTACCTGCCCCCATCCCCTTCTCTCTCTTGCTTTTTTATTTCTTTTTGTCCTCCCACTGTACCGACCCCCTCCTGCTCCTTTTCTTCATCCACCTTTTTCCTCCTCCAATCCACATCTATATACATATGTATAATATATATAATATAATATATATATATATATATATATATATATATATATTATATATATATATGTATATTTATATATCAACAGTCTATGCACATAAAACCTTCGCACGTAGGCACGAGGACCCGCACCTCTTCGAACGGGGCTGCATCACATTGCCTCTCATAACATGTCCCGAGCGCGCCGCTTGGGGAGGATCCCGCTCGACCGGATATGGGGTTATACATTGTCAAAGCAATCAAAGAAATTATGAAATTTTGCACAATGACGTTTTATACGAAGATGAACAACAGATAAATTTATTAGACCTAGAGGACCTCTGGTATTGGTTGTTCATGTTCAATGTGACTTAGGTCACATAATTAAATAATTTTAATTATGGCCAAAAAATAATTAGAAAAATTGTGATTTTCTGATTTTTCACTAAATACCAATTGATGAACCTATGATAAAAATTTGGAGACCTTTGTCCAAGGGAATTTGGAAGTCACCTCATTCAGACTATGGATAGACCCTTAGACTGCAATTAGTAATATTGACATATAGTGTTTAGTTCATCCAAACCCTGTTACAGTATTACCCAGCCACTTAAAGACATGAATATGGTCTTTGTGCATCATTAGAAGTATTTTTGGGTCATAAGGAATTACGAGTAGGTTTACACCTCACTTAAGGGTTTATGAGTTCACACTGCATATGGAACGGATACATAAAGATGGGCTGTGTATGGAATTCAGGGTAGTGGAGTCTAATTAATTTAAAGACATGTTTGGGAGGCATTGGAACCTTTGTTGGAACCCTAGGTTATGTCACAACTTAGTATCAAGTTCTAGTGTGCATGGTCATTCTAAGGAATAGCTTGTTCGGAGTCAGATAAAAGATCATCACTCTCCTATAAGTACCTTAATTCATTAGGCCTACTCAAGAGTAGAAATTATAGTGGGTTATTAATACCAGGTAGACACTAATAAAAGTAATTGTCGTGAAAAGAGGGATTTTGTCTTTAACCCATCGTATTCCATAATACCGCTGCGAGCCCTTCACTAGATATACCTCGGGAAGTCCAAGATTAACCCTAAGTCATTAGGTATAATTAAAATTAGATAAGAGTAGTCTAATATGTTGAAGGAACAATATAGTAATATGACCTGTGTAGGGTTGGAGTGATACAGGACGTGTTGGTCCTGCGAGCTAGAGGCTCGAGAGTTTATATCAAGACAGGTTGGTCCAGCGAGCTGAGGGATCAGGATTTTTATATCAGGATGGGTTAGTCCTGCGAGCTGGAGCTCAGGTTGTGATAACTTACATGTTCATAGAAACAAATTAGTGGTGGGTCATTGGAACTGGGACAGTTGTCACACCGATGATAGGCCAGTAGGTTATTTTATACTGTGGCTGGAGTACGATCCCCCAAAAAGCACTCCCGACCGTAAAGACCGGTGGGATAGCCAACAATTAGTATACATAGACTCTAGAGTCCACATAGGACGTGTATACAGGAGTATGAGAGGTCTATGCCTGGTAGTATGTATACCCACCTAGGAGTGGAGACGCCCGCTCCACTACTGTCGTAGCCATAATGGTGGTACTAGAGAGTTTAGCTTACTCCAAAAAGTGGGAACTAAAGGTCTGTGATCACAGAGTCATGTGAGTGAGTTGTACTTATATGAATCATAGCATACATAGCTTATCAAAACATACATACATACTATGTAATTCATACTGCAGATCCTTATCATATAAATTAGCATGGTCTCTTTTATATGATAAGTTACAATTCTTGAAACCTTAACTTATAAGTTTCTATGGGCATTCATATAAGTTAAGATACTTTTGTGATGGTAGCATAGTGGTAGTTGCTTACTTTACTACAATGTACTTTCTTAGTCTACTGCTTCTTTTATTACTGTTCTACTGTTTACTGTTCCTTACTTTTGCTATTCATATATAACTGCTAACCTAATGATATAAATAATGTTAGATGTATACACATGAAAGAATAGTTCTATTGTCACATGCTATTTTGATACTGCCTTTGTTGTCCTCCGCTTTCGTCCTCCCACACAGTGCCTAGGACTCACGGGGGTGAGGCGAGGACAAATTGACTTAGTCTTTATGACTAACGGTCAATTTTGATATTGCCTTTGACTTTCAATTTAAGGAAAAAGGAAACAGGCTCAAGCGAATGGCATCATCAGTGACACCATTAATCTTAAAGGTGTTGCAAATTTCTTGAAAATTAGATAAGAGTACATCCGAGTGTCCATCAAACCACACGACATTTTGAACCGTCGGGCGAACAATACTAGACCCAGTATCATCCAAGTTGGGTTGGGCGTAGTAAGATATAGTACGCTACCCAGCTTCGTTTGGGTTAGGGTTGGCCATAGTTACGAGCGCGGGTTCTCCGAAGGATTCTTCAGGGTCTAAAGAAAGATTCTGGTGTCGAGATCGAATGCGCCCAGGGGTATGTTTGATTTCAAGATTGAAATTAAAAGTTTCGGACTCCGAAGGCTGTCCACAGGTCATACAACATTTTAAAATATATATTTACTATATAATTAATTTTTTTTGGATTTTCGGAACTAAAATAAAAAGTTATGAAAACGGGGGAAAATATTTTTTGGTTGTTTTAAGTTATATATATATATATATATATATATATATATATATATATATATATATATATATATATAGAGAGAGAGAGAGAGAGAGAGGTAAAAGTAATAGTTTACTAAATTCAAAATAACAACACAAGAGTCCCTGGCAATGACACCAAAAACATGATGGCGTGAAACTCCACTTTTATATAATGGACATGCTGGGTCAAATTTCGCTAATGATTTAAGTTAAAAACAAGTTTTAACAAAAGGAGGCAAGTGCACATTTCGTGAGTAGTATAGGATATTCAAGGGGAATATCGAGATCGTATAATTTACGGGGCATGTTGGTTATTTCTACTCCTCTTAGAGCTACTATTATTTTACCGAAAATAAGGTGTCGGATTTTAATTAACTAGAGAGGCTATATAAAAGCTGTAAAGAGACTTAAAAAATTCAATGAAGGAATATCGCTCGGTACCCAATTGAATTAGGACTAAAAAAACTTTTAATAACTATAGAACTAAATTTCATTTTAATTAAGGGTAACTTGGCCATGGAGGTTCCACAAATATGAGCTCACCTTACTCATGGAATATTACTCACCTGAACATTAGGACTATTCAAACGAGCTCTCGTTCGACGAAGGATTCCTCTTAATGCCTGCTTTACACTAAGAACCCTGATATTGAGTGGGGAACCTAATCCAGTATAATTCTGCTCCTCCTCTCTCGAGGTTTAGTGTGCAATTCTCTTTACCCAAGGCTGATTGTTCCATACGCACGGCCTCTCGGCTAGCTAGCGTAGGGACAACGTAAATAGAGCCCGCACATCGATATGTGCTCCTACGCATCATATACATGGGGTAAACCTTAAGTTCTTTAATTAAAGTAAGAAAAATATATTTACTTATTATGAGTGATATTTTATGTCCGAATGCTCTTCAATACCGAGGGCTAAGAGCGATTAGCCACTCATTGGAATGGGTAGGCAGGAAATAAATGCAAGTCCTACTCGAATGAGTAGGAGGGAAATAAATGCAAGTCCTACTCAAACGAGTAGGCGGGAAATAAAAAGAAATTACAATTACCTCATACTCACACACTTTACATAAATTGAAGAAAGCAATAAAAACTACCTCATACACACACACACACTCTACATAAAATTGAAGTAAGAAAGTAAAGACAAAAACAAAAAAAACTTAACCTCATACACTCACACACACAAATTAATGAGAAAAATAAAGTTTTCCAAAAATTAAAACAGCAACATATTCATTCTTATAACTTTGGAAAAGTGATTAAAAAGTGCAAATAAAAATTATAGGTAAAAAAAAGTTTACAAAATAAAAAGAAAAAAAACAAAGTGAGAAAAAAACAAAAACACTTTGAGTCCACCTTTATAAACCCATAAGATTGAATAAAAAGCAAATAAAAAGCATAAGGTCAAAACAAAGCTAAGGAAAAATGATAAGAGAAGCTATCATAAAAACACATAACCATAAAAACATAAAGGAAAATAAAGTAAAAAGAAACTTGAAATCATTAAGAACAAAATTACCCTCATACACCCACACACCCATAGAAAATAAGGAAAAATAAGAGATAAAATGAAAATAATAGTGTGGAACTCACAAGAAATCCATCACAACATAAGGATGAAAAATAAGATCTATTTTAGTAGGGAAAAGCTAAAATAAACAATAAAGAGGGGCCGAAAATTTGGTGACTGGCGAAATTCTAGAAGCTTTTGAAAATTCCACATTGCGGTCACGGCATGACTGAAGCTCATGTGCTTGTAGGGGGCGTGATTGGACACTTGGAAGCAAATTGATGTTTCTAGCAACTAATTTTGAAACTGCTTTAAAACTTGTTGACCGACACGGGCATGTCGGGGATGACACGGGCGTGTTCCACCCTTGTTTCACGAATTCACAGCAAGCAGTAGTTTTTTTCACTAGCATCAAAGTGACAAAGCACAGTCACGGGAGTGTACTTTGAAATTTCAGCATTATCTACAAAATTTCTAGGAGAAGAGAATAGACACAAGCTAGAAGGGAATATACAAAAAAACATTTTATTGAAGAAGAAGAGCTAAAAACAACTAAAATAACCTAAATTAAGTACTATAAAATATATATATTTAGAACTCCTCAAATATCCCCAGACTTGTACTTTTGCTATTCTAGAGCAAAAATTGGAGATAAACTTATAAGGAATTAAAATAATTCTAAATTTAGCTAACTTTTAAATTATTTGAAAGAGAGATCCAAATAAAAATCAGCGGTATAAAGAATAAAGTATTAAATTATGAAAATGATTTAAATATAGGAAAATTTTTGTCCAAAAAGACTTCTTGATGTAACCAAATAGCAAGCAAAATTTGTAATCGTTAGTTAACAGAAATAGATTGGAATTATAGAAACTTTGACTTATAAGAATTTAAAGGAAGTAATGCAATTTAAAAATTATGCTCTAAAAAAGATTTTATATTAAGTCTAGAATCATCGAATATGGCTAAGGGGGTTGTTTTGGTTTATGAAGAGGGCTTTGGTTGAGTGGTGAGTTTTTTTTCTCAAACCTCTAATGAATTTTTTCTTACTGGTGGATTTTAAATAAAATTAATTTCTTATTTCCATGACATGTAATATTTTGGAACATCTTCATATTAACCCAATGTATATGTATAGGAGTAATGAATTTTATCCTATTACTCCGTATCTTATAATCTTTTAAAAATATTGAATTCCTATGTTTTTGAAACGAAATCTTATTCTCAATGACATAAGTTCTTTTAAGAATAAAAATTTAATTATACCAAGTAAGACATGATAAATGTGGGGAGATAGGTTTTTTCAAAGAGAAAACTAGATATTAATTAAAAATTTTGAGTGCAAACTTTAATAAATTGAACGTTCCTGTATTTATAAAAGCTTACAGTAAAAATAATTGATGTATAGAGTTGTTATTTCTAACATAATACACATGCCTAAATTTTAGATATATTAGAAGTAGTCCTGAAAAAAAGTCCCCTCTCTTAAGTAAAGATACATAAGAAATTCTTAAAAAATTAAACCCGGATATTTAAATCTATCAATCTTCAATTAATAAATGATTATTAAATAAAGAATTAATAAAATTCAATTATAAATAAATTAAAAACAAAATTTTTGGAGAGTAAAAAGTTTAAGAATGGTATATTTGATTTAATTTGTTTCATAATAAATTTTTTTGGAATTTTTTACATTTATTATGTTTTTTTTATTTATGTGTTTAATTCTTTAATATATACATACTAAAGAAAGAAAAATGCAAAAAAGATTTTTTTTTTGGAATTTTTTAAGTTTTTTAAATTTTTCTTGTGCTTTTTTTAATATTTTTAATATACTATTTAGAAGAAAGGAAAGCGAAAGAGAAGTTATTTACAAAGATGAGAGAGGGGGAAGAGAAAAGAATATTTACAAAAATTATTTTATTTAAATATTTACAAAGTAAAAATATTTTTGAAATTTTTGTTTTATAATTTTTTTATTTATTAAAATTTTTGATGATAAAACAAAAATATTTTTGGAGTTTTAATTTTTTTGTACTTTTTTTAAATTTTTAATGAGTGCAGAAAATAGAAGTGAAAGAAAGGAAATCATGAAAACACTCTCATACTTAATTCCAATAGTGTCCCCAATGTCACAAGATAAGTATGAGGAATGAAAAGAAATGAAATTGCACTATGTACAAAAATAAAGAGTGGGGGGGGGAGAGGTAGAAACTTTCTTGGAACGTGTTCGGGGAGGACCATTTAGAAACCCTGCTGATCGATCCATTTTGGATCGACAACTTCCGTACTGCTGCGGAGGGTTATAGCGTTGATATGTTCCCGAGGGTTGGGCTACGTGTTCCGTAGTAACTCCTCGTGCGGACGTTCGGACATCATCCGTGCCAGCTGTCCAACCTGTAATTAGAGATTTTTTAGCGATCCGGTGATGTTCCAGATATTTAACTCATTGGACGTGATATATCTTGAAAACATTTCCTCCATCGGATAAGGTTTCAGAGGAGGAGGTGGTAACTGGGCGCAATATTGTTAGGCAGGCACTACGCGTTGTTCGCATTACTCCATAAGAAATTTGGGTGGTTCCTCCAACCCAGATTATAGTGGTTACTATATAGGTTATTATTTAGGTTGAAGGAAGGTCGACATGAATTTCCCACGTAGTCGACGAACTATTCGGCTACACAGACGTTATTAATAATATTATTATTATTTGCCCAAGGCGAAGTGGAGGAGAAAGCAGACATCTCCGCCACCTGCTTCGTTAGCATTTCAACTTGAAGGGATAAGTGAGCAGTGGCGTCCACTTTGAACAGGCCGGAAGCTTGCTTTGGACATCCCTGTGGGACATTCCACTGGTAGGAATTCATGGTCATCTCTTCAATTAAAGCTGGGGCAGTTTCGGGGGTTTTGTTGTTTAGAGTGCCCCCGGCTGCCGCGTCAATCATTTGACGCGCTTGGTAATTTAAGCCGTTATAAAAATATTGGACCTGCAGCAATACTAGTAGCACGTGGTGTGGGCACCTGCGGAGGAATTCGTTAAATCACTCCCAAGTCTCATAGAGAGACTCAGGATCATTCTGAACGAACAAAGAAATATCTGCCCGCAACTTTGAAGTTTTTACGAACGAAGAGTACTTCTTCAAGAAGCGCTCCGCCAGTTCAGCCCAAGTGTTGTTAAATTCTCGCGTGAGGGAATTCAACCATGCATTTGATTTGGATTTTAAGGAAAAAGGAAACATGCACAAGTAAAGGTCATCATCAGTGCCACCATTAATCTTGAAAGTGTCACAAATTTCCAGAAAATTAGATAAGTGTACATTCGGGTCCTCATTCGACAGTCCATCGAACTGCACGACATTTTGAACCATTTGAATGATGCAAGATTTTATTTCAAAATTATTGTTCGCCACCGTCAGGCGAACAATACTAGACCTAGTATAATCCATGTTGGGTCGGGCGTAGTAAGAAATAGTTTTTAAGAGAGTTTGTTGATGGCCTTGTTTGAGGCTTTAAATGGGAGGCATTGTAGAACTCCCTTGTTTTGGGGCGAGGTTGGTGAGAGACGGTTGTTGGGTCCGAAGCCCTTGGAAGAAATGGATATTTTTGTTAATCATATTCAAGAGAAGCTTTGGATAGCTCAGGAGCGTTATGAAAAGAACGCAAATCGCCAAAAGACTGAGCTAGAGTTTATTGTTGGGGACATGGTTTTTCTGAAGGTTTCCCCAATGTAGGGCCTTAAGAGGTTTGGTAAGAACCACAAGTTAGACCCTAGGTATGTGGGACCTTTCAATGTCATTGAGCGGATTGGTGTATCAGCTTATAAGCTAGAATTGTCAGCAAGTTTTTCTGGTGTGCACAATGTTTCCCATGTGAGCCAATTATGGAAGTGTGTGCTGAGCGACAGTCAAATTCTTCATGTTGTGCCCCAGTTGGGGCCTTACCTTTCCTATGTGGAAGTGCATGTTTGTGTTTAGGATACTCAAGATCGGGTTTTGTGAAGGAAGACAATATCTATGGTTAAAGTTTTGTGGAAGAACTAATACGTGGTGAGCACGACTTGGGAGTTGGAGTTAGTTATGAGGGAGGCTCATCCTTATCTATTTTCCTGGTGCTTTAGTATGTGTTTTCTTTGGTAGTATATGATTGCTTTTCTTTTATTTTGGATTTGATCCTTTTTATGTCAAGTTTTGGAACGAAACTTTTTTTATGGTTGGTGGCTGTAACGCCCCTGATTTTTCGATGTTTGTTTTAATTACTATAGTGACGTATTTTTGACGTTAGGGCATTTTGTTCATGCGTAGTTAACGTGTGTCATTTGTTGGAACATGGGTTTGCTCAGTGGGTTTTCCTATGTGGTTGGTTTTGTTTTGGTTGATCACCTTCCCTCGCGAGCCGTATCTGTTTTGGTGACTCACTGGAGCCTTATATAGGGATGTGGTGGCGTTTACCTTCAGGTGGTGTTTACCTGGGTTTGGTTTGTTGGATTTTGATTTCGACTTCGCCTTTGGTTTCGTAGCGTTTGTATTTAGCAATGGTGCGATTTCGTAAGATTCCGAGTTGGTTTGGATTTCAGGTCGTTTTGACGTTATTTAAATAATTAATATTATATTAAATTATATATATAGATATAAGTATAAATAGTAGAATCTTTCGCTTCAAACCCTATTCCTATTCATCTTCTTCCCGAACCCGAGCGTTGGCCTTTTTCGCGAGAGAAGCGAATGACGGACTTCGTGTGTGTTTCGGCTAACGATAGGGAGAGATTTGGTGTTCGTCTTTGTCGTCGGAGTAGAGATTCAGAAAGCTCTCACCGAGATCTACCCGATCTTGGTAAGCTTTTCTTCATTCCTCTATTTCTAGGCATTAGGCATCCTTGTCGCGGTGCGGGCGGGGGGCGTTTTTCCAGAATTTCAAGTCAAGTGGATTTTTTCCCCTTGCATGCCCATTTCTTGCTTATCTTTCTTCCTTTCTTTCCTCTTCCCTTATAGAGTAGGATTAGTGAAAGTTAACCGTGAAAGAACTCCTAGAGTAGGGCAATTTTCGGCCAAGGCATGGAGAATAGGTTTAGGGACTTAAGTAAAATTTGGCGTATATCATAAGGTAGAGTTCGTCAGTATCGGTTTAGGTAGACTAGAAAAGTATGGCCGAATTTCGTTAAGGCGATTCAATCGGCTAAATGATTTGTCGAGTGAAGATTGTTTGTTTATGTGTTTATCGTCGAGTATTAACGTGCTAGGCGTTGAGTGAAGTTAGATACGTCGAGAATCTAGGCTTCGAGTTTGTCGTGTATCGGCATGCGAGGCGTTTAGTGAACTCGACTATTCGTCGAATATGGCCTATTATAGAAGGCGTTGAGTGCATTCGATGAATTTGTCGTGTTTGGCTTAGGCTTAAGGAGCGTTGAGTGACCGGGCCGCCAAGTCAAATTCGTCGAGTATTGATAGCCTATTCATCGAATATCGATTGTTTTCGTCTAGTATTGCAGGTCTTATTCGCCGAATGTTGTCGAAATTCGTCGAGTATCCATGTGGGTATACTCGTTGAATTTGGCCAGGACATAGAATATTTTGTCATTTCATGTAGGATTCGTCTTGTATGGTCCTTAAGGTAATATTAAAGCTCATCAAGGAATTTTCCTTGGGTTTAGGCTTGGGTTTTGGTTTTGTCTATTTGGGTATGGTGTTTCTTTAGCTATAAAGGTTGGCAGACCACCAACTAGATGTCGGTTTGTGAATCTTTACACTTGGTGGTTGTTTGGTCTGTTTTGTGGACTGTTGGATTGGGTTGGGAGAAGTGGTCACCACCGCAGTGCCTTTGTGACCTGTTTGAGTCTGGGAGCTTGGTATGGGACAATTTGGTCAGCGACTCCGGCCCGGTTGATACAACCAAGTGTTAATGCTTCACGTTTTCGAGCTGTTTTTGTGCTCAGTTTGATTCTTATATCAGTCCATGTTATTTCTTTCTTGTTCTTGCAGATTTTGTCGAAGCACGTCCTTGTTCCGCACTTGGTGCAAATGTTAATTTCCCTTTATTGCAAACTTTTAGTTTATCTGTTTCTATTTGACGAATCAGCTGAGGTTTCAACATTACTTATAGTCGGGTTTGGTAAACCCTTTCTTGCCTTTTGGATTTTTCCTGTTTATTTCCATTGCCACTTGTATTTTCTTGCTGAGGTGTTATTTTTTTGAATGCCTCACGTTCGGGGCTGTAGCCGGTGGAGCGGCTGTGTTTGGTGATAGCTATTGGACTACAGTTGTTGTAGTAGTTTTGCTCACAGTCGTGAGGTAGTTGTTCCCTTTTTTAGTTTTAGTTCAGACTTGCATACTTTCAGTGGGTTCGTGTCAGGCTGTTGACGCCCACGTGTTGTTTTCTTTGGGATTATTGAATACTTTGCAAGCTGCTAGTTTCCCTTTTGGGTTCGTTGTACTTGCTCTACAGGAAGGTTTTATGCGAGGTGGCATATTAGGTATTTTAAAGTATAAAATTACTATTATTACTTCAAACATGCCATATTTGAAATCAAACCGCTATATTTAATGGTCCTAAAAAATACTTTCACTAATATTATAAATCTACTGTCTTGCAGACAATGAGTTGTCCACTGGGGATGTTTATACTCATGTAGGACGTCTAATGTTGTAAAGTAAGTATTTTTCACAGTATATAACTATCTTTTTCTCGTGGAATAGATGAGTCATTAAGTCGAGGGATACGGCTAACTGCTCAACTTAAACTAGATTTTCTCAAAATAACTTATAATTCTTTCATAAAAGTGTTATGTCGGAGCTTTTCCTAAGCGTCTGCAGTTATCCCCTACTGACATGGCATCATGACACGCGTTATCCCTTTCTCTTATGTATCATTAAATGCAGAGAAAATGCGCATTATGACAAGCATGGACACTTCCATTTATACATACCTCTTATTTGAGAATGGGGAGAGGTGTGTGCCTATTGTGATAATCACGAGGAGATCAATGATTGGGATTAATCCTATGAGATAGCCAAAAACTAAAGTCCTTGGGAGAATTCATTGAGTTGTCTTGACGCACTCTACGCACTCAACGCATGAAGTTATCTCAATGCTCTTGATGCCTAGACTCTTGGACTCAGTGAACTCGATGCCTGGTGTTGTCTAAGTGCACTCGACTCCTGAACACTTAGAATCAGCATATCTGACGCTTGATTAAGTCCATGTCCTTCTTGACATCCTGTAAGAGTCAATTTTTCCTGCAACATATATGCATGAGAACACTGAAGCTATAATAAGTTCAACATGCCCAACTCATTTTTGAAGATGTTGGACTTCGCTTAATCTAGTGGCTTAGTGAAAATGTCAGTCACTTATTTGTCTGTGGGGACAAACTCAAGACAAATGTATTCCTTTTCTACATGCTCCCTAATAAAGTGAGACCTAATCTGAATATGCTTAGTCCTGCCATAAGACACATGATTCCTAGCAATAGAGATTGCACTAGAAGAATCACAAAATAATAAAGTTCTACTTAGCAAGATATTATAGTCTTGGAGCTGATGTTGAATCCTTAGTAGCTGAGCACAGCAGCTACCAGCTGAGATGTACTCTGATTCAGGTGTTAAGATGGCAACACTTGTTTGCTCTTGCAGCTCCAAAAGACCAATCTTCATCCTAGAAATTGACAAGTGCCTGAGGTGCTTTTCTTGTCTTCTATACAACCTGTAAAGTTTGCGTCTCAATACCCTATTATTTCAAAGTCAATATTCCTAGGGTACCATAGACCAAGATCTTGTGTGCCCTTGAGATATCTTAAAATTCTTTTTGCAGCAGAATAATGTGATTCCTTAGGGCTATCCTAGCATCTAGCACAAACACATGTAACATACATAATATCTGGCCTACTTACAGTAAGATAGAGGAGGGAGCCAATTATGCCTCTATACAAGATTTCACTAATAGGTTTCCCTTTCTCATCCTTGTCTATTAACAGATTTGACCCCATAGGAGTTTTCATTATGAAGGCACTCTCCATTCCAATTTTTTTAATTAACTCGTTGGTGAACTTAGACTGTGAGATGGATAGATCATCCTCTGACTGTCTAACTTGGAGGCCCAAGAAATACTTGAGTTCACCCATACTGCTCATCTCAAACAGGTCTTGTATAAGTTTAGCAAACTTCTTGTAGAGGCCATAATTATTAGACCCAAATATTATGTCATCTATATAAATTTGGACTCGAATGATCTTACCCTTGACTTTCCTAAAAAATAATGCCATGTCTATCTTTCCCGTTGAGAACATGTTCTTAATGAGAAATCTAGACAGGGTTTCATACCATGCCCTGGGGGCTTGCTTTAACCCATGCAAAGCTTTTCTAAGCTTAAATACATAATCAGGAAAGTTGGAGTTAACAAAATTTAAGGGTTGCTCAACATAGACCCCATCTTTTAGGTCACCATTTAAGAAAGCTGACTTTACATCCATTTGGTAGACCTTGAATCCTTTATATGCAGCATATGTAAGGAATAGTCTTATAGCTTCCAATCTAGCTTCTAGTGCAAAGGTTTGATCAAAATCAATACCTTCCTCTTATATGTATCCCTTGCCAACCAACCTAACTTTATGCTTGATTATAACACCATTCTCATCTAGTTTATTCCTATATACTCACTTGGATCCAATGATGTTATGCCCTTGTGGTCTGAGAACCAGCTTCCAGACCTTACATCTCTTGAACTGATTTAGTTCTTCTTGTATAACTACAATCCAAAATGGGTCTATGTTAGCATCTTCAAACCTTTTAGGTTAAACCTGGGATAGAAAGAGTTCTGGGAGAGAGGCTCGATTTGGTTTTCTGCCTTTCATAATCTTATAGGGAATCTTCTTGTGATACTTGTTGATAGAGGCACTATTCAAGACATGATACTCAGTGTTCACTACCTCAGCCCAGAAGTATTCTGGGAGAGAGGTGTCACTGAGTAGTGTCCTGCAAGCTTCTATGAGAGTTCTGTTTTTCCTCTCGGCAATCTCATTTTGCAAGGGTATTCTTGGAGAAGAAAACACCTGATAAATCTCTTGTTCTTCACGAAACTTTATCATGCCTTCAGTCTGAAATTCAGTGTCATTGTTACTCCTGATTTAGACCACAGAACTGTCCTTTTCATTTTGAACTTTCTTAACAAATGTCACAAAAGTCTCAAGGGTGACAAACTTTTTCTTTAGAAAGAACACCCATGCAAACCTGGAATAGTCATCAACTATCACAAATATGTAGACTTTCCTACTTAGTCTATGAACTGCCATGGAACTAAACAAGTCCATTAGTAGGAGGTACAAGCACCTCTCATTATCCTTGTCCCTAATTTTCTTAAAGGATGCCTTTGTTTGCTTGCCTTTTGGCATGTAGAGAAAATGTCCTCTTTGGTGCATCTTAGATTGGATCCATTTATGACAAGCCCTTCACTGAACAGCTTGCAAATTGTCTTGTAATTCAAGTGAGCAACCCTCTTGTGCCATTGCACACAATAAGAGACTTTTTCATTTGCTACCAGACATACTGGTGAGTCTATACTCAAACATAAGATGTTTAAATAATAAATATTTCCACTCCAAGTGTCTGTCAAAATGACCTCTTGGTCACTTGGTCTCTTGACCAGACACTCAACCTTGTGGAAGACAATGACATATCCAATATCATATAGTTGGCCACTGGTGATCATACCATAGACATTGGTGACTCCTTTATTTGAACCTACAAAGATCACCTTAGGTCCATTCTTTATAGGAGCATAGTTCTCAAGGTGGCTCCTTTTTCCAATCATATGTTTAGAACATCCAATTTCTAAGTACCATATTGGCATTGTATGAGTACTTGGACTACCCTGCAAACACATATCAGTTTACCTTAGGACCCCAAAAGGGATTGGGTACTTGGTTCAAGTTTGCCTGAAAATGAACATGTCTACCTTTAGCACTCCTGACAGGAAGACTTACCCTTGCTCTTAGCACACTAGGGTTGTGCCAACAGTCTATGGCAATGTGACCCACTTTACAGCATCACAATCATTCATGAATGTTGTATCTCCTCTTCTAAATAGACCTTGTGGAATTCATGTTGTCAATAGATGTATGTTAAGAAGGGAGAGCAGCAGCTTTCTTCTTATTTCTTTCAGTAAGAATCTGACTGAAGGTGAATCTGCCAAAAGATGTACTTGGCTTTCTCTAAGTTTCACAACAGTAGTCTTCTTTGCACTTGGCATGTTATTGATGGCATCAGACACAACGAAGTGATCCTTACTGACTGACTTCCCCTTGGTCAAGGTTTTGCTAGAGGAGCCTGAAAATAGGCCACTTCCTTATTCTTGAGTGTGTGGGATAGAGTACCAAACACAAATGGTCCAAGATGGGCCATTTATATTTCTTTATGGGAAGCCTTCAGTGCACTCAGACCCAAGCACTTTCCCCTTACATTGTAAGATATCCTTATATACTTACAAGAAGAGTTCTCATTCTTCTAGTGACCATACATGTTTTCCTGGTCATACATGTTTGAAGGGAGGATTACCTTTTGAAAGGTGGTCTGAGGCACTATAGGTGCTTTACCTTGCCCTTTAGAAAGAGCAGCTCTGGAGTTCCACCTGAATCCCAAACCTCTCATATCCTTTTGAGAGGTGAAGGAATCAATCAGTGGCGGCATAGTTTTTGGCTTGGAGAATTCAGCCACAAACCTCTTCTCCATGAGAAGTTTATCCTCTACATCCAAGATGATCTTGTTTTTTTGGCCAATGGTCCCAATTTTGATAATTGAGATTATCTTCAGTTGACTAACTTCCATCTTCATCTGAGCAAGCAAGGGTACTGACTTAGACTGCAGGGAAGCAGTTTGTTGTAGGGAGACAATCTCCTTTGCTTCTCTCTTGACAAACCTTTTGCTCTAATTCAGTGCATCTAGAATTGCACCATACTTGTCAATCAATTAATTGGCATAATCTTCAGATTTTGAACCTTTAATCCCACTGGAGGTGTGAATGCTTCAGAGTCTGAGTCAGACTTATAGATAGAGGTGGAGATAAGGATAGAACGTACCACATTAGGAGTATTGTTATCCTGATTGTCTTCTAATATGGCCATAAGACTGAACTCCTCATCCTCTTCACAGTCACTATCAATAGAGGATAATGGGGCCCTTATGCTAGATGGGGCAACAGGATGTTCAGCCTCTTCTTTAATAGTCATGAGACCAATGTAGTCCTCCTCTTCATTTATTCTGAGGACTCAGAATCACTGTCTGATTAGCTAACATTCTTCATGGACAAGAAGCATTTTTCTGCCTTCCTGTCCATGTGATGATTTTTGCCTTCAGACTTCATGTGCACATTCCTTTTAACTGTATATTCAGCAATGACATATCTACTCCTATTGCAATAGTAGCACACAATATTATACTTAACATATTTGTTATACTTGGAGTCATACCTTTCCCTAGAGGGGTCATTTCTGGATTTGTCCTTGTTGAAGTAAGGCTTCTTTGAGGTGGAGCTAGAAGAGCCTTTGTTCTTCCATTGACTCCTACTCAGCATCTTCTTGAACTATTTTGAGAATAATGTTAGTTATCTATTAGATAGTTCATTCCCAGAGGAGATGGGATCAGAACTCTCAGACTTTGGAGCTCTCCTTCGTGGAGAGAGAGTCCTTTCCCTACTTCTTCTTATGTCTTCAGCTCTAAAGGCCGTAGATTTCTCTTTGTTAAGAGATCTGACAGCGTCCTCTTCAGCCTTCCTGGAGTTTAGTTACATCTCATGGGATATCGGCTTCCCAAACAGATTCTCAGTCAATATGTTGGCCAAGTTACCAACTTCTCTGATGGCACAGATCTTGATATCGCATTCCTTATTTAGGGATCTCAAGAACTTGTCATTCAGCTCATAATTAGTGAACTGTCTACCATAGGTGATCATACCGTTCACTTTTATTAAAAACTTTTCATAGCATTCTACTATATAGTCCTTTTTTCCTTGTTTAAAGGCCTAATATTGCTGATTTAGGAGGGATTTCCTATCATCCCTCACTTCTTCTATTCCTTCCATATGTACAATAAGAGAATCCCATATCTATTTAGAAGTCTTATAGTTAACCATGTTTTGGAAGGTGCAGTCATCTATGACACAAACAATGATGTTCTGAGCCCTTTTATCCATGCTTGTAAAAATGACTTCATCCTTGTTCATTTCAGTATATTTCTTTGGAGTTTGAGCATTGGCATCTAGGACAGATATCTTTATGGGAATAAAGGGTCCTTCTTTAATTGTAATAAATATTCTAGGGTCTGAGGATTCTATGAATAGCCTGACCCTCTCTTTCCAAATACCAAAGTTTTCCTCCCTGCAAATAGGAAGCTTCATTGAGCTCAACTCCTTATGGTTCTCACCTGAACCCATAGGGATAAATTTCAGCTACTCTTGGAGATCTGTTCAGACTGTTAAGTCCTTTCTGAACAACCTAGCTGTGATACCACTTGAAAGTCTTTACTTTAATAGTAGTTATACACCTAAAGGGGGGTGAATAGGTTTCCTAGTCTTTATGACTACTTTTTGATTTTGGTGTGTTGAGTGTTAAGTTATTGTGTTAGCATTCAAGAATAAGAATCAGCACACCAGGATTTATAGTTTTTCCCAATGTATGGGTACATCCATTATCTCTCGCACCTTTATATTGTTAGACAATACAATCTACTCCAAACTCAGCTCAAAGAGCTTACAATAAAATCCCTCAGGATCTCTTAGACTTCCTTCAAGTCCTACCTCAGGTTATAGCCATACAACTAATAGTAAGCTCTACTCCTACATCTCAGCGATCAACCAGATCACTTACCTCAGACTTAATGAAAATCATTATAACTCAGGCTAGAAGGATATCCCTACACTCAGAGATATTATCTACTACAACTCAGATCTGACTCAGATCCTACCTCAGGCACATAGGCTCTACCCACTCACATTTATACTGGATCTTAACTCTCAGCCTTTATAATCTATTCTTACAACTCAGATCAATTAAGATCCTACAGAATGAGTACAAGTTTGTTGATATAAGACTCACGAGAAATGAAACTCTGAGTCTGCCTTCTGGAATGAGTAGACACAGCCCTAAATTCTTCACAGTAAAACAAAATTGGATCTTCAAGAAGTTTCTGTTTATACTGTGAAGATAACTGTAGAGCACTGACTCTTCAAGCCTTTATTATAGTTGAGTTGATTGTAGTGGCCTTGAAGAACCCGAACAACTTAGGTTTGCTTTGCTTCCCCTTCAAACTCAGAAAAAAAAGAACTTTCTGATCTAACTGTTGAAGACAAAATGTTTCTTCAGTTCTTTTATTTCTTTAACACCCAAACTTTGTCTGTGTTCCAAAGTCTAACTGTAAGAACAAGTTCTTCGAAATTTTCCACTTAGTCGAGAGGAATAAGATGATCAAAAACTGTGTTATTCTTTCTCGGGATGAAGCTTTTTTATATCCCATCGTCCAACGACTCTTTTTGTAATATGGACCAGCCAGATTTGGTAACTGCCACTCTTCTTTTACATTAAATGTTGTACTAAAGTGAAAGAAATAGTGCCTAACTACCTAGAGGGGGGGTGAATAGGTGAACTTTTTCTTTTAAAATTTAAGGCTGAAACACTGTACAATTAAACCTGTATTTGCAATATTCTACAACAATGCAGCACATCTAGCTCAGCAATCACAGAAATAAACAAACACAGAGTGCACACAGATTTTTATAGTGGTTTCCCAAGGTCTGGGTACATCCACTTTCCCCCTTCGCCTATCTAGTAGTGTACTAGATTCGGCCTAACTTCTGCAATTCTCCTCAGATCCTCAGATCTTACAGCTCAGAACCCCAACCAGGTTCCTACAACTCAGAGTGTCCCCACTCCTACAACTAATGCACAAATCCCTACCACTCAGTCTTCAACAAGACCTACACTCAGGCTTAACAGCCCTACCTCAGCCTTCAACAAGGCCTACACTCAGAGAATTGATTCTCCTACACTCAGGCTCAAAAGCCCTACCTTAGCCTTTATAAATTTAGGCTTACAACTCAGATCCCTTAGGATCCTACAAAAAGAAAATAATAGAAAAGTTTTAGATCACCACTCAGTTTGAGAGAATGTGGAGGGCAATTTTCTTGATCAGTTCTTGATAGCACTGATTCCTGAGATCAACTTTGTCTTTGCTTTCTTCAAGGCTTCTTGAGTCTAAACTCAGTAAAGATGAACTTCTTGAAGTAGACTAGCTGGCAACTTCTTTCTCAGGATGGAGAATTAAATCTGAATCCTACTTTGCAGTCTGGTTCAGAATCTGCTTCTTAAGAGATTTGATTAACAAGTCACTTTCTTGACTTCAGATACTGGAGTTCTCTCTCTCCAAGTAAATTTGAAATTTCTTTAAAATACTGATTTACAGTTTTCTCTGGATGTGTATTGATCTCCTTAATCTTCTGATTGATTCAATTTGTTGATAGATTGATTGATCTTCTGTTGAAGGAGAAAGGCCTTTATATAGTCTTCCTTCAAGGTAACCGGTTGATCCGATTTCTAACGAACTTCTGACAGCTCTGACAGTTACAGTAGACCGGCTGAAATGACAGCTGTCAAGTCATCCAGTCACTTCTTGAAAATATTGTCTCTGTCTGAATGTGTTGAGACTGTTCTTCATTATGTGTCGACACAAATAGACCAAGTGTCGACACAAGTGGACTAAGTGTCGACACTAGCCTTGATGGTGTCGACACAACTCCTTGTGTAGTTGTAACAGCTTCTTGACACTGCTTCTTCAGAATGTGTCGACACTGATTCTGTGTGTTGACACAAGCCTTCTGTTGAATGTGTCGATACTGATTCTGTGTGTCGACACAAGAACTTCTTCTTTAACAATTAGTTGAATTCTGCTGTGTGTCGACACATCTCCTTTGTGTCGACACATGCCTTCTTGTGTTGAAAATTGCTGAGTGTCGACACATTTCCTTTGTGTCGACACATGCCTTCTTTTACTTTAATTTTGGTGAAGCTTTGCTGATTGTCGACACAGCCTCTTGGTATCGACACATTTGATGTCGACTAAGGTTCTCTAAGTGTCGACAAGATATATGTTGAGTATTCTTCATAGTGTGTTGACACTGCCTGTATGTGTCGACACTTTTCATCTGGTGTCGACTCTGCCTTTCCTGGTGTCGACACAAATACTCCATGTGTTGACACAGCTTCTCTAGGTGTCGACACAAGCCTTCATAAGTGTCCAAACTGCATCTTTAGGTGTCGACACATGTACTTAGAAACTTTTCTACATTTCCTGCAATTACTTAACCTGCACATATAAACTCAAATCACATCAAATACACCTTAATGTATATCATTGAGTAGGGTGAGGCTTCTTCAAATTTGGTACACATTTTCCAATGTAACCAACAATCTCCCCCTATTAGGAGAAGTCATAACCCTTAGTCAATAATATACACCATTCATAACAAATACTCATTATGATGTATAACAGTATTATATGACAGGGTAAATACTAAACAAAACATGTATAAACAATTATCTCAGAATTACAATGTAATAGATTGAACATTAAACATTATTTTGTTACAACTTCCAATAGTTTAATTAATCAAAAGTTTTCATGGATTTTAATGCAAATGATTACAAAGTTGTAAACTTAAGAAAATTCTATTCTATGGTTGTTCTGGCTCCTTGATGACAATGCCCTTTCCAGATTGAATCTTGGCTTGAACTGGAGCATCAATGTCATCAGCAGGCTTCTTGCCCTTAAGATCTTTCTTCTTCTATTATTCAGCCCTTATCTTTTGTCTCTCAAAATAATGATAAGGCTTAGGGAAATACTTGCTGGGCTCCTGTGCATTAGGAGGTAGCTTCCCTAGTTTAGTCTTCCTTATGTACTGAACTATGGCCTCTTGCCTAGCTTCATGTTTTCTCCATTCTTTGTCAGAGTACCATTTGCCCCTCTCTAGGAAATTATCTTTTGCAGCCTTCCAAGCAGTCAGAATAATATTTCTAGAAGTTGGGCTCCACTATTCAAAATCAGGCCTTAACTCTGCCTGTTGTCTGAACCTCTTCTTGGATAATTGAGCTTCTTGCTCTTTTAATACTATCTCTTGCTCTTTTAATACTGCCTCTGGCACAGGCTGTACTACTTTCTCAATGATCACATTTTAAGCACCTTCTAGAGGACTATACATAGATTGTATCTCTTGATGTATCATGTCAAAATCTGCTGGAGGGAAGATCACTTGAGCCACTTCAGCTTGCTCACCTCCAAAATATGCAGGATTTATCCCAGATTCTGCTACATTATCAACATCACACAATGGTGGATATTCAAGGGTAGCTCTGATGGTGTTTGAAATCCATTTAGCATGGTCAGAGACTGCTTTGACTAATACCCTCTCCCCCTTTATGACTTCTCTTTCTATATGATCTCTAAGATCATCCTTCTGAAATCTGATCTGAGCATTCAGATAGTTAACACCATCTTTATAAAAAGGTTTTAGCCTTTGGAGCTTGTCAGTAATATCCTTTTGAGAATCTTCAATGGTAGTTTTAACAGAAGTTAGGCTCTCTTGTAATTGCTTATCAAATACTTCTTTGGCAGTAGCACTTACTGTAGTCTAGGCAGTAGCTATATTTTTCATTTCAGGGACAATCACATTATGTGATTCAGTCAAGTTTTCATTCATTCTTATTTGATTTTCTAAGACATAGCCCTGCTTAACTGCTATGTCATCAACCTGTGTCTTTATCTTCTCTTGGTGAGTGGCTAGGTTAACCACTGCATTACCTCCTTTATGAAAACAGTCAGTCATTTCCTTCTTATTTTGATTTACTTCAAATCTAATAGATTTTATATCATGAGCCAGATCAAATTGAAGGGATTTATGTCCTTCATCCATATATTTTTCTAGTGCCTTCCTTTGCTCATCCATCTTGATCTGCAAAGCCACCAACAAAGAACTATAATCAGCAGTTGGAGCTTATTGTGGAACAATAGTTTGCAGTGCTTTCTTGTAGGTCTGGATTCTCCTTTTGAAGACCTATAGCTTTCTTTTCTTGGCTCTAGCAACCTCTTCATCCTCAGAAGCAGAAGTACTGGCAATGTCTACTCTATCCTGTGGAGTAGGTGGCAATTCCTTCTCTGCTCTTGGTAGCTCCTCAACACTCCTTTGCTGATCAGTTTCTTTTCTAGCAGTCTCCTCCTGAAACTCTACATGCTCCCCCTCAAGATTGACCTTCTCCCCCTCAAAAGCTGCTTTCTCTCCCTCAAAATCAGTCTGTAGTAAATCAGGGAACAACTCTTCTAGTGTAAACTCCTGTTGAGTATGGACTGGAGAATCTCTTATCTCAGGAGCATTTTCTGCAACTGATGTGTCTTCCATGACCACATCTTGTGGTTGACTATGTATCTGAGTTTGCTGATCAACATCAAGTAATGATTCAGTCAATACTTCATCCTCAATATTGAAAATAGATTGATTAACTTCATTGATTACCTCAAGAATTGTTTGGGTTGCCCTTTCACTGTCTAAGTGAGTTGACTCATCCACATGTTGAGGCTCCCCCTAGAGTAGATCCAGGTGATTGGGGCTACCAGATGGTAGCTCCCCCTGCCTGTGGGCATCTTCAGTCCTTACTGGTGACCTTCCAGTAACATCAGCTGCTTCCTTATCAGCTTCATCCTCATTAGAACTGGAAACTGCTTGCTCCTCTGAGCTACTTGAGGATTCAGGATCCACAATGTCTTTCTTCTTTTCTTTTGAGGTGTTTCCTTCTCTGGTGTAGGCATTTCTTTAGTTAACACTCTATCCCATCTTGAGATTATTCTGATGTCCATTTTCCTCATGTGGTTTATCTTAGAACCAGCAGCTTGGTTCATAACCTTAGGAATACTTCCAGCTAAGTATAAACTCATAATCCTACCCATATTGGGCTTCTTCAGACTTTCTTTAATCTTGTCAAACAATACTACTGACCAATTAGTTTTAAGTTGGAAAATTATTCTTGACATCAAACTGAACATGTGAGCTGATATTCTATCATGCCCACTAGGCTTGCACAAAATCACCTTACCTACTACCTCAGATAAAAATTTTCCTTGCACGTTCATGTCTTTACTGTTAAAGACTGATCCAATCTTCATGCTTTAATCTAATCCACACCATTGCAGTGCCTCCTTTATCCTTGATGCAGGTACATCTTACTCTTCTTTAGTTCTTGGGAGATGTAGAACTTTTCTTAGACGTTTTTGGGTTATTTTTACTTTTGCCCCATGGACTTTAGATTTAATCTTAAGACCAGTTTCATCAAGGGTAGCTGCACTAAATAATTCGAGGACCTCCTTCTTCCAAATCTTGATTGGCTCTGAATCTAGATACTCTAACCCAGTCTCGACAACTAGGGTTACAACACCTTGAATTTCTGGTTCCGCGTAGTCAAAGGCATGTCGCACGAGCTCATAACCTTCATTGATGTTCTCTTCTAGCTTGGGCGCCATTAGGGTTTGGAGAAATTTTGAATTTAGAGAAGAGATATGTCGACACACAACTTTGGTCTCGAAACTATGGTGAGCGTGTCGACAAACAATGGTAAAGACCTATTTATACCTGTCTAAAATCGAAGGTGAAAAGGCGCGTCAAAATACTTGAAATGTGTCAACACTGTTGAAAAGTGTCGACACTTACTTCTAATGTCTCGACAACTATGTGTCGACACAAATATAGTCGACAGAATATATGTGTCGACACTTAAACATCTGCGCTCGACGATTAGTCGATACTTCACTCGACGAATTCTGTGTTAGTCCTAAGTGTCGACACCACCCTGGATGTGTCGACACCTACTCTGGATGTGTCGACACTAATTCTCTGAAGTGTCGACACAGACTTTCTAGATGTGTCTACAACATTTCTCTAAAATGTCGACACCACTTCTATGTGTCGACACAGATAACTTCATGTGTCGACACCATTTTACTTAGCCAAATTTATGAACCAATTCTAAGTTCAACATTCCTAATTCAATTTTAAAATTATTGAATTTGTGTTCATTTAAGGGCTTAGTAAACATATCAGCAACCTGATTATCTGTGTTAACATATTCTAGTGAAATGTCTTCTTTTTCTACATATTCTCTAAGAAAATGGTATTTAATTTTTATGTGCTTAGTCCTACTATGTGAGATAGGATTATTTGCAATAGAAATGACACTTGTAGAATTACAAAACAAAGGTGTTCTACTTACCTGGATACCATAGTCTTCTAGCTGATGTTGTATCCACAAAGGTTGTGCACAGCAGCTTCCTGCAGCAACATATTCTGACTCAGCTGTGGAGATGGCCACACTGGTCTGCTTCTTACTGCTCCATGACCCCATCCTCACACCTAGAAATTGACAGGTTCTTGTAGTACTCTTCTTATCTTCCTTGCAGCCTGCAAAATCTGCATCTGAATAACCTGTCAGTACAAAATCTCCATTCCTAGGGTACCAAAGGCCTAGATAAGGTGTGCCCTTAAGATATCTTAAAATCCTTTTGACTGCTGTCAGATGAGATTCTTTAGGGCATGCTTGGTATCTAGTACAGACACATGTAGCATACATGATATCTGGTCTACTAGCAGTCAAATATAGTAGGCAGCCAACTATCCCTTTATACAAAGTTTCATCTACAGGTTTCCCTGCATCATCTTTGCTTAGATACATGCTTGACCCCATAGGAGTTCTCATGGTAGTGGATGATTCCATACCATACTTCTTTATTAACTTTAGGGTGAACTTAGACTGGCATATGGACATGCCATCTTCAGTCTGTCTAACTTGGAGACCCAAGAAGAACTTAAGTTCCCCCATACTGATCATTTCAAATTTTCCTTGCGTAAGTTTTGCAAACTTTCTGCAAAGATTATTTTCTGTAGACCCAAATATTATGTCATCTATATATATTTGGACTAGAATAAACTTGTCTTTAGATTCCCTAAGGAATAGAGTCTTGTCGATTTTCCCCCTTGAGAACTTGTTCTCAATGAGGAAACTAGACAGGGTTTGATACCAAGCCCTTGGGGCTTGTTTTAACCCATACAAAGCCTTCCTAAGTCTATATACATAATCAGGTTTGAGAGAATCAACAAAACCTGATGGCTGCTCTACATAGACTTCTTCCTTTAGATCTCCATTTAGGAAAGCTGACTTAACATCCATTTGATATACCTTGAACCCTTGATATGTTGCATAGGCAAGGAACATCCTTATTGCTTCCAGTCTTGCTACTGGAGCAAAGGTTTGATCAAAATCAATACCTTTTTCTTGCCTATATCCTTTTGCAACCAGTCTAGCTTTATTCTTTATAATGTTTCCATTCTCATCAAACTTGTTCCTAAAGATCCACTTAGTTCCAATGATGTTGTGGTACTTGGGATTAGGAACTAGCTTCCAGACCTTGCATCTTTTGAACTGATTTAGCTCCTCTTGCATGACATCAATCCAATGAGGGTCTAGAACTGCTTCTTCAAATTTCTTTGGCTCTACTTGTGATAGAAAACTAGAGCAACGAACTGTACTCAGATTCCTGCTTCTTGTTTGCACTCCTTGTCTGGGATCACCAATTATCTGATTGGCTGGATGATCCTTTAAGTGTCTATTTGATGGAGGTAGTCTGTCTTCAGATTATACACCTCCAGCCTCTTCATTTAGCTGCACCTCTTGGTCTTCTTCTACATCTATAGAGTCTTGTACTCCCCCTGGACAGCAACCACCATCTTCCACTTGCTGAGGTGTAGTAGAACCTTCTGTAATGGTAAGCTTGTCCAGCCTATCAGTTATACCTGTAGAGCTGCAAACACTACTTGGCAATTCACAGTTAATGAGTCTTGTTTCATCAAAGACTACATGTATAGACTCTTCTACAACTTGAGTAATCAAGTTGTAGACCCTATAAGCCTTACTATTATTGATGTACCCAACAAATATCCCCTCTTGGGATTTGGCAGCAAACTTGGTTAGATAAGACTTGCCATTGTTAAGTATATAGCACTTCCAACCAAAGATCCTGAAATAGGATAAATTTGGTTTTCTGCCCTTCACAATCTCATAGGGAGTCTTCTTGTGGCACTTGGTGATAGTATCACTATTCATCACATGACATGCAGTGTTTACTACATCAGCCCAGAAATATTTTGGGAGAGAAGTGTCACTCAATAGGGTTCTACCAGCCTCTATCAATGTTCTATTCTTCCTTTCAGCAATACCATTTTGCTGAGGTGTTCTTGGTGAAGAAAATTCTTGAAATATCCCAAATTCTTCACACAGTTTTGTCATACTTTCAGACTGAAATTTAGTACCATGGTCACTTCTAATTTTGACCACTGTACTGTCTAACTCATTCTGAATTTGTTTAACAAAACTATATAAGATACTTGGGGTTTCAGATTTTTGTCTTAGGAAGAACTCCCAGGAATATCTTGAATAGTCATCTACTACCACAAATGTGTAGACCTTCCTACCTAGACTGTGAACTGGCATAGGACCAAAAAGATCCATATGCAAGAGGTATAGACACCTCACAGAATCCTTTTTCTCAAGGCTATGAAAGCTGGATTTGGTCTGCTTGCCTTTTTGTCAAGCTGAGCATATTCCATCCTTTATACACTGTACTTGAGGACAATTCCTCACTAACTCTTTGCTAAAGAGTTGGCCAATAGTCTTGTAATTTAGATGGGCTAGCCTATTGTGCCATTTGACACAATGAGAGACTCTCTCATCAACTACAAGACAAATAGGAGAAACATTGTTCTCACATACAAAGTGAAGACAATAAACATTTCTCTTCCTATATCCTGTCAAAACGATCTTTTGATCACTTGACCTTTTGATATGAGAACCATTCTTGACAAATGAGATGTCATATCCTAAATCACTCAGCAGACTTATGCTTATAAGGTTGTGTTTCAAACCTTTCACATAGGCCACTTGAGTGATAGTAATCTGATTACTAGAAATGTTACCAAAGCCTTTGATGATTCCTTTTTCTGAACCAACAAAGGTAACTTTAGGGCCATCCTTGATAGGAGTGTAGTCCTTCAGCAACCCCCTAGTTCCAGTCATGTGCCTGGAACATCCACTGTCCAAGAACCATATAGGGGCATGACCACTTGGACTCACCTGCAAAACAGATTACTTAACCTTAGAACCCAAATAACTCTTGGGTCCTTGGTGCAGGTTAGTCTGACCTCTAACAAAACTACCTATAGCTCTTCTAGCAGGCAGTTTGCTACTCTCTTTGACACTAGAATTGTGCCAACAATCTAAGGTAAAGTGACCTATCTTGCCACAACACCAGCACTCAAACCTGTTGTACCTTTGTTTAGGTACTACCGTGGCTGAAGTATCTACAGCAGGCTTTATGTTTTGTGTTGGGGCTTTGCCCTTACATTTGGACCTAGCAGTCCAGGCAGGTTTTTTAAACCCTAATCCAGCCTTACCCTTTTGAGGTACAAACTCATCTATCAAGGGTAAAACATATTTAGGTTTAGAAAAACTTGCTACTATCTCTTTCACCTTCTGAAGTCTAACCTCCAGATTTCTAATCTGATCATTCTTGAAATTTATTGTGCCTATTTGAATAACAGTTATGTTCTTCAATCTGGCAATCTCATTCAATTTTTGATCTAACAACTTGTCTGAATATGCATCAGCCAATTTAAGACTAACAATCTCCTTTGCCTGAGTTTTGGCCAAGGTTTTGCTTTTCTTCAAGGCCTACAACAAGTCCCTATATTCATCAATTAACTGATGAATATCTCCTTCAGATTCAGACTCACCCACATCACCTGATGCAGATGTATCTGATTCTGACTCAGTACTATAAATTGAACTATAAGAACAACTTTGTACCTTACTTGGTACAGGCTGATCCTGGTTCTTATCTCCTTCAGATAAAGCCATCAGTCCCTTGCACTGATGGTCTTCATGCTCATAAATTGAGTTCATTAGCTGCATGAACTCATCTTCTTCCTCTTCAGCAAATAATCAAATGTAGGCTTCAGCTTCTGATTCTGTTTCTAAAGATGACTGATCTGTTCAGACTCTAGTCTTTCTTAGCAACAAAGAACTTTTCCTTTTTGCCCTTAAACTGAGTCTTCTTTTTGTTAGCTGACTCCTTCCTCTTTTCAGGACAGTCAGCCACTACATGTCCCTGTCTATTACAGCAATAGACACAATCTTTGAGGATGTAGCTTTGCTTGTCTTGGACCTTCTTCTCTCATTCCTTGATGACTTTCTTTTCTGATAGTAGTCATCTTTTGACTGAGAAGTGGAAGGCTTAGACCTCCACTGCTTCTTCTTCAGAAATTTTTGAAAATGCCTAGTAAAAGCAGCAAAGTCTTCTCACTTTCACTGCTATCTGAATTCTTGCTATCTGAAATATCTGTCACAGCCTCAGCAACTATTTGTGGTGGAGATGGAGACTTGCTTCTATACTTCCTAGTGGCTTCAGTCTTGAAGGCCATAGTCTTTTCCTTGTGCTCCACTCTAGTATTCTTCTCTTCCTCCTTTCTAGCCATTAACTGCATCTCATAAGATAGCAGTTTTCCAAACAAAGTTGGAGGAGATATATCAGCTAGTTTGGCCACTTCCCTAATGACACAAATCTTGGTGTCCCAGTCCTTAGTCAGAGATCTTAAAAACTTGTCATTCAGCTCATAGTTGCTGAAATCTCTTCCATAGGACATCAATTCATTAACTATCCTATAGAACTTCTTGTAATACTCTGTAATGCTATCAGACTTTCCTTGCCTGAAGCTTTCATATTCCTGATTTAACAAGGACTTCTTATGTTGTCTTACTTCCTCTGAGCCCTCCATATAGACTATTAATATGTCCCACATTTTTTAGAGGTTTTACAATGAATTAAGTTCTGAAATGTTGCATCATCAATGACACTAACAATTATATTATGGGCTCTCTTGTCCATAGTGGCCAGAATGATTTCATCTTTAGTCATTTCAGAGAAGTTCTTGGGAGTTTTCTGATTTGCATCCAGAATGGATACCTTCATTGGCACATATGGGCCTTCTTTAACTGTAATATATATCCTTGGGTCAGAAGCTTCCATAAAGAGTCTAACCCTCTCTTTCCATATGCCAAATATCTCTTTTCTACATATTGGCAATTTCATAGACCCCAGCTCTTTGTGATTCTCACTAGACCCATTTTCTTGATTCTTGTTTGTTCTGGATCTGCCTACAGGATCTTACTCAGACTGTTATGTCCCTTTTTGAGTAACCTCCCTCTGATACCACTTGAAAGAAATAGTGCCTAACCACCTAGAGGGGGGGGGGGGTGAATAGGTGAACTTTTTCTTTTTAAATTTAAGGCTGAAATACTGTACAATTAAACCTATATTTGCAATATTCTACAACAATGCAGCACATCTAGCTCAGCAATCACAGAAATAAACAAACACAGAGTGCACACAGATTTTTATAGTGGTTCCCCAAGGTCTGGGTACATCCACTTTCCCCCTTCACCTATCTAGTAGTGTACTAGATTCGGCCTAACTTCTGCACTTCTCCTCAGATCCTCAGATCTTACAGCTCAGAACACCAACCAGGTTCCTACAACTCAGAGTGTCCCCACTCCTGCAACTCAGGCACAAAGCCCTACCACTCAGTCTTCAACAAGACCTACACTCAGGCTAAACAGCCCTACCTCAGCCTTCAATAAGGCCTACACTCAGAGAATTGATTCTCCTACACTCAGGCTCAAAAGCCCTACCTCAGCCTTTATAAATTTAGGCTTACAACTCAGGACTCTTAGGATTCTACAAAAAGAAAATAATAGAAAAGTTTTAGATTACCACTCAGTTTGAGAGAATGTAGAGGGCAATCTTCTTGATCAGTTCTTGATAGTACTGATTCCTGAGATCAACTTTGTCTTTGCTTTCTTCAAGGCTTCTTGAGTCTGAACTCAGTAAAGATGATCTTCTTGAAGTAGACCAGCTGGCAACTTCCTTCTTAGGATGGAGAATTAAATTTGGATCCTACTTTGCAGTCTGGTTCAGAATCTGCTTCTTAAGAGATTTGATTAACAAGTCTCTTTCTTGACTTCAGATACTGGAGTTCTCTCTCTCCAAGTAAATCTGAAATTTCTTCAAAATACTGATTTACAGTTTTCTCTGGATCTGTATTGATCTTCTTAATCTTCTGATTGATTCAATTTGTTGATAGATTGATTGATCTTCTGTTGAATGAGAAAGGCCTTTATATAGTCTTCCTCCAAGGTAACCGGCTGATCCGGTTTCTAACGAACTTCTGACAGCTCTGACAGTTACAGTAGACCGGCTTAAATGGCAGCTTTCAAGTCATCCAGTCACTTCTTGAAAATACTGTCTCTGTCTGAATGTGTCGAGGCTGTTCTTCATTATGTGTCGACACAAATAGACCAAGTGTCGACACAAGTGGACTAAGTGTCGACACTAGCCTTGATGGTATCGACACAACTCCTTGTGTTGTTGTAACAGCTTCTTGACACTGATTCTTCAAAATGTGTCGACACTGATTCTATGTGTCGACACAAGCCTTCTGTTGAATGTATCGACACTAATTCTGTGTGTCGACACAAGAACTTCTTCTTTAACACTTAGTTGATTTCTGCTGTGTGTCGACACATCTCCTTTGTGTCGACACATGCCTTCTTGTGTTGAAACTTGCTGAGTGTCGACACATCTCCTTTGTGTCGACACATGCCTTCTTTTACTTTAACTTTGGTGAAGCTTTGCTGAGTGTCGACACAGCCTCTTGGTGTCGACACATTTGATGTCGACTAAGCTTCTCTGAGTGTCGACACTGCCTCTAAGTGTCGACAAGATATATGTTGAGTATTCTTCATAGTGTGTCGACACTGCATGTATGTGTCGACACTTTTCTTCTGGTGTCGACTCTGCCTTTCCTGGTGTCGACACAAATACTCCAAGTGTCGACACAACTTCTCTAGGTTTCGACACAAGCCTTCATAAGTGTCGACACTGCATCTCTAGGTGTCGACACATGGACTTAGAAACTTTTCTACATTTCCTGCTATTACTTAACATGTACATATAAACTCAAAGCACATCAAATACACCTTGATGTATATCATTGAGTAGGGTGAGACTTCTTCAAATATGGTACACATTTTCCAATGTACCCAACATAAAGGCATGGGCGCCTTTTGTCATCTAGTGTGCAAATTTTGCGATATTGGAATTCATGATGACATCAGCATGACTCAATGCTTATGAGCTTGGTAATTTCTAGGCAATCAGCATAGGCATTGAGTGAAGCCTTGTCACTTAACGTGGAAATACTTTGCAGAATTCTGCATCTTAAGGCATAGAGAGAATTTTCAACACTCAACGTTTTTGACAATTACAGTCTAACGGTTAAGGCGCCAAGTGATCCCTCATCACTCATTGCTTCTAGACTTATTTGAAATTTCTCTGCATTAATGCGTTGAGTGCAGCTTCTACACTGAATGCTTCTTGACTTTGCTTGTCATCTTGATGAGGCGTTGAGTGGCCTGTCTTCACTCAATGCTTCTATACTTAAACTAAAATCCTATTGAGTAGGTGTTGAGTGAACTGCCTTCACTCAACGCTTCTGTCCTTAGATAGATTTCTAGTCAGCAACTCTGTTGCTTTGACTACATAGAGTTCTGTCAACACTTTTCCCTTCCTTGCGTTGAGTGAAGTGAGTTCACTCAATGCTTTTAGACTTAGCCAATCTTCTGCTTATTCAGCAACATGTCTTAAGTCCAAACACCAATATAACTTTGACTTCCTGTCTAATCAGTGAAACAGTATAGAACATGCATTCATTGAACTAAACATATGTTAAATAAATTCATTTGTATACCATTGACCTGTGGGACTTATTCAAATATTGGACATTATGATCAATGGACCCAACAAAGATGATCGAGTTCACTGACCGGTGATATGTTTTGGATTCCACCAGCCGAGGCACTTTAGAGCTGATTTCCCTTAGTAGTTTCATCCACCTCCTCCTCCACCTCTAACAGCCCCTCTAGCACAGCAGGGTCGAGGCCGAGTATGAGGTTGGGGCAGAGGACCTCACGGTAAAGGTCGAAGGCTATAATAGATGTATGCATTAGATCTTGTCGAGCCGAGGAACCTGAGGAAGTCATTATAGGTACTTATTTTTTAATTACAATTTTAACTTCAATTTGTAGTACCATACAACCCTTAGTAGAACAACAACATGACATAACCAAACAAAAACCTCAGGTATAGTCTTTATTAGCTGTAAGCCTACCCATACCTTGTTCGATATGGGTGCCTCGCACTCATTCGTATCTGAAGACATCTTGGAGGGACTAGAAGGATTACACAACTTCACTGGCACGACCAGGAGGGTGCGTCTACCAGATGGATTGGAGCTTTTATCCTCTTCCAAGTGCAACCTGGATGCATAGATTGGAGGGAATATATTCGAGGAACCGTTAATAATTTTTAGGATGCCGGATTTCGATATGATTCTGGGCATGACACGGTTGCACTGGAACCATGCCTGGATTGATTGCCCAACAAGGAGGATGACTCCAAGATGAAGGTGGAGCACTCCCAGCATTTAGCACTGGTGTTGGGCAAGTTCACGGAGAATCATATGTACGCCAAGTTTTCCAAGTGTCAGCTCTGGCTGCAGGATGTAGGATTTCTAGGAGACATCATTAGTGGAGCCAGATTGGCTGCGGACCCGGCCAAGGTGCAAGCTGTGTGAGATTGGCCACGACAAAAGTTGAACTCAGATATTCGTAGTTTCTTGGGATTAGCTTGTTACTTTCGCAAGTTCATTGAGGGATTCTCGAGGATAGCACTTTCGCTCACGTCCTTGATAAAGAAGGATGATCCTTTCACTTGGACGGAGAAGTGCCAGGCAGCATTTCAGGAGTTGAAGGACAGACTCACCTCTTCCCCCATCCTTGCACTTCTATCTTGGAAGGAAGGATTTCACATCTACATTGACGCATCATACTAAGGGATTGGGGCAGTTTTTATGCATCTTGGGCACGTTATAGCGTATGCTTAAAGGCAACTGAAGAAACACGAGCATAACTATCTGGTACATGCCTTAGAGCTTGGTTCAGTGATATTTTCCATGAAGATATGAAGACATTACCTGTATGAGGTTCATTGTGAGATCTTCTCGAATCACAAGAACCTCAAATATATCGATACACAGAAGGATCTAAACCTACACCAGAGGAGGTGGCTAGAGTTTCTATGTGACTATGACTATACCATGCACTATCACTCGGGGAAGGCGAACTCATTAGCAGATTCTTTGAGTAGGAGAGCCGACACTTCTGGACCAGAGCCCCGGGTGATGGTCATGGTGTTAGTATAGATGCTGAAGGATCTGCATATTACCTTGGTTTCTAGAGCCGAGCCAGGGATCAATAGAGAGTACTTGGCCTCTATGAGCATCGTATACAATATAAGAGACTGTATCAGGGCACAACAGAGACATGACACGGCTTTGGAGCCTATATTTAGAGCCCTGAAAGGGGGCAAGTCAGAGGATTATACATTGCACAATGACCTCATTCATTTCTGTGGCTGCATCTATATACCTGTAGGAGGGGGGATCCGGGAGGACATACGCAGGGAGACACAATACGCTCAGTACTCAGTGCACCCCAGGATCACCATGATGACAGCAGACCTGCGGAGGGACATGTACTAGCCCAGGATGAAGAGGGAGATTATATCATTTGTGATACACTACGAGACCTGTCAGTAGGTGAAGGTAGAGTGTAAGAGCCCACGAGGACTTCTACAGCCATTGTCAATGCCAGATTAGAAGTTTGAGGACATAGCTATAGATTTTGTACATGGTTTACCTCGGTCCCACTCTAGGCATGATTCTAATTGGGTCATTGTCGATAGATTGACCAAGGTGGCACGATTCATTCCAGTCAGGAAGGACACCCCAGTTACAGTTTTGGTGAGATTATTTGTGTAGCAGCTTGTCAAATATCATGGCGTGCCCAGATCAATTATCTTAGATTGTGATGGTCGGTTCACTTATAGGGAGTGGATAGTAGTGCAAGCATAAATGTGTTCTCGGCTTACTTTCAACACCATTTTCCACCCCCAGACCGACGGTCAAATGGAGCGGACCATCCAAACCACGGAGGAACTACTTCGTTTATGCATCTTCGATACAAGGAAGCCCTGGGAGAGGCTGTTGCCACTGATAAAGTTTTCCTATAAAAACAGCCAACTGACAAGCATTGGGATGGCACCGTACGAGGCATTGTATATGAGGAAGTGTCAGATGCCATTATCTTGGGTCCAAGATGATGATCCAAGTGTACTCATACCAGATTATATTGAAGACATAGACACACACATACAGCTGATCAGGGACCGAATGTAACGACCCGGGATTTGGCCCACAGCCCCCCATGGCATCGCTATCGGGCTGCAGCTCAAGCACCCAACCCCTCTCCCTCCACAGGCGGGTTGTTGGTGTCCACAACCTCCCTTACACCAGATGCTTGAGGGACAGAGTAGGCAGACCAAGTATTACGATTCGAGGCATCGGAAGGTAGAATTCCAGGTGGAATTCTAGGTGGTAGATAGACTCTAGATATGCTAGGTGCATGGAGTTTCACAGGTGCGGAGGCACAAGAATCTCAGCCCTGGGTTTATGGGGCCCTTTATGATCCTGGAGTGGATCGGTCCTTTGGCATACCGGCTAGAGATGCTGCCAGATTTAGATAACTTGCATGACGTCTTCCATGTCTCCTCAGTTCGGAGAGACTTGCTTCGGCCGGAGCAGCACATCACAACTACAACAAGCCCAGTAGCAACTAATCGGTCTGTTCGTTTGGAGCCGATCCGGATCGACGATACATCAGTTTGAGTCCTACGGAAGAAGAAGGTTCCCTTAGTCAAGGTGTTGTGATCCAATCATGAGCGAGAGGAGCACACTTGAGAGCCGATGGACCTGATATAGGAACAGTACTCTGGACTCTTCGCCTCAGGTACTTTTGAAAATATCTTCAAAAAGTTTCATAACATCTTATGCATAGAACCCCGTGGACACGAACTTGAATTTTGGGGATAAAATTATTTTTTTTGTTTATTGGGATTTGTAATATCCCATTTTCTTCTAGACCCCATTAACATACATTAGGGTTGGACATGTGTTGAGTATGATGGATTAGGATAGGTAGAGACCTTAGCACCCAATGAGTTAGAGTGAGCTCATATGGGACCCACTATTGTGTTCAAGCCAACTTAGGTCAAACAAGCCTAAATTAAAACCACAAATACATATTGACCTCACCACTATGAGCCTACCCCTAAAGGAAACCTAGGTGACCTAAAAACACCATCATAGGGTCACCAAATTGACCAAAGTGTCATTTAGGTAAACATCGGTAAACTCAACCCTAATTGGCCCAATTAGGAATCACATGGTCAAATTGACACCATCAGTAAACTCCAAACCCTAATTGGAATGTATTGGACCATAAAGCCCCATCACATGATCACTCGTTGGGCCAATTTGACCAAAGTCAACGTTAACTCTAATTTGGTCAAATCCACATACATGGGTTCAACTAGCCCATTTGGGGCCTCACCATAGCACAACTAATATTGGGTGGTGTCATAGGACTCATGACCACCAAGTGGGGCCAGCCCACACATCAATTTGACCAAGTCAACCCTAAAGTCAACCTTGGTCAACATTAATCCTAAATGGGAAATTAAGGAACCAAACCTAATTCCAAAGGGCTACGGCCATGGGCCATGGCCCGCCAGTAGCCCATTAGTCCAATTACATCCCATACCCTCTGGTTTTGGAGGGTAGTGACATATATGGGGGTAAAATGGCAATGTTCTCAAATTGAAGAGAGAGAAAAGAGGGAAATGAGGGTTGGAATCCATGTGGCCCTCCTCCTCCATTCCCAAGCTCATTTTTGAGCTAACTCAACTGTTCCCATCCGATTTTCAGGGGTGGTGGACACATGTATTAAGGAGGAGCAACCTATGCTTGAGCCAAAATTCCCCATAATGACAACTCACTATATAGCCACCTCCAGCCAAACTCTACCTCACCATTACCTTCATTGAGCCCAGAGGAGTGGAAATCTATAACTAGCTCCATATAACTAGCTCCAGGCATAAGGTGGAGAAACGAGTTCGAGAGCAAGCTCGTCGGAGAAGTTGTCGGCCATGGCACACCGCCACCACACCCGCCGCCAAGCCCATCTCCAGGTATGTTTCTCCTCTCCTTCCTCTGTGCTAGCTTCCTAGATCATTTAGGTGAGATTTCAAGCTCATTTGAGATTGGATCCATGTAAGGTGAGGGAGAAAATCGCAAGACTTTGAGCATGCTCGGGAGCACCAGAGAGGTGGTTTCCGGCCACCATTTTGCCGCCAATCGATGGCCACCACCTCAACGGAGGAGGTGGTGGTGGTATTCGGCTGGGGATTCCAAGGGGTGGCCGGGAAATAAGGTGTGAAGGTGTTCCAGGCCGGGTTAGTCCTGCGAGCTGGTGGCTCATGTTATAATAACTTGCACGTGCATAGAAAAACATTAGTGGCGGGTCATCGATACTGGGCCTGTCGTCACACTGATGGTAGTACATTGACTCAGGCGAGGTATGAGGGTTTGAGTGGCCAGTAGGCTATTTTATACTGCAGTATATAGTACGATCAACAAAAATGCACACTCAACCATAAAGACTGGTGGGATAGCCAGCAATTAGTATGCAAAGACTCTAGAGTGCACCTAAGATGTGTATAAAGGCGTATGGGTGGTCTAGGCCTGATAGTGTGTATACCCACCTAGGAGTGGAGACACCCACTCTATTACTATCGTAGCCACAATGATGGTACCAGAGAGTTTAGCTAACTCTAAAAAGTGGGAACTAAATGTCTGTGAGTACAGAGTCATGTGAGTGAGTTGCACTTGGATGAATTATAGCATACATAACATATCATAACATACATACTAGGTCATTCATACAACAGGTCCTTATCATATAAATTAGTGTGAGCTCTTTTATATGATAAGTTATAATTCTTGAAATCATAACTTATAAGTTTGTATGTGCATTCATATAAGTTAAGGTACCCTTGTGATGGTATCTTAGTGGTAGTTGCTTACTTTACTGCACTAAACTTTCTTACTCTACTACTTCTTTTATTACTGTTATACTGTTTACTATTCCTTACTTTTGATATTCATATATAACTGCTAGCATGATGATATAAACAATGTCAGATGTATAATCATGATAGAATAGTTCCATTGACGCCTGTTATTTAGATACTCTCTTTGTTGTACTCCACTTTCATCCTCCCATACAGTGCCGAGGAGTCGCGGCGGTGAGGCGAGGACAAAATAGCTTAGTCTTTATGACTAATGGTCACTTGTGACCGTAAGAGCTTGAGTAGTTGGAGCACCAGCATGACCAGCAGGATGATGTGGCAAGTCTTGAGGAGCAGATATCACACAATACTACTACAACTCAGTGTTAGCTGATGACTTGTGTTTAGTTATAGCTTCCGCTCGGAGATATTGTTAGAGAGATTTTTATTTCATTTTGGCATGTACCGGGCATAAGTCATTACTCTATTATTCTGTACTCATTGTGGACTCTATTTTTCATTTATATGATGGTGATGACGTGACTTGTGGACATGTGATTTATTTACAATTACTCCTTTTTCGCATTGGACTAAAGGTTAAATTGATCGTACAAGCCTGCAAGATCAGCGTTATGTGGTGGCGACCAACCTAAGAGTTAGTGTCACCGTAAGGCGGCAGTTCTAGTCATAAGACCCGGGTAACTCCTTGGTAAGGGGGTCTTACAAATTCTATCATAGGAATTGGAATTAGTAATTCCATATTCGGTAGCATGTTATTTTTTCGCTTATGGAATGGAAATGTAAAATCTAAAACAACGACATAATTGAAATATTAGGGGACACACACACACACACACACACACACACACACACACATACAACCCCTTAAAGCCAATTAATTAAAGCCACGAAAACAACCCAAATCTTAGCACCAGTCAAAGTATGAGAGTGCCAAAAGACCTTAATTAAATGACACAAAACAATAACCAAAAGTCCAACCACTACAATGCCCAAAACAACAACCTCAATAGTAGTCAGCAACAGTAAATCGTGGAGAGGATATCCAAACAAAAAACCCCAATAAACATAATAACTATATCCCACATCTAGGCACACAACCAAGCCTAGTAAGTGAGATTTAGAACCTAGAAATCAAATTTTGGGACTCAAATTTGCATGCTAGAAATGAAAACCAGCCTAAAAATCAACGTATAACCTAGAAAAAGCAAGAATAAGGTGAATAGAGTGAGTTGTGAGAAAAACCAAGATGTAAAAGCCAAAACCATGGTACTAGAAGAATTAACCACAACCAAGAATCTAAAACCAGGGAATGAAGAGAAAAGGTAAAATGAAAGGGATCTTACCACCAAAAGAGGATGGGACGGGGTCTACGTGAGCAAGGATTGGGAGAGGTCTTGCTGTCATTGGAGAGGTATACCAGGAAACCCCACCTTATAGCTGCTGGAGGAGAAGAAGGGCTCTTGCCATCGCCGAAGAAGTCGTGGGCGGAGGAGGAAAACGACTTAGCATCTTTTGCGCGAGTAGAGGAGTCGTGGGCAGAATCGCGGTTGGAGTCGCAGTTGGAGTCATGGGAGGAATCACCAACTCTGGTGTCTTGAGGTCTGAAATAGGGGCGGGAAAAATGAACTAGGTTTAATTCTTATGGAACTTGTTTCAATTCCAATTCCAATTCAAATTTGGTAGTGCCGAACACTGGAATTGGAATTGGCAATTGCAATTCCAAAACTTTTTACCAATTTTTCCCAAACAAACAAGTCCTAAGGGATCTTTGAATAATTTTGGGAGATCTATAAGAGAACTTCAAAAGTCTTCAAAGATCTTCAAGGAATCCTTCGACCTTGCATGAAGACATTCGAAGGATTCTTCAGGAGCTCTCGTGCATAGTAATCCAGGTGGAGTCATCCAGTAACTGCTTGAGTGTTGGAGTAATTAAATTAATAAGATTAGCAGCAATGGAAGAAAAATCTAAATACATATACTCAGGAGTAGCCTGAGTAGATGTAGAGGATGAAATTTGAGTAGAGGAAGATAGAGCAGATGTGGTTGTATATGTGGAGCAAATAGTGAAGGCCTGAGGAATAGAGTAAGGAGGGATCACAGAGGGGATGTCATCTGGAATGATTTCCTCCTAGATAGGTGATTGTGGTGGAGGTATTTGAGGTGGAGCTGAATGTGTTAGAGATGAATGTAGTAGAGAGAAATGACGTGGAGATGAAAGTAGTGGAGATTGAGGTGGTGACTGATGAATAGGGGAATATGGATGAATAGATGTGGATGGAATATCTTCAATGAGATATAGTGGTATTTGTGACTGAGGAAGTGGAGAAACTACATGTAGGTAGTCTGTATGTAAGGTGGATGATGGAACTTGTTCTGGTAATTGTAGAGAAGGTGGAGTGGAGGGTCTATGTGAGTGATGTGGAGATGGAGGAGGAGAAAAATGAGGTGGAGCAAGACCTCTAATATGGTAGAGAGAGTGGCTGGAACAGCCCTTGTGCTTTTAGAAGTAATTCTAGAGGAGGTAGCCCTGAATGGCTTAGGGATAACCCTCTCCCATCTTCCAAACAAGGCATAAGTAAACCTTTTAGAAGCATTGATGAAAATGGTCTGAGAGACCAAGAGTTCTGAACATTTTTGTCCGTAGGAAAATGCTTAGAATCCTGTCATAACTTACATCTTTCTTACTAAGTTTCTTTTTAATTGGATCAAAAAGAATTGTTCCCTAGTTTATATATTTCTAGTCCACCAGAGCACTCATCAAGAGGAATTGTTGTCTGGCCACATAATCATGGGCAGAGTGTTTGCTCAAAATAACCTTTCCAACTATGTCAGCTAAAAATTTATATTCTATAGAAAATTTTTTCTTCAACAGGTGGTTAGGATTTCCCTGAATGAGTCCCATTCTATCTAGCATTTCATCAAATTCAGTACTAGACAATTCTATGTCATCTTCACCATTAACTAATCCAAAAATTTCAGATAAAACAACTGGAGTTAAAGGAACCTGATTCCTAGAGATAGATCCAGTAATAGTTGACTGATCAGGAATCTTTGCTGTGTGAACCCATTCTTTGATCTCCATGATTGAGAGTTTGATCCTTGTGTTCATGAAATTTCGTAGATTCAAGTCCTCAAATAATTTTAGAATGTCCTTAAAAAATTGATTAGAATGACTGAAGGAATCCATGTCTATATCAAATCCAGTGTCAGATTTCATCGCAAAAAGAGTCTCTTGAGAAATCGCCATGTTCCTGCAAAAACAGAAAGATCAAGTTCAAAGGAAATGGAAATGGAGAAAGCACGAGATTGAGTTCAATGAAAACCAAAATATATGGTTTTTTGAAGTCGAAAAGGTGAACTCTGTCTGACAAAAAACCAAAACATCGAACCCAGTTCGATGAAAAATTTCACACAAGAAAAGCATTTCGTCAATCTCCATTCGACGAACGCTTTGTGAAAGAATGACATTTAGTCGAGCTCCATTCGATGAAAGGTACATGAAATAGAAACGTTGAACTCCATTCGACGAAAAGTTTCATAAAGAAAGTTCATCGATCTTTGTTCTACGAACGTTCTATGAAATGTTCACAGTTCGTCGAGCTTCGTTCGACAAAAGATGGACAATTCGTCAATCTCAGGACAAAAATCAATTTATAGACTCACCATCAAGCATTCCTAACTGATTTAAGAAGAAAATGTGTTTCATTTCATTTAAAGGTTTAGTGAATATATCAGCTTTTTGAAAAACAGTAGGAATAAATTCTAATTTAACTTTGTTCTTCTCTACATTATCTCTTATAAATGATATCTTATTTCAATATGTTTAGTTCTACTATGTATGACTGGATTCTGTATTATATAAATTGCACTTGTGTTATCACAAAAAATAATTGAATTAGATAAGTTAAAACCATAATATAGTAGAAGATTTTGAATTCATAAAATTTGTGAACAACAACTACCAGCTGCAATGTATTCTACCTTAGCAGTTGATGTAGACACAGATGTTTGCTTCTTACAAAACCATAAAACAAGCCTATCACCAAGAAACTGACATGTTCCTCATGTGCTTTTTTTGTCAACCCTACATCCAGCATAGTCAGCATCTGAGAATCCAGTTAACTAAAAGCCTAACTCAATAGGATATTAGAGTCCTAGATTAGGGCAACCTTTTATATATCTTAAAATTATTTTAAATAAAGTTTGATGTGATTCTTTAGGGTTTACTTGGAACCTAGCATAAATATAGGTTGCAAACATTTTGTCTAGTCTACTTGTTGTTAAATATAATAGAGACCCAATCATAGCCCTATATGTTTTCTGATCAACAGGCTTGCCCTGTTCATCATTATCAAGAACAACATTAGCATGCATAGGTGTTTTCATAGCTGAGGCATCTAACATCCCAAATCTTTTGATACGCACTTTAACATACTTGGATTGGGATATGAAAATTCCATCAAGTGTTTACTTCACTAGTAAACCAAGGAAGTAGGATAGTTCACCCATGCTACTCATTTCAAACTTGGAATGCATCAAGTCAGAAAACCTTTTGCATAGTTTGGAATCAGTAGAGCCAAAAATTATATCATTAACATATATTTGTACTAGTAAAATTTTAGATTTATGATGTCTAACAAAAAAATTTTTATCTATTATGCCTCTACTATTTTTTTTTAAAAGGAAACTAGCAAGAGTCTTATACCAAGCTCTTGGAGCTTGTTTAAGACCATAAATGGCTTTGTTATGTCTAAAAACATAAGAAGAGTGAGTTGGAGAGATAAAACCTGCAGGTTGTTCAACATAAACTTCATCTTTGAGGTCTCCATTTAGGAAAGCACTCTTCACATCCATCTGATATACTTCGAACTTCTTGAATGCTGTAAATACAAGAAATATCTGGATAGCCTCTAATCTTGTAACATGGGCAATTGTTTGATCATAATCAATGCCTTCCTCCTATGAGTATCCTTGAGCTACCAATCTAGCTTAATTTCTTACAATACCTCCTTGAGCATCCAACTTATTTCTGAAGACCCACTTGGTTCCAATGACTGGATAGTCTTTGGGTCTTATAACTAAATCCCAAACTCTACATCTCTTAAACTGATTGAGTTCCTATTGCATAACAATGATCCAATGGGGATCTTGTTCTGCATCTTTTATGGATTGAGGTTCAATCTGAGAAAACAAGCATGAATCTGATCTTGATACAATTGATGCCTTGTTTGAACACCAGCTGATATGTCTCCAATCACTTGAGATCTAGGGTGATCTTTAAGGGTGACAAAATCAACAGGTGGAGTCTGTTCTTCAATTATATGTGCTAATTCCTCTGGTGGAATTACATTAGTTTCAACTTTTTCAACATAAATCTCTGAATTTTCTTCATTACTGATATCATCAGCAATGTGTTGAGAAGGATGTAATGTATCCTCCTGTGTTAGGATTAATGTAACACCCCCTATCCGTCACATAGCATATAGTAGTAGGTCCGGCTGGGGCCCGACGTCATATACCACAGACAGACCGGAAGGTTACTCAATGCAAACCACCCAACTAAGAATCAACGTCCTACACAGAGTGTATTCTAGCGAAAGCAATTTAAAAGTTGCAATACTTAGAACCCAGCCAACAACATGAATGTCCACTACAAAACCTAATAGAAATGACGTACAATACACAAGTACATGACCTTAAGGCCTTACGATAATTTACTCAAATTACAGTGTTTTCCAAAACTCGGCACGCAGGCCGGTCATACATGAATAATACAAGTAAACCTTCAATTAGGGCCTTCAAGGGCCGCCTCAGCAACAATTGCTTTTTGCCCGCTATTTACCACTTGGCTCCGCAGCACCTGCATGCACAATCCACCACGACGGTGGCAAACAAAAGCAACGGTCAGCTATGCTGACCAACTTATAACGACCACACCCCCAAACTAGAGGCGGCGATGCTCCTTCCCTGCACTTTATTAGCATAATCCAGCAGTATAGTGTAAAAACACTACATCATAGGCGTGGGCACACACGAACACACACCCCGTGCTCTCAGGGCACAATCTCGGTGAACACGGTCAAAGTCTGCTGCCACACCACCACCCCCTGGGCAGCAATATCTCGTGAGCATTTGGTCTTTTTGTCCACTGCCTAAGACCCTCCATCTATTCCAACGGTAAGTGCCACGCACCGTTAGGTCTCTTTACCGAATGACATAGAGCGGGTACGGTTCTGCCTAACTCGTTGCTCACACTGCCCTATCACCTTAAGACATGGGCGCGGGTCAAACTTCTCTAAGTCCCAATCCGATCACACACTTCACATAACCCAGTTATGCGCAAGTTGGCTCCTAGGACACCGTGTTGGCATAATCACGCATCTGCCCAGTTTTCCGGGTGCACCTTGGAGTTAGCCCCCAAGGCTCCCTGTTGCAATCTACCGCGTAGAAAACCTGAAAATCAAACATTCCCACAGAGTCTTCTCCGACCATTCATGCAATGCAACATAGCCGATCCAGACCAACTTTTCCGGGTAGGCTTCACACATCATGCCTATGTCCGTTTCTCGATTACAAACTCTACATACTAAACAACGGGGACTATTCATGTCTACCCGAAGGAACGCATCAAACTCACAGCAAACTCGCGAGAGCGGGCTTCCTATGCAAAGAAAAGAGAACTTCACATGTCCTAGGATGAGAATCGTTACCCTAGCATTCCTCTTTGGTGCCATAGAAATCTATGCGGATGAAAAGCACCGCAATGTCCTCGCCTCCTTAGATCCGTAGTTGGCTCGCAATTTCAGGGCTCCGAAGCTCTGCCCGTGGCCGGATCTCTTTTCCTTCTTCTTCCTTGCTCTCCACTCTCTCTAGAACTTTAAAAAGAGAATATTTGGATGAAATGAAGGATTCAAAATAATATTCACGGGTATAACAAAGCCTGAACAACCCTGAACCGTCAGATCCCAAAATAAGGAAACGGGCGGCCATGATTTGGGCTTGAAATCCAAAACCTGGGCCGAACACGGCTTGTGACACGCCCGTGTCCAAGGTCATTTTCCCCATATGCCGTCGAAATCGACGCGTCCCAAAAAGTACATGGGCTCTCGATACGCCCTTGTCCGACTTGACATGGCCTTATCATGCAGTACACGACCGTATAACGTGTCGTGTTCCTCCTTCGACACTGGATCAAAAACGTCCCGCAAGGGACACAGGTACTCGGCACTCCCGTGTCGAAACTGACACTCCCTTGTCTACCCGAACATGCCCGTATGCTAACACCATGTGTCTCCCACAACACAGCCCAACCTTCACCCCGAGAAGGACATGACCTGGGACACACCCGTGTCTCAGGCTGTGTTCGCTGTTCGACGACCGTCGACTCCAAATTCGTCGACCTCTCGGCCAGATCGTCGACCCGAGCACGACACGCCCCTAGGATACGCCCGTGTCCCGGGCCGTGTGACCCCTACCAAGTTCCAAAATTGGCTCAAAATGCCTCCCGTCACTCTTTTGATTTTCGGGGCATTACAACTCTCTCCCATTTAAAAGAATTTCATCCCGAAATTATAAAGGAAAGATGAACACAAAACTTAAATGATACCTGAGTTTAATAACTCTGGGTACTCCTGAAGCATGGTCTGCTCTCGCTCCAACGAGAGCTCCTCCCGACCGCAATTGTCCCAACGGACTTTGACCATTCTGATCTCTTTATTGCGTAGCCGCTTGACCTCTGAGTCCTCAATGCGGACATACTTGACCTTCATCGTCAACACATTATCGACCGGCACTTGGTCGGCCGCAATCACTTGCGAAAGCTCTTGCACCACCTTCCGCAACACCGATATATGAAATACATTATGTAGACCACTTAGCTCCACTGAAAGCCTCAATCGATAAGCTGTTTCGCCAATCTGCTCCAGCACCTCAAACGGTCCAAGGTACCTCGGGCTTATCTTCTTCAAGCGAAGCACCCGTGAGATACCCTTGAATGGCTTGATCTTCAAGTACACCCAGTCACCGACAGCGAACTCCACGTTCCTATGCTTGGCGTTATAGTACTTAGCATGGCGGTCCTGAGTGATTTGCAATATCTCTCGAATCGTTCGAACCAACGACATTGCATCTTCCACCTCTTGGCGCTTTTACAACTTTGACTCACCCATTTCCATCCAAGACAACAGCGTGCGATAACGTCTACCATAAAGGGCCTCGAAGGACGCCATTTGTATGCTCGCGTGGTAGCTATTGTTGTAAGCGAATTCCACCAAGTATAGGTGATCTTCCCATTGTTTCCCGAAGTCCAGAACGCACATGCGAAGTATGTATTCCATCGTCTTATTGACCCTCTCAGTCTGACGATCCATCTGCGAATAAAAGGCTATGCTGAAACTCAGCTTTGTTCCCAACATCTACTGCACCAGCCTCCAATCATTGGAGGTGAACTGCCCATCACGTTCACTCACGATGCTGTGGGGCGCACTGTGAAGCCATACAATATTATCCACATATAACTTTGCCAATTTCTCCACGGAATCATCCTTCCTATGCGGAATAAAGTGCGACACTTTCGTCAAATGATCCACGACCACCCAGATGGCGTCGTTTCCCTTCTACGACCTTGGCAAACCATGCACAAAGTCCATAGTAATGTCGTCGAACTTCCACTCCGGAATAGCCAAGGACTTCAAGAATCCTCCCGGCTTTTGACATTGCGCCTTCACCAAGGCACATGTTTGACACTTCGCCACGTACAGTGCCACATCCTACTTAAGTCCTGGCAACCAGAAAAATTTCTTCATATTATGATACATCTTCGTTCTCCCCGGGTGAATTGAGTACTTGGTATGATGAGCCTCGTGCATCAAATCCGCCCGCAGATTGCCCACATTTGGGAAGCACAAACAACCATCTTTCCATAGCAATCCATCCTCAACAACAAATTGGGAATTTGACCCATCCAAAGTGCTGATGCACGAAAACACAAGGGGGGTCAAGCACCACCAGCTAACGGTTCGAACACCGGGGAATAGGGAGACTGCGAGTAGTGATCTACTAAGCGGATGAGGGCAGGAAGAAAAGCAGGGCCGTGAACCACGGTAACAACAGACTTCGCCCGTCGCGGCCTGAATGCCTCTCTTGCGACGGGCTTTCCCTTGATTGAAGAAGGATTGGGTTACAAGTCAAAGGAAAAGGTTGACAAGAGCAGAGCGAGGGGGAGTCTGCAAGGCACAAAATTCGAGTCCGCAGCCTGTAACAAGTAGGCTCCTGGGTCCGAGTTAGCGTGCCTTGGGTGCACCACCTCCCCCGTATTTATAGGATAGGGGGCCTGCCCAAACGGGCAGGGCTAAAATAACCGGCTGCCCGGGGTACAAGAGAACCGGGCAGCGGTGACGGGAAGCAAAAAGAAAGAACACGCCAGTCCGCGCAGAAGGGGCGGACTGGGCTCGCGGACTAGAGCTTCCACTGCAGTTGGGTGCGATCCTGCTGGAGGGCGGCGACCTGGGCGGACGAGACACTGCGTCCGCCGCAGTAGAGAATCACACCCCAAGTCCTAGCGGACTGAGCGGACAGGGTATTGCGTCCGCTGCTGGGGTACCACCCTTGGTGTCCGATTAGTGGCCTTGCCGGACTGGGCGGACTGATAAATCGCGTCCGCGCCTGTTGAAAGGGGGGCTTTGGAATCTTGCAGGATGTTGCGGACTGAGGGGTTAACATAATCCCCGCACATTTTTGAGTTTCCAGAAAACTTCGAAAATGTTTTCTTAACCGCTGAGTCCGCACGCCTCGAAAATGGCGCCAACGCTATAAATATCGCTGGAGGCCCTGGAATTGTTGAGACTCTCGATCGACACGGGGCGCTACACACCACTTGCGGTCTCCACTTTCCAGTCCGGCATGGTAAGGCTTGGAGCTTTCTTCTCTAGTCTCACTGCAAAAGGCGATCCAGAACTGTCAATGCCTATGAAGACCAAGAAGATAGCAAAGAGGTCGACAAAAAAGGATGTTGTCCGCCCCACAGGAGAGAGTTCCCACAGCCAGAAGCCTGCGGAGAAAGCAGTCCGCCGTGCCGACACTTCTGCTCGCGAAGATGCCGCAGTCGACGCCGAACCATTGAGAAGTGAGAAGATGGTGACCTTGTCGGACTCTGCCCCTTCTCAGAAAACCACAACCTCGGCGGACACCGTTGGCGAACACACTGAGGCTGATATATCTTCTCCCAATGCACAGGTGCCTATCGTTAACTTGGAAGAAGAAGATAGGCGGACTGAGGAAGAGGACGACGCGCCCTCAAAAGCATTGACTGCTATGAATCCTGAGCCTGTCCGCGAAAACCAGCCCGATTTAGGGGGGTCTGCTGCGGATTCTGCCGAGAAGACTGCTAACAGTAAGAAGAGGAAGAGGGACGGGGCGACCGTCGCCGAGCGGGTTTAAAAGAAACTGCGCGCAATGAAGGAGAAGAACGTCTCCAAGCGGACTGGGGATGCGGACTTACAGTACAGACCGCGCGACAAAGAAGTTCCTGATAGTGATCTGGTTACACCGGAGGCCCAAATCCAGGGAGATAATTCCCTCTCCACGGTCAGTTTATCCACGGATGAGATAATTGATTCCATAGACGTCGATCGACTTGATTTAATCAACGAATCCTTGCTGGTTGTACTGCAGCAATCTGAGGCGGAGGCTACTGGGAATAAGGGTGACGAACTCCCTTCCTCGTCCGCTGCGGAGGAAGAGGAGAGAGATAGGCTGAAGGAAAAGATAGAGGAGCAGAAGAAACAAATTGTTGCTCATGTTGCTGCGGTAGGTGCGGCCTCGAAGCAGGTCGCAGCGGATAAAGCCGCTGAGGAACTGCGGATTGCTGTTGAGCTGATGCGGTCAGGTACACTTCAACCGGAGCCTAAATACTTTAAGCGTCAGTGGCTTTACAGGTCGCCGCCGCGGACGTCAAGACCAATCAAAATCATCACTGAGACGGACGATATTGTGGTTTCAACAAGTTCGGCTGCTGAGAAAAGAGCGAAGGTTCATCGTGAATGGAGGAAGCGGCTAAGCGCCTTTGACCCGGAGCGGGCAAGGCGGCCAATCATCTTCGATAGTCGGCAACTCGCTGCTGCTATGTCTAAAAGTGATCTTTCATCCTTTCTTTGCGTCCACCGCGAGCTGCCTTTGAATGTGGAGTTGACTTTGTTTGTTGCAGGTAGAAAGTCGCCGCCGGGCTCTATCGAGAGTGGTGAGTTCGTGGTCACACCAAATACTGGTGCTGACGCGGTCTCGCACGTGGAATCCGCGGCGGACGATCCTGCCCAGCCTGAATATGATTAAAGAGTTAGAAAAGAAATTTCAAGCTGAAATGCAGTGTGTTAAAGCAGAGCTAGAGAAGGCAGAGGAGCGCGAGAGGGCGTCCGCGGCGCGTGAGAAAGCGTCCGCAGAGCGCGAAAAGGCCCTAAAAGACCAGATCGCAAGCATTTCGCGGGCGCTAGAGAGGTCTGAAAGGGAGAAGAAGAGGCTTGCGGATGACGTCCGCTTCTATAAAAGTAAGCACTTGGCGTCGGTGCGTGGAGAGAAAGAGAAGCGGGCTGCCGAGGTCGCTGAGCAGAGGCCGCGAGTGTCAGATCGCGCTGCTCCAGAGATCGCCGTACCGGCAGGCGGTGCCCAACAATCTGCGGATGAGGAGCCGAGGCCGGCGACGGAGCCAATGGTGCCCCTCAGTCGGGTTGATCGGGAAGCTGCTTATATGCACCAGACCATAAATGTCATTCATCATCATCTCTGCTGTGTGTACAGCGAAATTCTTCAGATAAGCGATCAAGCAGCTCATTTATGCAGAGACAGGGCAGAAAGGCCGGCGCGGACCGATAATAGGGACCGCTGAGTCCGCAATACTTTCATCCTTTCTTTGCTTAATTGTATAATTATTTGGATAATTGTGCTTCAAGCAATGCTGTGTTGTGAAATGAACTCTATTTGATCTGTGCGGACTCAGATTATATATCCGCAAATTATGTAGCTTAATCCTTGTGATGTGCCGAATTGTGCGGATTAATGTTGTGTCCACTTCCCGTTATTTAACCTGCAGGTGGGAAATACTGTGAACTAAGCGGATTGAAAATGTATCCGCTCCCTGTGACCTGCCGGGAGAAAAAGCACAATCTGGGCGGACAACAAATTGTGTCTGCCACAACTTTTGCTTTGAATTTTCCTTGGCACGCGAATCTGTGTTTTTATCCGCGTTATTGCTTGGCAGTGCTTTTTAACTTTTGGCGGACTGTGCGGATTGGAATTGCGAGCTCGGCGGCCTGGTCAAAAAGCTGTCAGACTCTTTAGCTATAAATAGGGCCTTCCGCTTTCTCTTATGCAGGAAACAGCTGAAGTGAAAGGAACCCTGCGGCCTGCAAAATGGTGTCCGCGCGGACTGATGCTGCTGTCGCCTTCCATTCCGCGGACCACCTGAAATGCACATTGACAGAGGCCGACATGGACGCCTTTATCGAAAAGAAGATGGCGAGCTCGAATATCCTTGTCCGCCTTCCCGCCCATCAAGAAAGATTAAACTTCTCAACAGCAACCCAGATCGCCATCCCTGTGGACCATTTTGACAGCGGATTCAAGTTTCCGCTTCTCTGGGATCTTGCCGCCATCTTTGAGCACTATGGAATGGTGCCTGGCCAGCTTGCGCTGAATACACTTGCTGCGATCTGCAGCTTTGTCTCTTATTTGCGATCTGAAAAGATCGCTTTTTCAATGAATGTCTTCCGCAAGATATTCTCTGTCCGCTCCATCACCGCTTTCGGAGGCCGCCCCTACAAGGGGGTCATATACTTCTACTACAGGGGAATGAAGGTTGTGGGTCTTCCCAACAAGATCCACAACTGGACCTCTAGGTTCCTAATTTTTGAGGGCGACCTAGGGTTCGCGCACACCTATCCGCAGGTGCGCGCGGACTCCGCCTTCAAAAGTGTGCAACTGGATGATCTAGAGTCCGCCATTGTCGAGTTCTTGGCCAACGCCAGGCTCGACATTGAGCACTATATTCCGCTGCTGGAGAGCTTAGCGGACGTCATGCCCGAAGAGAGTAAGCAACTTCCGAACTCAGCTTTTGCATCCGCCGCGACCTTGGTGTTTAACCCATTTGTTTTTGCAGCGACCTTGGCGGTACCCGCTAACTTGCCGCAGACGCCTAGTTGCTTCGTCCCTACACAAAAAGAAAAGAAAGAAGCAGTCGCAAGAAAGAGGAAGGAGGAAGGGTATCCCGCGGCGGATTACTCTTCCTCCGAAAGCTTCTCCATGAGCGGCTTCGGCATCAGCTAGAAGGACCTTAGGGGAAACCCTATGGTCCACTGGCACAGCAAGAATAAACACGTCCGCCTCTCCACCGCGCTTCCTTCATGGAAGAGTCCGCGGATAACACGCCACGCCCATATCGCGATCTCCGCGCTTTACGGAAAGCGCAATCTGAGCGACCTTAAGAAGGTGCCCGCCGCCGACCTCCCTCTGCTAGCCTCTCAGGCCGCTGCGAACAGCGTGGTGACAAACCACTATGTTGCCACTCTGGCCAGAGACCTGTTGAGGCAGAACGAACAACTTCAAAAGGATAATAAAGGGCTAAAGGAAAGGAATGTGCGGTTGGGAAAAAGGGTTGCTCAGCAAAGAAAATAGCTTGGGGTTAGTTGAATTCGCAGCGGCCTTAATTTGCCATCTGCCGCGGTCTGTCTGACGTTTGCTTTTTGTTTTGCGCAGGTCGCCTATGACTTGGAAAACAACAACTTCCAGTCTGCCATGCTCCCTTTCGTAAAGGAGACCGTCGAGGTCGCTATTGAGCGACTTGTCCGCGACGGCTTCATAAAGGAGGGAGTGGATGGCGTCCCTTTTTTGGAGATCTTCCCTGAGCTGGCTCCTCAGGTCGCGGCGATGGAGAGAGCTAAAAAAGGAAAGGACATTGTTGAAGAAGAAGACGAAGAAGAAGAAGAAGAAGAAGAAGACGGAGAAGAAGACGGAGGGCCGGGCGAAGAGCAAAGCGCCAAGGAAATAGCGTACAATGCTGAATCGAGCCAGCGAGTAGAGGGACTGTCCGCCGAGTCCGACTCCTCTGCATCCTCCTCTGCTACTGGGAGCTCGCATAGCGGGTCCGCCTCAAGTACAGGATCAGATAGCAGCGGGAGCGGCTCGGGGGGCTATTCTCCAGAAGTTGACATTGTTGGTGACAGCCCTGCACCTCCAGAGAAGAAACAAAGGACTACAGATTGATCAATGTTTTTTTTTATCTTTTTTGTCTTTTGTAAAATTGGCGGACGAAAGATTGCAGTCCGCCGAACATATAGAATGATGTAAACAACTTTTGATGAAATAGAAAAAGGATATTTTTGGCATGTGTGCTTTCTGCAATGTTCTTTTTCAACGCTCACTGTACCGACACTTAGCAGTCCGCGCGTCACGCTGATAAGTTTGAGCTTTTTATCTTGCTGATTAAAGAATACTATTGTCCGTCGTCGGAATAAGAAGAAATTGTCAGGCGGGCTCTGTTGAGTGTCAATTGCAGTCCGCACGACACCATTTATAACGAACCTTTGCTGATGAGAGAATCCAACTTATTAACCCATTCAACATTCGCCTTAAAAAATGACAAGAATAGCCATCTGATAACAATGTCAAGTGGTACTTCATTTTCTAGTAGAGTCCGCATTTCTCATTATTAACTTATCAAATTGTAACATATGAATACCATTCGGCGGACTGAGCGAACACAGAAAACCAATCCGCTCATTATTGAAATGATCTATATAGCTAATGGTTTCAAGAAAACTGTCGGACTGAGCGGATACAGAAAACCAGTCCGCCAAATATAGAATCTAAAATCATTCCAAGGAAACTGGCGGACTGCGCGGATAGATAAGACCAGTCGGCCAAAGATAGAAATGACCCATGGCGATAAAGAAAACCAATCCGCTCATAATACAAGAAATGATTTATAGCTTGCGACTAGGTGGGCAGGTGAGCCGGAGCGGCATACTTTCCTCACCGGGTTACATGCTATAAAATCAACCCAAGCTAGCGGACTGAGCGGACACAGAAAACCAATCCGCTCACAATAGAATAAATGACCTATGGCTTGCGACCAGGTGGGCAGGTGAGCCGGGGCGGCATACTTTCCTCACCGGGCTACAAGCTATAACGTCAACCCAAATAGGCGGACTGAGCGGATAGAGAAAACCAATCCGCTCACAATTACCTACGAAGAGCAAAATGCTCACTTGGTGGAACGGTTCCCTGCCCTCTTGCCTGGAGTACAGTCTAAGCTGTGGGTCTCCTGCAGGCACTGCTTGAGGGTACCATGGAGTGTTCGAGGGTTACAAGCTAAGATGACCCGCGGGCAGGTGAGCCGGAACGACATACTTTCCTCACGCGATCATCGAAGTTGTAACGATATCCTTATGGCGGCATGGTAGAGCTTTACACCCACCCAGCCATCCATAATGCAGAGGTGGGGTCAGGTACTTGCCGGAATCCGAAGTCCAGAATCCAACCGCGCTAGAGCTTGCAAGCTCCCACTACACGGTGCGAAATCTCCTCGCAACACGTGGTCTTTGTGGTGTTACGCTAATGACAACAGCTCTAGGGGAGGTTTTGCTGAACTCGGCGTTGTCTCCTGATATCAGGGAACCGTTATAGGTCTTTGGGAGAGAGAAAACACTAGAAAAAGGTGTCAGTATGGATCCTTCGATTAATAAAATATATTTGCAAAGCAACATAAGAAAGAAGAAAGATAGTTCAGGCGCAGAACAATTTTTGAAATCTTTCTTAGCGTTTCATCTGTTATGACTACATAGACAAAACACTTGGAGAAGCGTTAGCAAGCAGTTTTTATTCATAATAACTCTTGAAGAGGATACACAAGGCAGAAAAAAGGAGGTTTAAGAATAGAACCGTTTGAGATCATCCCCGCTCCATGTGTGTGGTATATCCTCTCCTTCGTATGTCTGCAAGCGGTAAGCGCCGCTCTTTAACGTTTCTTGGATAACAAAAGGGCCGACCCAATTTGGATTAAGCTTCCCAATTGAATCAGCTCTTGCAGCAGCATCAATCTTCTTTAGAACGAGATCTCCCACTTGGAAGTGTTTGATCCTTACGTTCTGATCAAAGTAGCGGGCCATCCTCCTTTTGACCTCTTCCTGTCTTATGGCTGCTTGATCTCTGATGGCCTCGACGTGTTCCAAGTTGAACCTCATCTCTTCATAATTCAACTCAAGCCAGTCATCAACACCTTCTCTTGCAAGCAGAACTCTGGGTGACGGGACTTCAAACTCAACTGGTATAAGTGCTTCTGAGCCATGAGAAAGTTTGAATGGAGTCTCCCCAGTTGCGGTTGATGGCGTTGTCCTAAGGGACCAGAGAACTGATGGAAGCTGATCAGCCCAGCTGCCCTTGAGATTCTGCACTTTCTTTTTGAGCAAATTGAGGATCTGCTTGTTGGCTGCTTCTACTTGGCCATTGCTTCTGGGATGATGAACAGATGCAAACCGCAGCTCTGTTCCGATCTGCTTGCAAAAATCTATCATCTCGGAGTTGTTGAATTGTGGCCCATTATCAGTAATTATAGCCATTGGAATTCCATGTCGGCAGACAATCTCCCCCCAAATGAAGTTTCTGACGACCTGGGTAGTTGTCTTTGCCAATGCTTTGGCCTCGATCCACTTGCTGAAATAGTCGATCATTATGATGATAAAACGCCGCTGACTGCTTGCCATGGGAAAAGGACCGAGGAGGTCCATTCCCCAAACTGCGAAGGGCCATGGAGTTGTAATCGATCTGAGGGACTGAGCTGCTTGGTGCTGAAGTGGAGCAAACTTCTGGCACTGAACACACTTTCTGGCATAGATCTCAGAGTCTCTCTTCATAGTGGGCCAGAAATATCCTTTCCACAAGATTCGTTTTTTAAGAGTTCTTGCTCCTGAGTGGCTTCCACACTCTCCTGAGTGAACCTGTTGCAAAACAGTGAAAGCTTCTTCTTCTGAAACACATCGGGCCATGGTAGAGAGGAAAGTTTTTCTGTAGAGGACTCCCGCCACTAGGAAGTAATGAGCTGCTTTTATTCAGAACTTTTTCTTATCTCTGACTGTATGATGATAATCTCCTATTGACAGATAGAGGATGAATGGGTCCATCCAAGAGGCACGTTGGTCTACTTGCATCAAATCTCCTTCCAACACTGCCGGGCGGAAGAGCTCGGAAATTGTCCCTCCTGAAAGCATCCCATGCTTGGAAAGAAAATCAGCCTCCTCATTTTCTATTCTGGGGATGTGTTCGATGGTAAAGCTCTTGAACCTGCCGACTTCTATCTTTACAAGAGCTAGATATTTCTTCAAGATTGGCTCTCTTGTTTCGAAGTTACCGAGGACTTGTGACGCCATCACCAGAGAATCGGTTTTGATATGAACATGATCGATTCCGAGTTCTCTTGCAAGCCTCAAGCCTGCTAGCACAGATTCATATTCGGCCTGATTATTGGTTACTGGAAAGTAAAATTTGATGGTCTGCTCCAATTTGACTCTGTTTGGATTGATGAGAACCACTCCTGCTCCAGAAGAACTTTTGCCTGAGGCGCCATCGACGTAGATGGTCCAAGCCAAAGGTGACCTTTCTGCTCGATCAGAACTAGACTCTGGCATGTCAATTAGAAAATCTGCTAGGACCTGAGCTTTAATGGCTGTCTTGGGCACATAAGAGATTTCAAATTCGCTCAACTCTATTGCCCACTTTGCTAGTCTGCCGGAATGTTCTGGTTTTTCCAACACACCCTTCAGAGGCTGATCGGTGACAACTTGAATTGAATGTGCTTGGAAGTACGGACGAAGCCTGCGAGCTGACATGACTAGCGCCAAGGCTAACTTCTCCAGAATTGGATAACGTGTCTCAGCACTCTTTAGGATATGGCTAACATAGTAAATTGGGAATTGCTTTCTACTCTCTTCCCGGAGAAGAACGGAGCTGACGGCCTCAGGGCCAACCCCTAAGTACAAGAAAAAAATCTCTCCTGGCCGAGGACTCTGAAGCAGGGGTGCTGAGGTCAGTTGCATCTTCAACTGCTCAAAAGCTTGGGAGCATTCTTCCGTCCACTCAAACTTGGAGGCTCCTCGGAGAGTTTTGAAGAATGGAGCACTCCTATCTCCAAACCGAGAGAGAAATCTCGCAAGGCCCGCCAGCCTCCCCCCTAACTGCTGAACTTCTTTAGGCGAACGAGGGGTAGGCATATCAAGGATGGATTTCACTTTATCAGGATTGGGGGCAAGTCCTTCCGGAGTAAGGAGATGACCAAGAAACTTCCCCTTACTCGCCCCAAACGTACATTTCAAAGGATTGAGCTTCATTTTATACCTACGCAGAGTAGCGAACGTCTCTGCTAGGTCTCGCAAGTGCAGCGAAAATGACTTACTCTTAATCAAGAGATCGACTACATACACTTCTAGGTTCCTCCCCTTCTGATGGTTAAACACACGGTCCATCATCCATTGGTAGGTTGCACCGGCATTCTTAAGCCCAAAGGGCATCACAAGGTAGCAATAACAACCATCATTAGTTATGAACGACGTGTGAGGAACGACATGCTTATGCATTCTTATCTGGTGATAACCAGAAAACGCATCTAAAAACTCATATAAGAGTACCCTACCGCGGAATCAAGTAAAGAATCTATCCGAGGCAAGGGGTAGCAATCTTTAGGGCACGCTTTATTAAGTTTGGTAAAATCTACACACATTCGCCATTTTCCTCCTGGTTTCTTAACCATTACAACATTAGAAATCCAAGTAGGATATTGAATTTCTTTGATAAAATTTTCTTTGAGGAGCTTTGCGAGCTCCTCCCTTATCGGCTCAGCAAGCTTTGTGGCTATGTCCCTCTTCTTTTGTTGTATGGGCTTGCAGCCGGGATCAACGTTCAAATGGTGGCACGCAACTTCGGGATCCACTCCTGGCATGTCCTCCGCTGACCAGGCGAAGACATCCAGATTACTCAGCAAGCAGGAAATCAACTCAGCCTTTTGATCTTCAGGTAGCTCCGAGTTGATGGAGAGCTTCCTCTCCTCCCCCTCAGCAATGGGGACTCCTTGCGTCACCTGGGCAGGTTCCAGGTGAGCATCTTCATCAGCAGCGGTTTCTGAATTGGGGGAGGCTTCTACAGCTTCTGCTGGAGCAAGGGAAGGGCTGGCTTCAACTGTGTTGACAGTGCGGACGTAGCACTCCCTTGCTCTTCTTGGGTCACTCCTGACCCGGCACATCCTTCCATCTACAAAGAACTTGATGGCAAGGTGGTAAGTGGAAACCACCGCTTGATACTTGTTTAACAGGGGCCTGCCGAAGATGGCATGGTAGCTGCTAGGTGCGTCAACCACTATGAATTGTATCTGCTTAGTTGCCCCTCCAAGCTTCACGGGCAGGATGACGCTGCCCTCCACTACTTTTCTCTCTCCCGAGAAACCATAGAGTGGCCCCTCAGTGGAAAGCAGAGGCTTTCCAGTCCTCAGGGTGTAACACCCCCAACTGTCGTATGGCATATAACAGAAGGTCCAGCTGGAACCCGACGCCATATACCACAAACAGTCGGAAGGGATACTAAATGAATAATCAAACCAACCAATTAAGACTACTCGTCCTAATCACAGAGCATTCTAGCGGAAGATTTTAAAGTTGAAAGAACCCAAAATTAAATCCATCAATATGAATGTCCACAGCTACAACAAAAGGAATGAAACCCCAAATACACAGAAACGGGTACATGGCCTTATGGCCTTACAAATGTTCACCTAAAAAAAGAGTGTTTTACATACATCGGCTCGCAGGCCGGCCACACATGATAAATATAAAAAAAACAGCTATTCTACGGCCTTCTAGGGCCAGCACAGCAACATGGGCTCCAGCCCGCTATTTGGCGCTCGGCTCCGCAGCACCTGCATGCACATACCACCGCACGGTGGCAAATAAAGCAACGGTCAGCTAAAAGCCGACCAAATTATAACGACCCCGCCCCTGACTCGGGACGGCGGTGCTCTTTCCCTGCATAACATTAGCCCAACAATATGTATATAGCGCAATTATAATTCGCCACAGGTGTTGGCTCGCACGGCCAAACACCCCGTGCACTCAGGGCACATTCATGGTGAACCCTGACCCATCAGTGCATTCACCACCACACCCAGGATGGCAACAACATGTGAGCATTTAGCCTTTCTGACCACCGTCTAAGGCTCCGACTATGCCAACGGCCAGTCCCCGTCTTCGGGTCTCTCGCACCGAACCACATAGCCTAGGTCCAATTCCACTTGCCTGTTGCTCACGCCGCATGTCCAATTTAAGTCCTTTGCGCGGGCCAAGCTTTTCTCGGATCCCAAATTTTCCAAAACAATCTCATAACCCAGTTATGATCAAGGCCGGTTCCCAGACCGCCAAGTTAGCAGAACACGCTTCCGCTCAATTTTCCGGGTGCGCCTTGAAGCTAACCTCCAAGGACCCCTGCTGCAATCTACCGCATAGAAACCCGAAAAATCCAAAGCACGGAGTCTTCTCCGGCAAAACCACATCAAATGCAACATCACCGATCTAGACAAAACATGTCCGGGTAGGCTTCACACACAATGCCTATGCCCGTACTTACGATTCCGGGCTCTATATGCAACACAAGGGAGACTATTCCCGTCAACCCCAAGGAACACCACGCACTCGCCGCATACTCATGGGAGCGGGATTACCTATGCAGAAAGAAAGAGCTTCAAGCGCTCAAGTTGAGAATCGTTACCCTTGTAGTCCGTTTTGGCGCCATGGAAAAACTACGCGGTTAGAACTCTTCGCAATGACTTTCCCTCCACGGATCCGCTCTCCGATTTCGAAACGGTGCTCCGATGCTCCGCCGGCGGCCGGAAACCTCCTTCTTCTTCCTCTTCTCTCTCACTTTGGAAAAGGAGAACTTTGGAGAGAAAATGAGGAAATAACCCCCTATTCCCGGCCTTAACAGAGCAGAATTTCATCTAGGCCGTCGGATCTAAATTAAAGGAAACGAACGGCTCGGATCTGCACAAAATTCCCCAGACCTGGGCCGCACACGGCTTGGCACACGGCCATGTCCATGGCCGTGTGCCTCGATCCAGGCACGATCGTCGAACTGAGAAACACACACGGGCCAAGACACGCCCGTGTCTGACCTGACACGCCCGTGTCGGGTTCCTCGACACGCCCGTGTTCGTGGGCGTGTCACGCATAACCGCCACGGCAACGGACACGACCCATCCGGACATGGGTAGGGACACGGGTTGGCACACGCCCGTGTCGGATGACACGCCCGTGTCATCCGGCCGTGTTCCTGGCCGTGTCCTTCTCGGGTTGGAAACGGCCAAAAAATCACCAGCCAGACACGGCCTTGGACACGCCCGTGTCCTATGCCGTGTACCCCTACAGGCACCAAAAACTCTTTTTCCGCGACCGACTCGCACACAAAATTCGGGGCGTTACAAATCTCCCCCACTTAAGGAATTTCGTCCCGAAATTAAGTAAAGGTACACAAAAGCTAAATGATAACTGAGTGGAATAACTCGGGGTATTCCTCCAACATAGCTTGCTCTCGCTCCCATGAAAGCTCCTCACCTCCGTAATTATCCCAACGGACTTTAACCATTCGGACCTCCTTGTTGCGGAGTCGTTTGACTGCAACATCTTCAATTCGCACTGGCTTGACCCTTGTTGTTAACTCATAGTCAACCGGTACCTGATTGTCCGTAACGATCTGCGAAGACTCTTGCACTGCCTTACGCAACACCGATACGTGGAATACGTCATGCAGCCCACTCAACTCCGTCGACAGCTTTAATCTATACGCCGCCTCGCCAACACGCTCCAGGAATCCAAATGGTCCAAGGTATCTCGGACTCAGCTTCTTCAAGCGTCGAACCCGCGATACACCCTTGAACGGATTGATCTTCAAATATACCATGTCGCCAACGTTGAACTCCACATTTCTATGTTTGGCATTGTAATACTTTGACTGTCTATCCTGAGCAATCTTCAGCCTTTCCTGAATTGTCCGTATCATTGAAGTGGCATCTTCCACCGCTTGACGTTTATACAACTTTGATTCGCCTGCCTCCAACCAAGACAACGGCGTACGACACTTCCTCCCGTACAAGGCTTCGAAAGGCGCCATTCCAATGCTTGACTGAAAGCTGTTGTTGTAAGCAAACTCCACCATGTACAGGTGATCCTCCCAATTCTTCCCGAAATCTAGGACGCACATGCGAAGCATGTCCTCCATAGTCCTGTTGACTCTCTCGGTTTGGCCATCTGTCTGCGGGTGAAATGCTGTGCTGAACTTTAGCTTAGTACCCAACAGACCATGCACCAACCTCCAGTCATTTGACGTGAAGCGTCCATCACGATCACTAACAATACTTCGAGGCACACCGTGCATTCGTACAATATTATCCACGTAGAGTTTGGCTAACTTTTCTACTGGATCTTCCTTTCTCACTGGGATAAAGTGCGACACCTTTGTCAATCTATCTACGACCACCCAAATGGCGTCATTTCCCTTCTGCGACTTCGGCAAACCGTGCACAAAATCCATAGATATGTCGTCAAACTTCCATTCTGGGATAGGAAGGGATTTCAAGAAACCTCCGGGCTTCTGGCATTCTGCCTTCACCAATGCACAAGTACGGCACTTGGCCACATAAAGTGCCACATCCTTCTTCAAACCCGGCCACCAGAATAATTTCTTCATGTCTCTATACATCTTCGTGCTTCCTGGGTGGATTGAGTACTTGGTATGATGAGCCTCATACATCAACTCCTCCCGAATATTATCCGCACTAGGAACGCATAGACGACTGTCCTTCCTTAACAACCCATCTTCAACCACAAACTGGGAATTTGACCCATCCAAAGCTTCATCCAAGATTTGCTTCATGCTGCCATCCAGAACCAAATCCCGCCGAACTCTATCCGCTAGACCACACTGCACCTCTGTCCAAAACAGTTTCGCCTCGGCACTAGACTGCTTATCGACGCAAGATATCTCCAATGCCTCCAACTCTTGGACCAATCTCTCATCATGTACTGATAACCAATTGGCTTGTGCGGGAATCTTACGACTCAACGCATCCGCCACTGCATTTCCCTTCCCAGGCACATAGTGTATCTTGAAGGTGTAGTCTCCTAAGAACTCCATCCACCTCCTCTGCCTCATGTTCAAATCCTTTTGGTCCAATAGGTACTTCAAACTCTTATGATCGGTGTAAATATCGACCTTCACACCGTACAGATAGTGCCTCCAAAGCTTAAGAGCAAATATCACGGCCGCTAACTCTAAGTCGTGGACCGGATAATTCCTCTCATGAACCTTCAATTGTCGTGAACCATAAGCTATCACTCTCTCATGCTGTAGCAGAACACAGCCCAAACCACTGCCCGAAGCATCACTATAGATCTCGAACCCTTCGGTTCCACTTGGCGAACATAAAATGGGCGCCGTGGTCAATCGCCTCTTCAATTCTTCAAAAGCCTGATCGCACTCCGGAGACCACACAAACTTCTGATCCTTTCTTGTCAACGTCGTGAGTGGTAGTTCTATCCGCGAGAAGTTCTCTACGAAGCGCCTGTAGTAGCCAGTAAACCCCAGAAAACTCCGGACCTCTGCCACTGTAGTCAAAGTAGGCCACTCCCGTATCGCCACTATCTTCGCCGGATCCACAACTATTCCTTCTCCACTGACAACATGACCAAGGAACGCTATCGAGGACAACCAGAATTCACACTTGGAGAACTTTGCATACACCTAACTTTTCCTCAATGTCTCCAACACCATGTGTAAATGCTTGTAGTGATCCTCCTCGCACCGCGAATACACCAGAATATCATCGATAAATACTATCACAAACTGATCCAGGTATTCTCTGAAAGTTCTATTCATCAGATCCATAAACACGGATGGCGCATTCGTCAACCCAAACGGCATAACCGTGAACTCGAAATGCCCAAACCGCGTACTGAATGCTGTCTTTGGGATGTCGCTCTCCCTTATCCTCAACTGATAGTAACCGGACTTCAAATCTAACTTCGAATATATAGTTGATCCAACCAGCTGATCAAATAGATCGTCAATCCTCGGGATTGGATATTTGTTCTTCTCCGTAAGTTTGTTCAATTCCCGATAATCGATACAAAGCCGCAAGCTCCCATCTTTCTTCTTAACAAAGAGAACTGGTGCGCTCCAAGGCGACGAACTTGGACGCACATAACCTTGCTCTAGCAACTCTTGCAGTTGCACCTTCAACTCTGCCATTTCTCTTGGGGCTATCCGATAGGGGGAGCGTGACACCGGTTTGGCACCCGGTACCAGCTCTATAGTAAAGTCTATCTCCCGCTGAGGAGGGGCTCCTGGGAGATCATCTGGAAACACATCAGGATACTCGGACACAACAGGGATGTTGCCCAAACTAGGTTTAGGCGTCGCAGTCTGCACTAGAGTGACATACAGTTCTGCCCCAGACCGAACTGCCTTGAACACCTGAAGGGCCGATATCAGAACTTTCCCTGACCCCTTCATGCCCGCAAAAGTAGTCTCTACACCAGTGTCCAGACCCAACTTGACTTCTTTACGGTTGTAATCAATACATGCACTCTGCTCCGAGAGCCAATCCATACCGAAAATTACGTCGAACTCCACTAATGGTAGAACCAACGCTCGCAAATCAAACTCCCGGTCTCCAATCCGAATCTTCACAACACAAATCCTATCCGCACGCATTGAGCACCCATTAGGCAACAACACATCCAACTTGTTTTCTGCCATCGAGAATGGAACTCCGATGCGCGATATAAGTTTTTCGGACAAAAAGGAATGTGATGCTCCCGTATCAAAAAGGGCTCTCGTCGGAAACCCAAAGATTAACACAAAGCCTAGCATTTACAAACATAAGCTAACAAATACGAAGGTAACAACTATAAAAGTTAAACCACTGTAATTTAACTCATACCTGTCACCACGTCCGCTTGCTTTATGGCCTCCTGCAGACCAAGGTTGTAGACTCTAGGCTGGCTGGAGCATGATGGTATGCGGTTGACTCCACCGCCTTTCCTTTCTCCTCATAAGTCGCTCCAGGCCTCCTCTCGAACTTTGAACGTCCGCTCCAACACTCCCGAGCAAAATGCCCCGTCTTCCCGCAGTTGTAGCAAGCTCCGGGGACTCGACTTGTAGTTGCCCCCGATGCATCAGCCGAAGGGGCTGAGTTCGAAGTCCTCCGCTTCTTGTTCCATCTGCGGAAACCTGTCTTGTTACTTGGCACCTTGAACTCGGTCTTCCTTTCTCCTGGGTCCTTCTTCTCTTGAACTTTCTTCGCAACCTTTTCCAACGATCGGGCTGAATTGACCAAGGCTAGGAAGCCCTGCGCCTTAGGCCCAGCAAGGAGTAACTGTAAATCGCCGCGAAGACCCTCATAGAATCGGTTGGTCTTCCTCTCTTCTTTTGAAAACATAGCACCAGCATAACGACCCAACCGTGTGAACTCATGCAGATATTCGTCCACGCTTCTGGATCCCTGAGACAATCCAAGAAATTGATTCTCCATCTCCAACTTCTGAGCAGAAGGTACAAATCTGGCTAGGAACAATCTTGAAAATTCCTCCATCGGCACATCCGCAAGTTGCCTTCCCACTAGAAGATGAAACTCCATCTCGTCCCACCACAGCCTTGCCTCACCTTCCAAAAGAAAAGTTGATATGGTGGTATTCTTCCACTCCTCAGTCATTGTGGCCGTCAACACCCTCTTTATGGAAGAGAGTCAGACCTCAGCTTGAGTTGGCGTTCCAACCCCATTAAACCTCGGAGGATTAAAGCCCATCACGTGCTTTAGCTGCCGCTCCGTAGTTCTCCTCGGCTCTACTAACTCAATTGCTGCGCGTTCCACCACTCTCGGCTCTGCCGCCCTAACAGGTTCTTGCTCACTCGCAGGAGGTGCGCGATGCATTTGCCCTGCAGGTTGGGCATTTATCATTGCGAACACGGCTTCAGCCACCATCCTGATGGTTTCTGCTGAAGGAGGTGTAGCAGGCACGTCCCTTGGTGCACTACTTTCCGCTGATTGCGGACGCTCTGACTGACCAGCACCGCTCCCAGCTGCCTAAATTAGCAAAGACACACGATTAGACAACAAACAAATTGCTAAAAGCAATCATTGGAACACTCAGGTTCCACCAAACAAGTGTATTTTTCATTCCTAAGTGGACATTCATGGGTTCTTTTTGATGTTATAACGATGACGCACACATGTGCTCACCACCCCTTAAAAGAATTCGCCCACGAATTCATTTAAGCCTGATCGTAACCAGAAGTCTGATACCAAATTGTAACACCCCCAACTGTCGCATGGCATATAACAGAAGGTACAGCTGGAACCCGACGCCATATACCACAAACAGTCGGAAGGGATACTAAATGAATAATCAAACCAACCAATTAAGACTACTCGTCCTAATCACAGAGCATTCTAGCGGAAGATTTTAAAGTTGAAAGAACCCAAAATTAAATCCATCAATATGAATGTCTACAGCTACAACAAAAGGAATGAAACCCCAAATACACAGAAACGGGTACATGGCCTTATGGCCTTACAAATGTTCACCTAAAAAAAAGAGTGTTTTACATACATCGGCTCGCAGGCCGGCCACACATGATAAATATAAAAAAAAACAGCTATTCTACGACCTTCTAGGGCCAGCACAACAACATGGGCTCCAGCCCGCTATTTGGCGCTCGGCTCCGCAGCACCTGCAAGCACATACCACCGCACGGTGGCAAATAAAGCAACGGTCAGCTAAAAGCCGACCAAATTATAACGACCCCGCCCCTGACTCGGGACGGCGGTGCTCTTTCCCTGCATAAAATTAGCCCAACAATATATATATAGCGCAATTATAATTCGCCACAGGTGTAGGCTCGCACGGCCAAACACCCCGTGCACTCAGGGCACATTCATGGTGAACCCTGACCCATCAGTGCATTCACCACCACCCCCAGGATGGCAACAACATGTGAGCATTTAGCCTTTCTGACCACCATCTAAGGCTCCGACTATGCCAACGGCCAGTCCCCGTCTTCGGGTCTCTCGCACCGAACCACATAGCCTAGGTCCAATTCCACTTGCCCGTTGCTCACGCCGCATGTCCAATTTAAGTCCTTTGCGCGGGCCAAGCTTCTCTCGGATCCCAAATTTTCCAAAACAATCTCATAACCCAGTTATGATCAAGGCCGGTTCCCAGACCGCCAAGTTAGCAGAACACGCTTCCGCTCAATTTTCCGGGTGCGCCTTGAAGCTAACCTCCAAGGACCCCTGCTGCAATCTACAGCGTAGAAACCCGAAAAATCCAAAGCACGGAGTCTTCTCCGGCAAAACCACATCAAATGCAACATCACCGATCCAGACAAAACATGTCCGGGTAGGCTTCACACACAATGCCTATGCTCGTACTTACGATTCCGGGCTCTATATGCAACACAAGCGGGACTATTCCCGTCAACCCCAAGGAACACCACGCACTCGCCGCATACTCGCGGGAGCGGGATTCCCTATGCAGAAAGAAATAGCTTCAAGCGCTCAAGTTGAGAATCGTTACCCTTGTAGTCCGTTTTGGCGCCATGGAAAAACTACGCGGTTAGAACTCTTCGCAATGACTTTCCCTCCACGGATCCGCTCTCCGATTTCGAAACGGTGCTCCGATGCTCCGCCGGCGGCCGGAAACCTCCTTCTTCTTCCTCTTCTCTCTCACTTTGGAAAAGGAGAACTTTGGAGAGAAAATGAGGAAATAACCCCCTATTCCCGGCCTTAACAGAGCAGAATTTCATCTGGGTCGTCGGATCTAAATTAAAGGAAACGAACGGCTCGGATCTGCACAAAATTCCCTAGACCTGGGCCGCACACGGCTTGGCACACGGCCGTGTCCATGGCCGTGTGCCTCGATCCAGGCACGATCGTCGAACTGAGAAACGCACAAGGGCCAAGACACGCCCGTGTCTGACCTGACACGCCCGTGTCGGGTTCCTCGACACGCCCGTGTTCGTGGGCGTGTCACGCATAACCGCCACGGCAACGGACACGACCCATCCGGACACGGGTAGGGACACGGGTTGGCACACGCCCGTGTCGGATGACACGCCCGTGTCATCCGGCCGTGTTCCTGGCCGTGTCCTTCTCGGGTTGGAAACGGCCAAAAAATCACCAGCCAGACACGGCCTTGGACACGCCCGTGTCCTAGGCCGTGTACCCCTACAGGCACCAAAAACTCTTTTTTCGCGACCGACTCGCCCACAAAATTCGGGGCGTTACACAGGGCCTCAAAAGTAGATTTGAACAGGAGGTTGACCGAGCTCCCCGTGTCAACAAGAATTCTATCGACTGTAAAGTCTCCAACCACAGCCTTGATTACAACTGCATCATCAAATGGATTGGCTGTTTGAGGTAGGTCTGCTAGACCAAAGGTGACAACCTCACTTGGAGGAGCAACGGAAGAAGAGGCCACCTCTGCCTGGGTGACCCTTGAAATTGACGATTTCCGAGTGGACTCGGTCCCTGCTCCACCATGGATGAAGAAGAGGCGTCCTAGAACCCCTTCATCATCTGCATCGAAGCACTCCACCGGGACGTTGATCGGCCCCAGACGGCCCTCGTCCTCTACATCCAAATATTCCTGGTATGTCTCAGCTACTTCTTTGCCTTTCGAGGTGGATGGCTTTGAAGAGGAAGGAGAATCCTTCTTGGCCAGGTCAATCTTGCCCTCGGCAAGCAACTTCTCTATCAGCGCGCGAAGGGCCTTGCAGTGCTCGGTCAGATGGCCCTTTTCTTTGTGGAACTGGCAATATTGTGCATTATTTCTTGGCTTCCACATTTTCTGAGGCTCTTGCCTCTTTTCTTCTGATCTTCTTTGCAAGATCTAGATGACTTCGTCAAGGTCCAGATCTGCAGCGTCCTCCATGGGGCTTTCATCAGATTGGCCCGGAGCAGGCAAGGCTGCTTGTTGGAGTATGGGAAGAGCTTGCAATGGAACGGCGGGAGTGGCAGCCAACGACAGTCTCTGCTCGTGAAACTGTTGATGGACTTGGAAAGATTTCTTGTTGCGAAAGTTTCTGCCTCTTTGAGACGGAGGCTAGAAGTCTGGGCGAGGGGGCTTTCCACGAGAGGAAGAAGCGGAGGCATCCCTTCCTTCAGCCTTAGCTGTCAGGGATGAGACATAAGTTGGATTGGCATTTTCTCCTTCAATGAAACGGTTGACCATGGCGATCAACTCCTGATAAGTCTCAGGTGCCTTGGTTGTTGCTTTAAACTTCAGAGGGCCTTCCCGGAGGCCATGGATCAAGGCGACCTTATAATAATCGGGGTTTACATTCCTGACCCCTTGGATCTCTCTCTGAAAGCGATCAACGAATCGCGCCACCGTTTCATTATCCCTTTGTTTGATTTCAAATAGGACAACTGGCCCATTCTTCCTCTTCCTTGAGGTAGCAAACCTCAGCAACAACTGGCTACGAAGCTCTGCGAAAGAAGAGATTGTGCCCGAAGGCAGCTCGTAGAACCACTCTCTCGCTTGTCCTTCGAGAGTGGTAACCAGCAGTTTGCACTTGATAGCATCTGAGAGGCATCTCAAAGCAACTGCCCCCTCAAATGCTTGGAGGTGAGAGACTGGATCAGTCCCTCCTGAATAGAATGAGATGCGAGGCTCCCTGAAGTTGCTCGGAGCCGATTCCCATCGGATTCGGTCAACAAAGGGAGACGGGGTCTCGAACTCTGCGGGGTAGAATGGGCGGACTGGAGCCGGGGAGTCCACGGGCTCGGCGGACTGGCGGTCAGTAAAATGAAGCTGGCAGGCTGGAGTGCCCCTGACAGCTTATCTGAAGAAATTTCTGAAAGCAAACTGCTCCTCCTGTGGACGCAGAGGGGCAGCGGACTGAACAGGGTTCCGAGGAGTTGCTGGCGACTGCCGAAGCGGAGTTCGGCGAGCTGGGGTCTGGCAGATTGGCGAGTCCGCTGGGTCCGCTGCGGCCTGAGGAGCAAGCCGCTGGGCCAGCGCGAGCAGAGCTTGGCTGATTGCGTCGAGACGCTGGTCAGTCCGTTGGCGGGACTGCTTGGCCTCAAGGCGAGCTTGCTCAATCGCGTCCCAAAGAGAGTCCCCTGAAGAGCTGGAGCGGTCTGAGGAGCGGGCTCTGCGGTCTGACATCTTCATCCGCTGATTTCAAAACACTACTCGGATCTGAAGGTCGCGTGTTAACTGTTGATGCACGAAAACACAAGGGGGGTCAAGCACCACCAGCTAACGGTTCGAACACTGGGGAATAGGGAGACTGCGAGTAGTGATCTACTAAGCGGATGAGGGCAGGAAGAAAAGCAGGGCCGTGAAACACGTCAACAACAGACTTCGCCCGTCGCGGCCTGAATGCCTCTCTTGCGACGGGCTTTCCCTTGATTGAAGAAGGATTGGGTTACAAGTCAAAGGAAAAGGTTGACAAGAGCAGAGCGAGGGGGAGTCCGCAAGGCACAAAATTCGAGTCCGCAGCCAGTAACAAGTAGGCTCCTGGGTCCGAGTCAGCGTGCCTTGGGTGCACCACCTCCCCCCTATTTATAGGATAGGGGGCCTGCCCAAACGGGCAGGGCTAAAATAACCGGCTGCCCGGGGTACAGGAGAACCGGGCAGCGGTGACGGGAAGCAAAAAGAAAGAACACGCCAGTCCGTGCAGAAGGGGCGGACTGGGCTCGCGGACTAGAGCTTCCACTGCAGCTGGGTGCGATTCTGCTGGACGGCGGTGGCCTGGGCGGACGAGACACTGCGTCCGCCGCAGTAGAGAATCACACCCCAAGTCCTAGCGGACTGAGCGGATAGGGTATTGCGTCCGCTGCTGGGGTACCACCCTTGGTGTCCGATTAGTGGCCTTGCCGGACTGGGCAGACTGATAAATCGCATCCGCGCCTGTGGAAAGGGGGGCTTTGGAATCTTGCAGGATGTTGCGGCTGAGGGGTTAACACAAAGCATCAACCATGATGTGCTTCATGCAGCCATCCATATATAAAGCCTGTCGAATCCGATCAGTCAGGTCACACTGAACTTCTGTCTAGTTCAATAGCGCTTCGGCACTTGTTTGCTTATCTACGCATGAGATCGCCAACGCCTCCAACTCCCGAACCAACCGCTCGTCATGGACCGGCAGCCAATTGGCTTGAGATGGAGCCCTGTGACTCAACACATCTGTAACTGCATTGCCTTTCCCAGGCACATAATGAATTTTGAACGTGTAGACCCCCAGGAACTCCATCCATCTCCATAGTCGCATGTTTAGATCTTTCTGATCCAATAAGAATTTCAGGCTCTTGTGGTCGGTATAGATATCAACCTTCACCCCGTACAAGTAGTGAATCTACAGCTTCAAGGCAAAAATCACGGCCGCTAACTCCAAGTCATGGACCGGATAATTCCTCTCATGCACTTTCAGCTGTCGCAAGCCATACGCTATCACACTTCCATGCTGCAGTAGCACACAACCCAGTCCACTACCTGAAGCATCGTTGTAGATCTCAAAACCTTCGGTCCCACTCGGCGAACTCAGCACAGGTGCTATGGTCAACCGACTCTTCAGCTCCTTAAAATCTCGTGCGCACTCCGGTGTCCAAACAAACTTCTTCTCTTTCTTTGTCAGAGTCGTGAGTGGTAACGCTATCCGCAAGAAGTTCTCCACGAAGCACCTGTAATAGCCGGCAAGCCCTAGAAAACTCCGGACTTCCGCTACCGTAGACAGCACAGGCCACTCTCGTATCGCAACAATCTTTGTCGGATCCACCGCAATTCCCCCTCCACTGACTATATGACCAAGGAATGTTACTGAGGATAACCAAAACTCGCATTTTGAGAACTTGGCTTACAATTGATTCCTCCTCAACGTCTCCAACACCAAATGAAAATGCTTGAAGTGATCCTCCTCACTCTGCGAGTACACCAATATATCGTCGATGAAGAGGATCATAAAGTTCTCTAGGTAATCCCTGGAAGTCCTGTTCATCAGATCCATGAACACTGACGGCACATTCGTCAGCCCAAACGGCATGACCGTAAACTCATAATGCCTATATCTCGTACTAAAAGCTATCTTGGGGATATCACTCTCCCTTAACCGCAGCTGATAATAACCGGACTTGAGATCGAATTTCGAGTACACCGATGACACGACTAACTGATCAAAGAGATCATCAATCCTAGCGATTGGGTACTTGTTCTTCTCAATTAGCTTGTTCAGTTCTTGATAATCAATACAAAGTCTCAAGCTTCCATCCTTATTTTTAACAAAAAGGACCGGTGCGCTCCAAAGCGACGAACTTGGACGCACATACCCCTGATCCAACAACTCTTGAAGTTGTACCTTCAGCTCCACCATCTCCTTAGGCGCTAGCCGATACAGAGAGTGTGACACAGGTTTCGCACCTGGTACTAGCTTGATGGTGAAATCAATCTCCCGATGAGGTGGGGCTCTAGGAAGATCCCCAGGGAACACATCAGGGTACTCGGATACCACTGAAATAATGTCCAATGTAGGCTCAGGCTTTGCAACATCCACTAGCATGAAGAACAGCTCTGCTCCAGCACGAACCGCCTTCACCACCTGAAGAGCAGACATCAAAGTCTCATGACTTGTTCCAAACTTGACCTCATTGTGATAACAATCAATATAAGCTTGCTGCTCCGAGAGCCAGTCCATGCCAAATATCACGTCAAACTCCACCAACGGTAGTAAAGATGCTTGTAAATCGAACTCTCGACTCCCAATACGAATCTTAACGCCACAGATTTTATTCGCACTCATCAAACACCCATTCGGCAACAACACATCCAGTTTGTCCTTTGACATCGAAGAAGGTACTCTGATGCACGATATGAATCCTTCGGACAAAAAGTAGTGCGAAGCTCCCGTACCAAAGAGTGCTCTTGCCGGATTCTCACAAATCAAAACAAATCCTATACAAGCAGTGGTAAGGTAACACGCGCATAACAGGTAAAAATTAAATTGCTATAAATTTAAACTGTACCTGTCACCACATCTGCTTGCTTAATGGCCTCCTGCTGGCCAAGATTGTAGACTCTAGGTTGTGCTGGAGAATAATGGGATGTGGTTGACTCCACCGCCGTGCCCTTTTCCTCATATGTTGCTACCGGCTTCGTCTCGGACTTGGGACGTCCGCTCCAGCAGTCCCGGACAAAGTGTCCCGGCTTTCCACAAGTAAAACATGCGCCTGGGGTCCGACCCGTAGTCACCAGAGAAGCACCTGAAGAAGGGGCTAGACCCGGAGTCCTAGCCTTCTTAGACCACCTTCGGTACGCAGGCTTTGAGTTAGCCAACACCTTGAACTCAGTCTTCTTATCACCAGAATTTTTCTTCTCTGGCACATTCTTCAAATCCTTTTCCAATGACCAAGCCGTATTGACCAAGGTAAAGAATCCTTGCATCATAGGCCCCGAAAGCAGTAGCCTTAAGTCATCTCTCAACCTTCATAGAATCGGTTTGTCTTAAGCTCCTCGTTCGCGAACGTAGAGCTAGCGTACCGACCCAATCGAGTAAATTCATGGAGAAACTCATCCACGCTACTCTCTCCTTGTGTCAGCTTCTGGAACTCATTCTCCAATGCTATCCTCTGAGCCGAGGGAAGGTACTTTGCCAAGAATAGTCTCGAAAACTCCTCCATCGAGACGTCCGTAAGTTGCCTTCCCCTCAAGAGATGTAGCTCCAAACCTTCCCACCACAGCCTAGCCTCACCGTCCAATAGGAATGTAGCTATAGTGGTCATCTGCCACTCCTCCATTTCAGTAGCTGTCAGTACTCTCTTCACTCGGGTGAGCCAATCCTCTACTTGGGATGGGGTTCCCATCCTAGAGGACACCAGATGATTGAAGCCCATAACATGTTTGAGCTGCCTTTCAGTTGCTCTCCTAGGCACTAAAGGCTCCACCACCACCTACTCTACCCTTCTCGGTTCATCCGTTTGAAGCGGTACCTGCTCCATCGTAGGAGCGGGCTGCTGTATTTGCCATGCAGGCTGCGCATTGATCATAGCACACACCGCTTCGGCCACCAATCGTATGGTTTCTGCCGAGGGAGGTGTTGCAGGCGCATCATTTGGTGCGCTACTAGCCTCAGAAATCGGGCGTTCTGATGACCCTGCACAATTTTTGGTCACCTATAGTTGTACAAAATATCGCTAAGCGACCAAATAAAATTGCAAAAAGCAATTATAGGAACACGCAGGTTCCTTAAACACGTGTATTTTCATTCCTAAGTGGACATACACGGGTTCTTGTAACACCACCTATCCGTCGCATAGCATATAGCAGTAGGTCCGGCCGGGGCCCGACGCCATATACTATAGACAGACTGGAGGTTACTCAATGGAAACCATCCAACTAAGAATCAACGTTCTACACAGAGTGCATTCTAGCAAAAGCAATTTAAAAGTTGCAATAATTAAAACCCAGCCAACAGCATGAATGTCCACTACAAAACCCAACAGGAATGACGTACAATACACAAGTACATGGCCTTAAGGCCTTACAATAGTTTACTCAAATTACAGTGTTTTCCAAACCTCGGCATGCATGCCGGTCACACATGAATAATACAAGTAAACATTCAATTAGGGCCTTCGAGGGATGGCTCAACAACAAGGGCTTTTTGCCCGCTATTTACCACTTGGCTCCACAGCACCTGCAAGAACAATCCGCCGCGACGGTGGCAAACAAATGCAACGGTCAGCTATTGAAAGAATTGGTTTCAAGATGTTCTAAACACATAGAGGGGGGTGAATAGGTTTAATTCTTTTTCTAACTTAGGCAGATAATTCTATCTAGTTTAGCAATGTATTCAGCAGAAAGTATAACACATCATTCACATACACAGCATTCACAGATTGTACACCAGTTTTATAGTGGTTCCCCAAATGATGTGTGCATCCACTTTCCCCCTTTGTCTATCTAGCAGTGTACTAGATTCGGCCTAACTTCCTTCCTTCTTCTCAGATCTGCAAATCTTACAACTCAGAACCAAAACTGGTTCCTATAACTCAGAGTGAATCCACACTCCTACAATACAGGCACAAGCTCTACCTCAGGCTCTTCCACAGGCCTACAACTCAGAGTGACACCCCACTCCTACAACTCAGGCAACAGCCCTACCTCAGCCTCTTTCACAGGCCTACAACTCAGAGTGACACCCCACTCCTAGAACTCAGGCAACAACCCTACCTCAGCCTCTTTCACAGGTCTACAACTCAGGGAACAGATTCCCCTACCTCAGGTACTCAGCCTTACCTCAGCCTTTATAATTTAGGCTTACAACTCAGAGATGTAAATCTCCTACACTCAGATCTATTACAGATCCTACAAGAATTATTGATGAAAAATTTTTGATATCCTCAACCAGATGTGGAGAGGATTAGTTGAAGGCTTCTTGATCAGTTCTTGATAGAACTGATTTCTTAAGGATCAACCTGACTTAGCTTTCTTCAAAACTTCTTGAATCTGAACACAGTAGAGCTGATCTTCTTGATGTTGGAGTTGATCTTCAATCTTCCTCCTTCAAAAATTAATCTGAATTCTTCAGGAATATTGTTCAGGATCTGACTTCACAGGATGAGAACTTCTCTCCTTCTTGTTTTTCTCTCTCTACAATCTGTTGACTGTTCCTTTCTCTTCTTCTGGATTCTCAATCCTTCAGAGATTAGAATTGATTGGCTTGATTAACTTCTCTCTGTTCTGTAAGTGTTGTTCTTGTAGTTGTTGTTCTTTTTTTTATTGTTGAGAGAGCACATTTATGTATAGGCTTCATCCATGGTAATCGACTGTTCCGGTTTCAAACAGTCTTCTGACACCTCTTACAGATGTGATAGCAATGTCAGTATTGACAGCTATCAAGTCTTCAGTTGTATTACTTCAGCCTTCATTGGACTTTGACTCAGCAGCAGAGAATGTCGACTGAATTCTTCATATGTGTCGACACACATAGTCCATGTGTCGACACAAGTCTTGTTGTTGTCGACACAACGTCTGTGGAATGTGTCGACACAAGTCCTGTGTGTCGACACAAACACTCCTTGTCTTGACAAAGTTGGTGTCGACAGAATTCTGTTGTGAGTCGACACAAATTCTGTGTGTCGACACAGTCGTTGTCGATAGAATTCTGGAATGTATCGACATCTTCTCTATGTGTCGACATAGCTCCTGACAATGTCGACACAAGTCTGGCCCTTAGTGTCAACACAGCGTTCTTGACAGATTTTCTGTGTGTCGACACAAATTCTGGATGTCGACACAATCTGGCCCTTGGTGTCGACACAATCTGGCCCTTGGTGTCGACACAGCATTGTCGACAGATTTTCTGTGTGTCGACACAAATTCTGGATGTCGACACAATCTGGCCCTTGGTGTTGACACAGCCATTCCCAAGTGTTGACACTTGTACTTAGAAAATTTTGCTTTCCATTTTCTTAAACTGTACATGATAACTCAACTCAACATCAAATACAACTTGATGCATATCATTGAGTTAGGTGACGCTTCTCCAAATCTGGTACACATTTTCCAATGTACCCAACAATCTCCCCCTATTTGGAGAAGTCATAACCCTTAGTCAACGATATACATCACTTATAATAAAATTAACAATATGATGTATAAAAACATTCACTGACAGGGAAACATATAAACAAAGCAAGTAAATAATATCATCACAGAATATGATACAACAATAATAAGCATGAATCATTGTTTTGTTTAAAACTTCACAATAGTTTGTTGACAATACATTACATGGAGTTTAAAACTGAAAATTACAATGTTTTATAATCTAGTCAATCTATCCTAAGGCTGATCAGGTTCCTTGATCACTATCTCTTTTCCAGACTGGATCCTTGCTTGTACTAGAGCTTCAGTATCTTCAGTTGGCTTCTTGCCTTTGAGATCCTTCTTCTTAAGTTCTTCAGCCTTAACTCTTTGCCTTTCAAAATAGTGAAAAGGCTTAGGAAAGTATTTACTAGGTTCTACTGTTGTAGCAGGTATTCTCCCAGCCTTGTGATCCCTTCTAAATTGCTGAATAACATCTTGTCTTTGCAGATATTTATTTCACTCTACTTCAGAATGCCACTTGACTCTATCATGCATTTTGTCTTTGACAGCTTGCCAGGTAGTGAGTATTATATTTCTGGAGGTTGGACTCCATCTTTCAAAATCAGACTTCAGTTCACCCTGTTCTCTAAATCTTTTCTTTGAGAGTGGAGTTTCTTGCTCTTTATTCAGTGCTGCCTCTGACATTTCAAATTTCTCAATTATAACATTTTTAGTAGCCTCTGGAGGGTTATACATCTGTTGAACAAGTTGTTGAATTCCTTCAAAATTATAAGGGGGGTATTTGATTTGAGCTACCTCCTGCTGACCCCCTTCATTTCCTGCTGCTTGAATTCATGACTCAGCTGTATTATCATCATCACATAGGGGAGGATATCCCAGAGTTGCTCTAACAGCATTTGTTATCCATTTGACATGTTGTTGAATTCCTTCAAAATAAGAAGGGGGGTATATGATTTGAGCAACCTCCTGCTGACCCCCTTCATTTTCTGCAGCTTGAATTCCTGACTCAGCTGTATTATCATCATCACATAGGGGAGGATATCCCAGAGTTGCTCTAACAACATTTGTTATCCATTTGGCATGCTCTGAGCTAGCATTGACTATCACCCTCTCCCCCTATATGGCTTCTCTTTCAATATGATTTCTTAAGTCATCTTTTTGGAACCTGATCTGATTAACTAGATAATTGGTTCCTTCTGTATAATAAGCTTTAAACTTTTGTAGCTAAGCAGATATAATCTTCTGAGAGGCTTGAATGACAGATTGAAAAGTGGCTAAATCTTCTTGAAGTTTCTTATGAAACTCTGACTTCTCTTTAGCCCTTTCCTCAGTTAATGCAGTGGCATTATTCTTTAACTCAGTAACAATCACATTATGTGATTCAGTAAGGTTATCATTCATTTTAATATGATTTTCAAGGACAAATCCTTTCTTGACCACTATGTCATCAATTTGTGTCATTGCCTCTTGTTGCTGTTTGGCCAGAAAAACTACAGCATTACCTCCTTTATGGAAGCAATCTGTCATCTCTTTCTTATTTTGGTTAACTTCAAATCTGATTGATTTTATATCTTGAGCCAGAGAGAACTGAAGATCCTTATGGCTTGCATCCATATATTTTTCCATGGCTGCTCTTTGCTCATCCATTTTAATTTGAAGAGCAACCAACAGTGAACTAAAATCAACTGTTGGTGCTGAGGGTTGTGAGGCAGTCTATAGAGCTTTCTTATAATTTGAGCTTTTCTTCTTGTAAACCATTAATTTTCTCTTCTTTGCTCTTTGTGCCTCTCCATCATCAGATTTAGAAGAACTTTCTAGATTCACTGTATCCTTTGGACTTGAGGGCAGCTCCTTATCAGCTCTTGGCAACTCCCCCTGAGTTCCTGGCTCCTCTCTCTCAGTTCTTGACATTACTTCCTCAGTTCTTACTTCTTGTATATCAGGGAATAATTCCTCAAGAGTAAATTCTTGTTGCAGTTGAAGTGGAGGAATATCTGTATCTTGAACATTTAATGGAGTATCATCTAAAGCCGATGTATTATCCATAGATACATCATGTGCAAGGATGTTGTCATGGTGTGTCTGTTCAACATTAGTTAGAAGCACAGTGAGTGAATCTGGCTCAGTATCTAGTATAGTTTGATTAATATCATTTATTACCTCAAGAATTGTTTGAGTGGCTGTTTCACTCTCTAAAGCAGCTTGCTCTTTCTCAGGAGCACTTTCTGGAGGCAAGATCTCTTGTTGAACTGGGGAAAGTTCATTGGATCCCCCTAGAGGAGGCACATCCTGAACTTGATCCAGCGGGATGGTGTTTTCTGGAATATACTCCTCCTACATCTGACTATCATCTATATTCTGAGGAGCAGATGATTTCCTTGTTGATTCTTGTTAGTCTTTATCTGAACTGAAGATTACTTGTTCTTCTGAATCACTAGAAGATTCAGGTTTCCTGGGGGTTGTCGTTTTCTTTTGCAGTGGTGGTTGTTTCTATGGTGTAGAACCATCTTTTGTCAAAACTCTTTCCCACCTGGATAATATTTTCATATACATCCTTCTCATGTGATTTATTCTAGAACCAGTTGTGTGGTTTAGTACTTCAGGAATATTTATTGGCAGATACAAACTCAGAATTCTACCTAGATTAGGTTTCTTCAGGCTTTCCTTGATCTTGTCAAAAATCACTGCAGGCCAGTTAGTCTTTATTCTGAAAATGACTCTGGTCATCAAGTTGATCATATAGGTTGAGATCCTATCATGTCCACCTGGTTTGTAGAGAATTACTTTGCCCATTATCTCTGAGAGAAACTTTCCTTGTGAGTTTATTCCTTTCCTTTGCATGGATGATTCAATCTTAGTGGTGGGATCCAGGCCACACCATTGAAGAGCTTCTTTGGTCATTAAAGATGTAACTTCATCATCTTCCTGAGTCCTGGGCAATTGAAGTGTTTTCCTCAGACGCTTTTGGGTAAGTTTCACCTTGCAGCCTTGAATTGATGACCTAATCTTCAATCCAGTTGAATCCAAGGTTGCTTTTGTATAGAATTCAAGAATTTCTGTCGTTCAGATCTTGGTAGGTTCGGAGACTAGATATTCTAAACAATTTTCTTGGATTAGGGTTATCAAATCTCGAATCTCAATCTCTGCACTCTCAAAAGCATTGTGAACTAACTCATAGCCTTCATTTATGTTGGTCTCCAACTTTGGCGCCATTGATGACGAGAAATTTGAGGAGAAGAGAGATGAAGGTTTGTCGACTCAAGGTTTGGGTCGCGAAAATGTTAAGAGCTTAGTCGACAAAATTGTTCTGTGACCAATTTATATGTTTGTCAACATAGAAGGCCAAACGGCGGGATAATAGATACTTAATGTGTCGACACTGTAGAGATTTTGTCGACACAGTGAAAGATATCCCAACACACAGACTTCTATTATCTCGACAGAGACAGACAACACTATGTGTTGATACAGTTTGCGATGTGTCGACACAGACTTCTTAATAGTCGACTCTAATATATATGTGTCGACACAGACTTCTATATGTGTCGACACAACTATCTAAATGATAAAACTTCTATGTGTCGACACCAACCTCTGAGTGTCGACACCACTATCTCAGCACTATTTTGTTGTGTCGACACAACTTTCCTTAAGTGTCGACACAAACTATCATATGTCGACACAGATTTCCTTTTGTGTCGACATACACTATTATATGTCAACATTGTCTAACTTAGCCAGAATTACTAAGTTACTCTAGGTTTAACATTCCTAATTCAATTTTGAAATAATTGAACTTAGTTTCATCTAATGGTTTAGTAAACATGTCAGCAATTTGATTATTTGTAGTGACAAATTCCAAATAAATATCTTCTTTTTCAAAATGTTCTCTAATGAAGTGAAATCTAATTTCTATATGCTTTGTTCTGCTATGTGATACAGGGTTTTTGGCAATAGAAATAGCACTTATAGAATCACAAAATAGTGGAGTTCTACTTACCTTGAGACCATAGTCTTCAAGTTGATGTTGAATCCATAGAAGCTGAGTACAGCAGCTGCCTGCAACAATATACTCAGACTCTGTAGTGGAAATTGCCACACTAGTCTGCTTCTTACTGCTCCATGATACTAGTCTATCACCTAGAAACTGACATGTGCCAGTGGTACTCTTTCTATCTTCTTTGCAACCTGCAAATTTTGCATCTGAAAAACCAGTCAGTAGAAAGACTCTATTCTTAGGATACCAAAGACCAAGATTATGTATGCCCTTAAGATATCTCAATATTCTTTTGACTGCAGTATAATGAGATTCTTTAGGACTTGCTTGGTACCTAGCACAGACATATGTAGAATATATAATGTCTGGTCTACTAGTAGTTAAGTATAGGAGGGAGCCAATTATCCCTCTATACAAAGACTCATCTACAGGTTTTACTGCATCATCTTTGCCTAAAGGCATACTTGTCCCCATTGGAGTTCTCATGATAGTGGATGACTCCATACCATATTTCTTAATTAACTCCTTGGTGAATTTAGACTGTGATATGGACAAACCATCATCAGTATGTCTTACTTGGAGTCCCAAGAAGAATTTGAGCTCACCCATACTACTCATCTCAAACTTCCCTTGCATAAGTTTTGCAAAATTCCTACAAAGGTTGTTTTCTGTAGATCCAAAGATTATGTCATCAACATAAATCTATACTACGATCATCTTGCCCTTTGATTCCCTAAGGAATAGAGTCTTGTCTATTTTTGCCCTTAAAAATTTATTTTCAATGAGGAAAGTAGACAATGTTTCATACCAAGCCCTAGGGCTTATTTCAAACCATATAAAGCTTTCTTAAGTCTATAAACAAAATCAGGATAATGTGGATCAACAAAACCTAAGGGCTGATGAACATAGACTTCTTCTTTCAAATTATCATTTAGGAAAGCTGACTTGATATCCATTTGGTATACTTTGAAACCTTGGAAAGCAGCAAAGGCAAGAAATAGCCTTATTGCTTCCAACCTTGCCACTGGGGCAAAGGTCTGATCAAAGTCAATGCCCTCTTCCTGTCTATAACCTTTGGCAACCAGTCTTGCTTTGTTCTTCACTATTATGCCATTTTCATCCAATTTGTTCCTATAGATCCACTTTGTCTCAATAATGTTATGATCCTTTAGTTTTGGAACCAGCTCCCATACTTTACACCTTCTGAATTGATTCAGCTCCTCTTGCATGACATCAATCCAGTTGGAGTCTTGTATGGCTTCTTCAAATCTTTTTAGTTCCAACTGTGATAGGAAACTTGAGCAAAGCACTGTGTTCATGTGTTTGCTTCTAATTTGCACACCATGTCTGGAATAACCAATGATTTGGAGTGTTGGATGATCCTTTAGATTCCTTATTGCTGGAGGTATTCTATCAGCAATTTGAGCTTCTTCAATTTCTTCACCATGTTGAACTTCATTGTCTTCAATGTCAGCTTGTGGACCTTATCCTCCCCCTGGACAGTAACCATCATTTTCCACCTCCTGCCTTGCAGTTTGGTATTCATTAATGGTCAGCATGTCCAACTTTTCGTTTAAACCTGTTGAGCTACAAGGATTGCTAGACAACTCACTGTTAATTAGCTCAGATTCATCAAACACTACATGAACTGTTTCTTCTACAACTTGTGTAGTCAAGTTGTAGACCCTATATGCCTCACTATTGTTACGGTACCCAACAAATATCCCATCTTAGGACTTGGCAGCAAACTTAGTTAGGTGAGACTTGCTAGTGTTAAGCACATAACATCTGCTACCAAAGATCCTAAAGTAGCATATGTTTGGTTTTCTGCCCTTCATAATCTCATAGGGAGTCTTTTTGTGGTTCTTTGTTATAGATGCTCTATTGAGAACATGACAAGCAGTATTTACTACCTCAGCCCAGAAATATTCTGGGAGTGATGTGTCACTAAGTGAGTTCTACCAGCCTCAATGAGAGTTCTATTCTTTCTTTCAGCAATTCCATTTTGCTGATGTGTTCTAGGTGACTAGAATTCCTGATGAATCCCTAATTCTTCACAAAACCTTGTCATACATTCAGACTTAAATTTAGTTCCATGGTCACTTCTGATTTTGACCACTGAATTGTTAAATTTATTCTGAATTTGTTTAACAAAGTTATGAAAGACAGTAGGGGTTTCAGATTTCTGCCTCAAAAAGAAAACCCATGTATATCTAGAATAGTCATATACTACCTCAAAAGTATATACTTTCCTACCTAGACTATGAACTGGCATAGGACCAAATAGATCCATATGTAAGATGTACAAACACCTCACAGAGTCTTTGGTATCAAGACTGTGAAAAGAGGATTTGGTCTGCTTGCCTTTTTGACAAGCTGAACATATACCCTCTTTTATGCACTTAAATTGATGACCATTCCTCACTAACTCTAAACTATAAAGCTGGCCTATAGTCTTATAGTTCTGATGAGCTAGTCTCTTCTGCCATTGGACATACTGAGATGCTTTCTCATATGCAACTAAACATACAGGAGAGTTCATGTTTTCATAATCAAAATTTAAACAATAAACATTTCCTTTTCTATAACCAGACAAGATCACCCTCTGATCACTTGTCCTTTTGATCTGACACTCATTCTTGATAAATGAAATGTCATACCCAAGATCACTCAGCTGACTTATGCTTATCAAGTTATGTTTCAAACCTTTTACATAAACCACTTGAGTGATTGTTATAGAACTAGAAGAAATATTACCAAACCCTTTTATGACCCCTTTTTCTGATCCACCAAAGATCACTTTTGGTCCATTCTCTAGCAGCCACCTATAGCAAATAAAATTAGTTTACCTTAGAACCCCAATGTTTATTGGGTTCTGGGTTCAAGTTAGATTGAAACTTAATATTCTTACTAGCAGCCTTCCTCACAGGTAAGCTGGCATTCTTCCTGACAGTGGTGTTGTGCCAGCAATCCATGGCATAATGCCCTATCTTACCACAACACCAACACTCATATCTATTATACCTCTTTTTAGGTACAGTTTTAACAGCATTGCTGTCAGCTGTTCTAAATACTGCTGGTACAGTAGTTCTTTGCTTAAGTGCTAGAGCTACACCCTTGTCATTCAGAATTTCAGGCTTACCATAACCATGTATGATATCATGATCATATCTATTAGTTGGCTGCCATACTTTTCTGAATGAAATGGGGGGTTTGAAGGCTAGAGGCTGTACTGGGGCTTTGCCTTTTCTTTTGGAATTGGCAGCCCTTGCATTTCCCTCAAAGCCCATTCATGTCTTCCCCTTTTTGGGAATAAAGTCATCAATTAAATGTAAGACTGATTTTGGCTTAGAGAACTTAGCCATCTGATCCTTTCCTTCTGAAGTTTGACTTCCAGACTTTTGATTTGATCATTCTTGAATGTAATAGTACCCATCTGAATAACAGTTATGTTTTTCAGTTTGGCTACTTCATTCATCTTTAGATCCAGACAATTTTTTTGAATCTAATGCAGCCTGCTTAAGATCAGCAATTTCCTTGGCCTGTGCTTTATTAAAAATTCTGCTTTTCTTACGTGCTTGTAGCAAGTCACCATATTCAACAATAAGTTGATGAACATCTCCTTCATATTTAGATTCATCTACATCTCTTGATGTAGATGCTTCTGATTATGAACTAGTATAGTAATCAGAATCTATTAAAGAATTGTTTACCTTACTTGGTCCAGGCTGATCCTGGCACTGATCTTCTTCTATCAAGGACATCATCCCTTTACAACAAGGTTCTTCAATTTCATTTACAGAATCCAGCCACTTCAAGAACTCAGCCTCTTCTACATCCTCTTCAGTTTCCAACAGTCCTATATAGGCTTCAGCTTCAGCTTCAGCCTCAGAATCTGATGATGAAGAATCTGACCAGCTTTTTTGCTTCTTTGCAACAAATGATTTCTCCTTCTTGCCCTTGTTTTTTAGTTTCTTCTTATCAGTAGATTCTTTACTTTTGTCAGGACAATCAGCTACCACATGTCCAGGCTTGTTGCAACAATAACAAATAATCTTAGTTGAAGATAATTTACTAGGTTTAGAGCTATACCTGTCCTTCCTAAAGGATTTCTTTTTCTGATAGTAATCATCCTTGGATTGTGAAGAGGATGGCTTGGATCTCCACTGTTTCTTCTTCAAAAGCCTTTGAAATTATTGTGAGAAAGCTGCTAAGTCTTCATCAGAATTTGGACTATCTGATGTGTGACTGTCAGAACTTTCTGAAACAACTTCTGTAGATTTCCTAGGAAGTGATGGAGACATCCTCCTATCCTTTCTTATGGCTTCAGTCTTGAAAGCCACTGACTTATCTCTGTAATCAATTTTATTACTTTTCTCCTTCTCTTTTCTGACCATCAGCTGCATTTCATATGAAAGCAGTTTGCCAAATAATGTGGGAGGTGAAATTTCTGCTAGTCTGGCCACTTCCCTAATAACACATATCTTAGTGTCCCAGTCTTTAGTCAATTATCTCAGAAACTTATCATTTAACTCATATGTGCTGAATACTCTTCCATATGACATCAGTTCATTAACTATTCTGAAGAATTTCTTGTAACATTCAGTTATGCTGTCTGTTTTAGATTTACTAAAACTTTCATACTCCTGTTTTATCATAGACTTTCTGTCTTCTCTTACCTCTTCTGAACCCTCCATGTAGACAATAAGGGTGTCCCACATTTCTTTGGAGGTCTTGCAGTGGATCAAGTTTTGGAATGTTGAATCATCTATGGCACTGACTATTATATTTTGTGCTCTCTTATCCATAGTAGCCATGATGATCTCATCCTTTGTCATTTTAGAATATTCCTTTGGTGTCCTGAGATTTGCATCTAGAACTGAGACTTTCATTGGAATGAATCGCCCTTCTTTGACTGTCATGTAGATTCTTGGATCTAAAGCTTCCATAAACAATCTAACTCTTTCTTTCCATATGCCAAAAATCTCTTTCCTGCATATGGGTAATTTCATGGAACCAAACTCCTTATGATTCTCTATGGAACCCATTTTGCCTAATAGATTTCTGCCTTGGAGATCTACTTAGACTGTTAGGTCTATTCTTTGAGTAACCTACCTCTGATACCACTTGAAAGAATTGGTTTCAAGAGGTTCTAAGCACCTAGAGGGGGGTGGGGTGAATAGGTTCAATTCTTTTTCTAACTTAGGCAGATAATTCTATCTAGTTTAGTAATGTATTCAGCAGAAAGTATAACAGAGCATTCACATACACAACATTCACAGATTGCACACCAGTTTTATAGTGGTTCCCCAAATGATAGGTACATCCACTTTCCCCCTTCGCCTATCTAGCAGTGTACTAGATTCGGCCTAACTTCCTTCCTTCTTCTCAGATCCGCAGATCTTACAGCTCAGAACCAAGACTGGTTCCTACAACTCAAAGTGAATCCACACTCCTACAAGTCAGGCACAAGCACTACCTCAGCCTCTTCCACAGGCCTACAACTCAGAGTGACACCCCACTCCTACAACTAAGGTAACAGCCCTACCTCAGCCTCTTTTACAGGACTACAACTCAGAGTGACACCCCACTTCTACAACTTAGGCAACAACCCTACCTCAGCCTCTTTCACAGGCCTACAACTTAGGGAACAGATTCCTCTACCTCGGGCACTCAATAATACCTCAACCTTTATAATTTAGGCTTGCAACTCAGAGATGTAAATCTCCTACACTCAGATATATTACAGATCCTACAAGAATTATTGATGGAAAGTTGTTGATATCTTCAACCAGATGGAGAGAGGATTGGTTGAAGGCTTCTTGATCAGTTCTTAATAGAACTGATTTCTTAAGGATTAACCTGACTTAGCTTTCTTCAAAGTGTCTTGAATCTGAACACAGTAGGGCTGATCTTCTTGATGTTGGAGTTGATCTTCAATCTTCCTCCTTCAAAAATTAATCTGAATTCTTCAGGCAGATTGTTCAGGATCTGCCTTCACTGGATGAGAACTTCTCTCCTTCTTTTTTTTCTCTCTCTACAATCTGTTGACTGTTCCTTTCTCTTCTTTTGGATTCTCAATCCTTCAAATATTATAATTGATAGGCTTGATTAACTTCTCTCTGTTCTGTAAGTGTTGTTCTTGTAGTTGTTGTTCTTTTTTTGATTGTTGAGAGAGCACATCTATATATAGGATTCATCCATGGTAACTGGTTGTTCCGGTTTTAAATAGTCTTTTGACACCTCAGACAGATGTGACAGCAATGTCAGTAATGACAGCTGTCAAGTATTCAGTTGTATTACTTCAGCCTTCATTGGACTTTGACTCAGCAGTAGAGAATGTCGATTGAATTCTTCATATGTGTCGACACACATAGTCCATGTGTCGACACAAGTCTTGTTGTTGTCGACACAACTTCTGTGGAATGTGTCGACACAAGTCCTGTGTGTCGACACAAGTCCTGTGTGTCGACACAAACACTCCTTATCTTAACAAAGTTCGTGTCGACGGAATTCTGGAGTGTGTCGACACAAGTTCTGCGTGTCGACACAGTCGTTGTCGGCAGAATTCTGGAATATGTCGACAGCTTCTCTGTGTGTCGACACAGCTCCTGACAATGTCGACACAAGTCTGGCCCTTTGTGTCGACACAGCGTTGTCGATAGATTTTCTGTGAGTCAACACAAATTCTGGATGTCGACACAATCTGGCCCTTGGTGTGGACACATCGTTGTCAACAGATTTTTTATGTGTTGACACAAATTCTGGATGTCTACACAATCTGGCCCTTGTTGTCGACACAGTCATTCCCAAGTGTTGTCACTTGTACTTAGAAAATTTTTCTTTCCATTTTCTTAACCTGCACATGATAACTCAACACAACATTAAATACAACATGATGCATATCATTGAGTTAGGTGAGGCTTCTCCAAATCTGGTACATATTTTCCAATATACCCAACAGCTATGCTGACCAAATTATAACGACCCCGCCCCCAAACTCGGGGCTGCGATGCTCCTTCCCTGCACTTTATTAGCATAACCAAGCAGTATAGTGTAAAAACACTACATCACAGGCGTGGGTACGCACGACCACACACCCCGTGCTCTCAGGGCACATTCTCGGTGAACACGGTCAAAGTCCGCTAACTCACCACCACACCCTGGGCGACAATATCTCGTGAGCATTTGGTCTTTCTGGCCACTGCCTAAGACCCTCCATCTATGCCAACGGCAAGTGCCACGTACCGTTAGGTCTCTTTACCGAAAGACATAGAGCGGGTACGGTTCCGCCTAACCCGTTGCTCATACCGCCCTGTCACCTTAAGACATGGGCGCTAGTCAAACTTCCCCGAGTCCCAATTCGATCACACACTTCACATAACCTAGTTTTGCGCAAGTTGGCTCCCATGCCACCATGTTGATAGAATCACGCATCTGCCCAGTTTTCCGGGTACACCTTGGAGTTAGCCCCCAAGGATCCTTGTTGCAATCTACAGCGTAGAAAACCCGAAAAACAAACATCCGCACGGAGTCTTCTCCAGACATTCATGCAATGCAACATCACCGATCCAGACCAACTTATCCGGGTAGGCTTCATACATCATGCCTTTGTCCATTTCTCGATTACGAACTCTACATGATAAACAACAAGGACTATTCATGTCTACCCGAAGAAACGCCTCAAACTCACCGCAAACTCGCGAGAGCGGGCTTCCTATGAAAAGAAAAGAGGAATTCACATGTCCTAGGATGAGAATCGTTGCCCTAGCATTCCTCTTTAGAGCCATGGAAATCTATGCAGATGAAAAGCACCGCAATGTCCTCGCCTCTGTAGATCCGAAGTCGGCTCGCGATTCGGGGCTCCGAAGCTCCGCCGGTGGCCGGATCTCTCTTCCTTCTTCTTCCTTGCTCTGCCCTCTCTCTATAACTTTAGAAAGAGAATATTTGGATGAAATGAAGGATTCAAAACCCTATTCCCGGGTATAACATAGCCTGAATAACCCTGAACTGTCGGATCACAAAATAAGGAAACGGACGGCCACGATTCGGGCTTGAAATCCAAAACCTGGGCCAAACACGGCTTGTGACACGCCCGTGTCCAAGGTCGTGTTCCCTATTCGCCGTCAAAACTGACAAGTCCCGAAAAGTACACGGGTTGTCGACACGTCCGTGTCCGACTTGACACACCCGCGTCATACAGTACATGACCGTGTAGCGTGCCGTGTTCGTCCTTCGACACAGGATCAAAAACATCCCGTAAGGGACACGGGTACTCGACACACCCGTGTCGAAACTGACACGCCCGTGTCGAAACTGACACGCCCGTGTCTACCCGAACATGCCCGTGTGCTAACACCGTGTGTCTCCGACAACACGGCCCGACATTCACCCCGAGAAGGATACAGCCTGGGACATGCCCGTGTCTAAGGCCGTGTTTGCTGCTCGATGATCGTCGACTCCAAATTCGTCGACCTCTTGGCCAGATCGTTGACCCGAGCACGATACGCCCCAGGGACACGCCCGTGTCTCAGCCCATGTTACCCCTACCAAGTTCCCAACTTTGCACAAAACGCCTCCCGTCGCTCTTTTGAGTTTTGGGGCGTTACAATTAATTCATCCTGTTTCTCACACAGATTTGGTACCTGTAAAGAATCTATGGTAAAAGTGCCCTTCTTCTTGTAAAACATGTTAGTTTCATCAAAAGATACATGAATTGATTCTTCTATCTTAAGAATTGATTTATTAAAGACCCTATCAGCCTTGTTCACTTAAGAATATCCAAGTAATATTTCTTCTGCAGTTTTGGCTTCAAATTTCCTTAAATGTTTCTTATCATTATTGTGAATATAACACTTACACCCAAAAAATTTGAAATAGCTTACTTTAGGTTTCTTATTCTTAAGTAATTCATAGGGAGTCTTACACATTAGTTTATGAATCAGACTCTTGTTAAAAACATAGTTTGCTATGCTTACCGCCTCTGCACAAAACGATATGGGTAAGTGAGCACCTGCAAGTAATGTTCCAACAGATTCAATTAGGGATCTATTTTTCCTTTCAGCTACCGCATTTTGTTGAGGAGTTCTAGGAGTAGAAAAATAATGTCTGATACCTTCCTTCTCACAGAATTCTTTCATCAGAACTGATTCAAACTCAGTGTCATGATCACTTCTGATCAATGCAATCTGAGTAGAGTGCTCAATCTTGATGTTCCTAAGATAGTCTGTAAGAAATTTAAAGTTATCTGACTTGTTTCTAAGAAAAAACACCCAAGTGAATCTAGAGAAATCATTAATAATCACTAAAGTATAAGACTTTCCTCACAAACTTTGTACTGTAATAGGTCCAAAAAGGTCCATGCGTAGAAAATACAAAATAATGGGGGAATCACTTTTAGAAAGGGATTTAAAACTATTTTTGGTTTGCTTAGCTAACTGACAAGCACTGAAAAGTGCTTCCTTCTTGTAATAACCAAAAGGCAGTCCTCTGATATGGTTGTCCTTGGATAATTTAGCTATAGTTCTAAGTTTTATTTGTCCTAATCTGTCATGCCATAATTCATTTATTTTACTAAACTGATTAAACGAGCAAATTTCAAATTTTGCAGAGTTGAAATTAACTAAGTAAATATTACCCTGTCTAATCCCAGTTAAAACAAATTTGTTTGAACGAGATGTAATAGAACATAAAGAATTATTAAAAGATACCTGATAACCTTCGTCATATAATTGACTTATGGAAATAAGGTTATGCTTGAGAACTTTCACAAAAGCTACCTCCATGAAGGTAACTTCTCCAAGTTTGACATTCTCATAGCCCTTTGTCTAGCCACAGCTGGAGTCTCCAAAGATGACTTTAGTCCCCAGCTTTGCTTGAAAGTCCCCTAAATTTTCTTTTCTTCCTGTCATATGCTTTGAACAACCACTATCCAAATACAACTGTTCCTATGTGGTAGGATAGTTCCTTTCCTGCATAAAAATAAATTAGGTGTTTTTTGACCCATGTTATCTTGGGTCCTAGTTTTTGAGATAATAATTATAAATGTAAGAACACGTAGGTTGATCCTTATAACTAAGTGGATGATATCTCTTGGGAGGAATAATCCACTGAGTAAAAGGATTTATAAATTCTTGTCTCTAATAATTCTTGTAGAAAGAATCAAAATTTTTGTTAGAAAAATTTTGGTTCAAAGAATTATATTGAGTTCATCGATCTGAGGTTGACGAATGGAAGTGAGTTCGTCGAGCTCAATTCACAAAAAAATAATGTTCATTTTCTATGTTCCACGTTCATCAATCGCAGTTCGACGAATCATATTGTTTTCGTCGAGCACCATTTTCTATGTTTATAGTTCGTCGAGGTCTGTTCGATGAATAATATTTATTTCGTCGATCTCGATTCGACGAATTCTGTTGAACATAGGTTTTATGAAAATTTTTATTTTGTTTTGGTTTTTGTAAAACTTCTGTAATTTTATCTAAGTCTTCTAGATTCTCTCTTCTTTTAGAAGAAATGAATTTTATATGTGTAGTTAAAATATTTTTCTGTAAAAGATGAGGTCGAGTGGATGAAGCTCCTAAGCCAAGTGTACCATTTATAATGGCATTGACTGTGCTTGTGATATCCATCAATTTGATACTTCTCCTATTAAGGGATTCTTCAAACTTTTTGGCCTCACATAATTTGTGTTCTAGTGAAATTAATTGTTAAGATTTTTCAAAACTTCTTTAAGTTTTACATTTTCTGAGGATACTTTATTAAATTAAGTTAACTTATCTCAGAGAAGTTTTATCTCCATCTCAGATTTTATTAAATCATTGCATAGCAATGTAAAATCTGTTTTAAATTGATCTGAAGTAAAATCAAATGTTGAGATTACATGATCTTCTTCTGATTCAAATTCAGAATCTGAATTGCTGCATGATTCATTTATTGCCATCAGACAGACTTCTTTAGCTTTTACTTCTTCTTCATCTTCACTTGAGTTAGATTAAGATTTAGATTTTGTTTCACTCAAAGTCTCAGCTGCAAAGCCTCTCTCCTTCTTTTTGTGTTTGCTAGAGACGGGTTTGTTTGAGTACTTCTTGGAGTCTTTCTCCTTCTTCTTGTCATTCTTTTGATTTTTAAGACACTCTAGAAGAATGTTTCCTGGCTTCCTGCAAACATAACAAACTATTTATTTAGTTGGAGTTTTATCATACCTTGGTTTGCCTTAGTGATGTAGGCCACTCCCTAAAATGAGATTAGGATGCAAATTGGTAAAGGGATTCCAAAGGGGAATTTAAGCGAACACGTTGGGTGCGCGCAAAACTCAAAATTTCGGCAGAGTTTCGTCTATAATATTGCGATCTCACAAGTGGGAAATTCCCATCCAATCCTACACGAACATTCACATACACTAATATCATTACCTAGCCACACATCTAATATCACATCACAACATTTCCATCCACATGAAGAGCGCTCCGGACTAAATATTTTCGATTCGAAAAGGAGTCCAAGTGCAGCACTCAAAACAAAATAATACGAGGATATACCAAATCCTCTTGATCCATTCGAAACCGAAGGCTAAACCAACCCCGATTTGGAAACGTCCAAGGGGACCTACCCTTGACAAAACCTTCGCAAAAATCGGACAAAAAAAGCAATATAACTTCAGATTATATTAATGCAAATTGGAATCAAGCTTTAGGATAGAACATGATATGAAATTTTCCACCATCCTCACAATCTAGGAAGAATCACTACACAAGTTTGAGAAGAGGAACTCGTCACCCAAATCTGAAAATGAAGAGAAGGAAGAGGAGGATAACTATGGAAGAGTCGCACTTCCACGGGTCCACCGGAGTCGCACCGGATGGGGAGAACCGAGCCGCCTTCTTCGGAGCCACACCGGAGGAGGTAGGAGATCGCCGGAGCAGCAGGAATCGCCACAAGAGGGGCGGCGGCAGCAGTTTGTTTTCGCGAAATCCTGGAGGCCGGGTGCGGGATTCGGCTTGGCCAAAGGGGGGCTGCTTCATGCTAACTCCATTAGGTTTTCTTTTCAACATAACCCTCTCCAACACCTCATACATATATATATAATATCACACCCCTCTCCATCCACCGTTCATCAAAATCCAAACCAATCCTAACCACTAGGTTTTAATATGAAATAAAGCACACACTTATAAAATAACATAATTATAAATTCCCTAACTTATAAATTTATAAATCTTATGACTTATAAATTCATAAAAGTATTAGGAATATAATATTATTCCAAAATTGAAATAACATTATATTCATAATGATGGCGGCGGCAGCAGCGACGACGGCGGCGGCGGCGACGACGACAGTTGCGGCAACGTCCATCAATGTCCATGAACATGTAGCCGCGACGATCAATGAGATCCATGTCGGCACGAGCAAATGGCGGGGAATCCTCGCCATCAATCCTCCCCCACTCAAAATCACTCATCCCCGATGAGTGGCCAGGGTGAGAAGAGCAGGGGACAGCAGCATCCACATGTAGCATAGCAAGAGCGGACATCCACGGGGCAGGACAAGCAGTGCAGGCATCCGTAATAGAACAGAACCTGGCATGAGCAAGAACAACAGAAAATCTCGTAGATGTTTCAGCATAAAGAGAAGCAGTGCAGATCTTACCATCCAACGCGAGAACCAGGAAACCCAAATGGAAGCGCGACACGAAAAGAATCTCACCTCTCAACCCAAGAGAATCTGAAGTGGAAGAGAGAAACGTCGGAGAAAACCACTCAGTTGGAAACCAGATATGCAAAATTAAATCCGAAAAATTGAACCACGGCGAAACACCGATTGCATCATAAAAATCCAAAAAAATTGCGTTAAATCCAAAATTGTTGAAGATCATGAAAGGATCGGCGCTCCAACATAATAATTTTGTTACGGAACCCGAGGGTATCCACTCGTGGGCTAACCAGACTAAATTAGAATATACAATTCTACTGTCAGAAGCTCTCGGAGGTGAACAGACGTGAAACTGACGCAACCCACAGACACTGGCATAAGGCAACGACATGTGCATGTGCAGATTGTACCCGGATGGATGAAAAATATGTGCAATGTGATTTGATGGGTAATAATGTCGTGAGGACACCAAATCAAAAGGCACGGTCGCCATGAAATCATACGCAGTCGCAGACGAAGACATGTCCGCATATGGACACTCACTAATACATAGCTTACAAGTCAAGTCCAACATCATAATTTTAAATTTTGATTTAAAATGTCATAAATAAATGCCAGTGAAAAATGCTCATCTTCAAATATAGGGTTGGGCGCTCCCGGATCGGACAGGACGTACGTGCGACACAACTCAACATACCTAACTAGGTTCACTAACGTGTGCATGCACGGGTCATCAAAAGGCGGAGGATAAATGTGTGCGATCGGGCTTGGCAAATAAGTGTGTCTAGGAGACACCACATCAAAAAGCCCCACAGCCAAGGAATCACGAGCAGTCCAACACGAAGCCTTATCCAACACCAAGCGGTAAGATGAACGGTCCATCCGAGAAAAAACATAGTCAGATCTACGAACTGGAATGGAAAGATCGAACACGACAACTAACAACTCGCCCACACATCCGGCTAGACAAGCCTAACGGGGAAGCTAGATAAGTAAGGGTCTCCAAATATCTCGGACTAGAAATGACAAGCTCGTGCCCTAATAAATCATCTAATCGAGTCAAGTGGGCCGGAGGGATAGTCGACACGATCAATTCTGGAGGAGGAGCTAAGTCATACTCACAGTCAAAACATGGATTTAACGCCAAAGAAAAGTCCTCCGATTGCAAGCCATCAAAATCAAAGGGAAGATCAAACAGTGGATTCTTCCTCACAAAAAACTCAACTGGTTCGTCATCACCTAACTCACTCTCAAATAAACATTTGCCACAGGATGACTCTACCAACTCAGCCGAAATGTCTTCCAACCCTCCAGATGTTTCATCCAAATCAGCATCAGTGACGGTCTCAGAAGTAGGCAAAATCGAGCCCGACAAAATTTCTAATCCATATTGTGCTTCGGGCAATGGTGATAACAATAAGGAAATATCATTCGGGTCTTCAACTTTAAATTCATCCAAAAATAACCTTCCCTCGCAAGAAAAATCTTCCAACACAGTAGGTACATCTGCTAACTCAGGGCCATCAGACGGTTCCTCAACTATCATAGGAGACGGACCTGAAATATGGTCGAGGGGAAGTGGGATAATCTCAGGGGGTTATACCTCAGAGGAGACATCCTCATCCAGGTCACTAGGATATCCAAGATCCTGATCGTCACTAAAGTCATCAGTGAAGTCGTCATCGCCCTCAGTGGCGTGCTCAGACGTCGAGGCTAAAAGTGCTAAAGACCTAGGCTTTGTGGGGCACTCCACGGCATAGTGGCCAATCACACCACAAGCGTAACATGTAGCATTCTCATGCAAATCTTAACGGTCTGCCGATGGTTAGCCCGCAGATTTATAACATCCCTAGTAGTGACAATGACAGGCGGCGGGACAGAAGACCTAACCTTCTCCTTCTCCCGAAAGGGTGGCGGATATTGGCTCGAAATAGTCAGATCTTGGCGGAACAAGGATCTAGCGGGAGGCTTGGACTCACTAATGTGATCAAAAATGGGTCTAGTGCCCTGGAGGGGAGAAAAAAGATCGTGAGATGTCCGAGTAAGGGAGTACGAGGGGATGTACTTGTTCGATGTAGGCAAAGTCTTAGGCGACGAATCACTAAGATAATCAGAAATCTGCGAACGACATTAGGGAGGGTAATACTCATCCGTTAATAGATTCTTCATAATCTGCCAACGTACAAGTGAGTCGTTGAGTGACATCCCAAAACCTCTCTCCTCATTGAGCCAGAAGGTCAGAGCTCGACCAATTAATTGAAGTCTCGCAACAGGAATCTTGTGGGGGTCCACAATATGATATCGCTCAAAATAGCATTCCATGTCCTTCACCCAACCTAAAAATACGCGCGGTCCACCTATCCCATCATAGGTCGGAACAGGAACTCTAACAGGCCTAGAGGAGCGCGATGGTGGTGTCAAATACTGGGCTAACATAACGTTTTGATCAACGAATGAAGGTGAGTGAGCGAAATTCCCAAGGTGCGCCATAAAGTCTAACGGAAAACTCAAACTAAGGGAACACAAAAAACATTTTTTTGTTTTTGATATATTTTAGGAAACACAAATTATATATATATATATATAACTAAGAAAATAAATAGAAGACCAACAAGCGTGCCTAACTGCAAAAAGGAGGGAAGCTCGGAACGAGCGGATCGTTGCCAAGTTGAGAATTGGCAAACCTGGCTCTGATACCAAATTGATGTGGGCCACTCCCCAAAATGGGATTAGGATGCAAATTGGTAAAGGGATTCCAAAGGGGAATTTAAGCGAACACGTGGGGTGCGCGCAAAACTCAAAATTTCGGCAGAGTTTCGTCTATAATGTTGCGATCTCACAAGTGGGAAATTCCCATCCAAACCTACACGAACATTCACATACACTAATATCATTACCTAGCCACACATCTAATATCGCATCACAGCATTTCCATCCACATGAAGAGCGCTTCAGACTAAATATTTTTGATTCGGAAAGGAGTTCAAGTGCAGCCCTCAAAACAAAATAATACGAGGATATACCAAATCCTCTTGATCCGTTCGAAACCAAAGGCTAAACCAACCCCGGTTTGCAAACGTTCAAGGGGACCTACCCTTGCCAAAACCTTCGCAAAAATCGGACAAAAAAAGCAATATAATTTCAGATTATATTAATGCAAATTGGAATCAAGCTTTAGGATAGAACATGATATCAAAGTTTCCACCATCCTCACAATCTAGGAAGAATCACTACACAAGTTTGAGAAGAGGAACTCGTTACCCAAATCTGAAAATGAAGAGGAAGAGGAGGATAACTATGGAAGAGTCGCTCTTCCACGGGTCCACCGGAGTTGCATCGGATGGGGAGAACCGAGCCGCCTTCTTCGGAGTCACACCGGAGGAGGTAGGAGATCGCCGGAGCAGCATGAATCGCCACAAGAGGGGCGGCGGCAGTAGTTTTTTTTCGCGAAATCCTGGAGGTCGGGTGCGAGATTAGGCTTGGCCGAGGGGGGGGGGGCTGCTTCACGCTAACTCCATTAGGTTTTCTTTTTTCTTTTCAACATAACACTCTCCAATACCTCATACATATATATATATAATATCACACCCCTCTCTATCCACCCTTCATCAAAATCCAAACCAATCCTAACCACTAGGTTTTAATATGAAATAAAAAACTCACTTATAAAATCACATAATTATAAATTCCCTAACTTATAAATTTATAAATCTTAGGACTTATAAATTCATAAAAGTATTAGGAATATAATATTATTCCAAAATTGAAATAACATTATATTCATAATGTCGGCGTCGGCGGCGGCGTCGACGTTGGCAGCGGCGGCGACGACAGTTGTGGCAACGTCCATAAATGTCCATGAACATGTAGCGGCGGCGATCAATGAGATCCATGTCGGCACAAGCAAATTGCGGGGCATCCTCTCCATCACTTGGACCTTGGAAAATCTTTTTCTGAAGTCTTTTTTAGCCATCTTGTAGAATCTTTTGGCCAAGAGACCCATAAGATCTTCATTCTCTGGTAGGACTTCTGCTTCTTCTGTTGCTTGGAAAGCTATGCTCTTCTCCTTTTTTTACTAAATGTGAAGTCCTTTGTTCAGCTTCCCTGTTTTGATGAGCTGCTCATAATATTTGAGCATGCCCAACAAGGTTTCAGTAGATTTCTCATTAACAATTCTAGCTTCTCTAATTGGCTAGATTCTTGAATCCCATGTGCTAGGGAAACACATGATAATCTTATCATTGAGCTCTGTCATTGTAATATCTTTTTCAAAAGATTTTAGCTCATTAATAATGAGACTGAGCCTTGTGTACTTCTCAGCCACTGATTCACTCTCACCCTTCTTGAAATTCTCATATTGAGAAATCAAGTGGGATCTTCTATCCCTTCTCCCATTAGTAGATCCAGAAACCATGGCAGTGAGGGATTCCCAGATGTCTTTTACTGAGGTATATTCAAAAACTTTCTGGAAGATGTCATCCGACATTATTTGGGCTAAAATGTTCATAGGCTTGGCATCTGCAATTTTAGCTTTCTTCTAGGCTTCTGTCCATTCCTGAGGTGATACTGTACTGGTGCTTGTTGTTGCTAATGGTAGAGGTGGACCTGTCAAGATAGAATTATAGATATCTTCGTTAATATAATTCATGTAAAGTATAATCCTTGCTTTCCATAATGCAAACTTGTTTAGATTGCATGTAGGAGGTATAGTGCTTGCATACTCTTTATTTTGTGCCATGATAAATAATTCAAAATCTAAGTAAAATAAGATCTAACAGGATCTTTATTGGTTCAGGTGTCAACCTATAAAAACAACAAACCTCCCTCTGATAACAATTGAAAGTGAAGGATATATCAATTTTACACTAGAGGGGGGTGAATGGTGTATATTAAAAATTTGATTTGTTTTCTGAGTAGTATAGAAAATTAAATAATATATATTGTATATAAACAGGTTAAATATCACAGCACACACAAAAAAAGATAAGCAACAAACACAGACGACACAAGGAATTTTATAGTGGTTCCCCAATAAATCTGGGTACATCCACTCTTCTACCACCCTAGTAGGAATCCACTACAGGTTTTTGATTCAGGTATCCTGCCACTAGAAGATCTATTTTCTAAGGGAGATCTTGCAACCCTTTGAGCTTTTGATCAGGTGCCCAAAAACTAAACTAAGTCTTTTGAGCAGGTGACTTATTAACCAAGAGATTAACTTTCAAGGGGAGTTATAACCATGTACACAGTTTGGAAAGTAAATATTAAATGATGTTGCATCCTCTTTCAGCTATATCTGAGAAAACTATGTGGATTGATGCTAAAGCAAAAAGCTCCCCCTTAGTTGAGTAGAATTTGTGATCAAGGGAGAAGCTTTTCTTCAGGGTGTAGGACTTCAAATTGCTGATTTATTGAAGATGTTGCACTGGAAGACTGAAGAAGAAAATCTAATAAAAATATGTTGATCTGAAGGAATGTATCCCTTAAACTCAAAGTCAATATTGTGTAAGTGTGTAACCCCTTGAAGTAGAAATAATCTAAATATATATATCTTTGAGAATGATTCAAACATTTGAATTAAGTCCATTCTTTGAAACGTCTGAAGAATCTCTGAGATTTGTAACTACTCTAGGTATTAAATTTAGAATTAAACTCTGTGATTAACCATATTTAATGCTGCCTGAAACGGCTATATTCATTAAGAATATTCAACATTAAATATCAGAGTAATAACTTATGTAATTAAGCCATTTAAAATCATTCTGCCTTCAATAAATAACACTGCCTGAACACTAGAAAGAATTAGTCGAACTGAGCCTAGAAAACGTCGAACTGTGCCTGGAGTTCGTTGAACTGAGCCTGGAGGTCGTCGTGCTGAGCCGCTGAGTTGTGATTAGCATTCGTCGAACAAAGCCCAAAGTTTGTCGAGCGTAACTAAGTGGTAAAACTCTTAATTTGTCAAACCGGGTTCGATGTTCATTAAACTGAGATCATCTTTCATCAACCAGAATGCTGCATTCATCTAACAGAACTTCTCTGTAATCCTTTTGAAGGTGCAACCCTGGGAATAAACCTATGACCCTAGACTATACATATTGGGTCAAACTAATCATCCTAAATAAATAATAATGATCATATCCCAAATCAGTAATAGGGTTCCAACAGAGGGAAAGCTCATTTTGATCTTCCGAGTGTGTGGCGGGACCACCTTATTACAGCTCATGGGTCTGTTTCATAGTTTTCCACCTTTATGAGTGAGGCACCGACCACAAAAAACTGACCTGACATTCTAACTCATAAGAAGTGCGTGCAAGCTATCCTTCCATTCCAAACTCCTCGTTGAACCATGGTTTCTGGGTTAAACATTCTGGTGCAGTGAGCGTAGATTATAGCTCTTTCGAAAAATTTTAAGTTAGTTCTATGGCCAGAGATGAAGGGCAGGGAGCTGATACAGGAACCTCACTATCCACAGGTAGCTATGTAACCAAGAGAGGCTTTGATGAATTTAAGAAGAACGTCATGGAGATCATGCAAGATGCCCCCGTTCCGCTGAAAGGCGAGTACTTAACCCCAATTTACCCGATACTCACCCCGCGGGCACTGGGAGAAGACGCATTGGGTAGGCGACTGGGAAAGAGGTGATGGTGGAGAGGGGAAAGTAAGCCCTTCAGGGGTGAGTGATATTCCCTAGCCTACCGAGTGCTCCTCAGTTGAGTGAGCTAGTCGACCTAGTCCATTCGACTCACTATGCGGGTTTAGGGAGCCCCTTCTGTGAGCTGATTCTTTTGGCCTCCATGCTGGAAGAGTTCATGGATCCTGTTGTGTCTTACAACTCTCGGAAGTACGATCCAGTCTAGCATGTCTAGTGGTTCGAGGACACAATGTCCATCATGTATGTTATGGATGCCTTCAAGTGAAAGTTGTTTGCTTTCACCTTCGTAGGGAAGGCGAGGGACTAGTTTATATAATTTCCCTTAAGGACTATCTACAGCCTCGAGGATCTGCATCGGAGCTTCCTAGTATGTTTATCTACATCCAAGAATATGAGGAATGGGCCCAAGGCACTCTTCCTAATAAAACAAGGGGCGGAGGAGTCATTGGAGAATTACACAAATCACCTTTAGGAAGAGGACCTCTTGGTCTAAGAGGTTCCTGTGCGCATATTACAGCTAGCTTACTTGCTCGGGTTGCGGCAGGGGATTTTTTAAGATGGAACATTCTTGGGACCCCACCTATGTCATTTGAAGAATTGATCGCCCGAGCTACCAAGGAGATTTAGTGTGAGGATGCGAACCCGAATTTCATTTCAAGGATGGCTAGGGTTGGTAGAAATGAGTCAAAATCATCAGGATGTTTCCAGCGACAAGAAGGAAATAGGAGGGAACAACCAAAGAGGCAGGAGTTTCAGGGACCCCCTTCCCTCCCCCCCCCCCCAACGGGCAGAAGAAAGGGTGGAGGATTTAGACACTAGTAAATCTATAGGCATGGAGATTGCCAAAAGGACCCGCCCAGGGTCAGGGAAGACAGTTTCCTCAGGTTGGAGAGCCATTATAGGTAGAGAGAAATTTTCAAGGAGGGCAATGACGGTTCAATCCTCCCGGGTGGAGACTAAACCCAAGGCATCTCAAAGCCCCTCCCTTAACGGCCATGATAATTGGACAAGGAGGAAGAAGAGGAAGGAAGAATGGACCCGGAGGGGTATGAAGGGGCAAACCCATAGTAGCTCAGTATTTCTATGTCACCATTGTTAATACCATCTCTTAGAAGGTGGAGGCAGAAACAGAAGATAAATCATTGGAGATTGGTTGGGTCTATAAGTGACGGGGGAGGTTCAGAAGAAATCGATCTTCACCTAGGGAGGAAGGTCAGAGCAGGTGAAAATCAGTGGGAACCTAAGCAAGGATGATCAGCAGAAAGTTTGGATGTGCATCCAGGAGAACATGGATGTCTTTGTGTGGAGTGCGGCAAAAATGCTAGAGATTGATGCGGATATGTCTTGCCACCTCCTCAACCTCGACAAGAGAGTATGTTCGATCCACCAGAATAAGAGGTCTGTGGTGACCAAGCTAGCAAGGCCCATCCTTTGGAGGTAGATAAGCTATTAGAGGTGATGTATATATCGGTGATCCAGTACCCAGGTTGGGTCTCCAATGTGGTAATGGTAAAAAAGGTTATGGGAGGTGGAGGATGTGTGTGGATTTTTCTCTTTTAAATAATGTACGCCCTAAGGATTGTTACCCCCTGCCTCAAATCAACGCGATGTTAGTTTTAGCCATCTATTTCCCTATAATGAGTTTTTTGGATACCTTTTTAGATTACCAACAGATCTGGATGTGTAGAGTATGTTTGTTCTATAGGTATTGAGGGGGGTGTATCTCAGGTGCTACTGACGTCGTAGGTCGCCACGACATTCATTGTTCTTCCCCAGGTCTGATGAAGCTTCTTGCGCCATTCTCCTATTTATGCAACTCTCGAACTATTGTTGATGTGCCTTGATTGTTTCATCTAAGGTGATCTGGGCTTCAACTCATAATATTAAATCATGATAACTTCATGTCATTTATTTTATTATTGTCAAATAAAAGTTGTGGTGGCGGAGTCCTTCTGTAAGACCCCCCTCCCAAAACACAACACAGGGTCGAGGGGAGTCTTATGCCCAGAACAGCTGCATTGTGGTAACGTTAGCACACATGCTAACTTGTACTACAAGAAGTCTATCATGTCGGCTAAACATATCATCCATGCAAACCCAACATAAGAAAGTAAAATAGAAGTAAAAATTGCACTCTAGTATATGAGTTGACAAGTATAACAAAAATAAGAAACAACCAAGGCTTCCATAATATCAGAGGACACATGCCCAAAAGGCTACAAAATCAGTCTCTCTAAAAACTCACTTCAGTCACGGATGGAAGCGATGGTATCGTCACTTCAGGCCCTATCGTCCTAGCCTGGAGGCCCTCATGTATAACCTGTTGCGGCTCTGTCTGCGGGGCTTCCTCCTAAAAAGGAAGACATAGCAACCATTAGTCATAAAGACTAATGGATATCTCATACCCTCCCCCGGCATCTCCTCGACACCGGGTGGAGAAAGGAAAAATGATTAAAATATAAGTATGTAAGCTGTAGTATAAACATGTGGAGAGTATATACATATATCATGTGGGTGGAAGCAACAATGAAGTAAGCAAGTTCATTAACATTCTAGTCTAGCAGTTATACTCAATAATAACAATCCAATAAGTAGGTGATCTACAATAGGAAAGTAACTCAACTTATATGAATGCCCATACAGACATATAAGTTAAGGATCAGCTTAACAGTAAATTAACTCATTATATAAGAATGCCCATACAAACTTATATGTTGAGGATCTTGTGTATGGAATGCAATGCAATGTTATGAATGACATATGTGACTCACCCATGACCACACACATACAATTATTATGTCGACACATACTTGTAGTTCCCACTTTAGAGCAGGTAGCTAACCTCTCAGGCAACATCTGTCGTGGCCACAAGGTGACTGTGGAACAGGATTTTGCACTACTAGGTGGGCATCCACACTACCAAGCCTAGGCATCCGTACGCCTCAACACTAAGAACACAACAATAGAGCCCATATGCGTACTACGGCTCAGAGGGGTCTTGGGTAGATGCCCACCAAGAACACAGCCTAAAATGGCCTACAGGTGTGGCATAGAAAGGGCCTCTGGAATGAGCACCAAGGACACAACCTATCCATCCACTTGGCATAGAGAGGGCCTCGGGAGTGAGCACCGAGGACACAGCCAAACCGTCCAAAGTCTATATATCAACTCTGGTCGGTATGATGACTGGCCAGCCCGTGGACCTGGTCCCAGGATTATGACACTGCGTGTCAACTCACACCGTATGCATTTCACATATAAGGGATCCAGACAGAGTCCCTTATCAACACATAGTTTTGGTGCGGAAAACATACACGCACTTACAACCCTTTCACATTTTCATACCACACCAGGGTTTATGATTTACACATATTGCCAGCCACCATATTCTACACACCTGTCCCACATAATCATGTAATAGATTTATCCATTACTCCCTCAAATTAAGCATTCACAAACAACCATGCTTCCAGAAGAAGTTCACAAACTATCATGATATTCCACATGCACATGTAATGTTCACTAACTTTTCCTTTCATTTGATTATGAAAATCCACCATGTCAATTGTACAACGCGTTTCACCAAACCATTTGTTTACTTAAGGATATATCAATTAAAACTCATCAACATTCCTGATTACCTAATACTAATTTCACTTAGCTTTAACATCAACATGATACATCCCTCTCCAAACTTCATATCTAGTTCTATACTAACCTGGGAGCAGTAATTAAGTAAGGCATACTGCACATCAACTTTGACTGGGGATTCCTGAGTCTACAGGACTCGTATGAAAATGTGTAAACATCTGTTGGGAACGTATTTCCAAGAAAAAGAACTTTTGTATTTAGTGCATCACCTAGATCCGACGTAGAGTACTTGAAATCAGCCTTGATGTCTGCTGCGTACAGAAAACAGATTTCTGTATGTATAATATATCAGCCCAGCAAGTTCGATTGAGCTTTCCTGAGGCTACACACCTCATATAAAAACATGTAGCCATCCGTTGGAAAGGTCTTTCCGAGGGTTATGACTTTCATTATATTCAAAAGCCCAGATCTGAATGTATCATACCCGAAAATGGCCTTGAAGTTCGTTGCGTATAGAAAATAGATTTCTGCATGCATCTTAAGGCAAGATGAACGACATTGGTTCATCTTCTTTCTTTAGAAATTTATTCAAAGTTACACAAAGAACTTCCTCTGCCCATATTCACCATCAATACACCATTTCTCTTCACGAAACCAAGTCCACCATCTTCACAAAGGAGTGAGGAGAGGTTGAAGACATCAAATCTCTAGGGCGCAAGCCCTAGCATGATCTCTTCCTAGGAAATCTTCCTCTCACAAATCAAAACTCTTTTGAGTCGATATCTCTAGTAGAAATAACTAGATATCTAGCACCAAGGAAGAGTGTAGGAAGCATACCTCATTTCCGGCGGTTCCAGCCATGGATCTGGTTATACTTCTCGGTGACATCTTCTCCCTTCTTGGCGTTGTTCTTCCTGAAAGGTAGATTGTCCCTTCTCCCAGAAAAATGACTCTGGCAACCCTTCTCTCTTGATGGTTTCAGCACAGGAACTTGCTCGGCAAAAATGGCAAAGTGACGGCTACGGTTTTCCTCAAGTCTCTTTTTATAATTAGGGCTAACTGCTTTGCCACGTGTCGGCCAGACATTGGAATGCTTATTATGGCTTTAAATGTGTCATATTGAAAAGATGCATCCCATACATTCGTTTTGGCGCAATTCCCGAAAATCTGGTTTGGACCGGGCATGTGACAGTAAGCAGACGTTGCCAGAAAATCAGCCAAGTCAAAGTCGTCAAGTAAGCAACCCTTACTCGACGAATTGTCGAGTATCGTACACTTACTCGATGAATCACAAGATTCATCATGACCACTAAACACCATATATAAGTTCAGCACTTTCCATGTTTAATTCATCAAGTATACCTTCTTTACTCGACGAATCGTCGAGTGGTATCGATTGCACTAAACGTACTCAACGCCACAGCTTTCTGAATAATTTTGAGGAAAAGCGTTGAGTGGTGTCGAGTGCACTCAACGCACTCGATGCCTTTCAGCTAATAGCATCGAGTGCATTCAACACACTCGACTTTGATCATCCCAGAAATTTTCTATGTCAAATGGCATTGAGTGGTGTTGAGTTCACTCAACGCATCAGTATAGGTCGTCGAATAACATCGAGTGCACTCAACGCACTCGATGCTAAAGTTTCCAGAAATATTCTAAAGCAAATGGCGTTGAGTGGTGTCTAGTCTACTTAACGCCTCAGCCAGTTCGTCTAATGGTGTTGGGTGCACTCAACGCACTTAATGCCCCGTTTCCAAAAAATCCTCTAAGTCCACATTCGTTGAGTGGTGTAGAGTCCACTCAATTCCAAGCCTAATTCGTCGAATAGCTTCAAGTGCACTCAACGCACTTGACCCCATGAGTTCAGGAAATATTCTAAGTCCAGTTCGTCTTATATATTCAATGAATTCATCGGATATTCATGACGATATTCGACGAATAGTATTGGTCTCAACTCACAAGTCATAATCGACGAATTCATCAAATATCCGCTATGATATCCGATGAATTTTACTTCTTGAGTCTGGCGCACCCTGAGCGTGAGTCAACTCCCTTAACTCAAAACACGTGTGAGGGGTCTAGCGCGAAACGGGTTGTTACACCTTCTAAGATGAAGCCTCCTAAGAGATCGAGGTCAACTCCCAAGATCTATCGTGCATCTTCAGTGAAACGGCGGAAGAATTCTCTATGGGTTTCCCTCTTATTTTTGTGGACCCTAGACAAGTAGGAGGGATATTTATCCAATTGACAACTGGCAATGAACTGGTCTATGAATTGTTGTGCTAGCTCTGTGAAATTCTTGCTCTCTCCCTCCTTTAAGGAAAGCACGAGGTTCTGGCTTTTCCTATCAGAGTCGCGGGTATGCTTGACATAGTAGAGGATCGGGGGCGCGGCCAAGTTGCATTATGATTGTGAAGCGTCTAATGTGCTCTGATGGATCGCTCATTCCATCATATGTCTTGATCTTTGGGAACATGAAACTGTGGGTGATTTGGTTTCCCAGAACTTCGGGTGTGAATTGTGAGCGATAATTAATAGGGCAGTTGGCCCAAGAGGCCTGGTGCTTTGCTCGTTCGCATTATTCAACAATTATATTGCAAACTTCCTCGTACGTGAGACTTTTACCTACATGTTTAGGGATTGCAAATTCTGAGTAGTGGTGGTGATGATCTTACGGCTCTCTAGTTCTAGAGAATGGGTGCATTGTGTTGGTTGCCTCGAAAGCTCTTCTTCAGCCATGTTGACAAGCGAGTGAGGGGGAAATAAATCAACGTGCCCCAAGGGACCGTTCTAAAAGTGAGGGGTTAGATCTGGAATACGCTAAAGGAGGGGTGAATAGAGTAATTAGGGTTTTTATAAAATTTTCCAACTACTTTAATCTAGTACTAGTGCTATAGGAATTAAATTAAATCACAAACACAGCAATCCTAACTATCACAGCCACAGCAAGAAATAAAAGAAAAGGGCAATCAGACAACATAAGAAATTTATAGTGGTTCCCCAACCTGGGTACAACCACTCTTCTACCACCCTGATATGAATCCACTCAGATTTTTGATTAGGTGCCTGACACCAATGAGCTTTTGATCAGGTGCTCAAAAACCAAACCTCAAGTATTTTGGTCAGGTGACTTACAACCAGGAGTAACTTTTGAAGCGAGTTAAGAACCCTTTTTATAGTGGTGTGAGAGATTGATTTTGTCTTCTCTATCTCAATGTACAACTGAGAAGACTATTATGGATTTGATGTATCAAAGTCTCCCCCTGAGATGTTGAATGGTTCAGGGAGATGGAGCTTTGCTTCAGGATGATAGACCTTCAGTCTTTCAGCTTTGACCAAACAAAGTACAGGAACTTCTTGACAGATAGAGGATTTGTTGTCCTTTGAAGTGTCCTGTAGTGTAGAAGGTAGAAGTCTCTTGATTTTAATTTGATGTTCTTCTTCTTCAGATTGCTGATATTCTTCTGGTCTAGATCTAGTATTTCTGTATCAGCTTTCTATCTCTTTTTATCTCATAGTGTTGTCGAGAGAGAGAGCAGCAGAAGATTCTTGATTCTTGATTCACAAAACTAACTGTATGTCTGTCTGTGTCTGTCTCTAAGAAAGAGATGGAAAATCCCTTCTTGTATATTCCATATTATCTTCCTTTTGAAATTTGAAATTCTTTTGCATTCAATGCTGACGGCCTGGAGAATGTTTTGCATTGATTGAGTTTCCCCAACTGTCCCATGGAAAAATGACAAGCAATAATCCTGGAGAAGACCATAATTAATGCTCCGTCTAACGGTAATATTCCGAGAATATTTTAGCATTAATTACTCAGGAATTATTACAGTAGGAAAGGGATAGAAGGATGAAAATAACCAAGTCTGGATTCGTCGAACAGAGAGCAGAAATCGTCGAGCTAAGTCCACAATTTGTCGAGCTGAGGATTTATGTTCCTCGACCAGATGGCTTCTGTTCGTCGAGCTGAGTTCCAAGATCGTCGAGCTGAGAACAGATAACTGCATTCTCTAGAACCTTGCCTTTTCTGTGCATGAAGTTTGTCGAGCTGATAATTTGACTTCGTCGACCAGAGTTCAGTGAAGTGTTTTTGGACTTAGATATTTCTGGAATGAAATGCTGAAGTAGAGTATCTAGAAATCGTCGACCTGAGAACTGGGTTCGTCGACCTGAAAACTTTTAACTGCTAGACAAGTCTTTCCTGGAATGTGGTCTAAGTTCGTCGAGCTGAGTCCACAGTTCTTCTTTAACTTCTTGACACAGCTTCTATGGAATGTGTCGACACAAGTGTTGTGTGTCGACACAATTGCTTCTTGTCTCTACATAGTTGTTGTTTTGACAGAAATCTAGAATGTGTCGACACAAGTCCTATGTGTCGACACAATTACTATCGACAGATATTCTGTATGTCGACACAAGTCCTGTGTGTCGACACAATCTGGCTTCTGTTGTTGATATAGTTGATGTCGACAGATGTTCTTTGTGTCAACACAAGTCCTGTGTGTCGACACAATCTGGCTTTTGGTGGCGATACAGTTGATGTCGACAGATGTTCTGTGTGTCGACATAAGTCTTATGTATCGACACAATCTGGCTTCTGGTGTCGACACAGTTGATGTCGACAGATGTTCTGAGTGTCAACACAGGTCCTATGTGTCGACACAATCTGGATTCTGGTGTCTACACAGCCTTTCCCAAGTGTCGACAAAATTGCTTGAGTCTCTGGCAGTCTGTTGAAGGCTGGTCCATGTGTTGTTGATTCTAAGGACTTGGCCTAAACTCTAGGACACAACCATGACCCATGCTATACATGATGGGTCATATGATCCTAACTTAGTGAACCTAGCCCAAATCAAACTAGGGATCCAAAATCTCCCCTTATTTGGGTAAGGTCACTAATTATAGACACATAATAAAATCAAAAAAATTTACAAAGCATGAAAACATATATCTGGCAGGAAAAATAAACACATGCAGCAGATATATATATATATATATATATATATATATATATATATATATATAGCATGGGTCATGGTATATATATAAGAAGAGGAAGTGAAACCTGAACTGATAAGTTTGTGTTGTTTTGAAACTACTTATTAATTTCTTGATACAAAGCCTACTGTGGGATCTACAGCTTGCACCTTTATCATAGTCATGTCAACAACCCCTATGATATTTAGAGATGTAGCCCTTGGGACCACTGCTTTTGGAAGCAGTTTCATATAGTCATCAACATTGAAAAATTTATTAGCTTTTTCAAAGCTGTTGAGCCCTTCCTTCCTGTATTTTGACATAGTAGTATATTTTGACGTATCCTTCCCTTCAGCTCTCGCTATGTTGATCATAGAAAGACCAACCAGTTCTTGGAACCTGGCCATCCTAGCTGTTGTTGTTGTTTCAGGATCTTCATATGGTACAGGTGGGGAAGCAGGACTCTTGGGGCTTTCAGCTTTTTGATGGTTAGGGAGTTGTTGTTATAGCTATTGTTGATGCTGCTGCTGTTGAGGTTGGTGTTGCTTGCCTGAAGAGTAGTATCTCTGTTGGTTACTTCTTGAGGATGAGGACCTACCCTGATGCCTTTTATAAGTTTGAAACTGAGTAGTCCTTTGAGATTTTGTGCCTAAAGCACCAGCAGCTGGAGGAGTAGGAGGAGGAGGATCCTTCCTATATCTTTAAGTAGGTTGAGGTGAATACCTTCTGCTTCTCTTTCTTTCTTTCTATTCATTTTTAGATAAACACATCCAAGCAGGTATTCCTATATAAGGAGTGATTTTCTGGAGGATGTAGTAGGGGTGTCATTTGCTGGATTGAGCTTTGTAGTAGGAGGTGGAGGTGCTTTCCTCTTTTTAGAAATTTTCTTTTTCTGAGGTTCCTCATCTGAATCTTCATCTTCATCCTCATCATCATCATCTGAATCCTGAGGATTGTCATATAGTGAATCCAGTGCTTTGAGAGCCTCTACAGAAATCAAAGGTTTATCTGCCTGAGAGAGAGCTGGAAGAGGAGCTGCAACTGGAGCAGAAATGATTTCTGGAGGGGATGAAACACTGACTGAATCAGCCTTAGGTGGAGATGGAATGGATGTAGTCTTTGGAGCAGCAAAAATGTCTTTGAGATGCTTGGCAACTTTAGGACTTATTGGAGAGGAATAAGGAATAATAGCCAAAGATGGCTTAGTACTGTCAGCTGGAGGAAAGCTCAAATAAGCTGTATCAAAAATTCTCAAAATATTTACCAAATCTACTATGGGATTAATATTGAAATAGCCAACAGTAATTATTTCTTCTGTTACTGACTCAACTATGTCCATGTTAGTTTCAATAAAATGATTAAAATCAAATAAATCTTCATCATCTGCTAGAAATAAATCTGCATCATCTGCTGCTGCTGCTACTACATCTGCTGGAACTACTGCTGCAGCTTCTTCATCAAGTCTCTCCCCCTGCCTGGTTTCAGTGCTAACTGGAGCCAGGCCCCTAACTGAAGAGGGGGAAGCATAGTGGGCATTTATTTGAGCAGCAAGGGAGGATATAGAAGTAGCAAGAGGTGAAATGCCCTCTGCTATAAGATTTTTGAGGAGGGGAGTAAGTAGTGCAAGAAGAGATGAAATGGTAGAGGGTTCCAAGGGTAGATTTGCAGATGGTAGAATGGAAGGTGTTGGACGGGAACTAGAGGGAGGAATGGAAGTTGATGGTGGAGTAGGAGTGATAACATCTTGCATGTTTGTATCTTGTGTAGAAGGAGTGTTGAGAGGGGAGGAGAGTAGATTGAATGTTGGGATGTTGGCTAGATGGGGAGGTAAGGGAGATGAAGGTGGTGTAGGAATGTGGGTATCATGGGGGGACTGAGGTGGGGTTGGTTGTGGTGATTGAGATGGAGAAGGTTGATGATATTCCTGAGGAGGTGAAGAGGGGATGTCAGGAAAATCTATTTGTTGAGAGGTGGCAGGAGATGCAGCTGGAGTAGGAACCTGAGTAGGTTGTTGGGGTTATTGGTTTGGTTGGTGTAGATAAGTAATGGTGGAAGATGATGGAGGTGTAGGGGGGATCTCTTCAGAAAGGTGGGGAGTGGCTGGATCAGCCCTTGTACTTTTAGAAGCTCTGGTGGAAGAGGAGGAAGCGTTAGATGGCTTTGTGATGGTCCTCTCCCACCTGCCAAAGAAGTCACAAGTGAGCCTTTTGCTGGCATTAATGAATATGGTCGGGGACACCAGGGATTTAGCAGCTTTTTCTTTCAAGAAGATCCCTAGGATCCTTCCAAAACTGACTTCCTTCTTATTATTCTTTTTCTTTATCAAATCAAACATGATTTGAGCCTAGTTTACCCTTTTCTTGTTCACCACTACACACATAACCAGAAATTGGTGCCTGGTTATATAGTCGTGTGCAATGTGCTTGCCCAGCAAGACTTTCCCAACTATGTCTGCTAGAAACTTGAATTCCGTAGAGAGATGTTTCTTCAGTAATTTGTTTGGGTTTTCTCTAGAGTAACCCATCATACTCAGCATGATATCATACTCTTCTAGTCAGTGTGTTGTCATCTGTTGTAAAGGAAGTATATACCCATTCCCTGATTTCTGATCCAGATATTTTGATCCTTGTGGATAGCAGAGTTTTCAATTTCTGGTCGTCAAGAAGTTGCAGGATTTCCAGAAAGACAATGTCAGAATGTTGGAATGAATCGAAATCCACATCGAAGCCGATATCAAACTTCATCGCTGCAAGGGTTCCTGCTGGAATCGCCATTTAAGTACCTGCACAAGAAAAACGATGATCAAGTGCATAGGAATCTGAAGTCACGGGACGGAGGTCGAAGAAAACCTAGATATAGGGTTTTCTAGAATATGAACCGACAAACTCCGTTCCACAAAAATTAAAAAATTCTTTGATCTAAGGTTGACGAAATAATTTAGAGTTAAACAAGTCGTCGAGCTCAGTCTAAAGATTTGAAGACATTTCGTCGAGCTCCATTCGAAGAAAGTTTTCTGAATCAGATTCGTCGATCTCCGGTCGATGAAAATTGGTTCACTCACAGAGAGATCGTCGATCTCTGTTTGACGAATGTCTCAAGAACTTTTCCCAGATCGTCGAACTCCGTTCGACGAACTGTGAAAAATTTGTCGAGTGCAGACAGAAACTAAACTAAGTCTTCTCCATTGATCATTCCAAGCTGATTTATAAAGAACAAGTGATTTCTCTCATACAGAGGTTTGCTGAATATATCAGCTCTTTGTAAATCAGTGTAGATATAGACAAGATTAACTTTGTTTTTGTCTACACACTCTCTAATGAAATAATGCTTAATATCTATATGCTTGGACCTACTGCGATGAACTAAATTTTGTGCTATGGCTATAGCACTTGTGTTATCACAAAATAGAGTTGAATTATTTAAGTTGAGACCATAATCCAGTAGTTGATTCTGGATCCACAACATCTGTGAACAGCAACTGCCAGCTGCAATGTATTCTGCTTCACCAGTTGAAGTGGACAAAGAGGATTGTTTCTTACATAACCAAGACACTAATCTCATACCTAGGAACTGGCAAGTTCCTGAAGTACTTTTTCTGTCATCCCTGCATCCAGTAAAGTCAGCATCTGAAAATCCAGTTAAATCAAATTCTGACTCAGTGGGATACCATAGGCTTAGACGAGGACAACTCTTTATATATCTCAAAATTCTTTTTAAGAAAATTAGGTGAGATTTTTTAGGGTTCACCTAGAACCTAGCACCAAGGCATGTGACAAACATAATATCAAGTTTGCTTGCTGTAAGGTATAGTAGGGACCCAACAATGCCCCTATATATTTTCTGATCCATAGGTTTCCCATGTGCATCAGAGTCTATTACAGCATTTGTAGCCATAGGTGTTTTCTTTGCTGAAGCATCAGCCATCCCAAACTTCTTTATAAGCTATTTAGCATATTTAGCTTGGGAGATGAAGATGCCATCAGGGAGCTGCTTCACTTGGTGACCATGGAAGTAGGAGAGCTCACCTATGCTACTCATCTCAAATTTAGAATGCATGAGGTCAGAAAATCTCTTGCATTACTTGGAATCAGTAGACCCAAATATGATGTCATCCACATATATTTATACTAACAAGGTTTGATGCTTATGATGTCTAGTGAAAGTGTTTTATCTACTATGCCTCTAATGAATTTATGCTCTACCAAAAAGCTAGCTAGGGTCTCATACCAAGCAATTGGAGCTTGCTTTAGACCATAATGAGCATTATGTAATTTAAAAACATGATAAGGATAAGTTGGAGAAACAAAACCTGGAGGTTGTTCAACATAAACCTCTTCTTTCAGTACTCCATTCAAAAATGTGCTCTTCACATCCATCTTATAAACCTTGAATTTTTTGTAGGCAGCATAGGACAGAAAATTTCTGAAGGCCTATAACCTTGCAACTGGTGCAACGCTTTGATCATAATCTATGTCTTCTTCTTGTCTGTATCCTTGAGCAACAAGCCTAGCCTTGTTCCTCACAATTGTACCTTGGGCATCTAGTTTATTTCTATGTACCCATTTGGTTCCAATGACAGGGTAGTCTTTGGGTCTTTGAACCAAATCCCAAACTTTACATCTCTCAAATTGATTTAGTTCCTCTTGCATAGAAATGATCCACTGAGGATCCTGCTAAGTATCATGTATGATTGAGGTTCAACCTGAGAGAGAAAACATGCATGCATCAAATCTTGGTTGAGTTGATGCCTTATCTGTACACCTTCTGATATTTCTCCAATCACTTGGGATCTGGGGTGATCCCTGAGTGTGACAAAGTTAGTTGGTGGAGTTGGTTGTGCAACGACATTTTGAATTAATTCCTCTTGTGGAATTGAGTTTGTTGTTGGCTGAGGTTCAGTCACTTCAGTTCCTTCTTCTTCACTTTCTTCTTCATCTTGTGGAGAATGATGTGTTGGAGCCTCTTGGGTGAGGCTTAGTCCATCCAAGTTCTCACACAAGTGAAGTACCTGCATAGGATTACTGGTAGAAAATTCTTTCTCCTTGCAAGATATGTTATCCTCATCAAATGTTACATGTATATACTCTTCAATTTTTAAGGAGGATTTATTAAATACCCTATAAGCTTTGCTTACTTGGGAATATCCTAGAAAATTTCCCTCTTTAGCCTTAGCTTCAACTTTCTAATGTATTTTTTGTTGTTATTATGTATATAGCATATGCAACCAAATACTTTAAAATAGTTGATTTTAGGTTTCTTCCCTTTAAGTAATTCATAGGGAGTCCTATTCTTCAGTTTATGTATCAAGCTCCGGTTCAGGACATAGTTTGCTCTACTCACAGCCTCTGCCCAAAAGGTTAGTGTCATGTATGCATCTGCAAGTAATGTACCTGCAGCTTCAATTAGGGTCCTATTTTTTCTTTCAGCTACCCCATTTTGTTGGAGAGTTCTATGAGCTGAGAAACAGTGTCTGATACCTTCCTTCTCACAGAACTCAATCATAAGAAGAGACTCAAACTCTGTACCATGATCACTTCTAATCAATGGAACATGAGTAGAGTGCTCAATCTGTATGGTCCGGAGAAAATCTGTAAGAACTTTAAAGGTATCTGACTTAGATCTCAAAAAGGACACCCAAGTGAACCTTGAGAAGTCATCTACAATAACTAAAGTGTAGGATTTTCGTCCTAGGCTTACTACAGCAATGGGTACAAAAAGATCCATGTGTAGCAAATATAAAATCCTAGGTGAATCACTTTTATTTACTGATTTAAAGCTAAATTTAGTTTGCTTGCCTAATTGACAAGCCCTGCAGAGACCTTCCTTCTTGTAGGGGCCAGAAGATAAACCTCTCACAAGGTTGTCTTTTGATAGCCTAGCAATGTTTTTCATGTTAACATGACCTAGCCTTTTATGCCATAATTCATTCTGAGTACTAGCTATGTTGAGTAGGCAGATATATGAATTGGCAGAATAGAAATTAACTAAGTAGATGTTGCCTTATCTATTTCCAATTAAAACAATTTGTTTTTCTTTATTAGAGATAGTGCATGAGGTTGAGTTAAAGTATACCTGATAACCTTCATCACATAATTGACTTATGAAGATGAGATTATGATTGAGTCCTCTGACATATGTCACTTTATTGAAGGTGACTGCTCAAATTTTCACTTCTCCATAACCTTCTGACTGGCCATATTTTGAATCACCAAAGATTACCTTTGGTCCTAGCTTGGACTTGTAGTTGATTAAATTGTCCTTGCTGCCATTCATGTGTTTGGAGCATCCACTGTACAGGTACCAGGTTTGATTAATTACTGGACAGCGCTTTTCCTGCAGTAAAAACAGTTAGTTGTTCTTGACCCAGGTTACCTTAGGTCCTTTATATTGTTGATATGAAAAACTGGACATCACAGAGTGTTGATGCACGAAAACGGACAGGGAGTCGGGCACAACCAGCTAACGGTTCGAACACCGGGGAATAGGGGAGGAAAGGAGAAGACTGTCGACCAATCGGTTACTAGCGGTCGCGGCTAAAGGACCGGAAAAGAGGGGGGCCGCTGGCAGCGGCAACAGTAGAGTTCGCCCGCCGCGGCTTAAATGCCACTCTTGCGGCGGGCTTTCCTTTACTTCAAAATGAGAAACAGTTACAACGAGTAAAAGAAGAAGACGGCCGGACTACAAGCCGCAATACACTAGACTTGAGTCCGCAGCTCTTAACAGGCGAGCTCCTGGATCCCAGTCAGCGTGTCTTGGGGAGTGCACCCTCCCCCTATTTATAGGCTCGGGGGCCTGCCCAAACGGGCAGGGCTAAAAATACCGGCTGCCCGGGGTATAGGAGAACCGGGCAGAGGTGAGGGGAAGCAAAAGAGAAAGAAACAAGAAAGGAGGGAAGCCGCGCGGCCTGGCGGATTCCTCCTGGCGAGCTGACGGCTGGGTCCTTGGGCCTTGTCGCTGAGCAGGGTCGGCGTTGGCAGCGGCCTGACATGGAGACCGCCCGGCTTGGAAGGCTTGGCGGCTTGAATAATCAGACCGCCCGGTCTGGAAAACTGCGCGGGCAGGTCGCGGATTCCGGGCTTATCATAATCCCCGCACATTTTTAAGTTTTCAAAAAACTTCGAAAATGTAGAACTAAGCCGGAGACCGAGACTGCTTCATGGCCGTCTATAAAATCCCCTGACCCTTGACATTCTTCAGGATTCCTGCCAAGCCACGGGTCGCTACTCGCCACTTGCGGTCAGAATTTTGCAAGCCGACGCGATTTCTCTAGCGATGGATGTGATGTCATCAATGTTAGCCCGCAACAAGAAACCGCCAGAAACGAAGCAGAGCCGGAGCGAGAACTCGAATGATTCTGCCCGTCATACTGCCAAGAAGACTGGGAAGCCGGAGACATCAGCGGCTTCTGGAGCTGAAAAGAGGCCGACAGAGATCGTCGGCGGACCATCGCAGGCCGCAGTAGATCCCAAAGCGGTTTCGAAGGCTGCTCCACTGCAAACCGGAATTGCCAAATCCTTCGACCTGACTTTCTCTCCATCAGGAGAACCACTCCTAAAAATCGGTGGGACGGAGGAGAAGAGTGTTGAATCTGGGAAACCGTCTGAATTGCCGGGCAAGGTCGACTTAATCGTTGTGGATGACAACGAGCCGGAGAAGGCGCAGGAACCCGAGCGGACTTTGGTTGAACAGCACAAGGGGACTGAAAAAGTGTTCGGCTCCCTGAAACGGCGGAAAGAAAGGAGCGAAACCCTTGAAGAAAGGATGAAGAGAAAGATGAGGAAGTTGCACGCCAGAAACCGGAACATTTCCGAAAAGACCGGCGCGGACAGTCTGCAACACAGGCCGCACGAGAAGGAGGTACCCGAGAACCCGCTCACACCGGATTACAAACCGAGCGAACTGGAGGGTACACCTGCGGTTAGCGATTTGCTGAGCGAGCTCCTGAAGGGCATGGAGACTCTCCAGCAGCAAGACGCGCTATTGTCGACACCAGCGGCCTCTGAGGAGGTTGACCGCCCGGACATCCAGGTTATTGGGGAGAAGCCTGGCGATCCGGCTTCCGCGGCTTCTGAAGGAGTCGAGAAACTGAAGCTTCGCGAGAAGATGGAGGAGATGAAGAAACTGATCGCCGATAAGCCGGTGGTGACCGCACTTCCATTGCTTCAAGGTAAACACCGGGATGTTAGGCGAATTACTAAATTCTACAAGTCGCGGTCAAGGAAGAAGGGGGCGAATATTATATTAAATCCGCCGGCCAGCTTTTTCCTGACCACGGCTCAACTGAAAAGCCGAGCTAAGGAAACCGAGCGGCTATGGAAAGAAAAGCTGAAGAGGATAGATCCTGAGCGGCTCAGGCGGCCAGTGATTAAAATTCATACCGCGGCCTCTGGAGGAGATAAACATCAAACCGGCGGTCTTATCCTACTGATTTCCTTACTAGAAGGTCGCAACAATCCGGCTGAACCTGACTGCGGTTTTTCTTCTGCAGGTGTACCGGAGACCGCGATGAAACCGGGCGACTTGACGTCGTTTTTGTCTATGCTGCCACCGCCTCCGCCTCCAAGTGTTCGCGAGAAAGAGATAGCCGACTTCCAGAAGGACGTCGGCACGCTGCAGGCGGCTTTGGACGCGGCCACCGAAACCCTGCGGATTAAAGACGAACAACAGCGGGTTGCCCAGGAGGCCGTGGAAAAAAAGATCCAAGAGCTGCAAACCACCCTGGAGCGAGAGACCGCAAGGTTGCAAACTGCGCTTGAGCAGGAGACCGCGAGGATGAAGACTGCGATGGAACAAGAGACTGCCAGGCTCCAGACCGCGATGAAGGAAGAGACCGCCAGGCTCGAGACCGCGAGGAAGGAAGAGACCGCCAGGCTCCAGACCGCGATGGAAACCGCTGAGGCGAAGATTGCTGAGATGCAGGTCGCCTTGGAGCAGGAGAGGGCGGAGAAGTATTTGCTGATGGCCGCGCGGCTGGAAGGAGACAGAGAAGAGAACGCACATGCTGAAGGCGGCGAGAACCAAGACCTGCCGGCGGAGACCGGCGGAGAACAGCGGCCTGCACTACCAACTCCTGCAGAGTTGCCGGGCACTAGCCGCCCGGCCTCTGGCGAGACTTCGCATCCGCCGGTGGCCGCGGTGCCTAACCAGGTCGCAGTTCCAAGCGGTCTGGGGGTCCAGGCGATCCCCATGATACCGTTTGCGAGAGTAGAGCGCGACGCTGCGCGAGTTCATCGGTCTCTGCACGCGCTTCACAATCTGGTTAGCCAGGTGTACGTTGCGATTGTGCAGACCGGTGAGCAGGTCGCGCACATAGGACGAGATAGGCCGGAAGACGACAAACGATCCTGAGCGACTTGAGAGAACTAAGCCGCGCGGACATTCGTATATTATGTTGTAATATATATTTTTTCTCTGGATGTTGGACAATTTGATTGCTGTAAACTGTTGTATTTTATTATGCTGCAAACTGAATGCGGCTTATGCGGTTTGAATTTATAATCCACATGTCTGCTGCTTTGTTCTGAGAAATTTAAAGTTTAGGAAAGTAGCCGCGCGGTCTGGCGAACAGAACGCCGGCTTGAATACTTGATAACCACATGATTCGCCATAGAATTTTTCTAAGTGCAGGGAAATAGCCGTGCGGACTGATGGGCTAAATGGCGGCTTGGTCACTAAGCTGATCTGCACACCAGCGGACTTAGGCCGCGCGGCGTGATGACTAGCCGCGATTTGACGTTGGGCACTGTAGCTTCACGGATTTTCTATAAATAGAGCAGATCCCGTAGATTTCATCACAAATCAAGAAGGATGCGGGCTAAGTCCAAGTCGTTGCGGTCTGACAAGGCCACTGCGGTTAGGACAGACGCGGCCTCCGCTTTCCACTCAGCTGACCATAAAGAATGCCGGCTTACAAAAGCCGAGCTGGATGACTTTGTCGAGAAACACATGCAAGGAAGTCCGCTGATCGCGCGGCTTCCACGACAGGATGAGCGGATCAACTCCTCCAATGCAAATCTGATCGCGGTCCCCATCGACCACTTCGACTGCGGCTTCAGCTTCCCGGTCTTGCTAGAGGCCGTAGCGGTCTTCGACCACTACGGAGTTGTGCCCGGACAACTTCCCCCAAACTCGATAGCCGCCATCTACAGCTTCATCTCCTACCTCAGGTCGGAAAGAGTCCGCTTCTCTATGAGACTCTTCAGAGAATGCTTCTCGGTGCGGTCTATCCCGGACTCCGGGACAAAGATCTTCCGGGGGCACCTCTACTTCGGCTGCAGAGGGCTGAAGATAGTCAACTTGGCCAACAAGATCGCGAACTGGCCGGATCGGTTTCTCATCTTTGAGGGAAACCTGGGGTTGCTGCCGGTCGACCCCCAGATCCGCGAAGAGGCCGCCTTTGGGAGCAGCGGCTTGGACGGCATGGAGAAGGAGATCTACGACTTCTTCAAAGGCGAGCGGCTTGATGTAAACCACTACATCCCGCTGTTGCCGTCGCTAGTAGGAGTAGAGGCGGAAGACAGTAAGTTCCAAGCCGGCCGAACTGCATACTTAGCCGCACGGCCTGATAACTAACATTACTTCTATCTTTGCAGCTGCTGTGGCGGTCCCGCTGAACAAGCCGCAAACTCCTGGCGGCCTGACTCTCACTCAAAGAGAGAAGAGAGCGAGGCGTGCCAAGCCGGCGTGGGTTGCGGAGGAGGAGGAGTCGGACTCCTCTGGAGAGTTCATTCTGCAAGGAACCGGCAGCAGCTTGAAGGATGTCCACGGCGATCCGGCCTTGCGGTGGAGTCCGGACGGCAAGTCGGTAACGATCTCCACCGCCCTCCCCTACTGGGGAGCGGAAGAAGTAAGCCGCCACACGAGCGCGGTTGGCGGCGCGCTGTACGGCAAGCGCAACTTGAAGGCGATGCGGCGAGTTCCTCCAGACGACCTGCCGCGGCTAGCCGCGCAAGTCGGCGCGAGGAGCTTCATGGCAAGTCACTTCATGGGCCTTGCCTACAAGCAACTGATGAAGGAGAACAGCGGCCTGAAGACACAGTTAGGCGAACAACAAGAAGAGAACAAGCGGCTTAAGGAAAAGGAGGCGGTGAGTCATTACCAATACTCGTGCGGTTAGCACTATGTAACCGCGCGACCTTACCTTTACTTTGTTTTGCAGGAAATGTACAACCCGGCCAACCGCCTCCAAGACCAAGTCTTCCCCCAACTCGTCCAAGGGATCGATGGAGCGCTTAACCGCCTCCGGGACCTTGGCGGCTTGGCCACCGGCTTCACCGACTTTACATGTGCCGACATCTACCCCTCCCTGAAAGAGCAGGTGGCCGACGTCTATAGGTCGATCAAGGGCAAGGCCAAGGTCGGGGAAGAAGTCGGCGAGGTGGTCGGAGACGCGGTGGAAGAGGTCGGCCAGGGAAGCCGGAGTCCACGCACATCGCCTGAGTCCGACGGCCAAGAATCGGAGACCGCGCGGCCAGACTCGACAACTTCTGGCGGTTCAGCGAGCTCCGCAACTAGCAGCGGATACTCTCTATCATCCGTCGACATTGGCGATGACAGTGATTTGGATTCTCCTGCGACTAAGAAGCTCAAACCGGGCGATTAGAAAATCTATAACTTGTTATTGTATTTTGAACTTTTTGAAATCGGCGGTATTGTTTTTGTAACCGCGCGATTAAGACTTTGTAATACTTAATGAAATGGAAATGAAGGCATTTTTACCTTTCTCTTTGTTATATCTCACTTTTCTTACTTGACTAAGTCCGCGCGGTCTCAGTTTAGCTTCCGATTTTAAAACATAAGTATGTAAACCGGCTGAGTTTGCGCTGCGACTTCAACAAAGCTATCCGCAAGAGAGATATATTTCCTTGCGGTTTATACCGGAGTGCACGTCAACAATAAGCCGAGCGGCTAATAACTTAAACCGCAATTTTCCATGATGAATTATTCAACGTTATCTGCTGGAAGAGCTGAATTGCCGCGGCTTGCTCATACATAAACCGTGACCGCTAAGCCGCGCGGCCACCTGTCGCAGTCGGCAGACATCCATAACATTGAAATATTAGATTGCGGCTAGGGCGAACTCTGAAACGAATTGCCCATTTGATTAAAGGAACAAGAATAGAGAAACAAGCTTCGGCTTCCGATAATACAGGCCGATATAGGCATATGGAAACCGGGAATTTTTGTGACGACAGCTCGCTGATTAGCTAATATAATTAATACCATAAGTCGGCAGATCAAAGCCAGGAATTAAGTGCCAGACGCAGGTCGGGCGACTTCCTTTCCATATGAATAACAAACCGACAATTGATATATTTGAGCCGAATAAGATACTGAATAGCGGATAGGCGGACGTAAGTCGGCCGAGTTCCCAAATATATTAATGATAATCCGGCAGGTAGGAACAGGAAAGTTAAAAAACTTAAGCCGGAATATGAAACCGGGCGGCTTGTGTAATTAATTATACAACCTGCACAGGCCGCTTAGTAAAACCGCGAGATAGCGGATAGGCGCGTGTTGTCCTGCAAAAATAGGTGAAGACATGCACTTATGTGTCAATGTGGGCAGGTGCGTGTGGCATTGCTTTCCACACAAAGAACACATAAGCGGGATCGAAATACTTAAAATCCATGACCGATGTCAAGCGGGACAAGTACGCAACGTCTGCGACTGAAGTCAAGCAGGACAAGTACGCAATGTCTGCGACGAAGGTCAAGCGGGACAAGTACGTAATGCCTGTCTGTGACTGAAGTCATGCGTGACGGGTACGCAATGTCTGCGACTGAAGGCCAAGCCGAAAACCCACTACACATCTGCGACTGAAGTCAAGCGGGATGTGGAGGGCTTAAGAATTCGAAAGGGGCTCTTGTCCCTACATGCATGCATATTGGCATAAAGAGTAAAGCTAAAAATAAGCTTCAAATGAAAAAGTAACATTTGCATGATGTTAAGGAAGTGACAAAGGATATATATCTGTAGTTTTATCATGTCTCATTAATACCGATTGTGAAGGAGATGTTATGTATTATTCTGGACATAAGCACTTTTCTTTATAGAAAGAAAGAGGAATCACTGCTTGAATTATTGAGCAAGAAATGGAAGATTGCCTTAGAGAGTTACTAAATAACATATTCTTGCAGCTTTCCAGCTCTTACAAGTTGATTAGCCAATTCCCTGAGAGCTATGCAATCTTCTGCTAGATGACCAATATCTTTATGATACTTGCAAAAATGTTGCTCGTGCCGATACTTGATTTTGGATTTCATACGCCGAGGCTTCTTGAACTCAGGCATTCCCTGAATGATTATTAAAAGATCTTCCATAGGAATTTTGAACTTAACATACTTACCTGAACATTTTTCATACTTTGGAGTTTTATCCTGGAGAATATAAGGAGACTTGCAATATTCAACTTGCAAAACATCTTGTGAGGAAATAGATTGCTGTTGACCAGAAGTCCCTTGAGATTGTTTAGCCATTTGATTCAGAAACGAAACATAACCTTTATTCGCCTCTTCGCCCATTATGAATGTATTAACTATATCAATAAGATCTCCGTAGCTTTTGGGATATTTTGTGGTGAGCTTGAATTTCAATGGGCCTTCTTGAAGTGCATTTATGAAAGCATACAAGTAATAGTCTTGATGGACGCTACAAATATCTAAAACCTCCTTTTGAAACCGATCAACAAAATATGGATTAGACTCGTCAATTCCTTGCTTGATTCGGAAGAGAGCTCCAACGTCTCTTTTCTGCTTCCTGTAAATAGCGAATCTAAAAATAAATTGACTTCGAAGATCCTTAAAGCTGGTTACTGATCGAGATGGGAGGCTATAAATCCATTCTCTTGCAACATTGCCAAAAGATATAACGAAGAGTTTGCATTTTACTCCATTTGACACTTTTCTCAGTGAAATAGCTGATTCAAAAGCTTGCAAATGAGAAAACGGATCATCACATCCAGAATACTCCGGGAGACGCGGTACTCTAAAGTTATCGGAGACAGTATCCCACTGAATTCGATTAATGAATGGAGAAGGGGCCTCTTCTTCGTCCTCACAAAGAGGTTCATTTGCAACAGATTCTAGTCCACGCTCAACACTGTTTGCAAAATTTTCTCTATGAGGGTCAACAACCTCACTATTAAAATACGAGCAATCCTGCATTTCTGAGAGATCTGTTGTCACTGAGATGCGGCTTGATTTATCATGACCCTTTGCAGGATTCATCATAAAAAGAAAGAATAGCCGAACTTTTTCAAGAGACCGCAGAACAGCGGCGGCTTAATGTGGCGGCTAGACGATACTGCAAACCGATAAGAAGACCGGCTGAAAAGAGAGCGGATAGAAAGCCAGGTTCTACAGCACTGGAGGCGGGCTGAAAACCTTAGCCGGCGAAGTTGCGGCTTGCTCGACAGGCCGCCGAACTCTAGAGGATAGAGCGGTCTAATTAGCTAGACCGCTGATTTCATCGATTAGTCGAGATCTGAAGGTCGCGTGTTAACTGTTGATGCACGAAAACGGACAGGGAGTCGGGCACCACCAGCTAACGGTTCGAACACTGGGGAATAGGGGAGGAAAGGAGAAGACTGTCGACCAATCGATTACTAGCGGTCGCGGCTAAAGGACCGGAAAAGAGGGGGGCCGCTGGCAGCGGCAACAGCAGAGTTCGCTCGCCGCGGCTTAAATGCCACTCTTGCGGCGGGCTTTCCTTTACTTCAAAATGAGAAATAGTTACAACGAGTAAAAGAAGAAGCCGGCCGGACTACAAGCCGCAATACACTAGACTTGAGTCCGCAGCTCTTAACAGGCGAGCTCCTGGATCCCAGTCAGTGTGTCTTGGGGAGTGCACCCTCCCCCTATTTATAGGCTCGGGGGACTGCCCAAACGGGCAGGGCTAAAAATACCGGCTGCCCGGGGTACAGTAGAACGGGGCAGAGGTGAGGGGAAGCAAAAGAGAAAGAAACAAGAAAGGAGGGAAGCCGCGCGGCCTGGCGGATTCCTCCTGGCGAGCTGACGGCTGGGTCCTTGGGCCTTGTCGCTGAGCAGGGTCGGCGTTGGCAGCGGCCTGACATGGAGACCGCCCGGCTTGGAAGGCTTGGCGGCTTGAATAATCAGACCGCCCGGTCTGGAAAACTGTGTGGGCAGGTCGCGGATTCCGGGCTTATCACAGAGAATTCTGGTTGAGATTTATATCCTAAAAGATGATATCTTCTTGGTGGAATTATCCAGTCAGCTAATGAATTATTAGGGTTGCTGTTACAGTTATAATTTTTGTTAAGTCTTTTTGAGTTCGACAAATTGTTGTGAATTCGTCGACCAGAGTTCGATGAATTGGGATGAGATCGTTCATCTCTGCCCAGAGAATGAACATGATCATTTTCTATGCCCCACATTCGTCGATCTCTGCTAGACAAACCATACAAAGTTCATCGATCGTAGTTAGACGAATAATTATTGCTAAAGTTTGCGTTCAGAGTTCGTCGAGTAGCATTTGACGAACTGTTTATGTTTCGTCGATCTGAGTTCGACGAAATCTGCTGAACTTTATTTTTACTTGTTTTCTGGTTTCTGTTATTTTGATTTTTAAGGTTTGACATTTCTTCTGTGATTTGTTTATTAGTTATTATCTCTTTGCCTTTAGCAGAAACATACTTAATGTGGGTTGACAATATATTTTTCTTGAGAATGGGGGGGGGGGGGCAAACTTGATGAAGCACCCAAGCCTAGTTTGACATTCAGTCTGGCATTTACAGTGCTCATAATGTCCATCAGCTAGAGGCTTCTCCCATTGAGAGATTCCTCAAGTTGTTTAGCCTCACATAGTTCAGTTTTTAAAGAGTTAATCTGTTCATTTGGTAGATTTAATTCTTCCTTTAACTTAGTGTTTTCAGATGTCAGGGTTTCTTGATTAGCTAGTTTTTCCCTGAGTGTCTTGATTTCTTTTTCTAAATTTTTTAGATCTATGTACATGGTTTTAAATTCAGTTCTAAAAGAATCAGAACTATAATCAAAAGAAGAAAGTACTTGGTCAGCTTCAGATTCTAGAGCTTCTTCATTGTCAGATGCATCTTCATCTGATTGGCTCCTAGAGGAATTAATGGCCATGAGGCATACTTCTTTGTCCCTTGCCTCCTCTTCTTCTTCACTGGAGCTGGAGGATGTTGATTCATCTTCAGTCTCACTCCAGGATTCACCTACAAATCCTTTCTCCATCTTCTTGTATCTACAGGAGGAAGGTTTTGAGCTGTGTTGTCTTCTGGTGTCCTTCTTTCTTCTCTTATCATTCTTTTGATTTTCTGGACACTCTGAGATGAAGTGTCCAGGTTTCCTGCAACCAAAGCAAACCACTTCTTTAGTGGGGGTTTTATTATACCTTGGCTTGTCATCCATCCTGGATGACTTTCTTCTGAAGTCTTTCCTTGCCAACTTGTAAAATCTTTTGGCAAATAAACCAATCAGCTCTTCATTTATTGTTGGTACTTCTGTCACCTCAGCAGCCTTGAATGCAATGTTGTGCTCCTTCCTTGCTAGTGGAGGTGTTCTTTGATCAGCTGCTTCTCTGGATTTGATAACTGCTCATAGGACTTTAGTTTTCCTAAAAGAGATTCTGTGGAAATCTCATTTAGGCTTCTGGCCTCCTTGATGGGCCAGATCGTTAAATCCCACGAGCTTGAGAAGCACATAAGGATTTTATCATTCACCTCTGTGAGGGTGATGTCCTTGTCCAAGGTTTTCAGCTCATTAAAGATTGAGCTCAACCTATTGTACATGTCTGCTACTGATTCAGCTTCCTCCTTCTTAAAATTCTCATATTGGGATATGAGATTGGATCTCCTATCCTTTCTTTCATCAGCAGATCCAACCACCATTTGATTGAGAGAATCCTAGATAGCTTTGGCTGATGTGCATTCAGCCACTTTTTGAAAAATGTCATCTGACATTATTTGGGCCAGAATATTCATGGCCTTGGCATCATCAACTTTTGCCTTCTTCTGGGCCTCAGTCCACTCAGGTGGTGGAACTGCATTGTTGCTGGAGGTTGCTGTAGAGGTAGATGCTTGAGGACGACCTGTCACAATGGAATTGAAAATATCCTCATCAATAGAGTTCATATATAACTTGATTCTTGACTTCCAGATGGCAAACCTATTTAGGTTGTAAACTGGAGGTCTGGTGCTTGCATAGTCCTTATTCTGTGTCATGCTGTGTGTGAATATTTAATAGAAATGAAACGACATACCTAACTCAGGATCTTTGGTTCAAGGGTTAGCTTGTACAACCAAGGGAATCCTACTTTGATACCAATTGAAAGTGAGGGGTTAGATCTGGAATACTCTATAGGGGGGGGGGTGAATAGAGTATTTAGGGTTTTATAAAATTTTCCAACTACTTTAATCTAGTCCCAGTGCCGTAGGAATGAAATTAAAGCACAAACACAACAATCCTAACTATCACAGCCACAACAAGAAATAAAAGAAAAGGAAAACCAGATAACACAAGAAATTTATAGTGGTTCCCCAACCTAGGTACATCCACTCTTCTACCACCCTGGTAGGAATCCACTCAGATTTTTGATCAGGTGTCACACACCAATGAGCTTTTGATCAGGTGCTCAAAAACCAAACCTCATGTCTTTTGGTCAGGTGACTTGCAACCAAGAATAACTTTTGAAGGGAGTTAAGAACCCTTTTTACAGTGGTGTGAGAGATTGATTTTGTCTTCTCTTTCTCAATGTACAACTGAGAAGACTTTTGTGGATTTGATGTTAGCAAAGGCTCCCCCTGAGATGCTGAATGGTTCTGGGAGATGAAGCTTTGCTTCAGGGTGATAGGCCTTCAGTCCTTCAGCTTTGACCAGATAAAGTAAAGGAACTTCTTGATAGATAGAGGATTTGTTGTCCTTTGAAGTGTCCTGGAGTGTAGAAGGAAGAAGACTCTTGATTTTGATTTGATGTTCTTCTTCTTCAGATTGCTGATATTCTTCTGGTCTAGATCTAGTATTTTTGTATCAGATTTCTATCTCTTTTGTCTTAGAGTGTTGCCGAGAGAGAGCAACAGAATATTCTTGATTCTTGATTCACAAAACTAACTGTCTATATGTATGTGTCTGTCTCTAAGAAAGAGATGGAAAATCCCTTCTTGTATATTCAATATTATCTTCCTTTTGAAATTTGAAATTCTTCTGCATTCAATGCTGACGGCTTAGAGAATGTTTTACATTGATTGAGTTTCCCCAACTATCCCATGGAAAAATGGCAAGCAATAATTGTGGAGAAGAACATAATTAATGCTCCGTCTAACGGAAATATTCAGAGAATATTTTAGCATTAATTACTCAGGAATTATTACAGTAGAAAAGGGGCAGAAGGATGGAAATAACCAAGTCTGGATTAGTCGAACAGAGAACAGAAATCGTCGAGCTGAGTCCACAGTTCGTCGAGCTGAGGAGTTGTGTTCGGCGACTAAATGGCTTCTATTCGTCGAGCTGAGTTCCAAGATTGTCGAGCTGAGAATAGATAACTGCATTCTCTAGAACCTTGCCTTTTCTGTGCATGAAGTTCGTCAAGCTGATAATTTGACTTCGTCGACCAGAGTTCAGTGAAGTGTTTTTGGACTTAGATATTTCTGGAATGAAATGTTGAAGTAGAGTATCCAGAAATCATCGACCTGAGAACTGGGTTCGTCGACCTGAGAACTTTTAACTTCTAGACAAGTCTTGCCAGGAATGTGGTCTAAGTTCGTCGAGCTGAGTCCACAGTTCTTCTTTAACTTCTTGACACAGCTTCTGTGGAATGTGTCGAAACAAGTCCTGTGTGTTGACACAATTGCTTCTTGTCTCGACATAGTTGTTGTTTTGACAGAAATCTGGAGTGTGTCAACACAAGTCCTGTGTGTCGACACAATTGCTGTCGACAGATGTTCTGTGTGTCGACATAAGTCATGTGTGTCGACACAATCTATCTTCTGGTGTGGACACAGTTGATGTCGACAGATGTTCTGTGTGTCGACACAAGTCCTGTGTGTCGACATAATCTGGCTTCTGGTGTCGACACAGTTGATGTCGACAAATGTTCTGTGTGTCGACACAAGTCCTATTTGTCGACATAATCTGGCTTCTGGTTTCGCCACAGTTGATGTCGACAGATGTCCTGAGTGTCGACACAAGTCCTGTGTGTCGACATATCTAGCTTCTGGTGTCGACACAGCCTTTCCCAAGTGTCGACAAAATTGCTTGAGTCTCTGGCAGTCTATTGAAGGCTGGTCCATGTGATGTTGATTCTAAGGACTTGGCCTATACTCTAGGACACAACCATAACCCTGGCTATACATAATGGGTCATATGATCCTAACTTAGTGAACCTAGCCCAAATCAAACTAGGGATCCAACACGTTCCTTTAGTAGTGCGGGAAGCTTTTCCTATTATGTTCTCTAACCTCGAGTATCACATGGGGTGGCAGTATAATGTCTTCTAGGTCTTCCAGGAATGCTGGGAACCACGATCCCATAGACGGTGCCAATCTGTTGTGGATCTCTCAAGGCTTTAGTAGACCATACTAAATTGAACCATCTTAGCCCGGGAGCGGTCGAGCACGCAAATAGTCACAAAAAGTAAGAATTTGGAAAAGGAAATTTTTAACGTAAAAAACCCTTCAAATGGGTGAAAAACCACATGGTCAGATTTGTGCCAACCAAACCTCCACTATTTTCTGGTTATTGTACAGAACCTTATTGAAGAACTCGAGAGAGATAAGTTGTCGCTCATTACAATTGTTAAGAGATAAAGGGGAAGAGCTCGTAGGGTGAAAAGCCACAACTCATAGAGCTGGGAATCTCTTTGTGTGCTGGGGGGGTGATGCGCTCGTTGTACTTTAGGGTGCTTTGATGATTCTTGGAAGTGGAGTAGCACACTCTGCACATAATTTGAAAATTGCTTCTTAGAAACTCTAGTGGCACATTCGGCACTCTTTATCTTCTATGGCTTGTCTCATGTTTTGTATGGAGCAGTCTGGAGTAGTTGACTTGTTGTAGACTGGGAAGCTTATTGTTGACTTAAGGATGTTGGGATCTTATGGTGGTATTGAGTGTAGAGTGCTTGTTGGAGGGGAGCACATGAAGCTCTTGCTGGCATGGATCTCGCAGAGTGCTTACTGGTGGGGAGAGCGTGAAGCGCTTGGTGGCGGGGAGCATGTGGAGCGCTCGCTGGCGGTGATCGCACAGAGCATTTGTATTAGGGTGCACGTGGAATGCTTGCTGGAAGGGAGCACACAGAGCATTTGCTGGCAGGGAGCGCGTGACGTGCTTGCTCTAGGGGAGCGCGTAGAATGGTTGCTAGAGGAGAGTGCGCGGAATGCCTGATGGCGGAGACTGCGCAGAATGCTTGCTGGCATAGAGCTTGTGGAGTGCTTGTTAGAGGGGAGTGTGTGGAGTGCTTGCAAGCTATAACAACCCATTTTCAAGTACTTGAGCCTCTGGAAGTTAGCATGCAGCATTAGATAGCTACTACTCGATGGTAGCCTGGCATTGAGTGCATTGAGTAGCAGGCGATGAGTGGTGGCATTGAGTGGTAGGCATTGAGTGCGTCGAGTGCTAGTTCGCGGTGATAGCTAGTTACCGCTTAGCATTAGACTTCTTGCATTGAGATAGAAGCGTTGAGTGAGCTACCGCGCAGCGGTATTTCTACTGCCAACGGTAGCACGACTTTATTTTTTTGACCAAGGGCTCGGAAAGCTATCGCGACGCGGTAGGTGGTTACCGCCTGGCGGTAGCCGACGGAAGCAGTTCCGTAGATCTGTGTTCTAGTTGTCCGATCTCGCTTCGGTTTTGATACTATGGCCCAGGACACTCCGTCCAAGAGGCATAAGTTGGACTGAGAGGATTTTTCCTTTCATTTCTTATCCTTTAAGTGAGATTTAGGGTTTGGGAGTAAGAGTTTGGAGGAGGACAAAGTAGGATTTTCTCCGCCATTGACGAAGATTCAGAGTTCTAATCGCCAATCCATGGCCAGATCCATGGAGAAGACTTGAAGATGCACACGTTCATCCGTGCAAATCGAGATTTTCATGGCTAGGTAGAGGAGTCATAAGGTAACGACACTTCTCTTCTTGTCTTTAGAATGCATGCATGACATCCATTTTATTATTGCCTTCTTTCAAGCATTTATGCATCAGATCTCTCAAATAAGAGGGGTTTGGGTTGCCATGGTTCAAGAGGAGCCACCGTGTCGATTGTGTCCATCCCTGACATGATGTTGCGTTAGAAATCCGCTCCTCTAGTGGATTAGGCATTATGGGTGAAGCCGTAGTCGCGATCTTTAGTCTGACTCGGTGATGTTGCATAACGAGCCTTAAGGATTTTGCAAGAAATCCTTTTATGTCAAGAAGCCATTTATGATGTTTGTTCCCCCTTTACTTTGTGCGAGAACAAACGGTGGATTAGGGTGGGAAATGTTGATGCACAAAAACACAAGCGGGGTCGAGCGCAACCAGCTAACTTGTTCGATCACAGGGGGAATAGGGAGACTGCGAGTAGCGATCTACTAAGCGGATGAGAGCTGGAAGAAGAGCAGGGCCGTGAACCATGGCAACAACAGACTTCGCCCGTCGCGGCCTGATTGCCTCTCTTGCGACGGGCTTTCCCTTGATTGAAGAAGGATCTAGTTACAAGTGAAAGGAAAAGACTGAGGGAAGTAGAGCAAGGGGGAGTCCGCAAGGCACAGGATTCGAGTCCGCAGCCTGTAACAAGTAGGCTCCTGGGTCCGAGTCAGCGTGTCTTGAGTGCACCACCTCCCCCCTATTTATAGGATAGGGGGCCTGCCCAAACGGGCAGGGCTAAAATAACCGGCTGCCCGGGGTACAGGAGAACGGGGCAGCGGTGACGGGAAGCAAAAAGAAAGAACACGCCAGTCCGCACAGAAGTGGCGGACTGGGCTCGCGAGCTGGAGCTTCCAGTGCTGCTGGGCGCGCCCACTAGAGGGCGGCGACCTGGGCGGACGAGATACTGCGTCCGCCGCTGGAGAACCTGATACCCAAAGCGCCGGCGGACTGAGCGGACAGGCGCTTGCGTCCGCTGCTGGAGTACCACCCTTGGCGCCCGACTGGTGACAATGCCGGACTGGGCGGACTGACAAATCCTGTCCGCGCCTACTGAATGGGGGGCTTTGGAATCTTGCAGTATGTTGCGGACTGAGGGGTTAACATAATCCCCGCACATTTTTAAGTTCCAGAAAACTTCGAAAATGTTCTCTTAACCGCCGAGTCCGCAAATCTCGAAAACCCCGCCACCGCTATAAATATCGCTGGAGGGTCTGGATCTGTTGAGAATCTTGATCGATACGGGGCGCTACTCACCACTTGCGGTCTCAACTTTCCAGTCCGGCATGGAAAGACTTGGAGCTTTCTTGTCTAGCGTTACTGCACAAGGCGACCTGGAGCATACAACGCCCATGAAGACCAAAAAGATTGTGAAGAGGTCGACAGGAAAAGATCCTGTCCGCTCCATAGGGGAGAGTTCCCAGAGCCAGAAGCCTGCGGAGAAAGCAGTCCGCCACGTCGATGTTTCTGCTCGCAAGGATGCCGTAGTCGACGCCGAACCGCTGAGGAGTGAGAAGATGGCAACCTTGTCGGATTCCGCCCCTTCTCAGAAAACCGCAACCTCGGTGGACACTGCTGGCGAACATATGGAGACTGACATATCTTCTCCCAATGCCTCGGTGCAAATCGTTGACTTGGACGAAGAGGACCGGCGGACTGAGGTAGGGGACAACGCGCCCTCCAAGGCATTGGCTGCTGTGAATCCTGAACCTGTCCGCGCTGACCAGCCTGATTTAGGGGGGTCCGCCGCGGACGCTGCTGAGAAGATCGCCAAGAAGAAGAAGAGGATTTAGGGGGGTCCTGCCACTAGAAAGTAGTGAGCTGCTTTTATTCTGAACTTTTTCTTGTCTCTAACTGTATGATGATAATTTCCTGTTGACAGATAAAGGATGAATGGGTCCATCCAAGAGGCGCGCTGATCTATCTGCATCAAATCTCCTTCCACCACTGCCGGGCGGAAGAGCTCGGAAGTTGTGCCTCCTGAAGGCATCCCATGCTTAGAAAGAAAATCGGCCTCCTCATTCTCTGCTCTGGGGATATGTTCGATAGTGAAGCTTTTAAACCTGCCGACCTCTATTTTCACAAGAGCTAGATATTTTTTCAAGACTGGCTCCCTTGCTTCGAAGTTGCCGAGGACTTGCGACGCCATTACCAGAGAATCAGTTATGATGTGAACATGATCGATCCCTAATTCCCTTGCGAGCCTCAAGCCTGCTAGCAGAGATTCATATTCAACCTGGTTGTTGGTTACTGGAAAGTAAAACTTGATGGCCTGCTCCAGCTTGATTCCATTTGGATTGATGAGAACCACTCCTGCTTCAGAAGAACTTCTGCCTGAGGCACCATCAACATAGATGGTCCAAGCCAAAGGTGACCTTTCTGCCTGATCAGAACTGGACTCTGGCATGTCAATCAGAAAATCTGCTAGGACTTGAGCTTTGATGGCTGTCTTGGGCACATAAGAAATTTCAAATTCACTTAGCTCTATTGCCAACTTAGCTAGCCTGCCGGAATGCTCGGGCTTTTCCAACACACCCTTCAAAGGTTGATCGGTGATGACTTGTATTGAATGTGCTTGAAAGTATGGGCGAAGCCTGCGAGCTGACATGACCAGTGCCAAAGCTAACTTCTCCAAGATCGGATACCGCGTCTCAGCACTCTTCAGAATATGGCTGACATAGTAGATCGGGAATTGCTTTCTGCCCTCTTCCCGAAGAAGAACGGAGCTGACGGCCTCAGGGCCAACCCCTAGGTACAAGAAAAGAACCTCTCCTGGCCGGGGACTCTGAAGCAGAGGCGATGAGGTAAGCTGCATCTTTAACTGTTCAAAAGCCTGGGAACACTCTTCTGTCCACTCAAACTTGGACGCACGTCGGAGGGTCTTAAAGAAGGGGGCACTCCTATCTCCAACCCGAGAAAGAAATCTTGCAAGACCTGCTAGCCTTCCCCCTAACTGCTGAACTTCCTTCGGTGAACGAGGGGTAGGCATTTCAAGAATAGCTTTTACCTTGTCAGGATTGGGGGCAAGTCCCTCCGGAGTAAGGAGATGACCAAGAAACTTCCCTTTACTCGCTCCAAAAGTACACTTCAAAGGATTGAGCTTCATTTTGTATCTACGCAGAGTAGCGAACGTCTCTGCTAGATCTAGCAAGTGCAGCGAAAACGATTTACTCTTAATCAAGAGATCGTCTACATACACTTCTAGGTTTCTTCCTTTTTGATGGTTAAACACACGGCCCATCATCCGTTGATAGGTCGCGCCAGCATTCTTAAGCCCAAAGGGCATGACAAGATAGCAATAACATCCATCATTAGTTATGAACGACGTGTGAGGAACGTCGGGCTTATGCATTCTTATCTGGTGATAACCAGAAAACGCATCTAAAAAACTCATGTAAGAGTATCCTACCGCGGAATCAACTAAAGAATCTATCCGAGGCAGGGGGTAGCAATCTTTAGGACATGCTTTATTAAGTTTTGTAAAGTCTACACACATTCGTCACTTTCCCCTGGTTTTTTAACCATTACAACATTTGAAATCCAGGTGGGATATTGCACTTCTTTAATAAAATTCGCCTTGAGGAGTTTCGCAACCTCCTCCCTTATTGGTTCTGCAAGCTTTGTTGCCACGTCCCTCTTCTTCTGTTGGATGGGCTTGCAGCTGGGATCAACATTCAGGTGGTGGCAAGCTACATCAGGATCCACCCCCGGCATGTCTTCTGCTGACCAGGCAAAGACATCCAGGTTCTTTAGCAGGCAGGAAATCAACTCAGCCTTTTGATCTTCAGGAAGCTCCGAGTTGATGGAGAGTTTCCTCTCCTCCCCTTCAGCAATGGGGACTCCTTGCGTCACCTGGGCAGGTTCCAGGTGAGCACCTTCATCAACAGCAACTTTCGAACTGGAAGAGGCTTCTGCAGCCTCTGCTGGAGCAAGGGAAGCTTCAACCATGTTGACAGTGCGAACGTAGCACTCCCTTGCTCTCCTTGGGTCGCTCCTGACCCGGCACATCCTCCCATCGGCAAAGAACTTGATGGCGAGGTGATAAGTGGAAATCACTGCTTGGTACTTGTTCAGCAGGGTCCTGCCGAAGATGGCATGGTAGCTGCTGGGGGCGTCGACCACTATGAACTGTATCTGCTTTGTTGCCCCTCCAAGCTTCACTGGCAAGGTGACGCTGCCCTCCACCTCTTTCCTCTCTCCTGAGAATCCATAGAGCGGCCCCTCAGTGGAAAGCAGAGGCTTTCCGGTCCTCAGGGCCTCAAAAGTAGACTTGAAGAGGAGGTTGACTGAACTGCCCGTATCAACAAGAATTCTGTCCACTGTGAAGTCTCCAAGCACAGCCTTGATCACAACAGCATCGTCAAATGGATTGGCTGTTTGAGGAAGATCTTCTGGACCAAAGGTGACGACTTCTCTTGGGGGAGCAACGGAAGAAGAGGCCACCTCCGCCTGGGTGACCCTTGAGATTGAAGATTTCCGAGTGGACTCGGTCCCTGCTCCACCATGGATGAAGAAGAGGCGTCCCAGAACTCCCTCATCATCTGCATCAAAGCATTCCACTGGGACGTTGATCGGCCCAAGACGGCCTTTGTCCTCCACATCTACACACTCCTGGTAAGCCTCAGCTACCTCTTTGCCCTTCGAGGTGGATGGCTTTGACGAGGAAGGAGAATCCTTCTTGGTCAGGTCAATCTTGCCCTCGGCAAGCAACTTATCAATCAGCGCACGAAGGGCCTTGCATTCCTCAGTCAGATGACCCTTTTCCTTGTGGAATTGGCAGTATTGCGAATTATTCCTCGGCTTCCACAGCTTCTGAGGCTCTTGCCTCCTTTCTTCTGATCTCCTTTGCAGGATCTGGATGACTTCGTCAAGGTCCAGATCTGCAGGGTCCTCCATGGGACTTTCTTCATATTGGCACGGGGCAGGCAAGGCTGCCTGCTGGAGGATGGGAAGAGCCTGCAAAGGAACGGCGGGAGTGGCGGCCAACGGCAGTCTCTGCTCGTGAAACTGTTGATGGCCTTGGAAAGGTTTTTTGTTGCGGAAGTTCCTGCCTCTTTGAGACGGAGGCTGGAAGTCTGGGCGAGGGGGCTTGCCACGGGAAGAAGAAGCGGAGGCATCCCTTCCTTCAGCCTTGGCTGTCAGGGATGAAACATAGGTCGGATTGGCATTTTCCCCTTCTATGAAACGGTTGACCATGGCGATCAACTCCTGATAAGTCTCGGGAGCCTTGGTCGTTGCCTTAAACTTCAGAGGGCCTTCCCGGAGGCCGTGGATTAAGGTAACTTTGTAATAGTCGGGGTTCACATTCCTCACCCCTGAATTTCTCTTTGAAAGCGATCAACGAATCGTGCCACCGATTCGTTATCCCTCTGCTTGATCTCAAATAGGGCAGCTGGCCCATTCTTCCTCTTCCTTGAGGTAGCAAACCTCAGCAGTAACTGGCTACGGAGCTCGGCAAAAGAAGAGATGGTGCCCGAAGGCAGCTCATAGAACCATTCTCTCGCTTGCCCTTCGAGAGTGGTAACCAGCAATTTACACTTAATCGCATCTGAGAGGCATCTTAAAGCAACTGCCCCCTCAAATGCCTGGAGGTGAGAAACGGAATCTGTCGCTCCTTTATAGAACGGGATGCGCGGCTCCCTGAAGTTGCTCGGGGCTGACTCCCATCGAATTCGGTCCACAAAGGGAGACGGTGTGTCAAACTCTGCAGGATAGAAAGTGCGGACTGGAGCCGAGGAGTCCGCGGGCTCGGCGGACTGGCGGTCAGCAAAGCGAAGTTGGCGGGCAGGAGTGCCCCTAGCAGCTTCTCTGAAGAACTCTCTGAAAGCAAACTCTTCCTCTTGAGGGCGCAGAGGGGCTGCGGTCTGAGCAGGGTTCCGAGGAGTTTCTGGCGACTGCCGAAGCGGAGTTCGGCGAGCTGGGGTCTGGCGGACTGGCGAGTTCGCTGGGTCCGCTGCGGCCTGAGGAGCAAGCCGCTGGGCCAAAGCAAGCAGAGCTTGGCTGATTGTGTCAAGACGCTGGTCGGTCTGCCGGCGAGACTGCTCGGCCTCAAGGCGAGCTTGTTCTATTGCATCCCAAAGGGAGTCTTCTGAAGAGCTAGAGCGATCTGAAGAGCGGGCTCTGCGGTCTGACATCTTTCGTCCGCTGATTTCAAAACACTACTCGGATCTGAAGGTCGCGTGTTAACTGTTGATGCACGAAAACACAAGGGGGGTCGAGCGCAACCAGCTAACTTGTTCGATCACAGGGGGAATAGGGAGACTGCGAGTAGCGATCTACTAAGCGGATGAGAGCTGGAAGAAGAGCAGGGCCGTGAACCACGGCAACAACGGACTTCGCCCGTCGCGGCCTGAATTCCTCTCTTGCGACGGGCTTTCCCTTGATTGAAGAAGGATCTAGTTACAAGTGAAAGGAAAAGACTGAGGGAAGTAGAGCAAGGGGGAGTCCGCAAGGCACAGGATTCGAGTCCGCAGCCTGTAACAAGTAGGCTCCTGGGTCCGAGTCAGCGTGTCTTGAGTGCACCACCTCCCCCCTATTTATAGGATAGGGGGCCTGCCCAAACGGGCAGGGCTAAAATAACCGGCTGCCCGGGGTACAGGAGAACCGGGCAGCGGTGACGGGAAGCAAAAAGAAAGAACACGCCAGTCCGCACAGAAGTGGCGGACTGGGCTCGCGAGCTGGAGCTTCCACTACTGCTGGGCGCGCCCACTAGAGGGCGGCGACCTGGGCGGACTAGATACTGCGTCCGCCGCTGGAGAACCTGATACCCAAAGCGCCGGCGGACTGAGCGGACAGGCGCTTGCGTCCGCTGCTGGAGTACCACCCTTGGCGCCCGACTGGTGACAATGCCGGACTGGGCGGACTGACAAATCCTGTCCGCGCCTGCTGAATGGGGGGATTTGGAATCTTGCAGTATGTTGCGGACTGAGGGGTTAACAGGAAAGGCTATTGATTGTGATGTGTTAAAGCGCGGCTTTGTCTCTGTGATCAGAGGGCTAGCTCATGACGTGCAAGTCATGTGAGGAGAGTGTCCCGGCGAGACAAGTCCCCTTCTATGAAAATGACGAGAACACCATGCTTTGGACAATCCTGCGCGATGAAGCCCACGAGCTGGTAGGGTCAAGCAATGGTTCTTTGCATCAGTTTGTTGTTTGTGAGACAAAATCTAGATGTGAGAAGCAGAGCTTGCAAGCAAACCCTATTTTGAGATTGATGGTTAAAACTCCAGGTGCCCCGTGGGTTTATTTTTGGAAAACTGGATGGTTTATTTATTTTGGAAGGACGTGGAGTGCAAATTTATTTGGATATAAAACAGTTGAAACTGCGTTTTAATGAAAGTAGGAAAGTGCACCTATTGCGTGTACTACAAGATTTTCCGGTGAGGAATATCGGGGTCGTATTGTTCTCGGGGATGGGTAGATTATTTTTACTCTTCCGTAGAGGGAACTATTATTTTACTGATTATAATGTGTCGGGTTATTATTTATATATAAAAAAAACAGAAATAAAAGCAGAAAAGGAGCCAATGAAGAAATAGCGCAACGGTACCAAATCAAATTTGAACTGAAATAACTTTTAATAAAAAGAGATCCTAAATTTTAAATTAATTAAGACAGAGACTTGACTGTGGATGTTCCACAAAAATAAGCTCAACTATCACCAGGACTATTACTCACCTGAACATTAAGACTATTTGACCGGACTCTCATCCGACGAAGGATTCCTCTTAATTCCCACAATATGCTAAGAACTCCGTTATTGAGTGTGGAAGCCAATCCGTTAGAATTACACGCCTCCTTTCTCGAGAGTTAGTGAAGAACTCCCTTTATCCAGGGGTGATCGGTCCATACGCACAGCCTCTCGGCTAGCAAGCATATGCACTACGAAAATAGAGCCCACATATTGATACGTGGTTCTACGAGTCGTAAATCCACAGTAAACCTGAAGTAATTTAATTAACGAGAAAAATAGGACCTTTAATTATTTAAAACGATTTTATCAGTCTCAATGCTCTTTGATACTGAGGGCTAAGAGCGGTTAGCCACTCATCGGAATGGGGACGGTATGTGATAAGATATTGCAAAATTGAAAGGTGCAAGTCCTACTCAAACGAGTAGGCGAGAAATGAAAGCAGAAAATGAAAGCAGTAAATGAAAGCTGAAAATGAAAGATGGAAATGAAAGCAGTAAAATGAAAGCAGTAAAATACAAGTCCTATTCAAACGAGTAGGCGGGAAATGAAAGCAGTAAAATGACAAGTCCTACTCAAACGAGTAGGAGGGAAATGAAAGCAGTAAAATTACAAGTCCTACTCAAACGAGTAGGCGGGAAATGAAAGAAATAAAATGAGAAGTCCTACTCAAACGTGTAGGCGGGAAATGAAAGCAATGAAATGACAAGTCCTACTGAAATGAGTAGGTAGGAAATTGCGAGTCCTACTTAAACGAGTAGGAGGGAAATTAAAGCGAGTCCTACTCAAACGAGTAGGAGAAAAAAGATGCACACACACACTCTCTACATAAATGAAATGCATACACTCTACAGAAATAAAAACACACACATTCTACTTGAATAAAACCTAACTCATACACTCAAGCACACAAGCGAAAACAAGAAAAACTAAATGACTGAAAAATTAAAGTAACTATATTTCTACCGTTAGAATATGATAGAAATGCAAAAAAAGAGAAAATAAAAATTTAGGGAGCAGAAGTTTTGTAAATAAAAGCAAAAATTGAAGTGTTTGAAAAATTAAAACGATTATAAATCCATTCTTATAACTCTATAAAAATGCTCAAAAAGTGGAAGAACAAGTAAAAGAACAAAAAGTTTTACAAAACCAAAAAAATTAAGTAAAAATAAAAATCAAAACCACTTTTTAAGATCATTTTTATAAATATATAAGAATGAACATAAAAAGTACAGAAAAATCCTAAGCCTAAATGAAGCTAAGTAAAAAGAACTAAAACATAACAGCGGAAATCTACACTCATACACACACTCACCCATCGAAAGAGAAAAACAAATAAAACAAATAAATAAGATTGCTTAAGGAGAGGTGCTTAGATCCATTCCAAAACCATATAAAGAGAAGAAAAACACATATTTTATTAAGAAAAAATGAGTTACAAAGGAACTAAAACAAAAGATAAAGAGAGGGGGAATTTCACTTACATAGCTTGAAAAGCATCTAAGCAGCATAACCCCTTAAGCAAAATGGTTCAAAAAACAGAACAAGTGATCTTACAGTAAGGTTTTATTTATAAGCAAAAAATTTTAGATTACACGCCCTAGGTCACTAGCGTGTAGGGGGCGTGTCTGTACTGCTGCTGAGTTGATGCTGAGCATTTATTGCTGGTTTGACTTATGGGGATGTACACATGGAAGTCACGGGCGTGACCTTGTGTTCATGGGCATGTAGGGGCGTGTCGGGGAGGTTTATCTGTGGAAGGCGTCATGTCATTTCATCGTCAGCGCTGTCTTGTCTGAGACACGTGGAAGTCACATGCATGTCGAATATTGACACAAGTGTGTCATGCGGTTCGTCGAACTTTGAGCGCAATGGCGTTGAGTGGAGTTGGCGTTGAGTGGTTGGCGTCGAGTGGTTGGCGGCAACATCTTTTGGAATCAAAGTAACCTGCCTAGGTCACGGGCGTGACCGAGAAGTACACAGATGTACTTTGGAATTTTTGACTTTACTGAAAAAATTCTGAAAAAATAAAATAAAATAAGTTAGAACAATATTGACAAAAAACATCTTATTGAAGAAAATTAACTACAAATAACGAAACTAAATTAAAACGACTTAAATAATGTATGTAAAAGTACGTATATTTACAACTTATCAGAGACCCATGAGTTGGTGGGGCCTTGGCAAGTCTCTTGTATGGCGGCTTGTATGCTGTTAGGGGAAATTGGAAGTACCCGTGTGTTTGCGGCTTGAACACCGATGGGAAAATTTGAAGTACCCGTTTGATGATGCGTGATGATGTGTTGGATTAATGCATTATAAGGTGCCTTGGGTGAAACCCGGGATTGCATACATGCTGCATTGTAGTGCCATTTATATTACCTGCTCAACATAGAAATGTGTTTGTTGTATGAGACATCCAAACCCGTATTATTACTTTCTATGTTTATACAAATTTTGCATACGAAGTGCTGACCTGCATGGTGATGGAGTGCCCTGAGGTCCACTAGGGATGTCCGGGAGCAGATCTATTGGTTACACATTTGGGGTCAACCTTTGCTGACCCACATTACAACTAATTTTTACATGGCAAGGATCGCAAATAGGAGCAAGCTCGCCAGCCAAAAAGGACTAAACCTCATGAAGTGAACTCTTGGTCTAGTAGCTTTGTTTTGTTGAGTGTTATGCTTAGTGCACTATGTTTTCGGCTTGCATGTCGAGGTAGCCAAGCAGTGCTAAGGCACATTACTATGTTTGTTGTTGTTTTAGTTTTTGGACACAAGTTTGCTGTAAGACCTTAAGGCCATTTTGAGACTCCTGTGATAGTGGATAACTTCTAGTGTTTGTGGGTTTCCATTGTTTGTGTTCTGAGTTTTGAGATATGTAGTTCTTTTATATCACTTTTTAATGTTAAAGATGTGACATCTATATGTTATGGGTCCTAGTCTGTACCCACATTATATTATCATTATCGGGGAGGTTTTACAATTTGGTATCAGAGGCAGGTTTGTGTCCAGGGTAAGGTTTAGTGGTCGATTTGACATAATCAGATCGCGTAAAGAAGTTATCCACATAGGAGTATCTCGGGTCCGTGAGTGTCCTAGTGTATAAGTCTAGCAAAAAGAAGCTGATTCTTCTTTTACCTTGCTTTTACTAAGGGTGCAAGCGACGATGAGGGTACGTCATGGAGTCGAGAGGAGCCTTCGGCGAGTAGTGCTACCGCTCCAGGCCCAATGGGCATGGGTGTAACCATAACCAACTTCTGTCGTATGCTTGTAGAGGCAATATTAGCAGCCTAAGATGCAGCGTCAGCACAAGTTGTGACCGCTGTTGCATAGGTAACGACTCTTGTTATCCCGGATGGTACACCGGTCATACCAAGCGAAGGAGCCAGGCAGGCAGAGACATTTGCTTAGAAAGTGGTTTTTTGGCAGGGAGACTGACAGATAAAGTATTTTCTATGTTTCCATCCTCCAACATTCAAGGGAGTCAGCATGCCGACAGATGAGGAGGACTGGTAGGTGAGGATTTGAGAACTTCTGAGGGCGGCAGAGACACCAGAGGAGAAGCAGACTCAGTTTGCGACCTACATGTTAGAAGGTGATGCTAAGTTGTGGTGGGTGAGCCATAGTCGCTTCCAGTTTCCTGGACGCACTACGTCCATAGTAGAGTTCGGGAATGCCTTCTTAAAAAGTTATCAACAAGGTTAATGTTGGGTCCATTGATACTAATGTCCCAGATTTGTAAGAAATCAAACAAGTCAATGACATACACATAGTTTTATTTTATGTGTATTTAGGTTCATGTATGCAGGATAGTCCGTGCGCATTGATTGGATAGGAGAATACAAAGAAGTATGTTAGAAAGGCAAGAAATTGCCTAAGTGCACAGGCATTGAGTGAAGACAGCAGGATCTATCAAATCCTAAGTTCACTCAATGCCATAACACAAAAGGAGCTGAATACAGCAGGAGCTGAATACAGCAGGATCTGTCAAAGCCTCAACAATGAAAGATAGAAAAGTGGCTAAGTCCGCAGGCGTCGAGTGATGTCAACTCACTCAATGCTAGGTAGAAAATTCATCGAGTAAAGCTATCAAATTCAAAGCCCCAAAGTTTCTGGTAAAGAAAAATCAGCTAAGTCCAGAAGCGTTGAGTGAAGCCAGCTCACACAATGCCTTTCCGGTTCACTCAATGTCAGATAACAGATAGCGTTGAGACATGCTCAAGCAGTCAAAGCTAGAGAGATTCTACAAAGGAAAAGTTTCTAAGTCCAAAAGAATTTGGTGAAGCCAGTTCACTCAATGCCAAATGATAGAAAGTGTAGAGACAAGTCTGGATATTCAAAGCCTAAGAAGAAACTGGAATTTGACTGGGTTAAGAGGCATTGAGTGAAGCCAGTTCAATCAACACCTAGTCAAAATATGAGGCTAAGGTAGGAAGCATTGAGTGAAGTCAACACACTCAGCGCCTCCATTCAGAAGAAAAGTTTCCAAGTATAGAAGCGTTGAGTGAAGCCAATTCACTCAACGCCTTAGTAGTTGGGAGGGTTAAGAAGAAGCTAAGGCAAATGACATTGAGTGGAGGCCAACCACTCAAGACTCTCAACGACATGGATGCAGAAAGAGCTGAAGAATAAGCTTAAGTCTAGAATCGTTAAGTAAAGGCCTTTCACTCAACGCCACTGAATGCCTGCAGTGAGTGTGTGAATTTGTCTATGTCCATAATGAGTGACGTCAGCAAATGTCAATAAAGTCAACATAGTTCAAACTCTTTGCGGTAAAGCTACAGCATCCCTTTAATGGCACTGGCGGATAGTTGTTGTCATTTACTGCAAATGGAAGGTGGTAACTAGTCCTTTTTAGGCTGGACCCATAGTACAAAGAGCCGTTGATCAGCTGACTATAAAAGAATAAGATTGGATGAAAGGAAACAAGCTTTTAGGGTTTTTTGATTACTTATAGCGGCGAAACATCGTCTTCTTCCTTGCCATTAACATCGATCCTGAAGCACAAGTTCTGTTCAGTTGACCTGAAAGCAAAAATAGATAGCTGTTGTGATTCTCATCAATGACAGCAAGTTAAGAATCGATTTCTAATTGGGAAGAGAAGTATATCCTTCATTGTCTGCAAGTCAGGGTAGCTGTTTGAAGAAGAAACAAAACTTTCAGATCCATTGTCTTCAACAGCAGATCAGATTCTTGATTCTAAGTCACTTCCAGCACAGGCCATCCAGTACTGAAGATCTTTTCAATTTGATGTTGTGAAGAACAAAGGCCTAAAATCTGCTCTGCCCGGGAAGATAGACACAGACAAAACTCTCTGGTGTTTAATTGATTCACAACATTTTCATCTTTTGTAGGATCTAGTCTCGAATTTGAGTGTAGGATTCTGTGTAAATCTGAGTTGTAAGTCTGTGTTATAAAGTCTGAGGTAGGATCGTCTTTGGATCTGAGTGTAGGGATGTCCTTCCAGCCTAAGGTGTAAGGATTTTGAGCCTAAGGTAGTTGATTGCTGAATCACTGAGTTGTATGGCCTTGGGCCTGAGTTGTAGGTCTTGAAGGAGATATAGTGGTCCTGCGGGATCGAGTTGTAAGCTCTTTGGAGCTAAGAAATTGGTGAACTGTCTTGTCTAACAAGCTATTAGAAGTACGTAGAGGGACAGTGGACGTACCCATCATCTAGGGAACCACTATAAAAATCTGTGACTTCTGTGTACATGTATTGAAAGCTAGAATAATCAAAACACTAAGCACAGTTTAATCGGGGTTAGGTCCAGATAATTTTAAAGAGCTCTAAAACCCTATTCACCCCCCCCCCCCCATATGTTAGCTGACCTTGAAAATAAATACTTTCAAGTGGTATCAGAGGGAGGTTGCTCAAGAAATGGTTAACAGTCTAAGCAGATCTCCAAGGTTAGCTATAAGATTGTCCTTATGGGTTCAGGAGTGAAATATAAGGAGTTGGGTGCCATGAAACTTCCAATCTGTAGGAAGGAAGGATTTGGCATCTAGAAGGAGAGGATTAGGATATTCATGGAAGGAGTTGACCCTAGTATATTTATCACTGTCATGGAGTGACCTTTCATCCCCATGAAAGTGTAAGTTTTGAATACAAATTATCAGACTCCTAAGACATCTGCAAAGATGACAAAGGATGAAGTCATCCTTGCCACCATGGACAAGAGAAATCAAAATATCATTGTCAGTGCTATTGATGATTCTACCCTTCAGAATCTGATCCACTGCGCAACTGCAAAAGAGATGTGGGACACACTAGTGTTCTATATGGAGGGCACGGAGAAAGTCAAAGATGACAGAAAGTCCATGCTCAACGAACAGTATGAAGCCTTCAGGCAGGACAAGACTGATAGCATAACATAGTGCTATTAGAGATTCTTCAGGATAGTCAATGAGCTGAGGACCTATGGCAGGGTTTCAGCACTTATGAGTTGAATGACAAGTTTCTCAGGTCTCTAACTAGAGACTGGGATACTGAGATCTATGCCATCAGGGAGGTGGCAAAGCTTGCTGACACTCCACCAGCAACACTATTTGGGAAGTTATTGTCCTATAAAATGCACTGACTGCCAGAAAATAGGAGGAGAAAAACAACATGTCTCAAGCCAAAGAAAAGTCTATGGCCTTCAAAGCTGAAGCCTTAAGGAGGTGCAGAAGGAAGACTCCTTCTCCACCAAGGAAGGATGTTGAGTCTGACTCAGATAACTTAAAGTCAAGCACATCAAACTTCCTTATGTCTAATGAAGACTTTGTTGCGATCTCCAGAAAATTCCAGAAGTTTATTAAGAAGAAGAAGAGGAAGAGCAGACCCTCCTAATCCTCTCATCACATGGGGGGCTACTACAGTGGAAAGAAGAAATCCTCTAAGGAGGACAGGTATGGTTCTAAACCTAGTAAACAGATTTCTGCTATTGTTATATATTATTGCTGCAACAAGCTAGGGCATATTGTTGCCGACTTCCCAGTAAAGAGAAGAGATGATGGAGAGAAGAAGCACCATCACCAGCATAAAGGCAAGAAGGAGAAATTTTTCATTGCAAACAAAAAAAAGAGTTGGTCTAACTCTTCCTCATCAGATTCAAAAGATGAGGAAGAAGATGAAGCATACATGGGGCTAATTGTTGTTGTGCTAGAAGAAGAGGAAAAATATCCTGCTGCCAGAATTGTAATCAGGGCCCCTCTATCACAGTCAGATAGTGATTTAGAGGTAGATGAAGATGAAGAAGAAGACAACAGCTGCTATGGGATGATGGCTATGACCAATGAAGAATCCAGCCAGGATCAGCCTAGTCAACAAAAGGTACACTCTCTGTCTAAGTCTTATTCTGAGTTAGGCTATGAGACCTCCCAGATTCTGAAGCTCACTCATCAAGAGATTAAGGTGTCTTTGAATCTGAGGAAGATGTCAATTCTATTATTGACAAGTATGGTGTCTTGTTGAATGCCTTCAAGAAAAGAAAGTTACTGGCTAAGAAGAAGGCTAAGGAGATTTCTTCTCTTCAACTTACTTCTTCCCAACATCCAGACTCAGCTTCCCTGTGGGATCTAAAAATAAGGGAAATTAGTGAACTAGAAACTATTTTCTTCATCCAGTTACGCACCATAGAGTACTAGGAAAACCGAATAAGGTTCCTGGAAGAGCTGCTAGAGAGGGAGAAAAGGATATTGACTAGTTATTCAAAGCCAAGTTCAGTGCTGCACTTGATAGACTCCTTCACCTCCCAAAAGGGTAATAAGTGGTTGACGGCTTCAAGGGCCACACATAAGTTGCCAATCCCAAAGGAAAGGGAAACGCTCCAGTACAGTCACTAGCCTCCAAGCCTCCTATTCCATTCAAGAGAGTTTTGTTATCTTCTAACAGGTATGACCAAGAGAGTATCTATGGTCACTAGGAGAATGGTAGATCCAATAGTGGGAACAAACATGTTCTGCACTATGGTGGTAGATATAGCAAGGGTGCAAGTGCCATCTGGGCAGCCCATGAGGAAATCCAAATGGCCCATAATGGAACATATGTGTTTGGTGCACCAGCCCCAACACTCAAGAGTATAGAGGCAGTCTTCTGTTAAGACCTCCAAACCCACTATCAGAACAAGGGCAAGTCTGTCAGTAGACCATACTTGGGTATATCTGAGTCCATCAAAAGTATGTCTTCTGAATGGAAGACTACTGCTGGTAGGAATCAAGATATTCCAAGTACCTCTACTGCCAAACATATCCCAAGTCAGACTGTGGCTGGGAGATTTAAAAAAAGGCTGCAGTTGTACCTTTTGGATTAAGAGTTGCGGTCAACACAGCTACAAGACTAGCTCTAAAAGGAAGGTACAATATCCCTGAGTGTTGGTGATGTGGCAAGATGGGCCACTATACTATTGATTGCTGGCCTAATCCTAGTGTGCCTAGAGCAAGAGATCTTACCTATCATAAGAACCATAGGTAGGTAAGTACATTATCAGACTAACTTGCACCTAGGACCCAATAAGAATTGGGGTCCTAAAGTTAACTGATAAATGTCTTGCAGGTTAGTCCAAGTGACCATGCCCTTATATTGTACTTGGACAGTGGATGTTCTAGGCAAATGACTGGAATAAGGAACATTCTAAAGTACTACACTCCAGTAAAGAATGGACCAAAAGTCATCTTTGGTGGTTCAGATAAGGGAGTAAATAAAGGGTATGGTAAGATATCAATTGGCATAACCACTATCACTTAGGTAGCTTACTTTAGGATGGGTCCACAATACAATGAGTCGTTGATCAGCTGACTATAAAAGGATAAGATTGGCTAAAAGGAAACATGATTTTAGGGTTTTCTGATAACGCATAGTGGCAGAACTTCATCTTCTTCCTCGCCATTAACATCGAGCCTGAAGCACAAGTTCTGTTCAGTTGACCTGAAAGCAAAAATAGATAGTTGTTGCGATTCTCATCAGTGACAGCCAGTTCAGAATAAATTTCTGATTTTGAAGAGAAGCGGAGCCATCATTATCTGCAAGTCAGGGTAGCAGTTTGAAGAAGATACAAAACCTGCAGATCCATTGTCTTCAACAGCAGATCAGAATCTTGATTTTGAGTCACTTCTAGCACAGGCCATCCAGTACTGAAGATCATTTCAATTTGCTATTATGAAGAAGATAGGGCTGAAATCTGCTCAGCCCAGGAAGATAGACATAGAGAATACTCTTTGGTTTCTAATTGATTCATAACCTTTCCATCTTCTGTAGGACCAGGTCTTGGATCTGAGTGTAGGATTTTGTGTATAATCTGAGTTACCTATGTTATAAAGGCTGAGGTAGGATCCTCTTTGGATCTGAGTGTAGGGTTGTCCTTCCAGCCTGAGGTATAGGGCTTTTGAGCCTGAGATATGTGATTACTGAATCACTGAGTTGTAGGTCCTTGGGGCTGAGTTGTAGGTCTTGAAGGAGACTAAGTTGTTCTGTAGGATCGAGTTGCCAGCTTTTTAGAGCTGAGAAATTGGGGAAGTGCCTTATCTACAATCTATTATAAGGGCGAAGAGGGATAGTGGCGTACCCATCATTTGGGGAACCACTATGAAAATCTGTGTCTTCTGTGTGCATGTCTTAAAAGCTAGAATAATAAAAACACTAAGCACAATTTAATCAGGGTTGGGTCCAAATAATTTTAAATAGGTCTAAAACCTATTCACCCCCACAGGTGTTAGCTGACCTTGAAAACAAAGATTTCACTTAGCCCTTTAAAGGCAGTTTTAGCATATGGTGCAACAGGATAAGATGGTAGATGAGTACGTTCAGGAGTTTACTCGATTGGTTCATTATGCTGGTACGACCATGGCTGATGATGACGAGATGGACAATGTAACGCCCTAGTTTTCAGATCTTGAGTCTCTGGAAGATATTGCCCGGCGATAGAAGCTATCGCCCAATGGTAGCTTGGCATTGAGTAGGCAGCCGCTGAGAGCGCTGAGTGGCCAGGCATTGGCAGCGTTGAATGCTATCGTGTGGCGTTAGCTAGGTACCGCTCGGTGATAGCCCTATTTCATCGAGCGTCGAACGAGAGATCCGTTCGTCGAGTGCTGGAGGATTACCGCCCGGCGATAGTAACGATCGCCCGGTGATAGCCCTTTTTCGTTGAACATCGAACGAAGCTCCCAGTTCGTCGAACGTTGAGTTTTCGAGAAAACGTCGAGTTCTCAAGAAAGACGCTACCGTGCGGCATTATCCTTATCGTAGGCATTAACACGACATTATTTTTTGGTCAAGCGCTAGGGAAACTACTGCTCGGCGGTAGTTAGTTACCGCCCGGCGGTAGCGGATGGAAGCAGATCCATCGTTTGGCTTGTTAGCCGTCCGATTTCTTTAAGGATTTGATCCTAAGGCCCAAGACTCTCCTGCAGAGTGCCTATATTGGGCTGAATGGTTGTTTATCGTCATTTTATCATTTGGGAAGTGAGAGTTAGGGTTTGGAAGAGAAAGGTGGGAGGAGGAAGAAGAGAGCTTTCTCCCTCCATTGACAGAGCTTTAAACCTCTAATCGTCATTCCGAGGCCAAATCCGTGAAGAGGATGCGAAGGTGCTCGTTTTCATCCTTGCAAGACAAGTGTTTCATGGCTACAAAGAGGAGTCGAAAGGTAACGACACTTCTCCTCTCGGTTATAGGATGCGTGCATGAAATATTTTCCTTTTCTTGATTTTATTTCAAGCATTTAGTCACCGGATCTCTCAAGTGAGAGGGATACAAGTTTCCATGGTTCAAGAGGAGCCACCGGGTAAATTGTGTCCTTCCCCGGCATGATATTGTACTATAAATCCACTCTATTAGTGGATTAGGTATTGTGGGTGAAGTTGCAGTCGTGACCGTTAGTCCTACTCAGCGATAATGCATAAAGAGTCTTATGGATTTTGGTTAGAAATCCGTTAGCGGCAAGACGACGTTTATGATGTTATATGACCACCTTATTCAGCGCGAGTACGGGTAATCGGAACCGGATAAGGTTAGATCCATTGTGATGGTGGATGGTTTCCTTGGGGCACGGGAATGTTACGGTACAAATGGTGGAATTGGGTAGTAAAGGCTTGGGATTGTGATGTGCTAAGGCATGATTTGTCTCTGCGGTAAACTGTCTAGACCGTGACATTGCAATGTCATGTGTGGAGAGTGCCCCGGTGTGACAAGTCCCCTTCTGTGGAACAGACGAGAATGCTGAGCTTTGGCAAGCCCAAACGATTCCAACTGGGTCCTGCTGGGTCTCCTTCGGTGAACTTGATCCCGATATTGGATCCGGGCCTGGTCGTCGCGAACGGGTGGGGTCTAGGAAGGGTTCTTATCATTGGTTTGTTTGTGTGGCGGAATCTGACGTGTGAAGTCAAAGCTTGCAGACAAGACCGGACAATCCCAGCTGGGTCCCGCTCGGACTTCTTCGGTGGACTTGGTCCCGATATTGGAGCCGGGCCTGGGTCATCGCGAACAAGTGAGCCTAGGCAAGCGTTCTGTATGGCGGCTTGTATGTCATTTGGGGGAAATTAGATGACCCTTTTGTTTGCGGCTTGAACGCCGATGGGGAAATTAAAAGTACCCGATGTGATGATGTGTTAGAACCATACGCTTTTGGGTGCCTTGGGTGAAAGCTAGGATTACAAGTTATTTTATTTTGTATACGAAGTGCTGAGCTGCATGGTGATGGAGTGCCCCGGGGTCTGCTAGGGATGGCGGGGAGGAGATGTGTTAGTTACACAGTTGAGGTCAGCCTTTGCTGACCCACATTACCACCAAAGTTTTACAGGATAAAGAACGCAAGCGGTAGCAAGCTCGGCGGCCAAAAAGGCCTAAGCTTCATGAAGTGTTACAAGATGTGTTATAGCTTTGTTTTGTGGAATGTGATGCTTTATGTTCGATGTTTCCGGCTTGCATGCCGAGGTATCCTAGGAGTTCTTGTGCACGTTGTTATTGTTTATTGTTGCTTAAGTCTTGGACATATGATGTGTAAGGCCCTGAGGCCATTTTGATATTCCTATTTGTGGTGGATAACTTCTAGTTGTGTTTGTTTTTTCTGTTGTTTGATGTCTGAGTTTTGAGTTGGGTAGACTTATATCATCTTTTAATGCTTAGGTTGTGGCGTCTTTATATTGTGGGGCCCAGGCTGGACCCATATTATACGGTAATTACAGGGGAGGTTTTACAATTTGGTATCAGAGGGAAGTTAGTGTCCAAGGTAAAGATTCGTGATCGAATGTCGTAATCAGATCACGCAATGAAGTTATCCATCGAGGAGTATCACATGACTATGAGTGTCCTTGTGTCTAGTTGTGCGACTAGAAGTGTATTCTTGTCCTACTTTGCTTTTGTGAAGGGTGCAAGCGATGAGGTGGGGATGTTGAGGCCACGAGAAGAGCCTTCGGCGAGCAATTCTACGACTCAGGGTCCTTTGAGCACAGGGTTAACCCCAGCTGATTTCTGTCACATGCTCGCAAAAGTAATGGTGGCAGCCCAAGCTGCCGCAGTAGCACAAGCTGTGACCCCTGTTGAACAGGTAGCAACTCCTGCTACCCTGGAAGCAGCAATAGTCGTGCCTGGTGGAGGAGCCAGGCAAGCATAGCCGTTAGCTGAAAGAGTGTTTGTCGGACATGGAGGCCAGCAAATAAAATATTTTCTAAGCTCCCATCTTCCAACGTTCAAGGTTGTCGGCACGTCGATCGATGTGGAGGATTGGTGGGGAAGAATTCAAGAACTTCTCTGGGCAGCAGAGACGCCAGTAGAGAAGCAGTCTTAGTTCGCAAGTTTCGTTTTGGAAGGTAACACTAAGCTGTGTTGGGTAAGTCTTAGAGGTTGGCAGTTTCCTGGACGCACCCCGTCCATAGAGGAGTTCGGGAATGCTCTCTTGAAGAAGTATATTCCTGTGTCGACAAGGCTAGCCCTTCAAAGGCAATTTCTGCACTTGCTGTAGTGGGACAAGACAGTGGATGAGTACGTCCAGGAGTTGACTTGTTTGAGTAGATATGTTGGAACGACCATGGCAGACGATGTGGAGAGGGGCAACCTCTTCTACCATGGGCTGAGGGAGAATCTGAGACAATCCCTCATATCTATGAAGAATGTTGGTTTCAATGAGCTGGTTGAGGCTGCCAGAATGTTGGAGAGCAATTTGGAGCGAACCCAGCGTTGAAAGGGTTTTGCTGCCAAGCAGGGAGAAGGAAAGTCTTCTCAATCTCAAGGAAGGACTAACGAGAGTAAGTGGAAGAAGAAGTCCCATCCCTACAAGAATTGGGAGAAGGATAGTACGAGGTTGGGAGCGTCTCGCGTCAGTGGACCACGATCGTGCTATAAGTGTGGCAAACCGGGCCATATAGATCGTTTCTGTACTGAGGGTGCCATTGAGCAGGAGCCGAGACAAGAATAGTCGATGCGCTCCGAGCCCAGCGCATCGAAGAAAGGAAAGATGGCGGAGTCTAGCGCTTCTAATTTCAAACCCGTACAGCCAAGGGCGTATAACCTTGGGCAGCAGGAAATGATCCGCCAACCCGATGTTATGACGGGCTTTGTGTAAGTTTTTGGGTACCCCGCTAGGGTATTGTTTGATACGGGAGCGTCGCACTCCTTTCTCACGGAAAGCTTTATCCGGAGGATTGGAGTTGAGCCATTTTCGGCAGACGCAGAGTTGAAGGTGCACACGCCCAATTGGTCATCCATGTCTACAGGGGCGAATTTTTTATAGTCTGGATGGAGTTGAATTCACATTGGTAGTGGTGGTTCTACCATTGGTTGAGTTCGATTTAATATTTGGTATGTACTAGCTTGCAGAACATCGTGCCAGTATTGACTGCCTATCTAAAGTGGTGACCCTGAGAAGGGAAGGGCAGGCAGAAGTCACATTTTAGGTACTTAGTGGAGTGGCCGATTCCATGATTTCGGCCTTGCAGTTGCTGCGGGCGGTTAATTAGAGAGGAGTAGCTCCTGTAGCATTTTTGGAGGTTCGCTTATCAAGGTTGTCACTTGGAGACATGTCGGTAGTGGTAGAGTACGAGGATGTGCTTCCCCAGGAGCTTCCTAGAGCACCTCCTCGAAGGGAGATTGATTTCTCGATTGAATTTGTACCAGAGGCTAAGCCGGTGTCACGTCCTCCTTTTAGGATGGCCCCAAAAGAGTTGGCCGAACTCAAAGTATAGTTGCAAGAACTGTTGGAGCAGGGGTATATTTGACCCAGTTCTTCACCATGGAGTGCGCCTGTGTTGTTTGTGAAGAAAGATGGTAGTATGTGGTTGTGCATAGACTACTGAGAGTTGAATAAACTGACTATCAAGAATAAGTATTTGATTTCTCGGATAGATGACCTGTTCGACCAATTGGTGGGGTCAGTGGTGTATTCTAAGTTGGACTTCAAGTCAGGAGTTTTCTTGGACTAGCCGGGTATTACAGAAGATTTGTGGAAAACTTTTCGCGGATAGCTTTACCCCTCACTTCGTTGACTCGCAAGGACAAAAAGTTCGTGTGGACTAAGGAGTGTAGTTAAGCGTTTGACACCTTGAAGGAAAGGCTGATGATAGCTCCAATCCTAAGTCTGCCTAAAGGGACTGAAGGATTTCAGATTTTCAACGACGCATTAGGATACGGTTTGGGTTGCGTGTTGGTGTAACAAGGCAGTGTGATAGCTTTTGAGTCTAGGAAGTTGAAGCCTCACGAGAGGAATTACCCCGTCCATGACTTGGAGTTGGCACTGGTAATTTTTGCATTAAAGTTGTGGCGGCACTATGTGTATGGTGCGAAGGTGGAGATCTTCACGGACCACAAAATCCTGAAGTATCTTCTAGACCAAAAGTACTTGAATATGTGGCAGCGCAGATGGGTCGAGTTCCCTGGAGACTACGAAGTGGCGATTTAGTATACGCCAGGCAAAGCAAACGTGGTGGTGGATGCCTTAAGCAGGAAATACTCTGGTCAAGGGAGTTGGATCGAAGCTCATGATGAGCGGTTGATGCGGGACTGTCAGTCCCTTGGCATTGAGTGCGTAGCAAGAGGCAAGACAAGCATGGCTCGTTTGAACTGGATCGAGTTGTAGAATGACTTATCTGATCTTATTCGGGAAGCGACTAATTTGAATGAAGAGTTTCAGCCATTCGTTGTGGAAGCTCAAAAGGAAGAGGGTAGCTCCTGGGAGATGATTGTTGGGGTGTTGAGGAAGGATGGAAGGATATGAATACCACAGTTCGACAAGCTCCATGAGAAGTTGATGTTTTAGGCTCATTTAACGAAGTACTCCATTCACCCGGGCAGTACAAAGATGTACTTGGATATGAAGAAATACTTTTGGTGGCCTGGTTTGAAGCGTGATATAGCTTTGTACATGAGTGGGTGCCAAACTTGTGCCTTAGTGAAGGCCGAGTGTCAAAAACTGTGCGGGTTCCTGAAGTCCCTTCCGATCCTCGAATGGAAATTTGATGACGTCTCCTTGGATTTTGTGGATGGCTTACCTTAATCGCAGCAGGGTAACGACGGAATTAAGGTAATCTTGGACTGCTTGACCAAAGTGGCTCATTTCATCCCAAATCGGAAAGTGGAGAGCATGGAGAAGCTAGTAGAATTGTATGTTCGCAACATTGTGTAACTACATGGGATTCCTAAGAGTATTGTTAGAGATTGCGATGGACGATTCACATCCAAAGACTGGAGGTTGGTTCAGAAACGTCTGGGCATGAAGCTGAAGTTCAGTACGACGTTCAGTCCTCAAACTGATGGACAAACAGAAAGAACGAACCGTACAATCGAGGATATGCTGAGAATGTGTACTCTTGACTTTGGGAAGAAGTGGGAAGATCACCTCTTTATTCTAGAGTCTGCCTATAACAACAGTTACGAAGCAAGTATAAAGGTGGCGCCATACGAAGCTTTGAATGGGAGGTGGTGTCGAACGCCAATGTCTTAGATGGAGGCGGGAGACACCAAACTTTTGGTAAAAGATGTAGTGGCTAATGCGTGCAAGTTGGTGCGACCCATTCTGGAGCTCATGAATATTGACCAGGATTGGCAGGCAAAGTATTTTAATGCTCGCCATAGGAATGTGGTGTTTGCGGTAGGGACTTGATCTATCTCAAGATCAAGCCATTCAAAGGCATTTTGTAGATTCGTCGACTCAAGAAGATGAGTTCGGGTTTTTTGGGACCGTTCGAGGTTATAGAACGTATTAGAGAAGTAGCTTACGGGTTGGTGTTGTCCATAGAGCTGAGTGAATTACACGATGATTTCCATGTCTCCGTCTTGAGGAAAGCCTTGGTGGAGGCTATTATGGTGATCTGACCGGCTACGGTGCCGATAGAAGAGGACCTGAGAATGAAAGTCCGTCTGGTGGGCTTAGAGGATTCAGAAGTTCGGCAGTTGCAGAATAAAGAAGTGAAGCTCGTAAAGGTGCGTTGGGACAAGTGCGGGTCAGACGAGTTCTCTTGAGAGCGAGAATAAATCATGCGCGAAGAGTATCCCAAGCTATTTATAAAATGTTGAATGGAATAATGTTAAGTTTGTTGCAATAGTATTTTGATGCATTGCAACATTTTTCTTACTGTTTGACTGAATGAAAATGAGTATGTAAAGTTGTTGTAATAATGTTTAAATTTGTTGCAATAATTTTCTTGTTGTCTTTCATATGAAGACTAATTTCGAGGACGAATTCTTTTAAGGGCGGAGGAGTTGTAACACCCCAGATTTCAGATCTTGCGTCTCTGGAAGCTATCGCCCGACAATAGAAGATATCGCCCGACGTTAGCTTAGCGTTGAGTAGGTAGGAGCTGAGGGCGTTGAGTCACCGGGTGTTGGGAGCGTTGAACGCTAGCACGTGGCATTAGCTAGGTACCGCTCGACAATAACCCTGTTTCGTCGAGCATCGAACGAGAGATTCGTGCGTCGAGTGCTAGAGGATTACCGCCCGGAGATAGTAGCTATTGCCCGGTGATGCGCGCGAAGCCCCGCTCTAAATTATCTGGGAGCACGGCGGGTCCGGATTTCGCGCGGTAAATTATAGTCAAGTGCACCTATCGTAAGTAATACATGATATGCAGGAGAATATCCAGATCGTAAATTTCCCAGGAACGGGTTAATTATCCCTACTGCTCCGAAAGCACTATTATTTTACCGAAATATTTAAGTTGTCGATTTTAAATAAAAAGCTGGAAATAGATTAAGAGTAAAGTCGATGAAGAGATAACACTCGGTATTGAATTACGTTAGGAGTAAAATAGATTTGAATAAATAGAGATCTTAGGTTTCAATTTAATTAAAGCGGAAACTTGGCTGTGGATGTTCCAAAAGTATGAGCTCACCTATCTCTAGGAATATCGCTCACCTGGACATTAAGGCTATTCGACCGGGCTCTCATCCGACGAAAAATTCCTCTTAAAGCCCGCAGTACGCAAATAACCCCGCTATTGGGTGGGGAACCCAATCCGGTAGAGTTAGCGTGCCTCCTCTCTCGAGGGTTAGTGCAAAACTCTCTTTACCCAAGGGTGATCAGTCCATACGCACGGCCTCTCGGCTAGCTAGCATAAGGATAACGTAAATAGAGCCCACAGATCGATATGTGGTTCTACGCATCGTGAACCGGAGGTAAATCTTAAGTTTTTTAATTAAATAGAAAAATAAGACATTTAGTTATTTAAAACATTTTTTATCCCAATACTCTTCGATATCGAGGGCTAAAAGCGATTAGCCACTCATTGGAATGGGGATTGCTTATGAGTTTGGTTAGGCGTGAGTTCTAAACTAAGCAATGAAGGGTTACAAAAAAAATAAGAAAAACGAATAAGATAACGTAATATTAGAAATAGAAAAACTACTAAAAAAGGTAAAAATACACGCACTCAATCAAACGCATAATAAAAAAAAAGAAACAAAAACTAAGTTACAAAAAAGAGAAAATTGCACAATTGAAATGACAAGTTCTACTCAAACGAGTAGGCGGTAAATTAATGCTGAAAAAGACAAGTCCTACTCAAATAAGTAGTACTGAAATGAAAGCGAGTACTACTCAAACGAGTAGGAGGAAATAAATACACACATGCAGACACTTCACATGAAATAAACACACACACTCACTCTACTGAAAATGAAACGCACACACACTTGCATAAATGAAAAACGAACACACACTTGCATAAATGAAAAACCCACACACACTGCAAAAAATAAAACACACACACTCACTCTACTGAAATTAAAAACTCCCACACACAAATCCTACTCAAATGAGTAGGTGGAAAATTAAAGCGAGTCCTACTCAAACGAGTAGGAGAAAATTAATGCAACACACGCACTCACTCTACAGAAAGTAAATACTTACACACTCTACAAAAATGAAAACACACACACACACTTGCATAAATGAAAACGCACACACACACACACACACTTTACAGAATTGAAAAACTCGAACGCACTCTACTTGAAATAAAAACACACCCACTCTACTGAAAAGAAAAACACGCTCACACACTCGACAAAAATGAAAGAAAGCGATCAAAATTATCTCATACACGCACGCACGGAGGCGAAAAAATAAGGAAAACAAAGTTATCAAAAAATTAAAACAACTGCATTTCCACCGCTATAATGTGGTAGAAATGCGTAAAAAGACAAAATAAAAATTATTTGAGCAAAAGAGTTTTCAAATAAATGCGAGAAAAGCAGGTGCTTGAAAAATTAAAACGTTTACATTTTTACCGTTAGAATTTCATAGAAATGCATAAAAAGTCGAAATAAAAATTGTTTGAGCAAAAAACTTTTTAAGTAAATGCTAAAATGAAAGGTGTCGAAAATTGAAAATAACACATAATCCATTTTTATAGCTTTGTAAAAGGGTTTAAAAAGTGGCAAAAACTTAAAAAGAAGCAAAAGTGTTATAACATAAAAAAGTAAAATCTAAGTTAACGAGTAATGAAAACCACTTTTGAAATCGTTTTACAAGTCCATAAGAACAAATGTAAAAGAATAAAAAAAATCCTAAATCTAAACCATTCTAAGTAGTATGGTAAGAAAAACGGTTATAACAACGACTAGTAATTTTTGATAAAAATGAAAGAAAAGCAAAGGATTTTTCATTTTAAAGCATAAATTCTGCAAAAATGAACTCATACACGCACACACACCATATGAAATTGAAAACAAGAATACATAAGATTGATGAAAAGGAGGCATTCAGAGAAATTCCAAAGCATTGTAAGGATGAAAATAAATGATTTTATTAACAAAAAATTTGATTACAAAAGCTTAAATAAAGTTGAAAAGGAGGGGGAAAGATTCCTTACATAGCCCCAAAATAACTCCAAACAGCAGCCCTTAATCACCAAAATCGTTCAAAATTCAGAACCCAAACACCTTACAACAAGGGCCTATTTATAGGAGAAAAATTTCTAAGTACACGCCCTCTAACACGGGCATGTCAGGGGGCGTGTCAGCACTATTAATTAGCTGATACGGCGATTTGATGACTATGTTGACTTCGGGGCGGTCCACGACGAAGTCAAGGTCGTGTCTCTGTCGACACGGGCGTGTAGTAGGGCGTGGCCATCAGGTTGATCTGGGGACGGGTTGCATCAAAAGACGTCGGCGACGTCCCGTAGGGCTAGGTGGAGGGGTACACACCCATGTCGCATCTCGACACGGGCGTGTCGGGTCTTTTCAACGATCATCGGACGCAGTTTGTCGATCAGATGACACGGGCCTCTGGCACGGCCATGTCATATGTGACACGGGCGTGTCTTCGGGCGTGTCATAGTTTTTCCTCAAATTTACGACTGAATCTCGGGATTGAAATTTCACGCCCTAGTCAAGGGTGTGTCCTAAAGTACACGGGCGTGTACTTCCAATTTTTTGGCAGATTTCGGTAAAATTGCAGGAAACAAAAATAAGCTTAAGTTAGAGAACATTTACAACAAAGAAGCAATTTATTAAAGAAAAATAAACAAAAATATCAAAAAGAAACTAAAAATGATTTAATTAATGTACATAAAAATACGTATAGTTACAACTCATCAAATACCCCCGTACTTAAACTTTTGTTATTCCAGATCAAAAGTTGGAGATGTACTTATAAGGAATTAAAAGAAATCCTAAATTTAGCTTTTGCTTGAATTAATTTAAAGAGAGATCAAATTAATTATTAGGGGTATAAGAGTTAAGTCCTAAATCATGAACAATCCCGCTATTGGGTCAGAAATCCAATCCGGTAGAGTTAGCGCACCTCCTCTCTCGAGGGTTAGTGCGTAACTCTCTTTATCCAGGGGTGATCAGTCCATACGCACGGCCTCTCGGCTAGCTAGCATATGGATAACGGAAATAGAGCCCACACATCGATATGTGGTTCTACGCGTCGTTAACTCGGAGTACACCTTAAATTTTTTAATTAAATAGAAAAATAAGACCTTTAGTTATTTAAAACATTTTTTATCCCAATGCTCTTCAATACCGCGGGCTAAAAGCGATTAGCCACTCATCGGAATGGGGATGGCTTATGAGTTTGGTTAGTCGTGAGTTCTAAACTAAGCGCTGAAGGGTTACAAAAAAATAAGAAAAAAGAATAAGATAACCTAATATTAGAAATAAAAAAGCTACTAAAAAGGTAAAAACACACGCACTCAACCAAACGTATAATAAAGAAAAAGAAACAAAAACTAAGTTACAAAAAAGAGAAAATTGCATAATTGAAATGACAAGTCCCACTCAAACGAGTAGGCGGTAAATTAAAACAAAAAAAGACAAGTCCTACTCAAATGAGTAGGACTGAAATGAAAGCGAGTCCTCCTCAAACGAGTAGGATGAACTAAATGCACACACGCACGCACTCGACATGAAATAAACACACACACTCACTTTACTGAAAATGAAATGCATAGACGCTTGCATAAATGAAAAACGCACACACACTTGCATAAATGAAAAACGCACACACACTGCAAAAAGTAAAACACACACACTCACTCAACTGAAATTAAAGACTCACACACATAAATCCTACTCAAATTAGTAGGTGGAAAATTAAAGCAAGTCCTATTCAAACGAGTAGGAGAAAATAAAAGCAACACAAGCACTCACACTACAAAACGTAAATACTCACACACTCTACATAAATGAAAACGCACACACACACACACTTGTATAAATGAAAACGCACACACACACACACTTTACTGAATTAAAAAACTCCAACGCACTCTACTTGAAATAAAAATGCACCCACTCTACTGAAAAGAAAAACACACTCACACACTCGACAAAAATGAAAGAAAGCGATCAAAATTATCTCATACACGCACGCAAGCAGGCGAAAAAAAAAGAAAAACAAAGTTATCGAAAATTAAAACAACTGCATTTCCATCGCTAGAATGTGGTAGAAATGCGTAAAAAGACAAAATAAAAATTATTTGAGCAAAAGAGTTTTCAAATTAATGCGAGAAAAGCAGGTGCTTGAAAAATTAAAACGTTTACATTTTTACCGTTAGAATTTCATAGAAATGCATAAAAGTAGAAATAAAAATTGTTTGAGCAAAAATCTTTTTAAGTAAATGCTAAAATCAAAGGTGACAAAATTTGAAAAAAAACACAATCCATTTTATAGCTTTGTACAAGGTTTTAAAAAGTGACAGAAACTTAAAAAGAAGCAAAAGTTTTATAACCTAAAAAGTAAAATCTAAGTTAACAAGTAATGAAAACAACTTTTCAAATCGTTTTACAAGTCCATAAGAACGAATATAAAAGAATAAAAAAACCCTAAATCTAAACCATTCTAAGTAGTATGGTAAGAAAAACGGCTATAACAACGACTAGTAATTTTTGATAAAAATGAAAGTAAAGCAAACGATTTTCATTTTAAAGCATAAATTCCGCAAATATGAACTCATACACGCACACACACCATATGAAAATGAAAACAAGAATACATAAGATTGATGAAAATGAGGCATTTAGAGAAATTCCAAAGCATTGTAAGGATGAAAAAAATTATTTTATTAACAAAAAAGTTGATTGCAAAAGCTTAAACAAAGTTGAAAAGGAGGGGGAAAGATTTCTTACATAGCCCCAAAATAACTCCAAACAGCAGCCCTTAATCACCAAAATGGTTCAAAATTCGGAACCCAAACACCTTACAGAAAAGGCCTATTTATAGGAGAAATCTTTCTAAGTACACGCCCTCTGACACGGGCGTGTCGGGGGGCGTGTCAGCACTATTCATAAGCTGATCCGGCGATTTGATCGCTATGTTGACTTCGGGGTGGTCCACGAGGAAGTCACGTCCATGTCTCTGTCGACACGGGCGTGTAGGAGGGCATGTCAATCAGGTTGATCAGGGGATGGGTTTGGTCAAAAGTCATCGGCGACGTCCCGTCGGGCCAGGTGGAGGTATCAAAAGTCGCCACCGTGTCTCTAGGGACGGGTTGTGTCAAAAGTAGCCGGCAACGTACATGCCCGTGTCGCATCTTTAAACAGGCATGTCAGGTATTTTCAACGATCTTCGGACGTAGTTCGTCGATCGGATGACATGGACCTCTGGCACGGAAGTGTCATATGTGACACGTGCGTGTCTTAGGGCGTGTCACATTTCTTCTTCAGATTTGCGGCTGAATCTCGGGATTGAAGTATCACGCCCTGGTCACGGGCGTGACCCAAAGTACACGGGCGTGTACTTCAAATTTTTTGGCAGATTTTTTGTGAGATTGCAGGAAACAAAATAAACTTAAGTTAGAGAATATTTACAACAAAGAATCAATTTATTAAAGAAAAATAAACAAAAATATCAAAAAGAAACAAAAAATGACTTAATTAATGTACATAAAAATATGTATATTTACAACTCATCACCCGGCGATAGCCCTGTTTCGTCGAACGTCGAACAAAGGGGCCAGTTGGTCGAACGATGAGCTTTTGAGAAAACGTCGACTTCTCGAGAAAGATGCTACCACAGGGCATTAGCCTTATCGCCGGCATTAGCGTGGCATTATTTTCTAGCCGAGCGCTTCGGAAACTACCGCTCGGCGGTAGGTAGTTACCTCCCAGTGGTAGCGGACGGAAGCAGATCCGTCGTTTCGCTTGTTAGTCGTCCGATTGCTTTTAGGATTTGATCCAAAGGACCAAGACTCTCCTCCATAGTACCTATATAGGGCTGAACGGTTGTTTCCCCTCATTTTTCCGATTTGGGAAGTGAGATTTAGTGTTTGGAAGAGAAAGATGGGAGGAGGAAGAAGAGAGCTTTCTCCCGCCATTGACGGAGCTTTAGACCTCCGGTCATCGTTCTGAGGCCAGATTAGTGAAGAGGACGCGAAGGCGCTCATTTTCATCCATGCAAGACAAGTGTTTCTTTGCTAGAAAATGGAGACGAAGGGTAACGACACTTCTTCTCTCGGTTATAAGATGCTTGCATGGCATCTTTTCCTTTTCTTGATTTTATTTAAAGCATTTAGGCACCGGATCTCTCAAGTGAGAGGGATTCGGGTGGCCATGGTTCATGAGGAGCCACCGGATTGATTGTGTCCCTCGCCGACATGATATTGCACTAGAAATCTTCTTCGTTAGTGGATTAGGCATTATGGGTGAAGCTGTAGTCACGACCGTTAGTCCAACTCAATGATGATGCATATTGAGCCTTAAGAATTTTGGTTAGAAATCCATTAGGGGCAAGACACCATTTTTGATGTTGTATGTCCCCCTTATTCCGCCAAGTACGCGTAATCGGAACCGGACAAGGTTAGCTCCGTTGTGACGGTAGATGGTTTCCTTGGGGCACTTGAACGTTACGGTATGAACGATGGATTTGGGTGGGAAAGGGTTGGGATTGTGATGTGCTAAGGCGTGATTTGTCTCTACGGTCGACTGGCTAGCCCGTGACATTGCAAAGTCATGTGTGGAGAGTGTCCCGACGAGACAAGTCCCCGTCTGTGAAACTGATGAGAATGCTAAGCTTTGGGCAAGCCCGGTGATTCCAGCTGGGTCCCGCTTGGTCTCCTTCGGTGGACTTGATCGCAATATTGGAGCCGGGATTGGGTCATCACTAACAGGTGGGGTCTAGGAAGGGTTCATAGTATAGGTTTGTTTGTGTGACAGAATCTGACGTTTAAAGTCAGAGCTTGCAGGCAAGCCCGGATGATCCCAGTTGGGTCCCGCTGGGTCTCCTTAAGTGTACTTGGTCCCGATATTGGAGTCGGGCCTGGGTCGTCGCGAACGGGTGGGGCCTAGGCAAGCGTTCTGTGTGGCGGCTTGTATGTCGTTTGTGGGAAATTAGAATACCCTTGTGTTTGCGGCTTGATTGTCGAAGGGGATATTAGAAGTACCCGATGTGATGATGTGTTAGAAGCATATGCTCTAGGGTGCCTTGGGTGAAATGCAGGATTGCATTCATGCTGCATTGTTGGCCCCTTTTATTACATGCTCAATATAAAAACGTGTTTGCTGTATGAGACATCCAAACCTGTTTTATAGCCTTACATGTTATTGTATTTTGCATACGAAATGCTGACCTCCAGGGTGATGTATGTTGTCTCTATGAGGATGGCACAACGCTTGTGCACGCAGCGGAAAAATAAAGACATCAAGAAAACCCAAAAGAGATGGGATCGGGCCATGATAATTGAATCAAGAAGTTAACAAACAACTATGTCAAATTACCTCGGTGGCGTTGAGTCACAACTCAACGGAGATGCTCCAAGCTTCGCGTTCTTGCTGGTGACGAGTTCTACGTGAAATAATGTCCACGTCTCTGCAGAAATCCACACGAGCGGGAGAACGCCGATCTATCCGTCGCACGGATTATCGGGAAGGAGAAGACCGCACCTTGCTTTCCCACGGACTGCTAGGTCCGCGCCAGGGATTGCAACGCCAACGACTATCGCCGGAGAGGAGGAGGTCGACGGAGCGAACACGGCGGCGGAACCCTTCCGTCGGCGGGATTCGGGATCGGCGGAACGAAGGGCGGAACGGCTTCCATCGATTTCGATCGGCTGCTAAAAGCTAAAATCATAATACCCGAAAACCCTAAGTGTCCCTTTTATACCGAAGGCATAAATAGACTTAGGAATTTCGCCATCCGCAGACCACCCAGAAATAGGGTTCCAGAATCGGTGAGTATCAATCGGCGAGAATCAGCGACGATTGGCGAGAATCACTTAGCAGGTTCGGCGAGAATCAGTAGGCGAGTATCACCTAAGATCGGTGAGAATCAGAGTACAATACTCGACGATTCTCGCCGAACGCGGGGTGGACTATACTCGTCGACCGTCCACCTGCGGTCGACGATTCTCGTCGATCGTCGAGAATCAGAGAACCAATTCTCGACGATTCTCGTCGATCAGCGGGAATCAGAGAACCATTCTCGACGATTCTCGTCGACCTTCGGTCGACTATTCATACCAGTCCTCCAGGGCAACATTTGCCCAACCCGACGATCCTTTAAGGCAACACTTTGCCCATAACCCCATTCAGGTCGGTGATTGGTAACCTTTACCAACACAGTCAATCATCCAACTTCTCCACATCTCTTATGTGCGGTCATGTTTGATCACTTCCAGATCACAATGCCCAACCCTGCAGGCTCATATCGCGTTGGCAGTGAGATTACATGTTTGATCACTTCCAGATCACAATGGTAACTCCAACAGACTCCCACTTGATCTCGAAAGTATCAAAGCAAAAAACCTCACAAACAATGAGCGGCATCTAGCAATGCATCATTGCTCCCCAAGCAATAAGAGTTTATAACTCATAAGCCTTTATGACCAATGTATCAGCGTTGTCTTTGTCCCTTTGTCCCTTACATCCGGAAAGAACAGGAGGCATGGACCGTGTCACCATCGTAAGAGCTCAATCCAAGTTTCTTGATCCAGGACGGACTTCCAGAGAATGGTGAGTCCAATATCACATATTGACTCAACCAAGCATGGCCATGCATTTCTCAGTCCAGTTCCATCAAGGGGCCCATGGATGCAACTCCTGTCATACAGGAGGACAAATCCCATATCTGCTCACACACAAACACCCAAATGATTCGTAACATGCCCAACAACCACCCTTATCATCAACCTTTCTCAAGGAAGACTTTAGATGGCATCAAAGCACGCTCTTCCTCACTTGATGAATGCTGTGACTTCAGGTCAAAGGACCACAACACCATTGTCAATTGAGACCTACTCGTGACACGATTGGATGACAATCCATAGAGCAGTCTCAGGTTGGGTCTGTCCAGTACAACTTGTTCATTAACAAGTACCCACGTGATGACTTGATATCACAATATCATGACCAGTGAGAACCGGTCATCAGTCAACAGACGTGCTAGCCTTCATGCATCATCATCACCCTTAGCTTCTATGATGATACTCGACCAGGGACCTTTTAAGAATGAAGCTTCAAATAAATCATAGGCTCTCACATTCAAGTCACGTACTTGATGTCCCATGGAAGCGAACATTCTAAGGGTATCTATTATGTTAACATTTAACTATCATATAGAAAAACTCATAATAAAAGAACTTGTCATTAATTGTAAAAGAAAAACTAGGTACACTGTTCATCATATGAACAAATGGCCAACAAAATACAAGTTTACATGCAATCCACAAGATTCTCACTAGAGTTGATCATTTAGGTATCGTATACCCATCGATCTAGTATGACCATCATGCTTTCTCTGCGCGAGAGGCTTTGTCAGTGGATCGACAATATTCTCCTCAGTCGGCACTCTGCAAATGTTCACATCTCCTCGTTCGACAATCTCACGCATAAGATGAAACCGCCGAAGTATGTGCTTGGAGCGCTGATGGGATCTAGGTTCCTTAGATTGTGCAATTGCACCATTGTTATCACAGTAGAGAACTACGGGACCAACAATGCTAGGAACTACATCAAGCTCGCCGATGAATTTCCTAATCCATACAGCCTCCTTCGCCGCATTAGCTGCAGCGATATACTCGGCTTCTGTTGTAGAATCAGCAACTGTCTCTTGCTTGGAACTCTTCCAGCTCACAGCTCCTCCATTCAGGCAAAACACAAAACCTGACTGAGACTTGGAGTAGTCCCTGTTAGTTTGGAAGCTAGCATCCGTGTAACCACTTACAATGAGCTCTTCCTCTCCACCATACATCAAGAACACATCCTTAGTCCTTCTCAAGTACTTCAGGATATTCTTGACTTCAATCCAATGACACTCACCGGGGTCTGACTGATACCTGCTAGTCATGCTCAAAGCAAAAGAGACATCGGGTCGAGTACATAACATTGCGTACATGATTGATCCAATTATCGAGGCATATGGAATCAACTTCATGCGGTCCTTATCTTCACAAGACTTCGGACACTGGTCCTTAGAGAGACTCACACCATGAGACATGGGCAAAAATCCTTTCTTGGACTCAAGCATGTTGAACCGCTTCAACACCTTCTCGATGTACGTACTCTGGGTCAAACCCAGCAACTTCTTCGATCTATCTCTATAGATCTTAATACCAAGTATATAAGTCGCTTCACCCAAATCCTTCATTGAAAAGCAGTTCCCTAGGTTGTTCTTAACAACTTTCAGGGTAGGAATATCATTCCCAATCAACAGTATGTCATCTACATACAATATCAGGAAGACAACAATGCTCCCACTGATTCGCTTGTAAACACAAGGCTCATCTTCATTCTTGATGAAACCAAACTCTTTGATTTTCTCCTCAAAACGAAGATTCCAACTTCGAGAGGCCTATTTCAGTTCATAGATGGACTTATTCAGCTTGCATATTTTAGTGGCTTCATCTGGGGATACAAAACCCTCGGGTTGTGTCATATACACTTCCTCAAGGAGGTTTCCATTAAGGAAAGCCGTTTTGACATCCATCTGCCAGATCTCGTAGTCATAATACGCAGCAACATCAAGCAATATCCTTATGGACTTTACCATGACAACAGGGGAAAAGGTCTCATCATAGTCAATACCATGAATTTGCTTGAAACCCTTAGCCACCAGTCGCCCTTTGAATGTCTGTACATTCCCATCCATGTCGGTCTTCTTCTTGAAGACCCACTTGCACCCTTTGGGTCGTACCCCTTCAGGTGGTTCCACCAAGTTCCAAACTTGGTTTGCATACATGGAGTCCATTTCGGATTTCATAGCCTCAAGCCATTTGTCGGAGTCTGGTCCATTCATAGCCTCTTGGTAGGTTGCTGGTTCATCATCATGATCCGTAAGCAACACATTACCTATTTGAGACACGAGAAATCCATATCTCTCAGGCTCAAACCTCGGTCTACCAGATCTACGTAGGACTTGTGTTCCCTGAGCAGGTTCTCTAGCTACAACATCTTGTAGTCCTGTCTCAGAATCCAATTTCGGTTCATTCACTACATGTGGTTCTTGAACTTCTTCAAGCTCTAACTTTTCAGTCTTTCTTGATAAGAACTCTTTCTCCAAGAAGACACCAGTTCTTGCGACAAACACTTTGTCCTCAGACGGTATGTAAAAGTAATACTCTTTCGTTTCCTTAGGATATCCCACTAGATAACATTTATCCGATTTGGGTTCCAGCTTGTCAGGCATTTGACGTCTCACGTATGCCTCACAGCCCCAAATTTTAATGAACGACATACTAGGACGCTTCCCAGTCCATATCTCATATGGTGTCTTCAGAACCGTTTTGGTTGGAGCGCGATTCAATGTCATTGCAGCAGTCTCTAAAGCAAAACCCCAAAAGGAAACAGGCAAGTCTGCATGACTCATCATCGAACGTACCATGTCTAACAGAGTACGATTTCTCCTCTCAGACACACCATTATGTTGTGGTGTTCTAGGTGGAGTGAGCTGTGATACAATACCACACTCTTTCAGATGATCACGGAACTCATGACTCAGGTATTCGCCACCTCGATCAGATCGGAGTGCTTTAACCCTTTTACCCAACTGGTTTTCTACTTCATTCTTGAACTCTTTGAACTTTTCAAAGGTCTCGGACTTGCACTTCATAAGATACACATATCCGTATCTACTGAAATCATCAGTAAATGTAACAAAGTAGAAATACCCACCTCTAGCCATGGAACTCATGGGTCCGCATACATCACTATGTACAACACCCAAGAGATCCTCAGCCCTCTCAGTATAACCAGTGAAAGGAGCTTTAGTTATCTTGCCTAACAAACAAGATTCGCATCGCTCAAATGATTCATAATCAAATGAGTCCAAAAGTCCATCCATATGGAGCTTGGATATGCGCTTCTCGTTGATATGGCCCAAACGACAATGCCAGAGAAAAGTAGGGTTCGAGTCATTTGTTCTTAGTCTTTTATTATTTTCTACATTACAGATCAGATGGTCCAAGTTCAAAACATAAAGACCATTAAACAATTGGGCTACAGCATAACAAACATCATTCTTAAATATAGAACAACAGTTGTTCTTAATTATAAAAGAAAATCCAATCATGTCCAAACATGAAATAGATATAATGTTTCTAGTTATGGCCGGAACAAAATAACAATTATCTAGTTCTATTACAAGCCCACTGGGCAAAGAAAGACGGTAAACCCCTACGGCTACAGCAGCAACTCTTGCACCATTGCCGACGCGGAGGTCCACCTCCCCTTTACTCAGCAATCTTCTCCTTCCCAGTTCCTGCATATTTGTACAAATGTGAGAACCACATCCGGTATCCAATACCCAAGATGAAGGAGCAGAAAGGTTTATCTCTATAACGTAAACGTTTGAAGCGGAAGTCATACCTCCCTTCTATTTCTGCAGACCTTCAATGTACGAACGACAGTTCCTCCTCCAATGACCAGCCTTGCCACAGTGGTGGCATTTCCCTTCCTTCACCGTGCTTTTCTTTTTCATCAGTGCTGAAGACTTGGGCTCAAGGTATGACTTAGGTCCCACCTTCGTCTTCTTAGAGCCCTTGGCCTTGCCCTTGCCCTTATGCACCATCAGTATGGGGCTGGCAGGCTTGGCCTTCTTCATATTGATTTCGGCAGTTCTCAACATGCCTAGGAGTTCGGGCAGTGTCTTGTCTATTTCATTCATGTTGTAGTTCAAGACGAACTGCTCATAACTGTCCGGCAACGATTGCAGGATCAGATCTGTGGCCAACTCTTGACCAACAGGAAAACCCAGCCTTTCAAGGTTCTCTATATACCCAATCATCTTGAGTATGTGAGTCCCTACTGAGTCTCGAATTCCCATCTTGCACTGAAACACCGCTTTTGTGACATCGAACCTCTCTTGACGAGCCTACCCTTGAAACATTTTCTAGAGATGCTCGTCAATCTCCTTGCACCCCATGCTCTCATGTTGCTTTTGAAGCTCAGAGTTCATAGTGGCAAGCATAAGGCATTCGACATCTAATGTTAACCCCTCAGTTCGCAACATACTGCAAGATTCCAAAGCCCCCCATTCAGCAGGCGCGAACAGGATTTGTCCGTCCGCCCAGTCCGGCACTGTCACCAATCGGGCGCCAAGGGTGATACTCCAGCAGCGGACGCAAGGACCAGTCCGCTCAGTCCGCCGGCACTTTGGGCAACAGGTTCTCCAGCGGCGGACGCAGTATCTCGTCCGCCCAGGCCGCCGCCCTCCAGTGGGCGCGCCCAGCAGCAGTGGAAGCTCCAGCTCGCGAGCCCAGTCCGCCACTTCTGTGCGGACTGGCGTGTTCTTTCTTTTTGCTTCCCGTCACCACTACCCGGTTCTCCTGTACCCCGGGCAGCCGGTTATTTTTAGCCCTGCCCGTTAGGGCAGGCCCCCTATCCTATAAATAGGGGGGAGGTGGTGCACTCAAGGCACGCTGACTCGGACCCAGGAGCCTACTTGTTACAGGCTGCGGACTCGAATCCTGTGCCTTGCGGACTCCCCCTTGCTCTGCTTCCCTCAGTCTTTTCCTTTCACTTGTAACCAATTTCTTCTTCAATCAAGGGAAAGCCCGTCGCAAGAGAGGCATTCAGGCTGCGACGGTGCGAAGTCTATTGTTGCCGTGGTTCACGGCCCTGCTCTTCTTCCTGCTCTCATCCGCTTAGTAGATCGCTACTCGCAGTCTCCCTATTCCCCCTGTGTTCGAACAGTTAGCTGGTTGTGCTCGACCTCCCTTGTGTTTTCGTGCATCAACAGTTAACACGCGACCTTCAGATCCGAGTAGTGTTTTGAAATCAGCGGACGAAAGATGTCAGACCGCAGAGCCCGCTCTTCAGATCGCTCTAGCTCTTCAGAAGACTCCCTTTGGGACGCGATTGAGCAAGCTCGCCTTGAGGCCGAGCAGTCTCGCCGGCAGACCGACCAGCGTCTTGACACAATCAGCCAAGCTCTGCTTGCTTTGGCCCAGCGGCTCACTCCTCAGGCCGCAGCGGACACAGCGAACTCGCCCGTCCGCCAGACCCCAGCTCGCCGAACTCCGCTTCGGCAGTCGCCAGAAACTCCTCGGAACCCTGCTCAGACCGCAGCCCCTCTGCGCCCTCAAGAGGAAGAGTTTGCTTTCAGAGAGTTCTTCAGAGAAGCTGCTAGGGGCACTCCTGCCCGCCAACTTCACTTTGCTGACCGCCAGTCCGCCGAGCCCGCGGACTCCTCGGCTCCAGTCCGCCCTTTCTATCCTGCAGAGTTTGACACCTCGTCTCCCTTTGTTGACCGAATTCGATGGGAATCGGCCCCGAGCAACTTCAGGGAGCCGCGCATCCCATTCTATATAGGAGCGACAGATCCCGTTTCTCACCTCCAGGCATTTGAGGGGGCAGTTGCTTTGAGATGCCTCTCAGATGCGATTAAGTGTAAGTTGTTGGTTACCACTCTCGAAGGGCAAGCGAGAGAATGGATCTATGAGCTGCCTTCGGGCACTATCTCTTCTTTTGCCGAGCTTCGTAGCCAGTTACTGCTAAGGTTTGCTACCTCAAGGAAGAGGAATAATGGGCCAGCTGCCCTATTTGAGATCAAGCAGAGGGATAACGAATCGGTGGCACGATTCGTTGATCGCTTTCAAAGAGAAATTCAGGGGGTGAGGAATGTGAACCCCGACTATTATAAAGTTGCCTTGATCCATGGCCTCCGGGAAGGCCCTCTGAAGTTTAAAGCAACGACCAAGGCTCCCGAGACTTATCAGGAGTTGATCGCCATGGTCAACCGTTTCATAGAAGGGGAAAATGCCAATCCGACCTATGTTTCATCCCTGACAGCCAAGGCTGAAGGAAGGGATGCCTCCGCTTCTTCCTCTCGTGGCAGGCCCCCTCGTCCAGACTTCCAGCCTCCGTCTCAAAGAGGCAGGAACTTCCGCAACAAAAAACCATTCCAAGGCCATCAACAGTTTCATGAGCAGAGACTGCCATTGGCCGCCACTCCCGCCGTTCCTTTGCAATCTCTTCCCATCCTCCAGCAGGCAGCCTTGCCTGCCCCGTGCCAATATGATGAAAGTCCCATGGAGGACCCTGCAGATCTGGACCTTGACGAAGTCATCCAGATCCTGCAAAGGAGATCAGAAGAAAAGAGGCAAGAGCCTCAGAAGCTGTGGAAGCCGAGGAATAATTCGCAATACTGCCAGTTCCACAAGGAAAAGGGTCATCTGACTGAGGAATGCAAGGCCCTTCGTGCGCTGATTGATAAGTTGCTTGCCGAGGGCAAGATTGACCTGACCAAGAAGGATTCTCCTTCCTCGTCGAAGCCATCCACCTCGAAGGGCAAAGAGGTAGCTGAGGCTTACCAAGAGTGTGTAGATGTGGAGGACGAAGGCCGTCTGGGGCCGATCAACGTCCCAGTGGAATGCTTTGATGCAGATGATGAGGGAGTTCTGGGACGCCTCTTCTTCATCCATGGTGGAGCAAGGACCGAGTCCACTCGGAAATCTTCAATTTCAAGGGTCACCCAGGCGGAGGTGGCCTCTTCTTCCGTTGCTCCCCCAAGTGAAGTCGTCACTTTTGGTCCGGAAGATCTGCCTCAAACAGCCAATCCATTTGACGATGCTGTTGTGATCAAGGCTGTGCTTGGAGACTTCACAGTGGACAGAATTCTTGTTGATACGGGCAGTTCAGTCAACCTCCTCTTCAAGTCTACTTTTGAGGCCTTGAGGACCGGAAAGCCTCTGCTTTCCACTGAGGGGCCGCTCTATGGATTCTCAGGAGAGAGGAAAGAGGTGGAGGGCAGCGTCACCTTGCCAGTGAAGCTTGGAGGGGCAACAAAGCAGATACAGTTCATAGTGGTCGACGCCCCCAGCAGCTACCATGCCATCTTCGGCAGGCCCCTGCTGAACAAGTACCAAGCAGTGATTTCCACTTATCACCTCGCCATCAAGTTCTTTGCCGATGGGAGGATGTGCCGGGTCAGGAGCGACCCAAGGAGAGCAAGGGAGTGCTACGTCCGCACTGTCAACATGGTTGAAGCTTCCCTTGCTCCAGCAGAAGCTGCATAAGCCTCTTCTAGTTCGAAAGTTGCTGCTGATGAAGGTGCTCACCTGGAACCTGCCCAAGTGACGCAAGGAGTCCCCATTGCTGAAGGGGAGGAGAGGAAACTCTCCATCAACTCGGAGCTTCCTGAAGATCAAAAGGCTGAGTTGATTTCCTGCCTGCTAAAGAACCTGGATGTCTTTGCCTGGACAGCAGAAGACATGCCGGGGGTGGATCCTGATGTAGCTTGCCACCATCTGAATGTTGATCCCAGCTGCAAGCCCATCCAACAGAAGAAGAGGGACGTGGCAACAAAGCTTGCAGAACCAATAAGGGAGGAGGTTGCGAAACTCCTCAAGGCGAATTTTATTAAAGAAGTGCAATATCCCACCTGGATTTCAAATGTTGTAATGGTTAAAAAACCAGGGGGAAAGTGGCGAATGTGTGTAGACTTTACAAAACTTAATAAAGCATGTCCTAAAGATTGCTACCCCCTGCCTCGGATAGATTCTTTAGTTGATTCCGCGGTAGGATACTCTTACATGAGTTTTTTAGATGCGTTTTCTGGTTATCACCAGATAAGAATGCATAAGCCCGACGTTCCTCACACGTCGTTCATTACTAACGATGGATGTTATTGCTATCTTGTCATGCCCTTTGGGCTTAAGAATGCTGGCGCGACCTATCAACGGATGATGGACCGTGTGTTTAACCATCAAAAAGGAAGAAACCTAGAAGTGTATGTAGACGATCTCTTGATTAAGAGTAAATCGTTTTCGCTGCACTTGCTAGATCTAGCAGAGACGTTCGCTACTCTGCGTAGATACAAGATGAAGCTCAATCCTTTGAAGTGTACTTTTGGAGCGAGTAAGGGGAAGTTTCTTGGTCATCTCCTTACTCCGGAGGGACTTGCCCCCAATCCTGACAAGGTGAAAGCTATTCTTGAAATGCCTACCCCTCGTTCACCGAAGGAAGTTCAGCAGTTAGGGGGAAGGCTAGCAGGTCTTGCAAGATTTCTTTCTCGGGTTGGAGATAGGAGTGCCCCCTTCTTTAAGACCCTCCGGCGTGCGTCCAAGTTTGAGTGGACAGAAGAGTGCTCCCAGGCTTTTGAACAGTTAAAGATGCAGCTTACCTCATCGCCTCTGCTTCAGAGTCCCCGGCCAGGAGAGGTTCTTTTCTTGTACCTAGGGGTTGGCCCTGAGGCCGTCAGCTCCGTTCTTCTTCGGGAAGAAGGCAGAAAGCAATTCCCAATCTACTACGTCAGCCATATTCTGAAGAGTGCTGAGACGCGGTATCCGATCCTGGAGAAGGTAGCCTTGGCACTGGTCATGTCAGCTCGCAGGCTTCGCCCGTACTTCCAAGCACATTCAATTCAAGTCATCACCGATCAACCTTTGAAGGGTGTGTTGGAAAAGCCCGAGCATTCCGGCAGGCTAGCTAAGTGGGCAATAGAGCTAAGTGAATTTGAAATTTCTTATGTGCCCAAGACAGCCATCAAAGCTCAAGTCCTAGCAGATTTTCTGATTGACATGCTAGAGTCCAGTTCTGATCAGACAGAAAGGTCACCTTTGGCTTGGACCATCTATGTTGATGGTGCCTCAGGCAGAAGTTCTTCTGGAGCAGGAGTGGTTCTCATCAATCCAAACGGAGTCAAATTGGAGCAGGCCATCAAGTTTTACTTTCCAGTAACCAACAACCAGGCTGAATATGAATCTCTGCTAGCAGGCTTGAGGCTCGCAAGGGAATTAGGGATCGATCATGTTCACATCAAAACCGATTCTCTGGTAATGGCGTCGCAAGTCCTCGGCAACTTCGAAGCAAGGGAGCCAGTCTTGAAAAAATATCTAGCTCTTGTGAAAATAGAGGTCGGCAGGTTTAAAAGCTTCACTATCGAACATATCCCCAGAGCAGAGAATGAGGAGGCCGATTTTCTCTCTAAGCATGGGATGCCTTCAGGAGGCACAACTTCCGAGCTCTTCCGCCCGGCAGTGGTGGAAGGAGATTTGATGCAGGTAGATCAGCGCGCCTCTTGGATGGACCCATTCATCCTATATCTGTCAACAGGAAATTATCATCATACAGTTAGAGACAAGAAAAAGTTCAGAATAAAAGCAGCTCACTACTTTCTAGTAGCGGGAATCCTTTATAGAAAGACCTTCCTCTCAACCATGGCCCGATGTGTTTCAGAAGAAGAAGCTCACACCATTTTGCAAGAAGTTCATTCAGGAGAGTGTGGAAGCCACTCTGGAGCAAGAACTCTTGAAAGACGAGTCCTGCGGCAAGGGTATTTCTGGCCCACAATGAAGAAAGACTCAGAGATCTACGCCAGAAGGTGTGTTCAATGCCAGAAGTTTGCTCCGCTTCAGCACCAAGCGGCTCAGTCCCTCAGGTCGATTGCAACTCCTTGGCCCTTTGCGGTTTGGGGAATGGATCTCATTGGTCCTTTTCCCTTGGCAAGCGGGCAACGGTGTTTTATCATCGTAATGATCGACTACTTCAGCAAGTGGATCGAAGCCAAGACATTGGCTAAGACAACGACTCAGATCGTCAAGAACTTCATTTGGGGAGAAATTGTATGCCGGCACGGGATACCAATGGCAATAATCACTGACAATGGGCCACAGTTCAACAACTCTGAGATGATAGATTTTTGCAGGCAGATCGGAACAGAGCTGCGTTTTGCATCAGTTCATCATCCCCGAAGCAATGGCCAGGTGGAAGCTGCCAACAAGCAGATCCTCAACTTGCTCAAGAAGAAAGTGCAGAATCTCAAGGGCAGTTGGGCTGATCAGCTTCCATCAGTCCTCTGGTCCCTTAGGACAACGCCATCATCCGCAACCGGGGAGACTCCTTTCAAACTCTCTCATGGCTCAGAGGCACTCATCCCGATTGAGTTTGAAGTCCCGTCACCCAGAGTGCTGCTTGCAAGAGAAGGTGTCGATGATTGGGCTGAGTTGAATAATGAGGAGATGAGGTTCAGCTTGGAACACATCGAGGAGGTCAGAGATCAAGCAGCCATAAGGCAGGAAGAGGTCAAAAGGAGGATGGCCCGTTACTTTGATCAGAATGTAAGGATCAAACACTTCCAAGTGGGAGATCTAGTTCTAAAGAAGGTTGATGCTGCTGCACGAGCTGGTTCAGTTGGAAAGCTTAATCCAAATTGGGCCGGCCCTTTTGTCGTCAAAGAAGCATTAAAAAGCGGCGCTTATCGCTTGCAGACATACGAAGGAGAGGATATACCACACACGTGGAGTGGGGATGACCTCAAGCGGTTCTATTCTTAAACCTCCTTCTTCTACTTTGTGTATCCTCTTCAAAAACTATTATGAATAGAAACTGCTTGCTAACACTTCTTCGAGTGTTTTTGTTGTAATCATAACAGATAAAGTGCTAAGAGAGATTTCAAAAACGGTTCTACACTCAAACTCTCTTTCTTCTTCCTTATGTTTGCTTTGCGAATATGTTTTATAATCCATACTGACACCTTTTTCTAGTGTTTTCTCTCTCTCCCAAAGACCTATAACGGTTCCCTGATACCAGGAGACATCACCGAGTTCAGCTAGACCTCCCCTAGAGCCGTTGTCATTAGCGTAACACCACGAAGACCACGTGTTGCGAGGAGATTTCGCACCGTGTAGTGGGAGCTTGCAGGCTCTAGCGCGGTTGGATTCTGGACTTCGGATCCCGGCAGGTACCTGACCCCACCTTTGCATTATGGAGGGCAAGGTGGGTGTAAAGCTCTACCACGCCGCTTTAGGGATATTGTTACAACTTCGATGATCACATGAGGAAAGTATGCCGTTCCGGCTCACCTGCCCGCGGGTCATCTTAGCTTGTAACTCTCGAACACTCCATGGTACCCTCAAGCAGTGCCTGCAGGAGACCCACAGCTTAGACTGTACTCCAGGCAAGAGGGCAGGGAACCGTTCCGCCAAGTGAGCATCTTGCTCTTCGCAGGGAATTATCTGCGGACTGGTCTTCAGCGTCCGCTCAGTCCGCCGGTTTGGGTTGATCTTATAGCTTGTAGCCCGGTGAGGAAAGTATGCCGCTCAGGCTCACCTGCCCACCTGGTCGCGAGTTATAGGTCATTTCTATATCTTTGGCGGACTGATTTTTCTCTATCCGCAGAGTCCGCCTGCTTGGGTTGATCTTATAGCTTGTAGCCCGGTGAGGAAAGTATGCCGCTCCGGCTCACCTGCCCAACTGGTCGCAAGCTATAGATCATTTCTATCTTTGGCGGACTGGATTCGTTATCCGCACAGTTTGGAAGTTTCCTTGGGATTGCAAGCTGGTTTTCTTTAGCGGACTGATTTTCTCTATCCAGTCAGTCCGCCGACTTGGGTTGATCTTATAGCTTGTAGCCCGGTGAGGAAAGTATGCCGCTCAGGCTCACCTGCCCACCTGGTCGCAAGCTATAGATCATTTCTATTATGAGCGGATTGGTTTTCTGTATCCGCTCAGTCCGCAGGGTACATATTCAAGTTTGTATTCCTGTTATAAGCGGATTGGTCTTCTATATCCGCTCAGTTCGCAGAATGATTTTCATGTTATATAAGTTTGATCACTATTATGAGTGGATTGGTTTTCTGTATCCGCTCAGTCCGCAGAATGATTCTCGCATTATTTGATAAGTTAATAATCAATGTGCTTTTATATTATGTGCGGTCTGACTTGCGGACCACAACTATAACTCCTGGCATTATTATCAGCTGGCTGTTCTCTGAGGCGGATACTGAATGAGTTGATGTCTAATTCTTTAATCGACAAGGTTCACTATAAATAATGTATGTATCATGCGGACTGCAAGTGAAACTCGACAGAGTCCGCCTGACAGTTTCTTGGTCCAAAGTGGAACAATAATTCTCTAATTAGCAAAGGCTCAGGTTTATCAAGCGTGTTGTGCGGACTGCTAAGTATCGGTGCCGTGAGCGTGGAGAAAAAAGAGCATTGCAGAAAGCACACATTCCAAAAAATATCCTTTCTATTTCATCAAAAAATTTACATCATTCAATATGTTCGGCGGACTACAATCTTGCGTCCGCCACTTTTTACAAAAAACGAGATTACAAAATGTACATATGCATTGATCAATCAGTCCGCTGTCTCTTCTCAGGAGGTGCAGGGATGTCACCGATAATGTCGACATCTGGAGAATAGCCCCCCGAGCTGCTCCCGCTGCTACCTGATCCTGTACTAGTGGCGGACCCGCTATGCGAGCTCCCAGTAGCAGAGGAAGATGCAGAAGTGTCGGACTCGGCGGATAGCTCCTCTCCTTGTCGGCTCGATGCAGCATCGTCCGCATTTTCCCTGACACCTTGCTCTTCGCCCTGCGAGCCTCCTTCTTTTTCTTCTTCTTCTTCGTCGTCTTCTTCTTCCTCATCTTCACCTTCCTCAATGACATCCTTTCCTTTTCTAGCTCTCTCCATCGCTGCGACCTGAGGGGCCAGCTCAGGGAAGATCTCCAGAAAAGGGATGCCGACCACTCCCTCCTTCATGAGGCCGTCGCGGGCAAGCCGCTCAACGGCGACCTCGACAGTCTCCATCACAAAAGGGAGCGTGGCGGCCTGGAATTTTTTGTTCTCCAAGTCATAGGCGACCTGCGAAAAACAAGATTGCAAACATCAGACAGATCGCGGCGGATAGAAAATCTAGTCCGCGGCAAATGCAACTCACCGCCAGCTCCTCTCTTTGCCGAGCATTCCTTTCTCCCATCCGCGCGTTCCTTTCCTTTAGCACTTTGTTATCCTTCTGAAGCTGTTCATTCTGCCTCAACAGGTCTCTGGCCAGAGTGGCAACATAGTGATTTGTCACCGCACTGTTCGCAGAGGCCTGAGAGGCCAGCAGAGGGAGGTCGGCGGCGGGCACTTTCTTGAGGTCGCTCAGATTGCGCTTTCCATACAGCGCGGAGATCGCGATATGCGCGTGGCGTGATATCCGCGGACTCTTCCACGAAGGAAGCGCGGTGGATAGGCGGACGTGTTTGTTTTTGCTGTGCCAATGGACCATGGGGTTCCCCCTGAGGTCCTTCTGGCTGATACCGAAGCCAGTTATTGAGAAACTTTCTGAGGAAGAGTAGTCCGCCGCGGGGACCCCTTCCTCCTTCCTCTTCTTTGCGACTGCTTCCTTCTTCTCCCTTTGTGTAGGAGTGAAGCTGCTGGGGGTCTGCGGCAAGTTAGCGGGCACCGCCAAGGTCGCTGCAAAAAGAGAACCAGAGTTAACAGCATGGTCACGGCGGATACAAAAGCTGAGTCCGCTAAATTACTTACTGTCCTCAGGCATGACATCCGCCAAGCTCGCCAGCAGCGGAAGGTAGTATTCGATGTCAAGCCTGGCATTCGCCAAGAACTCGACGATTGCGGACTCCAGGTCGTCCAGCTGTACATTTTTGAAGACAAAGTCCGCGCGCACCTGCGGATACGTATGCGCGAACCCAAGGTCGCCCTCAAAAATTAGAAACCTCGAGGTCCAGTTGTGGATCTTGTTTGGAAGACCCACTACCTTCATCCCCCTGCAGTAGAAGTAGATTACTCCCTTATAGGGGCGGCCTCCGGAGGCGGTTATAGAGCGGACGGAGAATATTTTGCGGAAGATGTTCATTGAGAAAGCAATCTTTTCAGATCGCAGGTAAGAGATGTAGCTGCAGATCGCGGCAAGGGTATTCGGCGCGAGCTGGCCGGGCACCATCCCGTAGTGCTCAAAAATTGTTGCGAGCTCCCATAGGAGCGGGAACCTGAATCCGCTATCGAAATGATCAACGGGAATGGCGATCTGGGTCGCCGTCGAGAAATTCAACCTTTCCTGATGCACGGGTAGGCGGACAAGTATGTTTGAGTCCGCCATCTTCTTTTTGACGAAGGCAGCCAAGTCAGCCTCCGTCAAAGTACATTTTCTGTGATCGGCAGAATGGAAGGCGACTGCAGCATCAGTGCGCGCGGACACCATGTTGCAGGCCGCAGGATTCCGTTTACTTCAGCAATTTCCTGCATAGAGAAAGCAGAAGGCAGTATTTATAGATAAAGATTCTGACAGCTTTTTGACCAGTCCGCGAAGGTCGCATATTCAATCCGCACAGTCCGCAAAGAATTAAAAAAGCAGCCAAACAAATAACGCGGATACAAAGGCAAATTAACATGCCAAGGAGAATTCAAAGCAAAAAGTTGTCGCCGGCACAACTTGGTCCGCGCAGATCGCGCATTTTCTCTCGGCAAGTCATAAGAAGCGGATACACTTTCAATCCGCTTAGTTCGCAGTGTTTCCGACCTGGAGGTTAACGAGAAGCAGACACAGCATGAATTCGCCCAAATCGCCACGTCACAAGGATTAAACTACATGAATAGCGGATATATAATCTGAGTCCGCACAGATCAAATAGGATTCAGTTCACAGCACAGCATTATTTGGAGCAATCATACAAACAATATACAATTGATCAGATAAAAGTCCAAGGCATTGCGGACTTAGCGGTCCCTGTTGTCAGTCCGCGCCGGCCTTTCTGCCCTGTCTCTGCATAGATGAGCCGCCTGATCGCTTATCTGAAGAATTTCACTATATACACGGCAGAGGTGGTGGTGGATGACATTGATGGTCCGATGCATGTGGGCGGCTTCCCGGTCTACCCGGCTGAGAGGCACCATTGGCTCCGCTGCCGGCCTCGGCTCCTCATCCGCAGCATGTGGGGGACCACCTGCCGGTGCCGCGATCTCAGGAGGAATGCGATCTGACGCCCGCGGCCTCTGCTCAGCGACTTCAGCAGTCCGCTTCTCCTTTCCTTCACGAGCCGACGCCAAGTGCTTGCCTCTGTAGTATCGGACGTCATCCGCGAGCCTTTTCTTTTCCCTTTCAGACCTCTCCAGCGCCCGCGAGATGCTGGCGACCTGGTCTTTGAGGGCTTTCTCGCGTTCCGCGGACGCTTTCTCGCGCGCCGCGGACGCCCTCTCGCGCTCCGCCGCTTTCTCTAACTCTGCTTTGACACATTGCATTTCAGCTTCAAATTTCTTCTCTAACTCTTTTATCGTGCTCAGGCTGGGCGGCTCGTCTTCCGCGGACTCCACGTGTGAGACCACGTCGGCACCAGTGTTGGGTGTGACCACGATCTCGCCACTCTCGATGGAGCCCGGCAGCGACTTTCTACCTGCAACAAATAAAGTCAACTTCGCATTCAAAGGCAGTTCGCGGCGGACTAAAAGAAAGGATAAAAGATCACTTTTAGATATAGCGGCAGCGAGTTTCCGACTATCGAAGATGATTGGCCGCCTTGCCCGCTCCGGGTCGAAGGCGCTTAACCGCTTTTTCCATTCGCGGTGGACCTTGGCCCTTTTCTCAGCAGCAGAGCTCGTCGACACTACAATATCGTCCGTCTCCGTGATAATCTTGACTGGCTTCGATTTCCGCGGCGGCGACCTGTAAAGCCACTTGCGCTGAAAATATTTAGGCGCAGGCTGAAGTTTACCATACCGCAGCAGCTCCGCGGCAACCCGCAGGTCCTCAGCGGCTTTGTCCGCCGCGGCCTGCTTCGAGGCCGCCCCAACCGCAGCAACATGAGCGACGATTTGCTTCTTTTGCTCCTCTATCTTCTCCTTCAGCCTCTCCCTCTCCTCTTCCTCCGCAGCGGACAAGGAAGGGAGTTCGTCACCCTTATCTCCAGTAGTTTCCGCCTCATTCTGCTGCAGCACAACCAGCAAGGAGTCCTGGATTAAGTCAAGTTGATCGACGTCTATGGAATCAAATATCTCATCCGTGGAAAGACTGACCGTTGAGAGGGAATTCTCTCCCTGGATTTGGGCCTCCGGAGTAACCAGATCGCCGTCTGGAACTTCTTTTTCGCGCGGCCTGTGTTGTAAGTCCGCTGCCCTAGTCCGCTTAGAGACGTTCTTCTCCTTCATTGCGCGAAGCTTCTTCTCAACCCGCTCGGCGACGGTCGCTCCGTCTCTCTTCCTCTTCTTCTTCTTGGCGGTCTTCTCAGCAACATCCGCGGCGGACCCCCCTAAATCGGGCTGGTCAGCGCGGACAGGTTCAGGATTCATAGCAGACAATGCCTTTGAGGGCGCGTCGTCCTCTACCTCAGTCCGCCGGTCTTCTTCGTCTAAGTCAACGATTTGCACCGAGGCATTGGGGGAAGATATGTCAGTCTCCATGTGTTCGCCAGCAGTGTCCGCTGAGGTTGCGGTTTTCTGAGAAGGGGCGGAATCCGACAAGGTTGCCATCTACTCACTCCTCAACGGTTCGGCGTCGACTACGGCATCCTTGCGAGCAGAAACATCGACGTGGCGGACTGCTTTCTCCGCAGGCTTCTGGCTCTGGGAACTCTCTCCTATAGAGCGGACAGGATCTTTTCCTGTCGACCTCTTCACAATCTTTTTGGTCTTCATAGGCGTTGTATGCTCCAGGTCGCCTTTTGCAGTAACACTAGATAAGAAAGCTCCAAGCCTAGCCATGCCGGACTGGAAGGTGGAGACCGCAAGTGGTGAATAGCGCCCCGTGTCGATCGAGATTCTCAGCAGATCCAGACCCTCCAGCGATATTTATAGCATTGGCGGCGTTTTCGAGGTTTGCGGACTCGGCGGTTAAGAGAACATTTTCGAAGTTTTCTGGAAACTTAAAAATGTGCGGGGATTATGTTAACCACTCAGTCCGCAACATACTGCAAGATTCCAAAGCCCCCCATTCAGCAGGCGCGGACAGGATTTGTCCGTCCGCCCAGTCCGGCACTGTCACCAGTCGGGCGCCAAGGGTGATACTCCAGCAGCGGACGCAAGGACCAATCCGCTCAGTCCGCCGGCACTTTGGGCAACAAGTTCTCCAGCGGCGGACGCAGTATCTCGTCCGCCCAGGCCGCCGCACTCCAGTGGGCGCGCCCAGCAGCAGTGGAAGCTCCAGCTCGCGAGCCCAGTCCGCCACTTCTGTGCGGACTGGCGTGTTCTTTCTTTTTGCTTCCCGTCACCGCTGCCCGGTTCTCCTGTACCCCGGGCAGCCGGTTATTTTTAGCACTGCCCGTTTGGGCAGGCCCCCTATCCTATAAATAGGGGGGAGGTGGTGCACTCAAGGCACGCTGACTCGGACCCTGGAGCCTACTTGTTACAGGCTGCGGACTCGAATCCTGTGCCTTGCGGACTCCCCCTTGCTCTGCTTCCCTCAGTCTTTTCCTTTCACTTGTAACCAATTTCTTCTTCAATCAAGGGAAAGCCCGTCGCAAGAGAGGCATTCAGTCCGCGACGGGCGAAGTCTGTTGTTGCCGTGGTTCACGGCCCTGCTCTTCTTCCTGCTCTCATCCGCTTAGTAGATCGCTACTCGCAGTCTCCCTATTCCCCCTGTGTTCGAACAGTTAGCTGGTTGTGCTCGACCTCCCTTGTGTTTTCGTGCATCAACATCTAAAGCATCATCAGTATACTTCTTATAAGTATCCTTCTCAGCACGGGAAGAGTTCCCGGCCGGCACCTCGGGGGCTTCTTCTTCCAAGACATAGAGCTTTCGCTCTTGCCTGAGAACAATTCTCAGGTTCCTATACCAGTCTATGTAATTAGTCCCACTGAGCTTATCCTTCTCAAGGATGGCTCTCAGAGACAAAGTGGAGTGTGAAACACTTGCCATGGTATTCTACAAGAATTTATGCATAATAAAATCAGTACCAAAATTTCAAATACAATTTATTTTAATTTGGACTTCAATTAAAACACTCCCACTATTTTATTCGAAATGATAGCCCTCACTAACAATTCAGAGAGTTCATGCGAGCTACTCTCTTAGTGGACAAGATCCGTATTTCACCAATACAATGAGTCAGCTTTGGCTTTCCTCTCACGATGCGGTTATTTAGGTAGGCAACGCTTGCCAATTGCATCCTCATGCAATTCTTGTATGGTTGGTGAATAACTCCTTATTCGCATCCATCATATGGTGCATGCCAACCCTATGCGTCTAGGCACTCAACCTTTGAGGTCACCTAGTTAAGCTGGACCCGATGTCGACAGTGGGATATCACAATTATCCGCTCGCACCCTTACCAAGATAGATTAATGCACCTTGCTTTGGCAAGCCCACACTTCATCGATCGAGGCAGGAAGAGTGTAATCCATCGGAAGGCATCCGAACACTTAATATTTGATGAAGGGATTTTGATTATAGGTTTACAATTAACCATGATCAACATTTGATCAATGTGCACATCCAAAGAAAGGCAATTCTACTAAAACCACATGCATCCCTTATGTGCACATCCTAACACCATCAACAATTGATAGAAGGAAGGGCTAAATCTGAACATCCGGAAACTTCCAAATCCTCAGATTAACATGCATTGGACAAAGGCAAAGACAACTCAACTTAAAGCAGTAGACAAGCTCATCTGTCTATGTTGGATTCAAAATCCAAAACAAAATCGAGGGATGGTTACTGCTAAGGAGACTACAATTTCTAACAATTAGAAATTTCCACGAAATTCCAGACGTTCTTGGCGGGGTACCAAGACTAAATCTAGACATTTAGAACACTTCTAAATCCCTAGGTTTACACGCACTGGAATAACAAAACTTCCAATTCAACAATCATGGCCGAAACCTGGCTCTGATACCACTGTTGGGGTTTCTCTATAAGGATGGCACAACTCTTGTGCACGCAGCAGAAAAATAAAGACATCAAGAAAACCCAAAAGAGATGGGATCGGGCCATGATAATTGAATTAAGAAGTTAACAAACAACTATGCAAAATTACCTCGGTGGCGTTGAGTCACAACTCAACGGAGATGCTCCAAGCTTCGCGTTCTTGCTGGTGACGAGTTCTACGTGAAATAATGTCCACGTCTCTGCAGAAATCCACACGAGCGGGAGAACGCCGATCTATCCGTCGCACGGATTATCGGGAAGGAGAAGACCGCACCTTGCTTTCCCACGGACTGCTAGGTCCGCGCCAGGGATTGCAACGCCAGCGACTATCGCCGGAGAGGAGGAGGTCGACGGAGCGAACACGGCGGCGGAACCCTTCCGTCGGCGGGATTCGGGATCGGCGGAACGAAGGGCGGAACGGCTTCCGTCGATTTCGATCGGCTGCTAAAAGCTAAAATCATAATACCCGAAAACCCTAAGTGTCCCTTTTATACCGAAGGCATAAATAGACTTAGGAATTTCGCTATCCGCAGACCACCTAGAAATAGGGTTCCAGAATCGGTGAGTATCAATCGGCGAGAATCAGCGACGATCGGCGAGAATCACTTAGCAGGTTCGGCGAGAATCAGTCGGCGAGTATCACCTAGGATCGGCGAGAATCAGAGTACAATACTCGACGATTCTCGCCGAATGCGGGGTGGACTATACTCGTCGACCGTCGAACTGCGGTCGACGATTCTCGTCGATCGTCGAGAATCAGAGAACCAATTCTCGACGATTCTCGTCGATCGGCGGGAATCAGAGAACCATTCTCGACGATTCTCGTCGACCTTCGGTCGACTATTCATACCAGTCCTCCAGGGCAACATTTTCCCAACCCGACGATCCTTTAAGGCAACACTTTGCCCATAACACCATTCAGGTCGGTGATTGGTAACCTTTACCAACACAGTCAATCATCCAACTTCTCCACATCTCTTATGTGCGACCCTACAGGCTCATATCGCGTTGGCAGTGAGATTACATGTTTGATCATTTCCAGATCACAATGGTAACTCCAACAATGTAGTGCCCCGGGATCCGCTAGGGATGGCCGGGAGGAGATGTGTTGGTTACACAATTGAGGTCAGCCTTTGCTGACCCACGTTACATAAGGGTACACTAATTCATCCCCCCCCCCCCCCCCCCCCCGCCAATGGCATATAAGCTGCCACACGGAACTCTTGCCTTGGCCCCACCCGCTCATCGGTCTCAAACCCCGGGCTTTCCTGCAAACTCTGACTTCTCACATCAGGGTTCTGTCATTCAAACAAACAAACCGATGTTAAAAACCCTTGCTAGACCCCACCCGTTCGCGATAACCCAGGCCCGGCTCCAAAATCGAGACCTAGTCCACCGAAAGAGACCCAGCGGGACCCAGTTGGGATCGTCCGAGCTTGTCCAAAGCTTAGCGTTCTCGTCAGTTTCACAGAAGGGGACTTGTCTCGCCGGTACACTCTCTACACATGAATTTGCAACGTCACAGGATAACCAGCCGACCACAGAGACAAACCACGCCTTAGCACATCATAATCCCATTCCTTTCCCACCATATTCGAACAATTGTATTGTAACATCCCTGTGTCCCCGCGTGTACACTAATTTCCACTCGGTCCGATTTCGGCCACACATACTCACACGAGAAAGGGTAATGACATCATCACGATGGCATCTTGCCACAAACGGATTTCTCCCAAATCTTTAAGGGTCGCAAGGCAACATCACCGAGTCGGACTAACGGTCGCGACAACGGCTTCACCCTCAATGCCTATTCCACTAACGGAGCGGATCTCTAATGTAATATCATGCCGGGGAAGAACACAATCAACATGGTGGCTCCTCTTGAACCATGGCAAACCGAGCCCCTCTCATTTGAGAGATACGGTGCCTAGAATGCTTGAAAGAAAACAAAGAAAGCGTAGATGTCATGCAGGCATCCTGAAACCGAGAGGAGAAGTGTCGTTACCCTTCGACTCCTCTTTCTCGCAATGAAGCCTTCGTCTTGCACGGATTAAAAAGAGCACCTTTGCGTCCTCTTCACGGATTTGGCCTCGGAATGATGATTGGAGCTCTAAAGCTCCGTTAATGGCGGAAAAAGCTCCTCCCCGCCTCCTCCGAACACTCTCTCTCTCATACCATAAGTCAACTCCAAAATGAGAACAAGTGAGGGAGAGAACCGCTCAGCCCTACTAAAACCCTTTGGGCAAATGATCCTAGGGTCCAGGATCAACTTTGATGTTAAATCGAATGGCCAAGAAAAAGATCTACAAAACGTGCAATTAGTCGAGCGGGTCACGCTTCGTCGATCGGCCTGCGCTCGACCAACAACCGAGAGCTCGAAGAATAGCCAATAGCCCATCGAATAGCCAAGAGCCTGACAATTGGACAAGCTCGACGAAAAAGACTCGAGCTTGACGAACAGCGCTGTGCTAGACCAAAAGCCTCCAGCTCGACTTTCGTCGAGCAGCCACAGTTCGACTTTCGTTGAGTCGCCCTGAGTTCGGCAAAGGCCATAGCTCGACTTTCGTCGAGCGGCCCTGAGTTCGACGAAGGCCACAGCTCGACTTTCGTCGAGCGCCCCTAAGTTCGATGAAGGCCATAGCTCCACTTTCGTCGAATGGCCCTGAGTGACGAAGGCCACAGTTCGTCTTTCATCGAACGGCCTTCGAAGATCCCTGAAATTTGTTGAACAGCACCAGCTCCTAAAATTTGGGGTGTTAAAACTCCTCCCCCCTTACAAGAATTTCGTCCCTGAAATTAGTCCTCATATAGGAAGACAGCAAGAAAAGTTTTTGCAACAAATTTAAACATTATTACAATAACTTTACACAACTCATTTACATTCAGGCAAACAACAAGAAAAATGTTGCAACACCTCAAAATACTGTTGCAATATATCTAACAATGTTCCACCCAACATTATACAAACAACTCGGGATACTCTTCGCGCATGGTTTATTCACGCTCACAAGAGAACTCGTCCCGCCCGCATTGGTCCCAATGTATCTTTACGAGCTTCACCTCTTTGTACCGCAACTGCCGAACTTATTAATCCTCTAAGCCCACCGGACGGACTTTCGTCCTCAAGTCCTCTACTATCGGCACCGTAGCCGGTCCGATCACCACACTAGCCGGCACTAAGACTTTCCTCGAGACAGAGAAATGGAAAACATCGTGTAATCCACTCAGCTCTGTGGACAACGCCAACCGGTAAGCTGCTTCTCCAATGCGTTCTATAACCTCAAACAGTCCCAAAACACTCGGGCTCAACTTCTTATGTCGGCGAATCCGTGAAACACCTTTGAATGACTTGATCTTGAGATAAACCCAGTCGCCTACCGCAAACTCCACATTCCTATGGCGAGCATTAAAATACTATGCTTGTCGGTCCTGGGCAACCTTCATGCGCTCCTGAATGGTTCACACCAACTCGCATACATATGCAACCACTTCTTTTCCCAAAAGTTTGGTTTCTCCCTCCTCTATCCAAGACATTAGCGTTCGACACCGCCTTCCATAAAAAGCTTCGTATGGCGCCACCTTTATACTTACTTCGTAACTATTGTTATAGGCGAACTCTACCATGAAGAGGTGATCTTCCCACTTATTCCCAAAGTCAAGATGACATATTCTCAGCATATCCTCCATTGTACGGTTCGTTCCTTCTATTTTTCCATTAGTTTGAGGATGGAACGTCGTACTGAACCTAAGCTTCGTGCCCAGACTTTTCTGAACCAACCTCCAATCTTTGGACGTGAAACGTCCATCGCGATCACTGACTATACTCCTAAGAATCCCATGTAGTCGCACAATGTTGTGAACGTATAACTCTACCAGCTTCTCCATGTTGTCCTCTTTTCGATTTGGGATGAAATGAGCCACTTGGGTCAAGCGATCCACAATCACCCAAATTGCATCGTTAACATGCTGTGATCGAGGTAAGCCATGCACAAAATCCATGGAGATGTCATCAAACTTCCATTTGGGGATCGGAAGAGGCTTCAGGAACACGCTCGACTTCTAGCACTCGGCCTTCACTAAGGCGCAAGTTTGGCACCGTTCATGTATAAAGCACTATCACGCTTCAAACCAGGCCAACAAAAGGATTTCCTCATATCCAAGTACATCTTTATATTGCCCGGGTGAATGGAGTACTTCGTAAAATGAGCCTCAAAAATCAACTCCTCATTGTTCTTGCCGAACTGCGGTATACATATCCTTCCGTCCTTCCTCAACACCCCATCAATCATCTCCCATACGCTACCCTCTCCCTTTTGAGCTTCAACCATGAATGGCTGAAACTCTTCATCCAAACTAGTTGCTCACGAATACGATCAGATATGTCATTTTGCAACTCAATCCAACTCAATCGATCCATGCTTGACTCGCCTCTTACTACGCACTCAATTCCAAGGGTCTCACAGTCCCGCATCAGCCGCAAATCATGATCTTCGATCCAACCCCCTTGACTAGTATATTTCCTACTCAAGGCATCCACCACCACATTGTCTTTGCCTGACATATACTGAATCACCACTTCATAGTCTCCAAGGACCTCGACCCATTTGCACAGCCGCATATTCAAGTCTTTTTGGTCTAGAAGATACTTCAGGCTTTTGTGGTCCGTGAAGATCTCCACCTTCGCACCATACACATAGTGTCTCCACAACTTTAATGCAAAAATTACCGCCTCCAACTCCATGTCATGGATGGGGTAATTCCTCTCGTGAGCCTTCAACTGCCTAGACCCAAACGCTATAACACTGCCATGTTGCACTAACACGCAACCCAGACCGCATCTAGATGCGTCACTGAAAATTTGAAATCCTTCAGTCCCTTTAGGCAGACCTAGGATGGGAGCTGTCATCAGCCTTTCCTTCAGGGTGTCAAACGCCTGATTGCACTACTAAGTCAACACAAACTTCTGTTCCTTATGAGTTAGAGAAGTGAGGGTAGAGCTATCCGTGAAAAGTTTTCCACAAATCTTATATAGTACCTGCCTAATCCAAGGTAACTTCGAACTTCTGCCACGGTTCTCAAAACTTGCCAATCTCCGATGGCCTCCACTTTTGCATGATCCACCACCACCCCATCACCACTAATCACATGACCTAGAAATGCCACCTTCTCTATCAGAACTTGGACTTTGAGAACTTTTCATAAAGTTGGTTCTCTCTCAACACTTGCAACACTATTCTTAAATGAGTCTCATGCACCGACTCCGATTTGGATATACCAAAATATCTTCGATAAAGACGAAAACAAAAGAGTCCAAGTATTCACGAAATATTCGATTCATCAAATCCATGAATACTGATTGTGTGTTCGTCAACCCGAACGACATCACCGAGAACTCAAAATGACCATACCTCGTTACAAAAGCTGTCTTGGGTATGTCCTCGTCCCAAATTCGTAACTAATAGTATCTTGACTTCAAGTCCAACTTAGAATAGACCACTAACCCCACCAACTGGTCGAACAACTCATCTATCCGAGGAATCAGATACTTATTCTTGACAGTCAGTTTATTCAACTCTCGGTAGTCTACGCACCTCATACTACTGTCTTTCTTCTTCATGAACAACACGGGTGCGCTCCATGGTGAAGAACTGGCTCTAATATTCCCCTGCCCCAACAGTTCCAGCAACTGTACTTTGAGTTCGACCAACTTTTTTTGTGCCATCCTAAAAGGAGGATGTGACACCGGTCTAGCCTCTGTCACTTAATCAATCGAGAAATCAATTTCCCATCGAGGAGGTGCTTCAAGAAGCTCCTCGGGAAACAAATCCTCGAATTCTGCCACTACCGGCACATCTCCAAGTGACAACTTGGAAAGGTGAACCTCTAACAATGTTACAACTACAACACCACCCATGTTAACTGCCTGCACCAACTACATGGCCGAAATCAGGGAACAAGCCAATTCACTAAGGCCCTCAAACTTAACTTCTGCCTGTCATTCACTTCTCAAGGTCACCACCTTAGATAGGTAGTCAATACTGCACGCTGCTCTATAAGCCATTCCATACCCAATATTAAATCGAACTTAACCAACGGTAGAACCGCCGCTACAAACGTAAAGTCAACTCCATCCAGACTCCAAGAAATGCACCCCTTCGCCCCGGTAGTCATGGATGGCCCATTGGGCATGCGCACCTTCAGCTCTACGTCCGCCGAGAATAGCTCAACTCCAATCATCAGGATAAAACTTTCCCCAAGGAAGGAGTGCGACACCCCCGTATCAAACAATACCCTAACGGGGTATCCAGAAACTAACACAAAGTCTAAAACATATACAACACACATAAATAATCTTGAAAGTCTAAAGTAAAAGATTAACTCAAACTTGCATACCTGTCACCACATCAGTTTGGCGGATTGCTTCCTGCTACCTAAGGTTGTACGCCCTTGACTGCACGGGTTGGAAACGAGAAGCGCTAGACCCCGCCATGTTTCCTTTCTCCGATGCGCTGGGCCCGGAGCGCAACGACTGTTCTTTTCTCGGCTCCTGCTCAGCGCCACCCTTAGTACAGAAACGAGCTATCTGGCCAGGTTTGCCATACTTATAGTGCGATCGTGGTCCATTGAAGAGAGACCCCCCCCCCCCCACAACGACGTACTATCCTTCTCCCAATTCTTGAAGGGATGAGACTTCTTCCTCCACGTACTCCCGTCAGTCCTTCCTTTAGATTGAGAAGACTTTCCTTCTCCCTGCTTGGCTGCAAAACCCTTTTGATGTTGGGTTCGCTCCAAATCGCTCTCCAATGTTCTAGCAGCCTCAACCGGTTCATTGAAACTAGCAAACTTCAATGATATGTGGTGGTCTCAGATTCTCCCTCAGCCCATGATAGAAGAGGTTGTACCTCTCCACTTCGTGAGCCACGGTCGTTCTACCATTACGACCCAACAGAGTAAACTCTTGAACATACTCGTCCACCATCTTGTCCCACTGCACCAAATGTAGAAATTGCCTTTGAAGGGCTAAACTCGTCGACACAGGAATGTACTTTTTCAAGAAAGCATTCCCGAACTCCTCTATGGTCGGGGTGCGTCCAGGAAACTGGCGACCGCTAAGGCTCGCCCACCACAGGTTAGCAACGCCTTCCAACATGAAACTTGCAAACTCGGCTTGCTTCTCTACCAGCATCTCGAACGCCGTCAACAGTTCTTGACTCCTTGCCCACCAATACTCCGCATCGGTCGGTGTGCTGACACCCTTGAACGTTGGAGGATGTAAGCTTAGAAAGTATTTCATTTGTCAGTCTCCAAGTCTGATAACCACTTTTTCTGCTAATGGCTCTGCTTGGCTGGCTCCTCCTCCTGGCATGACTGTTGCCGCATCGGAGTTAGCAGGAGTTGCAACCTGCGCAATAGGAGTCACAACTTGCGCTGCTACGGTTGCTTGTGCTGCCACCATTGCTAATGCGGACATGCGACAGAAGTCGGTCGGGGTTACCCCCATGCCCAAAGGACCCTGAGCAGTAGCACTGCTTGCCGAAGGATCTTCTCGTGGCCTCGACGTCCCCGCCTCGTCGCTGTCACCTTCACAAAAGCAAAGTAGAACAAGAATCAGCTTCTAGTCACACAACTAGACACAAGGACACTCGTAGTCCCGCGATACTCCTAGGTGGATAAATACATTACGCAATCCGATTACGACATTCGACCACGAATCTTTTCTTTGGACACTAACCTCCCTCTGATTCCAAAATGTAACACCTCTACTGTAATGACCATATAATATTGGTCCAGCAGGGGCCCCAGAAAATACAGATACCACAGCTTAAGAATTAAAAGATGATATAAATCTACCTAACACAAAACTCAGAATAAACCAGCGGAAACCTTACACACAAAACTATAAGTTATCCACCATACTAGGAGTATCAGAATGGCCTTAAGGCCTTACACAACAAGAGTCCAGAGTTGAGAAGCAATCCTATCAATGTGCAAAGCACTCCCAGGCTACCTCAGCATGCAAGCCAGAATACAACTTAAGGATCATATCAGCATCGAAACATAAGGAAAAAAAGGATCACTTCAAGAGGCTTAAGCCTTTTTGGTCGGTGAGCTTGATCCTGCTTGCAATCCTTGCCCTGTAAACATTTTAGTAACATGTGTCAGGAAAGGCTGACCTCAACTATGTAACAACCACATCTCCTCCATGCCATCCCTGGCAGACATCAGGGCACTCCATCACCCGTGTAGTTCAGCAATTCGTATGAAATAAATAATAACATGTAAATCTATAAAATAGGTTTGGATGTCTCATATAGCAAGCATGTTTCTATGTTGAGCATATAATAGAAGGGGACTATAATGCAGCACGAATGCAATCATGGGTTTCACCTAAGGCACCCTAAAGCGTATGCTTCTAACACATCATCAAATCGGGTACTTCTAATTTCCCCATTGGCGTTCAATCCGCAAACACAAGGGTACTCTAATTCCGCCCCCCCCCCCCCCCCCCCTAAATGACATATAAGCCACCACACGGAACTCTTGCCTTGGCATCACACACTCATGGGTCTCAAACCCCGGGCTTGCCTGCAAACTCTGACTTCTCATATCAGGGTTCTGCCATTCAAACAAACAAACCGATGCTAAAACCCTTGCTAGACCCCGCCCATTCGCGACGACACATGCCCAACTCCAAAATCGGGACCAAGTCCACCAAAGGAGACCCAGCGGGACCAAGCTGGGATCGTCCGAGCTTGTCCAAAGCCTGACATTCTCGTCTGTTCCACATAAGGGGACTTGTCTTGCCAGAACACTCTCCGCATATGACTATGCAACATCATGGGCTAGCTAGCCGACCACAGAGTCAAACCATGCCTTAGCACATCACAATCCTATGCCTTTCCCACCCTATTCCAACAGTTATACCATACCATCCTCGTGCCACCAAGTGTATTCTAGTTTCCACTGAGTCCGATTTCGGGCATACGTACTCACACGAGAAAGGGGAAAGACATCATCACAGAAAACATCTTGCCGCTAACGGATTTCCACCAAATCCCTAAGGCTCGCAATGCAACATAACTGAGTCGGACTTACAGTCGCGACAATGGCTTCACCCATAATACCTAATCCACTAACAGAGCGGATCTCTAATGCAATATAATGCCGAGGATGGACACAATCGACCTGGTGGGTCCTCTTGAACCATGACAACCCGAACCCCTCTCAGTTGAGAGATACGGTGCCTAGATTGCTTGAAAAAAAACAAAGAAAATATAGATGCCATGCATGTGTCCTAAAACCGTGAGGATAAGTGTCGTTACCCTTCGACTCCTCTTTCTAGCCATGAAGCCCTTGTCTTGTACAGATGAAAATGAGCGCCTTTGCATCCTCTTCATGGATCTGGCCTCGAAACGACAATCGGAGCTCTAAAGCTCCATTAATGGCAGAAAACGCTCCTCTATCTCTCCTCAGAACTCTCTCTCTCTCTCTCTAAAACCCTAAGTCAACTACAAAATGAGAACAAGTGAGTGACGGAACTGCTCAGCCCTACTAAAACCCTTTGTTCAAATGATCCTAGGGTCGAGGTTCAAATTTGATGTTAAATCAAACGGCCAAGAAAGATCTACAAAACCCGCAATTAGTCGAGCGGTTCAAGCTTTGTCGATCGGCCTGTTCTCGACAAACAGCCTAGAGCTTGACAAACAACCAAGAGCCCGTCGAACAGCCAAGAGCCCGACAACCGGCCAAGCTCGATGAAAACGTCCCGAGCTCGACCAACAACTCTCAGTTCGACGAACAGCGCTGCGCTCGACGAAAAACCCCAAGCTCGACTTTCATTGAGCGGCCACAGATCGACTTTTGTCGAGCGGCCCTGAGTTCGACGAAGCCCACAGCTCGACTTTCATCGAGCGTCCCTGATTTCGACGAAGGCCACAGCTTGAATTTCGTCGAGCGGCCCTGATTTCGATAAAGTACATAGCTTGACTTTCATCAAACGGCCCTGAGTTCGACGAAGGCCACAACTCGACTTTTTTCGAACGGCATTCGACGATCCCTGAAATTCGTCGAACAACACTGGCTCCTCAAATTTGGGGTGTTACAGTTATACTGTTAGCCAAGTTTAATGTGATCTTGGGGAAAGACTGGCTTATAGAGCAACGGGCCAGGATAGACTGTTTGTCAAAGATGGTGACCCTGAGAAATGAAGGAAATGAAGAAGTCAAATTTGAGGGCCTTAGTGGAGTGGCATGTTCCCTGATTTCAACCATGTACTTGGTTCGCGCAGTTAACCAGGGATGAGTAGCTTTCATAACGTTGTTGGAAGTTCAACTTTCCAAGTTATCAATTGGAGAGGTGCCAGTAGTGGTTGAATTTGAGGATGTGTTTCCTGAGGAGCTCCCTGGAGCACCTCCTTGACAGGAGATCGATTTATCGATTGAGTTAGTGCCAGAAGCTAGGCCGGTGTCATGTCCCCCTTTTAGGATGGCACCGAAGGAGTTGGCCGAGCTCAAGGTAAGTTACAGGAACTATTGCAGCATGGCTACATTAGACCCATCTCTTCGCAATATAGAGCGCCAGTGTTGTTCGTGATGAAGAAAGATAGTAGTATGTGGTTGTGTATAGACTACCAGGAGTTGAATAAACTTACCGTCAAGAATAAGTATCAAATTCCACGAATAGATGCCCTGTTCCACCAGTTGGTGGGGTCAGTGGTGTACTCTAAGTTGGATTTAAAGTTAGGGTACTATCAGTTGGTGATTCGAGATGAGGACATACCCAAGACAGCTTTTGGTACAAGGTATGAATACTTCGAGTTCTCGGTGATGTCGTTCGGGTTGACGAACCGCCATCGGTATTCATGGATTTGAAAAATCGAGTGTTTCAGGAATACTTAGACTCATTTGTGGTGGTCTTCATCGATGATATTTTAGGATACTCAAAATCAGATGCGGAGCATAAGGTTCATTTGAGAGTAGTCTTGCAAACTCTAAGAGAGAACCAACTTTATGCAAAGTTCTCGAAATGTGAGTTCTGGTTAGAGAAGGTGAAATTTTTGGTCCATGTGATTAGTGGTGATGGGGTGGCGGTGGATCCAGAGAAAGTTGAGGTCATCAGGGATTGGCCAGTTCTGAGCACCGTGGCAAATGTTCGGAGTTTCCTTGGACTAGCCGGGTACTATATAAGGTTTTTGGAAAACTTGTCTCGAATAGCTCTACCCCTCACTACTCTGACTCATAAGGACCAGAAGTATGTGTCGACTCAGGAGTGCAATCAAGCGTTTGATACATTGAAGGAAAGGTTGATGTCGGCTCCAATACTAAGTCTCCCTAAAGGAACTGAAGGATTTTAGATCTTCAGAGATGTGTCAGGTTACAGTTTGGGTTGCGTGCTAGTGCAACATGATAATGCGTTAGCCTTTGGATCTTGACAGTTGAAACCTCATGAGAGAAATTACCCCATCCATGACTTGTTGTTGGCGGCGGTAATTTTTGCGTTGACGTTTTGGCGGCACTATGTGTACGGTGCCAAAGTGGAGATCTTCACAAACCACAAAAGCCTGAAGTTTCTTCTAGATCAAAAAGACTTGAACATGCAGCAGCGCAGGTGGGTTAAGTTCCTTGGGGACTACGATGTGGCGATTCAGTATACTCTGGGCAAGGTCAACATGGTGGCTGATGCCTGAGTAGGAAGTATTCAGGACAAGGGAATTGGATTTAAGCTCAAGTTGAGAGGTTGGTATGGGATTTTGAGTCCCTTGGCCTTTTGTGTGTAGCAAGAGGCGATCCTAGAATGGTTCGGTTGAACTGGATAAAGTTGCAGAACGACATATCCGATCGTATTTGGGAAGCGAACAATGTGTATATGGATTTCTAGCCATTTGTGGTGGAAGCTAAAAAAGTTGAGGGTAGTACCTTGGAGATGATTGATGGAATCTTAAGGAAGGACGGAAGGGTATGTGTACCGCAGTTCAGCAAGATCCCCAAGGAGTCAATGTTTGAGGCTCATTTCACGAAGTACTTCATTCACCCGGGCAGTACAGAGATGTACTTGGATATGAAGAAATCCTTTTGATGGCCTAGTTTGAAGCAGGATGTAGCTTTGTACGTCAGTCAGTTCCAAACTTGTGCCTTGGTGAAGGTTGAATGTCAAAAGCTGGGCGGGTTCCTGAAGTCTATTCCTATCACCGAGTGGAAATTTGATGACATCTCCAGGGACTTTGTGCATATCTAACAACGGTCGCAGCAGGGTAATGATGCAGTTTGGGTGATCGTGGATCACTTAAACAAAGTGGCTCACTTCATCCTGAATCTGAAGGAGGATTGCGTGGAGAAGCTGGTAGAACTATACGTTTGCAATATTGTGTGGTTACATGGAATTCCAAAGAGTATTATTAGTGATCGTGATGGACGATTCACGTCCAAGGACTGGAGATTGGTATAGAAAAGTGATAAGTACAATTATATAAGTCCTTTTTACTATCATATTTGTAATCATGTCCACTATTTTCTACCTCAATTTGTTATAATTGCACGAAAATAGTTAAGAATTTGAATTATCATGAATAGAAAAACACAATATAGATTTTCCTTTATTTCCTTTATTAAGTTATTTATTTATTTATTCATTAATCTACTTAATGCAGGTATTGCAAGTCCTTGGAACTAAAAGACTTTGAGCAAACAGAGGTGTTCATGGATCCAACATGACTGCGGGCAAAGGTCTTGGATTGGGCACGCACGGGTAGGGACACGTCCATGTCACTACCCATGCCCTTCTCTAGAAAGATCACAAAGCTTAGAAGAAAAGACGTAAAAATTTACAAGAGCACCACACGGGTAGGGACACGCCCGTATCACTACCCGTGTCATTATCGGGAAGATCAAAGGTCTGATGCCAAACCAAGCCATGTGTGGAGCCATGAAGAATACACAGCCGTGTAAAATGATACGGCTCACGACCAGGAGCACATTTTCATACGGAATCACCCAGATGCACCGTTTCATACACTACACGGCCTGCGAAACGGCTGTGTTGGAACCCGTGTTCAACCTATTTGCAAGAAGACTATAAAAACCTGCATAAACAATAGAAAGGGGACTTTTGGATTAAAGGACATGGAGAATTTCTAGAGGACGAAAGTAGAGAACTTAAGCGAAGCGGAAGTCAAAGGAGATAATCCGTATGGTTTTAATTTTTAAGTATCTCTTTTAATTTCTCCCCTCTTTAAGTGGACCTAAACATTAATTTACATTTCGTATGAGACTTATTTTTCTGAACCGATTCAGTAATCATGTATGTTGGTTTTCAGTTTGGATTTGTGGAATTTTATTCGTATGTGTGGTTTCAAACAAAGGGATTGATCATAGATTTGAAGTTAGTATTTGTTTTATATGAGTCCCAATTTTCTAGATTGAGAAATTGGAAGGTTGTGATGATGGTTTATAATTTCATTCTCTTGTGTTCTTTCTCTTTGTATTTCAAATTTCATGATCGAGGGAAATGTTGTTTGGATAAAGGCAATGCGGATAGTAAGATTCATGGTATCTTAGAGATAGAATTTCATGAATTTATGTATTACACATGGTTACCTTATTTTAATGCAAACTTGAGGGTTGTGAATTGTTTGAGATAAAATTTACTCAACTTAAGTTTAGGTATTGAATTGCTTGAGAGAGAATTCAAAAAGATTGAACTCTTATAATACAACGAATTTGATAATATTGTTAATACGTGGTTACATAGAATTGAATTAATGGTGATTATTCTCATGTGTTTACTCTTAGACTATCTGCTCTTTATCATCCTTAATGCTCCAATGTCACTTTATCCAATTAGTACGTATGGTTTTAATTTTTATGTATCTCTTTTAATTTCTCCCTTCTCTTAGTGGACCTAAACTTTATTTTACATTTCGCATGAGACTTGTTTTTCTGAACTGATTCAGTAATCATGTTTTTTGGTTTTCATTTCGAATTTGTAGTATTTTATTCTTACGTGTGGTTTCAAACAAAGAGATTGATCATAGATTTGAAGTTAGTATTTGTTTTATATGAATACCAAATTTCTATATTGAGAAATTGGAAGGTTGTGATGATGGTTTATAATTTCATTCTCTGGTGTTCTTTCTCTTTGTATTTCAAATTTCATGATCGAGAGAAATGTTGTTTGGATAAAGGCAATACAGATAGTAAGATTCATGGTATCTTAGAGATATGATTTCTTGAATTTATGAATTAGACATGGTTACTTTATATTGATGCAAACTTGAGTGCTGTGAATTGTTCGAGAGAAAATTTACTCAACTAAAGTTTAGGTATTGAATTGCTCAAGAGAGAATTCGATAAAGATTGAACTCTTACAATACAACGAATTTGATAATATTGTTAATATGTGGTTACATATAATTGAATTAATGGTGATTATTCTCATGTGACTACTCTTAGACTATCTGCTCTTTATCATCCTTAATCCTCCAATGTCACTTTATCCAATTAGTCCTACTAATGTTAATTTAGAGTAAAAACCAATTTTAAATATAAGTATGATAATAGAGTGAGAGTGAGTATGAGTACTTGAAGAGACCCTAAGGAATACGACATGAGATGTAGATTTCTCCTATACTATGATGATAGGTGTACTTTCCTGAGATTAAAATCAATTTTGCTTATACCTTTCTACATAGTTTATACTAGAGTAGAAATGATCGCATCAAGTTTTTGGAGTCGTTGTAGGGGAATCATTTTCAATATTTTGAAAGCTTAAACTTTATTAATCTACAAATTTTTGATTACAAACATATAATTGTAAATTATTTCATTATATAATTATATCATTTAATCATGTTTTGTAGTCTGTTAGTCTATGACCAGGATGATAAATTATGGGATAACACCATTTCATCCTAACTCGGAATGGATTATTCGCAACACCTCACAAAGGGACTTCAGAACTGATAACACATATAATTTAAACGGACTTTCAGGAGAGGAAACAGTTAACTTAGGCGATCATCATCCAGATACATGGCAACTCAGAACGAGCAAAATAGGTCTGACTATGCTAGACCAATCTCCACGGTACTGGGTCAAGCATTGTTAGACCACCAATGACGCAAACAATTTCAAATTGAAGCCTAGCATTATTCAGATGGTTCAACAGTATGTCCAATATAATGGTCTGTAAGTTGAAGATCCCAACACACACTTAGCCGGATTCTTGGATATATGTGATACATGCAAGATCAATGGCATTATCAATGATGTCATTCGTTTGAGGTTGTTTCCGTTCTCACTATGGCATAAAACAAAGCAGTGGTTAAACTCATTACCTAGAGGGTCGATCACTACATGTGATATGATGGTTGAGAAGTTCTTGATGAAGTATTTTCCACCAGCAAAGACTGCAAAGTTAAGGAATGATATTTATACATATGCTCAATTAGAATCTGAATCATTTTATCACACATAGGAACGATCCAAGGAACTATTAAGGAAGTGTCCCCATCTTGCATTACCGTCCTGGTTTTAGATTCATACCTTCTACAATGGCCTCAATCCAGCCACTAAAAAGATGATCGATGCAACTAGTGGAAGCACCTTGAACAATAAGACACCAGAAGCGGCTCAACAGTTAATAGAAGACATGGCAATGAACAACAATCGATGGACTACCATAAGATAAAAGCCTAATAAGCCTTCAGGAATCTACGAAGTGGTTGCAGTCACTGCCTTAGCTATTCAAGTGGAGAAGCTTCATCAGAAAATGGATAACCTATCTTTAGCATCACCCTCCATGGTACCTTAATAATGGGATCCTTCATTTAGTGGAATGTCTGGTTTTGAACCTTAAGTGCATGAACATGTTGACTATATGGGCAAAAAAACCAGTCCTCCCTTCAACCAAGCAAACAACCCATATAGTTCTACATACAATTCGGGATGGAGGAACGAACCCAATTTCTCTTGGGGAGGACAAGGAAATCAATGCAAGCAACCTGTGTTTGGAAAACCACAACAACCGGAGCAAAGGAAGCCATCATTAGAAGATGTACTCAGCAAGTTCATGCAAACCACTGATGTAGCTTTCCAGAAATAAGAGGGCTCTAATTGGAATTTGAAGATTAGATAGGTCAGCTCGCAAGGATGGTATCTGAAAGATAACAAGGAACACTTCTGGGTAATACCGAAACAAACTCGAAGGAGCATACAAAAGCAATCCAATTGAGGGGTGGGAATTACAAGACCAAAGGCTTACAAAGGAAGCACCCCAAGAGGAGTCTAGTGGCGAAGGACAGAACGAGATCAATTCAAATTCGAAGGAGTATCAGCCAAAATATCATATCCTGCAAAGCTGAACAAGGAACACATGGATGCGCAATTTGTTAGGTTCTTATCTATGTTTAAACAATTACATGTTAATTTACCTTTTTCTAAATTCATTCAAATGTCAAAGTATGCTAAATTTCTAAAGGACTTGATTTCAAATAAAAAAATAGAAGAATTATCTTTAGTAAGACTTAGGGAAGAATGTTCCGATATTTTACAGAAAAAATTACCACAAAACTTAGGGATCCCGGTTCATTTTCAATTCCATGTTTAATCGGTGATTTTCAAGTGAATAAAGCTTTAGCGGACTTAGGAGCGAGTATAAACTTAATGCCTTATAAACTAAATTTGAAACTAGGCCTAGGAGAACTTAGGCCTACTAAAATGTGTATTTAATTAGCAGATCGTTCGGTTAAGTATCCTAGAGGAATAGTAGAGGATGTATTGGTTAAGGTAGATAAGTTTATATTCCCCGCCGATTTTGTTATTCTAAATATGGACGAAAATGTAGAAATGCCACACATACTAGGTTGTTCATTCTTAGCCACATCTAGAGCTCTTATCGACGTTTTTGATGATAAATTAGTTTTGCGAGTAGGGAAAGATGAAGTTTCTTTTCAAATCAACAATACAATGAAGCAATCTTTGGATAATGATGATTGTTGTTATTTTTGTCATGGTGCTGATAATATTATGACTTCTATGAATTCTGAATTATATTATATAGATCCAGTAGAGATTTGCGTCACTAACAGTTATCTAGAAGAAGACAAAAATCAATATATTTTTGAACATTTATATTATCTAGATAACTCTGTTTTGATGAATAGGAAGATTGAGTATAGTTTGATTACACAAGGAAAACTTGAAGTTCTTCAGAATAATTCTTTGGATCCATAGATATTAGAACTTAAAAAATTACCAGATCATCTTGAGTATGCATTCTTAGGATCTAATTCTACTTACCCAGTTATTATTTCTTCTAATATTTCTGAAACTGAAAAACAAAAGTTAATAACTATGCTAAAGAAGTATAAAGGTGTTATAGCATGATAAATAACTGATATAAAAGGTATCAACTCTAGTTGTTGCATCCACAAGACCCTTTTGGAAGAAAACTATAAACCTTCTTTTCAACTGCAACGTATGTTAAATTCAAATACAAAAGAGATAGTGAAAGCTGAGATTGTTAAGTTGTTAGATGCTGGAATGATATACCCTATCTCGGATAGTTAATGGGTTAGTCCTATACAAGTCATTCCTAAGAAGGGGGTTTTAACAATAGTAGCAAATGATAAGAATGAACTGATTCCAATGAGAATAGTAACAGGTTGGCGTGTCTGTATTGATTATCAGAAGTTAAATGATGCTACTAGGAAAGACCATTTCCCTCTAACATTTATTGATCAAATATTAGAAAGATTATCAGGCCATTCTTATTATTGTTTTCTAGATGGATTATCTGCATATTTCCAAATCCCTATGTCAGAAGACCCGGAGAAAACAACATTGACTTGCCCATTGGGTACCTTTTCCTATAGACGTATGCCATTTGGTTTTTGTAATGCACCCGCCACTTTCCAAAAGTGCATGTTTGCTATATTTAATTATTATGTTGAAGATATTATGGAAGTATTTATGGATGATTTTTCTGTGTCTAGTGATTCTCTTGATTTGTGTTTGAGAAATTTAAAAAAAGTTCTGAGGAGATGTGAGGAAACAAATCTAGTGCTTAGTTGGGAGAAGTACCATTTTATGGTGCAAGAAGGGTTGGTACTTGGCCATAAGATCTCAAGCCAAGGACTTCAAGTGGATAAAGTGGAGATTGAAATCATAGAAAAATTGTCACCACCAACCTCTGTTAAGGCAGTTAAAAGCTTTTTAGGTCATATCGGATTCTATCGCCAGTTCAATAAAGACTTCTCTAAAATACCTAAACCACTTACTAGGCTTTTAGAGAAATACACGCCTTTTATTTTTGATCAAGAGTGTCTGCAAGACTTTGGGTTTTAAAAGAAAGATTAATTAATTTTTCTATTATGATTGCACCTGATTTTGCTCAACATTTTGAGATCATGTGTGACGCTAGCAGTTTTGCGGTAAGGGCTGTTTTAGGACAACGCCGATACAAACACTTTCACCGTATATATTATGACAGAAAAACACTTAATAACACACAGGAGAATTATACAACTACGGAAAAAGAACTCCTAGCAGTGGTATTTACCTTCGATAAATTTAGATCGTATTTAACATTATCTAAGGTGGTAGTATACACAAATCACTCTGCCCTAAGATTTTTACTTGCCAAAATGGAAGCGAAACCTCATTTAATCCATTGGGTTCTTTTATTGCAAGAATTTGATTTAGAAATTAGGCATAAACGAGGAGCAAAAAACTTAGCGGCAGATCATCTCTCACGTTTAGAAAATTCACTACGAATAATATTAGATGAGTCTGAGATTAATGATACATTTCCTGAGGAATCGTTGTTTGCATTATCTACAAATATAAATACTAATTATCCGTGGTTTGCCAACTATGCAAACTATATTGTGGTTAAGATCCTTCCAAAAGATTTTTCGTATCAGCAAAAAAAGAAATTTTTCTCTGACTTGAAATATTACTTTTGGGAGGACCGTTATCGTTTTTGGATATGTGTAGATTCCATTATATGTAGATGTGTATCAGCAGAGGAGGACGGGAAAATCTTGGAGCAGTGTCATTCAGGCCCTACAGGTGGTCACTTTGGAGAAAACCGCTCAGCTAAAAAGGTTCTTGATTACCATTTTTATTGGCCCCTTCTATTCAGGGATGCACAAAAGTATGCACTTTCATGTGATTTTTCTCAAAAATCAGTTAATATCTCTAAATTACATGAAATGCCAAAAAAATTTATTCTTGAATGTTAAGTGTTTGATGTGTGAGGGATTGACTTTATGGGACCGTTTCCAATTTCTTATGGGAATAAATATATTTTGGTAGCTGTAGATTATGTATCAAAGTGGGTAGAGGCGCAAGCTTTCCATACTAATGATAGTAGAGTAGTAATTCAATTTCTGAAATCCTTATTTGCATGATTTGGCACACCATGTGCGTTTATTAGCGATAGGGGTACACATTTTTGTAATCTACAGTTAGATAAAGTCTTATAAAAATACGTGGTCACACATAGGAGAGCCACAACTTATCATCCACAAACTAGTAGTCAGGTTGAAGTTTCAAATAGAGAACTTAAGAGAATCACAGAAAAATCGATAAAAGGGAATAAGAAACTATGGTCTAAGAAACTAAACGATTGTTTGTGGCAATATAGGACCGCCTACAAAACAACTATAGGGACCACTCCCTTTAGACTAGTCTATGGTAAATCATGTCACCTGCCTCTAAAATTAGAACATAAATCGTATTGGGCAATACGCTCTTTGAATTTTGACACCAATTTTATAGGGGAGAAACGAAACATTCAACATAACGAATTAGATGAGTGGAGAACCATTGCTTATGGAAATTCTCGGATATATAAGGAGAAGACTAAATTGTTCCATGACTGTCACCTTCAAAATCATAAGACATTCCAAAAAGGTGACCATGTCATCCATTACAATTCTCGTCTAAGGTTATTCCCAGGGAAGTAAGGTCTAAGTGGTCCGGATCTTTCCAAGTCAAAGAGGCTTTTCCCTATGGCACCATTGAACTAACCCACCCAAAGAAGGGAGATTTTAAAGTAAACGGGCACCGATTAAAACTTTATTTTGGAGAGTTTCCTCGAGATTTCACTCGCCAAGAAACATGCCTCCGACTAGACATGGATTAAATGTAATTTAGAAATTTTTCTATGTTTTTATTATCTTTGGTAAAATTTAATATAAAAACATTATAAAATCATTTAGAAGGTAATTCCATTTCAGAGGAGCACACGGGTTTGCACTCGCCTGTGTGCTAAGCCGCATTCATGAAAACAATTTTATCCCAGTCGTATTCAATTTAAAACCTCAGTAGGAATTATTTTTCTCGAGCACAACACAGGTGGACACCCACCTGTGTGCTTTGCCATGTCGCATTATCTTCATTTCTCTCATACTTATCCCGAGCACCACACTGGTGGACACACACCCGTGTATGCAACCGTGTTAAAGTGCCCCGACCACGACACGAGTAGCTACCCAGCCGTGTGCGCACCCGTGTGTAAGGTAATTTGTTCTACGATACAATGTTCGATGATGTAATGCGTTTGACGAATCAATGTTCCCGAGCAGGACATAGGTCAACACACATGCTCGTTGTTGACTGTGTTCACCACGCTGCTTCTCCATCAATTTGACCACACGGGTCCACACACATGCGTGTTCTTGACCGTGTTCTCCTGGTCGTGTGCTACCAGTAGTCATCTTCCTCCTCTCCAGTCCCTGGTTGAACCCTAGTTTCCAGCACCCCTTCATGCCACAAACTCAGTTGGGGATTTTCGCCTTCAAACTTTGTGGATCGGTCTCCTCTACTCTCGATCTAAACTCCTAGGTAAAATTTCTATCATTTTCTTGTTTTTCAATTCTTATTTTTTTCATCTCCTTCTAATTCTTCTTCATTCTTCTCATTCTTTTCTTTCTAATTCTTCTAAATTTTATTTCTCTTCTCATTCCTCTTCATTTTCTTCTTTCCCCAAGAAATCTTAATTCATTTCTTATTCCCTTTCTTAAATCCAACTAATTTTAATCATTCAACTTATCGACAGATCATGTTTACGGGACCATCGCAAGGGAGATGTCATCGTCGTCCGAATCTCACAATGTTATATATAGAAGGGCGCGTTAATGCTATGCGCCTGGAGTTTACAGAACTGGCACACGTTAATCATTTTAATTGATTCCAATCCAAGAAATTTTAGGATATTCGTACTATCGATTGGAGCATTTTAGAGGAGATCCATTTGGTTCACGAAGTACGAGAGTTTGTTTCTGTAAGGGGGGTGGGAACAATTTTTTTAATATTGATGAGTTGGGGTTTAAGGAACTAACGTTAGAGTTTATGTCATCTTTCTACCTCAATCTTAGGCCGGCCTTCACCGAGACGACCAACACACATGAAGGGATTATTTAGTCTCGTGTTGCGGTCACCACCTATACTCTCTCTCTTATCCAGTTCACCTCTTATTTGGGGGTGTATGAGGACTCTTTCCTATATAGTGCTGCATATTCCGACCTTCACCTTGATCTCCCCTCTCGTGAGCACGCCGCCAATATCTGGTCACGTCTTACTTTCTATCTGTCCCCATATGAGGCCAAGAGGTCTAAGGCCTCTAAGTTGCATTCTCCCGCTCTTCATTACATCCATCATCTACTGAGTCAAACTTTGAGTGGCTGGGGCGAAAGCTCTGGTGTAGTGAGTAGACAGGATATTCTTTACCTCTATAGCATGTCTTCGCGATACCACATTCAATTGGTATATATGTTAGCACATTTCATTCTTCATCAGGCCGACAATTCCCGTATTGGGTGTAACTGTGTAGCACCCTACATCACACACTTGGCGAAGAACATGAATATCTTGAATTCCCTTTCCTCGATGACAGTAGTAGCGAGGATAGGTCCTATCAATATGGCTAGACTTCGATCACTCCGCCTCGTCATTGCACGTCAGGGTCAGGGTGGACTTGTTGTTTCTATTACGAGGCGTGGACCTCAGCTTATTTCTGATTCCGATGATGACGACCATGACCTCGACGAGCCTATTGTTGGATCCCTAGTTGATTTGGGCTAGGTTCACTAAACTTAGGATGTGACCCAACATGTAGAGCCAGGGTCAAAGCTGTGTCCTAGAGTCTAGGCCAAGTCCTTAGAGTCAACATCAGATGGACCAACTATCAACAAGACTGCCAGAGACTCAAGATTTAGAAGATTTAAAGACTAAGTAAAAATGAGTTCGACGTTCGTCGAACTCAGGTCGACGAAAGACGTTCTCAGCTCGACGATCTTGAGACATTTTTTTGAGCTGAGCTCGACGATCTTCATTCTCTGGTCGACGAAAACTGGGATACTTCAACAAACTAAAGTCAGGATAACTCCAGATTATTCTAAGTCAAAATTCAGACTTTGGTCGACGAACAAGATTCTGAGCTCGACCAACTTGGACCTCCAGTACACAACTTCTCAGGTCGACGAAGTCAACTTCTCAGGTTGACAAACTCAGTACTCTACTCGACGAATTCTGGAACCAGAAGATTTGTGTCGACACTTAGGGCATGTGTCGACACCAACTATGTCGACACCATAAGATTTGTGTCGACACCAAGAATAATCTGTCGACACCAACTTATGTCGACACCAGAAGATTTGTGTCGACACCAAGACTAATCAGTTGACACCCACCTGTGTCGACACCAGAAGATTCATGCCGACACACAGAATATCAGTCAACGCAAAATACTTGACTAAGTTCAGAAGGTTGCTGAACTCCAGTCGACAAAGTTACAAACTCAGCTCGACGAACTTCAGACAGAAAAGGCAAAGGCTTTGAAGCATATAGCTCTGTTATCAACTCGACGATCTTGGAACTTAGCTCGACGAACAAGAAGTTGTCTGGTCGACAAATTCAATATCTCAGCTCGACGAATTTTTAATTCAGTTCGACGAATTTTGCCAACTGATTCGACGATTCCAGACTTAGCCATTTCCGGCATTCTGTCCTCAATCAAATGCGATAATTCCTGACAAATTAATGCTCTAACATTCTCTGAATGTATCCGTTAGAGGGAGCATTAATTACAGTCTTCCTCAGGAATATTACTTGCTGATTTTCCACAAGACAGTTGGGGAAATACATTAATGCCGATTATTCTCAGGCCATCAGCATTAATTACAGAGGATTCAAATTTTTGAAAGGTGATAGAAGAAAAGAACACCAAGAATCAAGTGACCAGAGATCGATACTCAGTTTAACAGTAAGAAAAATAGAGACACACATAGACTGACTGAAAGAATTCACACAGAAGTAGAAAAGCTTCACACAGCAAAAAATACTAAAGCTTACAGTGACAGGCAGTGATCTTCATTCAGAAAAACAAGAACAATCATACAATATCAAGACTCTTCTTCTTCCATATTCTCTCCAGGACTTCCAAGGACAACAGATATCAAATCAGTCAAGAAGCTCCTGCATCACTGCTTGTCAAGAACTCTGATTGAAGACCTATCACCCTACAGCAAAGCTTCCAAATCTTCCTGAACCATTCAATAATTCAGGGGGAGCTTTTGCTAAACATCAATCCACATAAGTCTTCTCTGTTTAATGAGAAAGAGAAGACCAAATCACTCTCTTACCCCCTCCTGTATAAAGGGTTGTCATCTCCATTCAAAAGTGATTCCTGGTTGCAAGTCTCCTAACCAAAAGACTTGTGTTAGTTTTTGGGGACCTGATCAAAACTCATTGGTGTCAGGCACCTGATCAAAAACCTGAGTTGATTCCTACCAAGGGTGGTAGAAGAGTGGACTACCCAGATTTGGGGAACCACTATAAATTTCTTGTGCCGTCTGGTTGCCTATCTTTTTCTTTTTGTTCTTGCTGTGTTGCTGTGATTAGGTTTATTATTTTCTGTTTTCCAGTTTCTTAATTACTGCACCCTTTCAGTTTACAGCAAAAGCTGTAACAGCACTATTATAGGCACCTAACAAATTTTAAATATACTCTATTCACCCCCCCCCCTCTAAAGTATTGTAGACCTAACCCTCACTTTCAATTGGTATCAGAGAAAGGTTCCTTTGGTTGGACAAGTTAACCCTTGAACCAAAGATCCTTTGTTAAATCTACACATCACCTTCATTCACATTTAACTTTTAAAGTAGGAACGCAGCCATGACACAGAATAAAGATTATGTAAGCACCAGACCTTCAGTTTGCAACTTGCAAATGTTTGGAATCTGGAAGGCAAGAATCAAGCTATATATGAATTCTATTGATGAAGATATCTTTGCTTCCATCTTAACATGAGTACCTCCACCACCTGCAGATCCTCCAAGTAGCACTACAAATATGATTGCAGTACCTCCTCCAGACTACAAGGATGCTTACAGGAAAGCCAAGATGGCTGATGCAAAAGCCATGAATATATTGACACAAACAATGTCTGATGACATTTTCTAGAAGGTTGTTGAGTGCACATCAACAAAAGCCATTTGGGATTACCTAAACTAAATGGTTGATGGATCAGCTGATGAAAGGAAGGATAGGAGATCAAATCTCATATCCCAATATGAGAATTTCAAGAAACAGGAAGCTGAGACAGTTTCATAAATGTATAAAAGATTAAGCTCAATCATTAATGAGCTAAAAACTCTAGACAAGGTCATCACTCTCACTGAAGTGAATGACAAAATTCTAATGTGCTTCCCAATCTCATAGGACAAAAGAATTTGGCCCATCAAGGAGGCCAGATGCCTAAATGAGATTTCAACTGAATCTCTATTGGGTAAACTAAAGTCTTATGAGCAGTTAATAAAAATAAGCGAGGCTACTGACCAAAGAACACCTCCAGCAGCTAGAAGAGAACAGAACATAGCTTTCAAAGACTCAAAAGAATCAGAATCTTCAACATCAAATGAAGAACTTATAAGTCTCTTGGCTAAGAGATTTTTCAAGATGGCTAGAAAAGACTTCAGAAGAAAGTCATCAAGAAAAGATGACAGGCCAAAATATGATAAGACACCGACAAAGGAAGTGGTGTGCTATGGATGTAGGAGGCCGGGGCACTTTCTATCTGAGTGTCTAGAGAACCAGAAGAAAGAGAAGAGAAGAGAAAAGGAAAAGGATTCCAGGAGACAGTACACCAGCAAACCCTCTTCCTCAAACACAAGAGGAAAGAAAAGGGGTTTGTGGCTGAGACCTGGAGTGATACTGAAGAAGTGTCAACATACTCAAGCTCTAGTGAAGATGAGGAAGAAGAAAGAGCAAAGGAGATTTGCCTCATGACAATTGATGCCTCAAGAAGCAACTCAGAAGAAGGAGATTCAGACAATAAGGAAGCTTCTGAATCAGAAGCTGATCAGGTGATAAATTGTCCAGGGGAAAATCAAACTTGGTACCTGGACAGTTGCTGCTTTAAACACACGACTGGCAGCAAGGACATTCTATTCAACTATAAGTCCAAGCTGTGGCCAAAGGTTATCTTTGGTGACTCAAAATGTGGTCAGTCAGAAGGAATTGGAGAAGCGAGAATAGGAGCTGTCACATTCAGAAAAGTGACATATGTAAGTGGACTGAAGCATAACCTCATCTCCATAAGTCAATTATGTGATGATGGTTATCGAGTATACTTTAACCCATCTACTTGCTCTATCATTGATAAAAATAACAAACTGTTTTAACTGAAAGTAGACAAGGAAACATTTATTTAGTAAATTTTCTTTCTGCCACAACTGATATTTGTTTACTGAATCTAACTAGTAATCAGAATTACTTGTGGCATAAAAGAGTAGGACATGTAAACTTGAAAATCATTGCTAGGCTATCTAAGCACAACCTTGTTAGAGGTCTACCTTCTGCTCCTTACAAAAAGGAAGGTCTCTGCAGGGCTTGTCAATTAGGCAAGCAAACTAAAACTAGTTTCAAATCAATTAATAAGAGTGATTCACCTAAGATCTTGTACTTGCTACACTTGGATCTTTTTGGACCCGTTGCTGTACAAAGCCTAGGAGGGAAATCCTCCACTTTAGTTATAGTGGATGACTTCTCCAGGTTCAGTTGGGTATTCTTTCTGAGAACAAAGTCAGATACATTCAAGGTTCTTACAGATTTTCTCAGGACCATACATATTGAGTTCTGTACTCATGTTGCATTGATCAGAAGTGATCATGGCATAGAGTTTGAGTCTCTTCTTATGCATGAGTTCTGTGAGAAGGAAGGTATCAGGCATTGCTTCTCAGCTCCTAGAACTCTCCAACAAAATGGGGTAGCTGAAAGGAAAAATAGGACACTCATTGAAGCTGCAGGCACATTGCTTGTTGATGCATACATGCCACTAACCTTTTGGGTAGAGGCTGTAAGCACTACAAACTATGTCCTGAATAGGAGTTTAATTCACAAACTGAAGAACAAGACTCCCTATGAATTGCTTAGAGGGAAGAAACCTAAAATAAACTATTTTAAATTTTTGGTTGTACATGTTATATACACAATAAAAACAAGAAATATATTAGAAAGTTTGAAACCAAGGCTGAAGTGGGAATTTTTCTAGGATACTCCCAAGTAAACAATTCCTATAGGGTATTTAATAAATCAACATTAAAAGTAGAAAAGTCAATTCATGTTTCTTTTGATGAAATTAACATGTATTGCAAGGAGAAAGAAGTTTCTACCAGTAACAACTTGCAGGTACCCCACTTGTGTGCGACATTGGATGGACTAAACCTTACCCAAGAGATTCCCACTCATCCCTCTCCACAAGTCATTGAAGATAATGTAGAAGATGAAGCTGACGAACATGAGCCTCAACCAACAGCAAATATAATTCCACAAGAGGAATTTATTCAAAATGCTATTGCACAACCAACTCCACCCACTGATTTTGTCACACTTAGGGATCACCCCAGATCTCAAGTAATTGGTGACATATCAGCAGGTGTACAGATAATGCATCAACTCAACCAAGACTTGATGCATGCCTGTTTTCTCTCTCAGGTTGAACCTCTAACAATTCATGATGCTGAGCAAGATCCCCACTGGATCCTTGCAATGCAAGAGGAACTAAACTAATTTGAGAGATGTAGAGTTTGGGACTTGGTTCCAAGACCCCAAAACTACCCAGTTATTGGAAACAAATGGGATTTCAGGAATAAGCTTGATGCCCAAGGAGTCATTGTGAGGAACAAGGCTAGGCTTGTTGCTCAAGGATATATGCAAGAGGAAGGAATTGAATATGATCAGACCTTTGTACCTGTTGCAAGGTTGGAAGCGATAAAAATCTTCCTTGCCTATGCAGAATTCAAAAGATTCAAAGTTTTTCAAATGGATGTGAAAAGTGCCTTCTTAAATGGAGTGTTACAAGAAGAGGTTTATGTAGAACAACCTGCAGGTTTTGTTTCTCCAACTTATCCTTCTTATGTTTTTAAATTAAATAAGGCTCTTTATGGTCTAAAGCAAGCTCCAAGAGCTTGGTATGAGACCTTAGCAAGTTCCTTATTAGAGCATAAATTCACAAGAGGAACTGTAGATTAAACCCTTTTCACTAGACATCATAAGGACCAAATCTTGTTAGTGCAAATCTATGTAGATGACATTATATTTGGCTCTACAGATTCAAAATTGTGCAAGAGGTTTTCTGACCTCATGCATTCTAAATTTGAAATGAGTAGATTGGGAGAGCTTTCATATTTCCTTGGTCTCCAAGAGAAACAGCTTCCTGATGGCATCTTCATCTCTCAAGCAAAATATCCTAAAGAACTTCTAAAGAAGTTTGGGATGGCTGATGCCTCAGCTAAGAAAACTCCCATGACCACCAATGCTGTTGTGGACTCTGATATACCAGGAAAACCTGTAGAATAGAAACTTTATAGGGGTATTGTCGGGTCTCTATTATACCTCACTGCAAGTAGGCCAGATAGTATGTTTGCTACATGCTTTTGTGTTAGGTTCCAAGTGAACCCTAAAGAATCTCATCTAATTTTCTTAAAAAAGATTTTAAGATATATAAAGAGTTGTCCTAATCTAGGCCTATTTTATCCTGCTGAATCAGAATTGGAGTTAACTGGATACTCTGATGCTGATTTTGCTGGATGTAGGGTTGATAGAAAAAGTACTTCAGGAACCTGCCAGTTCCTGGGTATGAGATTAGTATCATGGTTCTGTAAAAAGCAAACATCAGTGTCAACTTCAACAGCTGAAGCAGAATATATTGCAGCAGGCAGCTGTTGTTCACAGATGCTCTGGATACAAAATCAGCTTCTAGATTATGGGTTCAACTTAAATAATTCAACCCTATTCTGTGATAATACTAGTGCTATAGCCATAGAACAAAATCCAGTTCACCATAGTAGGACAAAACATATTAACATAAGACATCATTTCATTAGGGAGTGTGTAGACAAAAATAAGATTAAGCTTTTCTATATCTACACTGATTTACAAAAATCTGATATATTCGCCAAACCTCTAGATGAGAAAAATTATGCTTTCTTTCTAAATCAGCTGGGAATGATCATTGGAGAAGACTTAGTTTAAGTTCTGTCTGCATTCGACAAATTTTTAAGAGTTTGTCGAACGGAGTTCAACGAACCAGGGAAAGTTTGAGAGATTCTCGTCGAACGGAGCTCGACAAACTCTCTATGAGTGAAACAATTTTTGTCGAACAGCGATCGACGAACTTTGCTTCAGAAGATATTCGTCGACCTAAGTTCGACGAACCGTCTTCAATTCTTTTGATGAGCTCGATGAATTATTTAACTTTAAACTATTTCGTTGACCTCAGTTCGAAGAAGTAATTTTATTTTCGTGGAACGGAGTTTGTCGATTCATATTCTGGAAAACCTTATATCAAGGTTTTCTTCGACCTCCATCCCGCGCTTTCTATTCCCTTGCACTTGATCGTCGTTTTTTGTGTCTTTCTTGCAGGTGATTTCAATGGCGACTCTGGCAAGCAATCTCACAGGAATGAAGTTTGACATAGGATTTGACGTGGACTTCGATTCGTTTCAGCATTCCGACCCAATCTTTTCTGTATATCCTGGAACTTTTTGAAGAACAGGAACTAAAAACCCTGATGATGAAAAGGATCAAACTGCACAGCATGGAAATCAGAGAATGGGTATACACACTGTCATCCCCGGAAGAGAACATCATGACGGGCACTATCGCGGGTAACTCAGTCTCTTTAACCCCCGCAACTTAACTGAGATTTTTGGATTGAGAAATGGAGTAGAGGACCTCAAAATTGAAACAGAGGAGTCTGATATGTTGTTGAACCTCATGGAGTATGCTGGAGATAATCTCAACAAACTGTTGAAGAAACACTTGTCTGCTCCGTATAAATATTTAGCAGACTTGGTTGGCAAAGTGCTACTTGGAAAACACACTGCACAGGATTATATCACCAGACACCAATTTCTGGTTATGTGTGCAATCATCAACAAGAAGCCAATAAACTGGGCACAACTTTTATTTGATTTGATAAAGAAGAAGAACTCTAAGAAGGAAGTCTGTTTTGGAAGAATTCTAGGAATCTTCCTACAGGAAAAGGCTGCAAAATCACTGGTCTCCCAGACCATTTTTATTAATGCCAGTAAAAGGCTAACATGTGCCTTATTTGGCAGATGGGAGAGGCCCATCACTAAGCCCTCTATGGATTCCACCTCTTCCACAAAAGCTTCTGAAGGCACCAGGGCTATTAAAGCCACTCCCCACCCTGCTGAAGAGAACATTCCTTCCACATCTTCTCTTCCAGCTCCTCTTCCAACAACAACAAAATCCCCAGGCACTCCATATTTACCAATCACCATCCCTGACAATTCCCCCATCCTCCCTTCAGGCAAATCAACCACCCACACCTCCTGAATCCCCTCATGACACATACATTTCCACACCACCACAGTCTCCACTTCCCCCACATCTATGTTCCATACCATCTTACATCTTACCATCAGACACCATGATGCAAGATGCCACCCTTCCATCCACATCAACATCTAACCTTCACATCCCTAAGGTTCCACCCTCTGTTCCCTCAATAGTTGCCACCTCTTCCACACCAACTACAACACCATCTACAACTTTCTCATTGGACCCCACTACCATCTAATCTATCATCACCATCATCACTCCCCTTCTTAAATCACTTATAGCAGAGGCCATTACACCTATTGTTACTATCATTACCTCCTTATCTGACCAAATATCTGCTCTCACTGCTGTCCCCTCCTCAGTCAGGGGTCTGGCCTCAGTTCCCACTGAAACTAGGCAGGGGGAGATGCATGATGATGAAGCAGCAGCTACAGTTTCAGAGTCTTCAGCTCCAGCCCCAGCAGATACTCCAGTCTTCACTGCAGAATATACAGATTGTATAAGTAAAGAGTTAATAGATTTCATTGATACTGACATGGATTTTGATGAGTCAGATTCTGAAGGACTCAAAACTGTTGGTGACATTATCCTAAATCCCACAGTTAACTTAGAAGAATTGCTGAAAACATTTGACACTGTACATATGTATTATCTTCCAGAAGAATTCACTAAGCCACATTTGGCTATTATTCCTTATACCTCTTCTATTAGTCCAACAGTTTCTAATCAACTATGTGATAGCTTTGTAATTCCAGAATCTGCACCAACCTTGGCAGCCATTCCATCCCCTCCAGTAGCTCTCTCTACACCAACTTTTGTAATGGATGACTCCCCTATGCCAGATCTAGATGAGTTGACCTTGGCTGACATTGCAGAAGAAACTAAAGTAGCTGAAAGCTTAGTTCAGGTTCCTGCAGAAGAAACAAAAGCAGCTGGGAGCTCAGTTCAGGTTCCAACTAAAAAACCTATTGTATCTGAGGACATCTTGAGAGATATAGATGCTTTATATGATAATCCTAAGGATTCAGATGATGATGATGATGAAGAAGAAGAAGATTCATATGAAGAATGAAAGATATTGTACCTAATCACCTAGAGGGGGGGGGGGGGTGAATAGGTGACTTAAATCTTTTTGACTTTTTTGGCAGAATTCAACCTATAACACAGAATTAAATCTACTTTATCACAGCACACAATCAGCAATCACAGAATTCCACAAGCACACAGTAGACACGCAGTTTTATAGTGGTTCCCCAAGGTTTGGGTACATGCACTTTCCCCCTTCGCCTATCTAGCACTGTACTAGATTCGGCCAAACTTCTCCACTATCTCAGATCCTCAGATCTTACACTCAGAACCCCAAAACAGGTTCCTACAACTCAGGCCCAAGGCCCTACAACTCAGCTTCTTCACAAAGCCTACACTCAGCCACCAAGGCCTACACTCAGCCACCAAGGCCTACACTCAGCCACAATGGGCCTACACTCAGAGATTCAAATCTCCTACACTCAGGCACTCAAGCCCTACACTCAGCCTTTATAATTACAGGCTTACAAAGACTCAGATCCCTAAGGATCCTACAAGATAAGATGAATACAAAAATTGTAACTCAACAACTCAGAGAAAAGAGAGAAGAGTTGTGAGTTTCTTGATGAGTTCTTGGAAGAACTCAGCTGAAATCAATCTGACTTGGCTTTCTTCAAAGCTTCTTGAAAGTAGAATACAATAAGATTGATCTCTTCTGCAGTTGATCCTTGATCTCTGCTACTGAAGCTGCTGAAGCTCCTATGCAAGCCAAGATTCTATTGTACTAGGAGCTTTAATCACTATCCCTTTTCCATTGAAAGTAGAATACAATAGAATCAGAGATCCTAAGGATTCAGATTGAAAGTAGAATACAATAGAATCATAATCACTATCCCTTTTCCATCTTGAGAGATATAGATGCTTTATATGATAATCCTAAGGATTCAGATGATGATGATGATGATGATGATGAAGAAGATTCATATGAAGAATGAAAGATATTGTACCTAATCACCTAGAGGGGGGTTACAATTTTTGTATTCTACTTTCAATGGTAAGGCTTGGTGATTAAAGCTCCTATTGATCTCTACTGAAGCTGCTGAAGCTCCTATGCAAGCCAAGATTCTATTGTACACTCAGCCTTTATGAAGAAGTGTACTAGGAGCTTTAAATTTATCTCTGCTACTAAAGTGGCTTGCATCTTTGATCACTATCCCTTTTCCAGACTGAATTTTGGCTTGCATAGGAGCTTCAGCAGCTTCAGTATCAACAGGTTTCTTCCCTTTCAGCTCCTTCTTCTTAAGCTCCTCAGCTTTAATCTTTTGCCTTTCAAAATAATGATAAGGCTTGGGAAAGTACTTGCTAGGCTCCTGAGCAGTAGGAGGTAGCTTTCCAATCTTGGCCTTTCTTCTATATTGGACTATGGCTTCTTGCCTTGTCTCATGTTTTCTTCATTCCAATTCAGAAAACCATTTATTTCTGTCTTGAATGTTATCTTTTGCAGCTTTCCATGTTGTTAAGATAATGTTCCTTGAAGTGGGGCTCCACTTTTCAAAGTCTGGTCTTTGTTCAGCTTGCTCCCTGAACCTCTTCTTAGACAATCTAGTTTCTTCTTCTTTCTGCAGAGCTTCTTGCATAGCCTCAGAAACTGGCTGAACCACCTTTTCTATGATAACATTTTTCTTATCCTCAGGTGGGCTATACATTGTCTGGATATCAGCATGTATCATATCAAAATCTGGAGGAGGGTAGATGACTTGAGCCACTTCAGGTTGCTCCCCTCCTAGATATGCAGGATTAATCCTAGATTCTGCAACATTATCATCATCACATAAAGGAGGATAACCAAGAGTAGCTCTGATAGAATTAGATATCCACTTAGCATGATCAGAGCTGGCCTTGACTAACACCCTCTCCCCCTTCAGGTTGCTCCCCTCCTAGATATCCACTTCAGGTTGCTCCCCTCCTAGATATGCAGGATTAATCCCAGATTCTGCAACATTATCATCATCACATAAAGGAGGATAACCAAGAGTAGCTCTGATAAAATTAGATATCCACTTCAGGTTGCTCCCCTCCTAGATATGCAGGATTAATCACAGATTCTGCAACATTATCATCATCACATAAAGGAGGATAACCAAGAGTAGCTCTGATAGAATTAGATATCCACTTAGCATGATCAGAGCTGGCCTTGACTAACACCCTCTCCCCCTTTATGACTTCTCTAACCATGTGATCCCTCAGATCATCCTTTTGAAATCTTATTTGGGCATCCAAATAGTTGACTCCATCTTTAAAGTAAGGTTTCAACCTTTGGACTTTGTCAGTTATGATCTTCTGAGATTCTTGTATGGCAGTCTTAACAGTAGTTATTTCCTCTTGGAATGCTTTGTCAAAGTCTGCTTTAGCTGTAGCATTAGCTGGAGTCTGCCCTGCAGCTAGATTCTTCATCTCTGTTACTATGGCATTGTGAGAAGCAGTCAGATTATCATTCATCCTAATCTGATTCTCAAGTACATAGCCTTGCTTGACTTCAAGTTCATCCACTTGAGCTTTTATCTTTTCTTGATGAGTTGCTAGATAGACTACTGCATTCCCTCCCTTGTGGATGCAGTCAGTCATCTCCTTCTTATTGAGATTCATCTCAAATCTTATGTACTTAATATCCTGTGCCAGATCAAACTGATGAGATTTGTGCCCCTCATCCACATATGTCTCTATAGCTTTCCTGTGCTCATAAAGCTTAATCTGCATTGCAACCATTAGAGCACTGTAATCTACTGCTGGAGTTAGCTGTAGTGCAGGCTGTGGTGCTATGGTTTGCAAAGCCTTCTTATAATTCTGACTTCTTCTTTTGAAAACTTGAAACTTCTTTTTCTTAGCCCTTGTTGCCTCCTCATCTTCAGAAGCTGAGGTGCTGGCTATATCTACCCTCTCCTTAGGTAGCTCCTCAACTTCTTTAGGCTTCTCAGGTTCTTGCCTTACTGGCTCTTCAACAAGTACTACTTGCTCCCCCTCAACTAGAGCAGTCTCCCCCTCAGCAGCAGCACTGTCCTTCTCAAGATCTGCTTGATCTAAATTGAGGAAGAGATCTTTCATAGTAAACTCTTGTGGAGAATGGGCTGGAGAAATTCTTGGCTCATCTACCACTGGATCAGATACAACTTGAACTTCAACAGATGTGTCTTCCATGACAACATCTGGGAGTTGGCTATCCAGCTGAGTTTGCTGATTAACATTACTTAATGGATCAGATAAAAGAGTATCCACTTTAAGGAAATCTAAAGCATTAAGCTCAGTGATTACCTCAAGGATGATGTTGGTTGCTTGCTCACTCTCAAGAGGAGTTGGCTCTTCCACAACTAGTGGCTCCCCCTGGATTTGATCCTGGTGTAAGGGGCTAGCTGGTGGTAGCTCCCCCTGCCTCTCAGCAACTTCTTGTTGAGCTGGAGTCTTCCCAGTATTTCCTTCTACATTCTCTTCTAGAGTAAAGACAACTTGTTCTTCACTATCAGAGCTGCTAGATGTATCCTAAGCCATTGGGGCAGTTTTCTTCTTCTTCTTCAGTGGAGTTTCCTTCTCAGAAGTTATTTTCTCAGGGGTTGGCACCTCTTTTGACAAAACCCTGTCCCATCTGGAGAAGATCCTCAAGTCCATCTTTCTCATATGATTGATTTTAGTACCTGCAGCTTGACTCATAACCTCTGGTATGCTACTAGCTAGGTATAAACTTAAGATCCTACCCAAGTTGGGTTTCTTCAGACTTTCCTTGATCTTTTCAAAGACTATAACAGACCAATTTGTTTTCAAAGTGAAGATTATCCTTGTCATAATACTGAACATATGGGCTGATACCCTATCATGCCCTCCAGGCTTACTTAAGATTACCTTGCCAACAATTTCAGAAAGGAATTTCCCCTGGCTGTTCATGCTCTTTCTATTAAACACTGATCCAATTTTCATTTTAAAATCCAGACCACACCATGCCAATGCATCTCTGGTCCTGGAAGCAGTAACCTCTTCTTCTTCCTTAGTTCTTGGTAACTGAAGGACTTTCCTCATACTTTTTGGTGAAACCTTAACCTTTTCACCATGAACCCTAGACTTGATCTTGAGTCCAGAGTTGTCTACTTTAGCTCTATTTAGGAATTCTAAGACTTCTTTCTTCCAGATCTTTGTGGGCTCTGAAACAAGAAATTCTAACCCCGAGTCTGCAACTAGGGTTATCACATTCTTGATTTCCGGGTCTGCATCCTCAAATGCGTCGCGCACCAGTTCATAGCCTTCATTGACGTTCTCCTCAAGCTTTGGCGCCATTAGGATTTGAAGAATTTGAACTAAGAGAAGAGAGGTGTCGACACACAAGTTTGGTCTCGAAACTTTTGAAAGCGTGTCGACAGACAACGGCAAAATCCTATTTATACCTTTCTAGGTTTGAAGATGAAAAGGCGGGTCAGCTAACTTAAATTGTGTCGACACTGTGGATAAGTGTCGACACATACTTATAATGTCTCGACACCTATGTGTCGACACAAGTTTAGTCAACATGAATATGTGTCGACACTTAATTATGTGTCGACACCACTTAACTCGACATTTAGTCGAGACTTTACTTAGATAATTCTGAGTAAATACTAAGTGTCGACACCACCTTGGATGTGTCGACAGCTACTTATCATGTGTCGACACTAATTTTCTGAAGTGTCGACACCAACTTCCTAGATGTGTCGACACCTTTTCCCTGAAGTGTCGACACCACTTTTCTGTGTCGACACAGATATCTCTGTGTGTCGACACCTTTTTACTTAGCCATTTCTATAAACTTATTCTAAGTTTATCATACCTAGTTCAATTTTAAACCTATTGAACTTAGTTTCTTCTAGGGACTTAGTATACATATCAGCTAGTTGATTATCTGTTTTAACATTTTCCAGTAAAATATCTTCTTTCTCTACATGCTCCCTAAGAAAATGATATTTTATTTCAATATGTTTAGTTCTACTATGGGAAACAGGATTATGTGCAATTGATAGAGCACTTGTAGAATCACAAAAGAGTGGAGTTCTACTTACCTGAAATCCATAATCCTCAAGCTGATGTTGTATCCATAGAAGTTGAGCACAACAACTTCCTGCAGCCACATATTCTGACTCTGCAGTGGAGATAGCCACACTTGTTTGCTTTTTGCTACTCCATGAAATCAGTCTTCCACCTAGGAATTGACAGGTTCCAGTTGTGCTTTTTCTGTCTTCTTTGCATCCTGCAAAGTCTGCATCTGAATAACCTGTTAGTTCAAAATCCCCATTCCTAGGGTACTAGAGGCCTAGATAAGGAGTGCCCTTTAGATATCTCAATATTCTTTTGACTGCTATCAAATGAGACTCTTCAGGGCATGCTTGATACCTTGCACAGACACATGTAGCATACATGATATCTGGTCTACTTGCAGTCAAATATAATAGGGAGCCAACTATCCCTCTATACAAAGACTCATCTACAGGTTTCCCTGCATCATCCTTGCTAAGAGACATACTTGACCCCATAGGAGTCTTCATGGTACTGGATGAATCCATACCATACTTCCTTATGAGTTCTAGGGTGAACTTAGACTGGCATATGGATAAACCATTCTCAGTCTGTCTTACTTGGAGACCTAAGAAGAACTTAAGCTCTCTCATACTACTCATCTCAAATTGTCCTTGCATTAGTTTTGCAAACTTTTTGCAAAGACTACTTTTAGTAGACCCAAATATTATGTCATCTACATATATTTGGACTAGTATTACTTTGCCTCTGGATTCCCTAAGGAATAGAGTCTTGTCTATTTTCCCCCTTGTGAACTTATTCTCAATGAGGAAACTAGACAGGGTTTCATACCAAGTCCTAGGGGCTTGATTTAACCCATACAATGCTTTCCTAAGTCTATAGACATGATTAGGTTGAGTTGAATCAACAAAACCTTCTGGCTGTTCCACATAGACTTCCTCTTTTAGATTACCATTCAGAAATGCTGACTTGACATCCATTTGGTAAACTTTAAATCCTTGAAAGGTTGCATAGGCCAGGAACATCCTTATGGCTTCCAGTTTGGCTACTGGAGCAAAGGTTTGATCAAAATCAATACCTTCTTCCTGCCTATATCCTTTAGCAACCAATCTTGCTTTGTTCTTAATGATGACTCCATGTTCATCCATCTTGTTCCTATAGATCCACTTGGTCCCAATTATGTTGTGGTCTTTAGGTTTAGGAACAAGTTCCCAGACCTTGCACCTCTTGAACTGATTCAGCTCTTCTTGCATTGCCTCAATCCAATGAGGGTCTAGGATGGCTTCTTCAAACTTCTTTGGTTCAACTTGGGATAGAAAACTGGAGAAGAGCACTACACTCCGATTTCTGCTCCTTTTTGTACCCCTTGTCTTGGATCACCAATGATTTGCTCAGCTGGATGATCTCTTAGATGCCTATTGGCTGGAGGCATCCTGGCTTCAGGTTGAACTTCTTCAACTTCTTCATCTTGCTGTACTCCTTGTACTTCTTCTGCATTAGGTACATGTAGTACTCCCCCTGGACAGCAGCCACTATCTTCTACTTACTGTCTTGCAGTAGGTTCTTCTTCTATAGTGAGCTTGTCCATCTTCTTTGTTATACCTGTGGAGCTGCATACACTACTAGACAACTCATTGTTAATAAGTCTAGTTTCATCAAATACTACATGTACAGACTCTTCTACAACTTGAGTAGATAAGTTGTAGACTCTATAAGCCTTACTGTTGTTGCTGTACCCAACAAAGATCCCCTCTTGGGTCTTGGCAGCAAACTTAGTCAAGTAAGACTTTCCATTGTTAAGTATAAAGCACTTACAACCAAAGATCCTGAAGTAGGATAGGTTTGGTTTCCTGCCTTTCACAACCTCATAGGGGGTCTTGTTGAGGCTTTTAGTAATGGTAGCCCTATTAATAACATGGCATGCAGTATTGACTGCTTCAGCCCAGAAATATTCTGGTAGTGATGTATCACTTAATAGGATCCTACCAGCCTCAATCAAGGTTCTATTCTTCCTCTCAGCAATGCCATTTTGCTGGGGTGTCCTTGGTGAAGAAAACTCTTGAAATATCACAAATTCTTCACATAGTTTTGTCATGCTATCAGACTGAAATTCAGTACCATGGTCACTTCTTATCTTGACCACTGTACTGTCTAGTTCATTCTGAATTTGTTTGACAAAGCTATAGAAGACACTAGGTATTTCAGTGTTGATGCACGAAAACGGACAGGGAGTCGGTCACCACCAGCTAACGGTTCGAACACCGGGGGAATAGGGAAGGAAAGGAGGAGACTGTCGACTAATCGGTTACTAGCGGTCGCGGCTAAAGGATAGACCGAAAAAGGGGGCCGCTGGCAGCGGCAACAGCAGAGTTCGCCCGCCGCGGCTTAAATACCACTCTTGCGGCGGGCTTTCCTTTACTTAAAAATGAGAGTTACAACGAGTAAAAGGAGAAGCCGGCCGGGCTACAAGCCGCAATACACTAGACTTGAGACCGCAGCTCGTAACAGGCGAGTTCCTGGATCCCAGTCATGGTGTCTTGGGGAGTGCACCCACCCCCTATTTATAGGCTCGGGGGCCTGCCCAAACGGGCAGGGCTAAAATTACCGGCTGCCCGGGGTACAGGAGAACCGGGCAGAGGTGAGGGGAAGCAAAAGAGAAAGAAACAAGAAAGGAGGGAAGCCGCGCGGCCTGGCGGATTCCTCCTGGCGAGCTGACGGCTGGGTCCTTGGGCCTTGTCGCCGCTGAGCAGGGTCGGCACTGGCAGCGGCCTGGCAAGGAGACCGCCCGGCTTGGAGGCTTGGCGGCTTGATAGAGCAGGCCGCCCGGTCTGGAAAACTGCGCGGGCAGGTCGCGGATTCCGGGCTTATCATAATCCCCGCACATTTTTAAGTTTGCAGAAAACTTCGAAAATGTTGAACTAAGCCGGAGACCGCGACTGCTTCATCGTCGTCTATAAAATCCCCTGACTCTTGACATTCTTCAGGATTCCTGCCAAGCACGGGTCGCTACTCGCCACTTGCGGTTAGGATTTTGCAAGCCGACGCGATTTCTTTAGCGATGGATGTGATGTCGTCGATGCTAGCCCGCAACAAGAAACCGACAGAAACGAAGCAGAGCCGGAGCGAGAATTCGAATGATTCTGCCCGGCAGACCGCCAAGAAGAACGAGAAGCCGGAGACAACAGCGGCTTCTGGACCTGAAAAGAGGCCGACAGAGATGGTCGGCGGACCATCGCAGGCCGCAGCCGACCCCAAAGCGGTTTCGAAAGCTGCTCCACTGCAAACCGGAGATGCCAAATCCTTTGACGTGACTTTCTCCCCATCAGGAGAACCACTACTAAAGATCGCTGGGACGGAGGAGAAGAGTGTTGATTCTGGGAAACCGACCGAACTGCCGAGCAAGGTCGACTTAATCGTCGTGGACGACAACGAGCCGGAGAAGGCGCAGGAACCCGGGCGGACTGTTGCTGAACAGCGTGAGCGGACTGAAAAGGTGTCCGGCTCCCTGAAACGGCGGAAGGAAAGGAGCAAAAACCTTGAAGAAAGGATGAAGAAGAAAATGAGGAAGCTGCACGCCAGAAACCGGAATATCTCTGAGAAGACCGGCGCGGACAGTCTTCAGCACAGGCCGCACGAGAAGGAGGTGCCCGAGAACCCGCTCACACCGGAGTGCAAGCCGAGCGAACTGGAGGGTACACCTGCGCCTAGCGACTCGCTCAGCGAGCTCCTGAAGGGCATGGAGACCCTCCAGCGGCAGGACACGCTGTTGTCGACACCAGCGGCCTCTGAGGAGGTTGACCGCCCGGACGTCCAGGTTATTGGGGAGAAGCCTGGCGAACCGGCTTCCGCGGCTTCTGAAGGAGCCGAGAAACTGAAGCTCCGCGAGAAGATGGAGGAGATGAAGAAACTGATCGCTGAGAAGCCGGTGGAGACCGCACATCCATTACTGCAAGGTAAACACCGGGACGTTAGGCGAATTGTTAAATTCTACAAGTCGCGGTCAAGGAAGAAGGGGGCGAATATAATATTAAATCCGCCGGCCAGCTTTTTCCTGACCACGGCTCAACTGAAAAGCCGAAAGGAAACCGAGCGGCTATGGAAAGATAAGCTGAAGAGGATAGATCCTGAGCGGCTCAGGCGGCCAGTGATTAAAATTCATACCGCGGCCTCTGGAGGAGATAAACATCAAACCGGCGGTCTTATCCTACCGATTTCCTTACAAGAAGGTCGCAACAATCCGGCTGAACCTGACTGCGGTTTGTCTTCTGCAGGTGCACCGGAGACCGCGATCAAACCGGGCGACTTGACTGCGTTTATATCTACGCTGCCTCCGCCAAGTGTTCGTCAGAAGGAGATGGCCGACTTCCAGAAGGAGGTCGGCTCGCTGCAGGCGGCTTTGACTGCGGCCACCGAAACTCTGCGGATTAAGGACGAAGAGAAGCGGGTTGCCCAGGAGGCTGCGGAAGCAAGGATCCAAGAGTTGCAAACCACCCTGGAACAAGAGACCGCCAGGTGGCAAACTGCGCTTGAACAGGAAACCGCGAGGTTGAAGACGGCAATGGAACAAGAGACTGTCAGGCTCCAGGCCGCCATGAAGGAAGAGACCGCGAGGCTCCAGACCGCAATGGAAACCGCTGAGGCGAAGATTGCCGAGATGCAGGTCACCTTGGAGCAGGAAAGGGCGGAGAAGTACTTGCTGATGGCCGCGCGGCTGGAAGGAGACAAAGAGCAGATCCCGGATGCTGAAGGCGGCGAAAAACAAGACCGGCCGGCGGAGACCGGCGGGGAACAGCGGCCTGCACCGCCAACTCTTGCAGAGTTGCCGGAAACTAGCCGCCCGGCCTCTGGCGAGACTTTGCATCCGCCGGGGGCCGCGGCGCCTAACCAGGTCGCTGCTCCAAGCGGTCTGGGGGCCCAGGCGGTCCACATGATACCGTTTGCGAGAGTTGAGCGCGACGCTGCGCGAATTCATCGGTCTCTGCATGCGCTTCATAATCTGGTTAGCCAGGTGTATGTTGCGATTGTACAGACCGGTGAACAAGTCGCGCACATGGGACGAGACAGGCCGGAAGAGGACAAACGACCCTGAACGACTTGAGAGAACTAAGCCGCGCGGACATTCGCATATATTGTGTTGTAATATATATTTTTTCTCTGGATGTTGAACAATTTGATTGCTGTAAACTGTTGTACTCTATTATGCTGCGAACTGAATGCGGCTTATGCGGCTTGAATAATCCACATGTTTGCTGCTTTGTTCTGAGAAATTTGAAGTTTTGTATAGTAGCCGCGCGGTCTGGCGAACAGAGCGCCGGCTTGAATAATTGATATCCACATGATGCGCCATAGAATTTTCTAAGTGCAGGGAAGTAGCCGCTCGGTCTGACGGACTAAACGGCGGCTTGAACACTAAGCAGAGCTGCACTTCCAGCGGACTTAGGCCGCGCGGCGTGACGACTAGCCGCGATTTGACATGGGCACTGTAGCATCACGGGTTTTCTATAAATAGCGCAGACCCCGTTGGATTCTTCACAAATCAAGAAGGATGCGGGCTAAGTCCAAATCGTCGCGGTCTGACAAGGCCACAGCCGTCAGGACAGACGCGGCCACAGCCGTCTACTCAGCTGACCACAAGGAATGCCGGCTTACAAAAGCCGAGCTGGATTCCTTTGTCGAGAAACACATGCAAGGAAGCCCGCTGATCGCGCGGCTTCCTAGGCAGGATGAGCGGATCAACTCTTCCAACGCTAACCAGATCGCGGTCCCCATCGACCATTTCGACTGCGGGTTCGGCTTCCCGGTCTTGCTAGAGGCCGTAGCGGTCTTTGACCACTATGGAGTTGTGCCCGGACAACTCCCCCCCAACTCGATAGCCGCGATATACGGCTTCATTTCTTATCTGCGGTCAGAAAGAGTCCGATTCTCGATGAGGCTCTTCCGAGAGTGCTTCTCGGTGCGGTCTATCCCGGATTCCGGGACAAAGATCTTCCGGGGGCACCTCTACTTTGGCTGCCGAGGGCTGAAGGTAGTCAACCTGGCCAACAAGATCGCGAACTGGCCGGAGCGGTTTCTGATCTTCGAGGGCAACTTGGGGTTGCTGCCGACCGACCCCCAAATCCGCGAAGAAGCCTCCTTCGGCAGCAGCGGCTTGGACGGCAAGGAGAAGGAGATCTTCGACTTCTTCAGGGGCGAGCGGCTTGACGTGAACTACTACATCCCGCTGCTGCCGTCCCTTGTTGGAATTAAGGCGGAAGAGAGTAAGCTCCAAACCGGCCGAACTGCATTGCTAGCTGCACGGCCTGATATCTAACATTGCTTCTGTCTTCGCAGCTGCTGTGGCGGTCCCGCTGAACAAGCCGCAGACGCCGGGCGGCTTGACCCTCACACAAAGAGAAAAGAGGGCGAAGCGGGTCAAGCCGGCGCGGACTGCGGAGGAGGAGGAGTCGGACACCTCTGGGGAGTTCATGCTGCAAGGAACCGGCAGCAGCCTGAAGGACGTCCATGGCGAACCGGCCTTGCGGTGGAGTCCGGATGGCAAGTCGGTGACGATCTCCACCGCCCTCCCCTACTGGGGAGCTGAAGAAGTAAGCCGCCATGCTAATGCGGTTGGCGGCGCGTTGTACGGCAAGCGCAACTTGAGGGCTATGCGACGAGTTCCTCCAGACGACTTGCCGCGGCTAGCCGCGCAAGTCGGCGCGAGGAGCTTCGTGGCAAGTCACTTCATGGGGCTTGCCTACAAGGAGCTGATGAAAGAGAACAGCGGCCTGAAAACACGGTTAGGCGAACAGCAAGAAGAGAACAAGCGACTTAAAGAGAAGGAGGCGGTAAGTAATTACCAATACCCGCGCGGTTAGAATTATGTAACCGCGCGACCTTACCTTCACCTTTGCTTTGCAGGAAATGTACAACCCCGCCAACCCGATCTTCCAAGACCAGGTCTTCCCCCAACTCGTCCAAGGGATCGACGGAGCGCTTAACCGCCTCCGGGACATTGGCGGCTTGGCCACCGGCTTCACCGACTTCACATGCGCCGACATCTACCCTTCCCTGAAGGAGCAGGTGGCCGACGTCTACAAGTCGATCAAGGGCAAGGCCAAAGTCGCGGAAGAAGTCGGCGAGGTGGCGGGAGAAGCCGTGGAAGAGGTCGGCCAGGGAAGCCGGAGCCCGCACACGTCTCCAGAGTCCGGCGGCCAAGAGTCGGAGACCGCGCGGCCTGACTCGACATCTTCTGATGGTTCAGCGAGCTCCGCGACTAGCAGTGGGTATTCCTTATCATCTGTCGATGTTGACGATGACAGTGATTTGGATGCTCCTGCGACTAAGAAGCTCAAACCGGACGATTAGAAAATTTTATAACTTGGTTTTGTATTTTGAACTTTTTTGAAATCGGCGGCATTTTTTGTAACCGCGCGATTAAAGTTTTTGTAACACTTGTTGACATAGTAATGAAGGCATTTTTACCTTACTCTTTGTTGCATCTTACTTTTCTTACTTGAATAAGTCCGCGCGGTCTCAGTTTAGCTTCCGATTTAAAATATATAAGTATGTAAACCGGCTGAGTTTGCGCTGCGACTTCATCAAAGCTATCCGCAAGAAAGAGACATTTCCCTGCGGTTTATACCGGAGTGCATATCAACAATAAGCCGAGCGGCTAATAATGTAAACCGCAATTTTCCTTGATGAATTATTCAACATTATCTGCTGGAAGAGCTTGATTGCCGCGGCTTGCTCATATATAAGCCGTGACCGCTAAGCCGCGCGGTCTCTTGCCGCAGTCGGCAAACATCCATAACATTGAAATAGTAGATTGCGGCTAGGGGAAACTCTGAAGCGAATTACCCGTTTGATTAAAGGAACAAGAATTGAGAAACAAGCTTCGGCAGATCAATATCCAGGAATCAAGTGCCAGAAGACAGGTCGGGCGACCTCTTTTTCATATGAATAACAAACGGCAATTGATATACATAAGCCGAATAAGATACTGAATAGCGGATAGGTGAATAAAGTCGGCCGATTTCCCAAATATGTTAATAGTAATCCGTCAGGTAGGCAATTAACTTAAGCCGGAAAATGAAACCGGGCGGCTTGTGTAATTAAATTTACAACCTGCACAGGCCGCTAAATATAACCGCAAGGCAGCGGATAGGCACGTGTTGTCCTGCAAAAATAGGTGAAGACAGACACTTATGTGTCGATGTGGGCAGGTGCGTGTAGCATTGCTTTCCTCACAAAGAACACATAAGCGAGATCGAAATTCTTAAAATCCATGACCAATGTCAAGCAGGACAAGTACGCAACGTCTCCGACTGAGGTCAAGCAGGACAAGTACGCAATGTCTGCGACCGAGGTCAAGCGGGACAAGTACGTAAAGCCTGTCTGTGACTGAAGTCATGCGTGACGAGTACGCAAAGCCTGTCTGTGACTGAAGGTCAAGCGGAAAACCCACTACACATCTGCTACTGAAGTCAAGCAGGACAAGTACGTAAAGCCTATCTATGACCGAAGTCAAGCGGGACAAGTACGTAATGCCTATCTGTGACTGAAGTCAAGCAGGATTTGGAGGGCTTAAGAATTCGAAAGGGCTCTCGCCCCTACATGCATACATATAGGCATAAAGAGTAAAGCTAAAAATAAGCTTTAAATGAAAAAGTAACATTTGCACGATGTTAAGGAAGTGATAAAGGATATGTATCTGCAATTTTATCATGCCTTATAGAAAGAGAGAGAGATGTTATGCATTATTCTGAACATAAGCACTTTTCATTATAGAAAGAGAGAGGGATCACTGCTTGATCCATTGAGCAAGAAACGGAAGATTGTCTTAGAGAGTCACTAAATGAAATATTCCTGTAGCTTTCCAGCTCTTACAAGTTGATTAGCCAATTCCTTGAGAGCTCTGCAATCTTCTGTTAGATGACCAATATCCTTATGATATTTGCAAAAAAGTTGCTCGTGCCGATACTTGATTTGGATTTCATGCGCCGAGGCTTCTTGAACTCAGGCATTCCCTGAATGATTATCAAAAGATCTTCCATGGGAATTTTGAACTTAACATACTTACCTGAATCTTCTTCATACTTTGGAATTTCATCCTGGAGAATATAAGGAGACTTGCAATATTCAACTTGCAAAACATCTTGTGAGGAAATAGATTGCTGTTGACCAGAAGTCCCTTGAGATTGCTTAGCCATTTGTTTCAGAAATGAAACATAACCTTTGTTTGCTTCTTCGCCTATTATGAATGTATTAACTTTATCAATAAGATCTCCGTAGCTTTTGGGATATTTTGTGGTAAGCTTGAATTTCAATGGGCCTTCTTGAAGGGCATTTATGAAAGCATGCAAGCAATAGTCTTGATGGACGGTACAAATATCCAAAACCTCCTTTTGAAACCGATCAACAAAATCTGAATTAGACTCGTGAATTCCTTGCTTGATTCGGAAGAGAGCTCCAACGTCTCTTTTCCGCTTCCTGTAAATAGCAAATCTGGAAATAAATTTGACTTCGAAGATCCTTAAAGCTGGTTACTGATCGAGGTGGAAGGCTATAAAACCATTCTCTCGCAACATTGCCAAAAGACATAACGAAGAGTTTGCATTTTACTCCATTTGACACTTTTCTTAGTGAAATAGCTGATTCAAAAGCATGCAAATGAGAAAACGGATCATCACATGCAGAATACTCTGGGAGACGTGGTTCTCTGAAATCATCGGAAACAGTATCCCACCGAATTTGATTAGTGAAAGGAGAAGGGGTTTCTTCTTCGTCCTCATAAAGAGGTTCATTTGCAACAGATTCTATTCCACGCTCAACACTATTTGCAAAAATTTCCTTACGAGGGTCAACAACTTCACTATCCAAATACTAGCAATCCTGCACTTCTGAGAGATTCGTAATAACTGAGATGCGGCTCGATGTACCATGACTCTTTGCAGGATTCATCCTGAAAAGAGAGAAATAGCCGAACTTTTGCAAGAGACCGCAGAACAGCGGCGGCTTAACGAGGCGGCTAGACGATTCTGCAAACCGATAAGAAACCGGCTGAAAAGAGAGCGGATAGAATGCCAGGTTCTACCGTGCGGGAGGCGGGCTGAAAGCCTTAGCCGGCGGACTCGCGGCTTGCTAGACAGGTCGCCGAACCCTAGAAGATTGAGCGGTCTGGATCCCTAGACCGCTGATTTCATCGATTAGTCGAGATCTGAAGGTCGCGTGTTAACTGTTGATGCACGAAAACGGATAGGGAGTCGGTCACCACCAGCTAACGGTTCGAACACCGGGGGAATAGGGAAGGAAAGGAGGAGACTGTCGACTAATCGGTTACTAGCGGTCGCGGCTAAAGAACAGACCGAAAAAGGGGGCCGCTGGCAGCGGCAACAGCAGAGTTCGCCCGCCGCGGCTTAAATACCACTCTTGCGGCGGGCTTTCCTTTACTTAAAAAATGAGAGTTACAACGAGTAAAAGGAGAAGCCGGCCGGGCTACAAGCCGCAATACACTAGACTTGAGACCGCAACTCGTAACAGGCGAGTTCCTGGATCCCAGTCATGGTGTCTTGGGGAGTGCACCCACCCCCTATTTATAGGCTCGGGGCCTGCCCAAACGGGCAGGGCTAAAATTACCGGCTGCCCGGGGTACAGGAGAACCGGGCAGAGGTGAGGGGAAGCAAAAGAGAAAGAAACAAGAAAGGAGGGAAGCCGCGCGGCCTGGCGGATTCCTCCTGGCGAGCTGACGGCTGGGTCCTTGGGCCTTGTCGCCGCTGAGCAGGGTCGGTACTGGCAGCGGCCTGGCAAGGAGACCGCCCGGCTTGGAGGCTTGGCGGCTTGATAGAGCAGGCCGCCCGGTCTGGAAAACTGCGCGGGCAGGTCGCGGATTCCGGGCTTATCATTCAGATTTCTGTCTAAGGAAGAACACCCAGGAAAACCTTGAGTAGTCATCTACAACTATAAAGGTATAGACCTTCCTACCTAGGCTGTGAACTGGCATTGGAGAAAAGAGATCCATATGCAAGAGGTATAAACACCTCACAGCATCTTTGTTTTCAATGCTTCTAAAGGTGGATCTAGTCTGCTTGCTCTTTTGAAAAGCTGAGTAAATACCATCTTTAATACACTTAACTTGAGGATCATTCATCACTAACTCTTTGTTAAAGAGTTTACCAATTGTCTTGTAGTTTAGATGGGCTAGCCTCTTGTGCCATTTGACACAATGAGAGACTGTCTCATCAGCTACAAGACACACTAGAGAACCATTGTTCTCAACCATAATGTCTAAGCAATAGACATTCTTTTTTCTATAACCAGTCAAAATGATCTCTTGATCATTTGACCTCCTGATATGACAACCATTTTTGACAAATGAGATGTCATATCCTACATCACTCAATTTACTTATACTAATAAGGTTATGTTTCAAACCTTTAACATAGGCCACTTGAGTAATTGTAATATAGGAGTTTGATATGTTACCAAAACCCTTGATGATCCCTTTTTCAGAACCACCAAAGGTGACTTTTGGACCATCCTTGATGGGTGTGTAGTCCTTTAGTAAACCCCTTGTTCTAGTCATATGTCTGGAACATCCACTGTCCAAGTACCATATTGGGGCATGGCCACTTGGACTCACCTGCAAAACAGATTAGTGAACCTTAGAACCCAAAGAATTCCTGGGTACTTGGTACTGGTTAGTTTGCATCCTAACAAAGCTACCTGCAGGTTTTCCAACAGGCAGTTTGCTACTCACTTTGGCACTAGCATTGTGCCAACAGTCCATTGCAAAGTGGCCTACCTTGCCACAGCACCAACACTCAAACTTATTGTACCTTTGCTTAAGTACAGTCTTAGTTGTTTTATCTACAGCTGACTTTTTGAGAGTTGGGGCTCTACCCTTGACTTGGACATGACAGTCCTTGCAGATTTAGTAAACCCCAGTCCAGCTTTACCTTTGTGATGAACAAATTCATCAATTAAAGGCAGAACTGACTTTGGTTTAGAAAACCTAGCAACTAAATCTTTTCCTTCTGAAGACTAATCTCCAGACTCTTGATTTGATCATTCTTATATGTTATAGTCCCCATCTAAATCACAGTTATGTGCTTCAGTCTGGCTATCTCATTAAGTTTTTGATTAAACATCTTCTCATAATCAGTTGCAGTCATTTTGAGACTTGCAATCTCCTTAGCTTGACTCTTGGCCAAGGATTTGCATTTCTTAAATGCTTGCAACAGAACTTTATATTCATCTATCAACTGATGAATATCCTCTTCAGACTCAGATGCATACTCATCACTTGATGATGATGAATCTGATTCTGAACTAGCACAAGAAATTGAACTGAAAGAACAATGTTGTACCTTACTAGGTCCTGGCTGCTCCAGGATTTTGTCACTTTCTGTCAATGCCATCAGTCCTTGGCACTGACTATACTCTTGTTCATATATAGAGTTCATAATCTGGATGAACTCTTCTTCTTCTTCCTCAGCAAACAGTCATATATATGCCTCAACATCTGACTCATTTTCTGATGAAGAAATGTCTGACAGGCTCTTATCCTTTTTGGCAACAAAAGACTTTTCCTTCTTGCCCTTGTATTGAGTATTTTTCTTGTCACTAGACTCCTTCCTCTTCTCTGGACAGTCTGCAATGACATGTCCTTGTCTATTACAGCAATAGCATACAATTTTTGATAGTGTTGCTTTGCTAGACTTGGACTTTTTCCTGTCTTTCTTTGAAGACTTTTTATTCTGATAATAGTCTTCTTTACCCTGTGAAGTAGATGGCCTTGTCCTCCACTGTTTCTTCTTTAAGAACTTCTGAAAGTGTCTTGTGAAGGCAGCAAAGTTCTCATCACTTTCACTGCTTCCAGACTTTCTACTTGCTGACTCATCTGATTCAGTTTCAGCTACTTTTGGTGGTGGAGTTGGTGACTTACTTCTGTATTTTCTGGGGGCTTCTGTTTTGAAGGCAACTGTCCTTTCTTTATGTTCACTTCTTGTTGATTTCTCCTCTTCTTTCCTCACCATCAACTGCATCTCATAGGATAGCAGTTTTCCAAATAGTGTTGGTGGAGGAATTTCTGCCAACTTTGCCATTTCCCTAATGGCACAAATCTTGGTGTCCCAATCTTTTATAAGGGACCTTAAGAACTTATCATTAAGCTCATAGTTACTGAACTCTCTTCCATAGGACATTAGCTCATTCACAATCCTATAGAATTTCCTATAGCATTCAGTTATGCTATCAGCTCTACCTTGTCTAAAACTTTCATATTCTTGGTTGAGCAAAGATTTTCTGTCTTTCCTCACTTCTTCAAAACCCTCCATGTACACAATAAGAGTATCCCACATCTCTTTAGCTGTCTTACAGTGTATCAAATTCTGAAAAATAGCATCATCTATGGCACTTACAATGATGTTTTGAGCCCTCTTATCCATAGTGGCTAGAACAATCTCATCCTTTGTCATTTCAGAGAAATCCTTAGGTGTTCTCTGATTTGCATCTAAGACTGACACCTTCATGGGCACATATGACCCTTCTTTCACTATGATATAAATCCTAGGGTCTGTGGCTTCCATAAACAGTCTCACCCTTTCCTTCCAGATGCCAAAGATTTCCTTTCTGCAAATGGGTAGCTTCATGGATCCCAATTCCTTATGATTCTCAGTGGAACCCATGGTTCTTGAGTTTCTTGATTCTGTAATTTGACTTAGACTGAATCTGCCAATAGGATCTACTCAGACAGTTATGTCCCTTTTTGAGTAACCTCCCTCTGATACCACTTGAAAGATATTGTACCTAATCACCTAGAGGGGGGGGGGGGTGAATAGGTGACTTAAATCTTTTTGAATTTTTAGGCAGAATTCAACTTATAACACAGAATTAAATCTACTTTATCACAGCACACAATCAACAATCACAGAATTCCACAAGCACACAGTAGACACACAGTTTTATAGTGGTTCCCCAAGGTTTGGGTACATCCACTTTCCCCCTTCGCCTATCTAGCTGTGTACTAGATTCGGCCAAACTTCTCCACTATCTCAGATCCTCAGATCTTACACTTAGAACCCCAAAACAGGTTCCTACAACTCAGGCCCAAGGCCCTACAACTCAGCTTCTTCACAAAGCCTACACTCAGCCACCAAGGCCTACACTCAGCCACCAAGGCCTACACTCAGCCACAATAGGCCTACACTCAGAGATTCAAATCTCCTACACTCAGGCACTCAAGCCCTACACTCAGCCTTTATAATTACAGGCTTATAAAGACTCAGATCCCTAAGGATCCTACAAGATAATATGAATACAAAAATTGTAACTCAACAACTCAGAGAAAAGAGAGAAGAGTTGTGAGTTTCTTGATGAGTTCTTGGAAGAACTCAGCTGAAATCAATCTGACTTGGCTTTCTTCAAAGCTTCTTGAAAGTAGAATACAATAAGATTGATCTCTTCTGCAGTTGATCCTTGATCTCTGCTACTTAAGATTCAGAACAAATCTGAACCCTTCTTCTCAGCCTGGTTCCAACGGCTGACTTCTTGGATGGAGCTCTCTCTCTCCAACTTCTTAGATCTTCACTAGATTCTTCAAGGAATAGCTAGATCTACTTTGTATATCTTGATGTGTTGATCATCTAATCAATATCTTTCTGTAGACAGTATAAGCCTATTTATAGGCCTTCTTCATGGTAACCGACTGGTCCGGCTCATAACTGATTTCTGACAACTCTGACAGGTGCAGTAGACCGGCTGGAATGGCAGCTGTCAAGTCATCCAGTCAGTTCTTGAAAATTCTGTAAATGTCTGCAAGTGTCGAGACTGTCTGTCTTTAAGTGTCGACACTTATACACCAAGTGTCGACACAAGTTGTCTAAGTATCGACACTAGCCTACAAGGTGTCGACACAACTCCTTGTGTTGTAGATTTTATATCTCGACACTGCTTCTTCTTCATGTGTCGACACTAATAATGTGTGTCGACACAAGTACTTGTACTTCAGTATATTGCTGAATTCTTGTAAGTATCGACACATCTCTTTTGTGTCGACACATCTTCATGTGTTGAACTTGTCAGTGTCGACACTTCTTCTTGGTGTCGACACATGTCTTCAGTGTTGATACTTGCTGAGTGTCGACACAGCTCTTTGTGTCGACACATACTTCTTTTGTTGAGACTTTTGCTGAGTGTCGACACATCTCCTTTGTGTCGACACTTGTACTTAGAATATTCTTGAACTTTTCTAAGTGTCGACACAGCTCCTTGTGTCGACACTTTCTTCAAGTGTAGAGTCTTCAGCTGAGTGTCGACACATTCTTTCTTGTGTCGACACTTTCTTCAAGTGTTGACTCTTTTGTTATGTGTCGACACATTGTTCTGGGTGTCGACACTTATACTTAGACTCTGCTGACTTTTGCTGAGTGTCGACACAGCCTCCAAGTGTCGACACTTTCTGATGTAGACACAGTTTCACTGGGTGTCGACACAACTACTAAGTGTCGACACTACTTTACTGCACTTTTCTTCACTGAGTGTCGACACAACTCCTTGTGTCGACACTTTCTGTCTGGTGTCGACTCTGCATCCCTGGTGTCGACACAAATACTCCAAGTGTCGACACTGCTTGCCTGGGTGTCGACACAAGTCTTCTTAAGTGTCGACACTTTGCTCCTGGGTGTCGACACATGGACTTAGAAACTTTTTCTATCTTTCCTGCAAATACTTAACCTGCACAAGTAAACTCAAAACACATCAAATTCATTTTGATGTATATCATTGATTTGGGTGAGGCTTCTTCAAATCAGGTACATTTAAACCAATGTACCCAACAAAGAAGTTGCTAAGAAAAAGAAGAAACTGTTGTCAAAGAAAAGGAAAGCCCCTTCTCCTCCTGCTGCTAAGCCAAACCCAAAGAATGATACTCCATTCTATATTCTCCAAAATATTACTCCTTACAAAGGAATGCCAGCATGGATGTGGTTGTCTAAAAATCAGCAAAAGGAGAAGAAAAGAAGTAGAAAATACTCTCCTCCACCTGTTCATAAGTACAGAAGAGATCCACCTCCTCCACCTCCTCCATCAGCTGGTGCCAATGGCTCTAGCTCTCAGAGATCTGCCCCTATCCAAACTTATTAGAAACATCAAGGGAGACCTTCTAGAAGTAGTCAGCAAAGGCATCACTCTTCAGGAAGTCAACATCAACAACATCAACAACAACAGCAAAGCATCTCTGCAGACCAGAAAGCTAATAGTCCTGAAAGACCATATTCACCTCCTGTTCCTTTTGAGGATCCTGAAACAGCAAACACTGCTAGAATGGATAGATTTCAGGAAATTGTTGGTCTATCTTTGATAAATAAAGCAAAAGCTGAAGGGAAAGATATATCAGGATATTCAACTATGTCCAAATACAGAAATGAAGAACTTAAAAGATTTGATAAGGAAAATAAATTGTTCAATGTTGATGATTACATGAAGCTACATCCTAAAGCAGTTGTCCCCAGAACTATATCTCTGAAGATTATTGGGGCAGCTGACATAACAATGGCACAGACACAAGCTTTGGATCCAAAAAGAGAAATTATCTTTACAAAGCCAGGTGGAAAGACCAAAGAAGACAAGTCCACAGTTAAGCAGAAGAAATAATCTTTACATTACTTCAATTTCTTTTCTCTGCATTAGTTTTAAAACTGATCTGTCTGTTTAAAACAAAGCTTATGTATATATATATCTGTTGCATGTATTAGTAAATCTCTGCCAGATATACCTTTTCTTGCTTTGTTTATTTTTATGTTTTTGTTTTGAGTCTAATAGTGACCTCACCCAAATATGGGGAGATTGTTGGATCCCTAGTTGATTTGGGCTAGGTTCACTAAACTTAGGATGTGACCCAACATGTATAGCCAGGGTGAAAGATGTGCCCTAGAGTCTAGGCCAAGTCCTTAGAGTCAACATCAAATGGACCAGCTACCAAAAAGACTGCCAGAGACTCAAGATTTAGAAGATTTCAAGACTAAGTAAAAATGAGTTCGACGTTTGTCGAACTCAGGATATTTTTAGCATATGCAGCCTACAAGAAGTTCACTGTATACTAGATGGATGTCAAGAGTGCATTCCTTAATGGTGAACTCAAAGAAGAGGTCTATATAGAACAACCACCAGGATTTATTTCTCCTACTCATCCCTCTTATGTTTTTGAAATGCATAAGGTTATCTATGGTCTAAAGCAAGCTCCATGAGCTTGGTATGAAACCTTAGCTAGCTTTCTTTTATAGCATAAATTTTTTATAGGCATAGTATATAAGACTTTATTTATTAAGCATCATCATGATAAAATATTATTAGTACAAATATATGTAGATGATATTATATTTCGTTCTATAGATTCCAAATTATGCAAAAGGTTCTCCAACCTTATGCATTCAATGTTTGAAATGAGTAGCATGGGTGAGCTCTCCTGCTTCCTTGGTCTCCAAGTGAAGCAGTCACCTGATGGCATCTTCTTATCCCAATCTAAATATGCTAAGGAACTGATTAAAAGGTTTGGGATGGCTAATGTTTCAGCAAAGAAAACACATATGAATACCAATGCTGTAATTGATGCTGATGAACATAGGAAACCTATAGATCAAAAATTACATAGGGCCATTGTTGTGTCCCTATTATATCTTACAGCAAGTACACGAGATATTATGTTTGCTACATGTCTTTGTGCTAGGTTTCAGGTGAACCCTAAATAATCTCACCTTATTTTCCTAAAAAGAATTTTAAGATATATAAAGAGTTGCCCTAATCTAGGACTCTGGTATCCAACTGAGTCAGAATTTGAGTTAACTGGATACTCTGATGCTGACTTTGCTGGATGTAGAGTAGACAGAAAGAGCACATCAGGGACATGTCAATTCCTTGGTGATAGGCTAGTGTCTTGGTTTTGCAAGAAGCAAACATCTGTGTCTACTTCAACAGCAGAAGCAAAATATTTTGCAGCTGGCAGTTGTTGTTCACAGATGCGGTGGATTCTAAACCAACTCTTACACTATGGTGTCAACTTAAATAATTCAACTCTACTTTATGAATACAAGTATAATTTCTATTGCACAGAATCCAGTGCATCATAGTAGAACAAAGCATATAGATGTAAGACATCATTTCAACAGGGAGTGTGTAGTCAAAAAGAAAATTAATCTCACCATTGTCTTTACTGATTTACAAAAGGTAGATATCTTCACCAAACCCTTGGATGAGAAGAGACATCTGTTCTTTATGAATCCGCTATGTATGATCAATGGTGATGCATTAATTTAATTTTCTGTCTGTGGTCGAAGAATTTGCCACAGTTCGTCGAACAGAGGTCGACGAATTGAGAAGAGTTCTTGAGAAATTTTTCGACCTAAGATCGACGAACTCTCTGTGTGTGAAGTTCTATTCATCGAACGAAGATTGACGATATTACTTCAAAAAAATTTCGCTGACCTGAGATCGACGAAAAATTTTCACTTCTTCTGACTGAGATCGACGAACTCTTTTGTCAATAAAATATTTTGTCGAACGCAGATCGAAGATTTTTTATTTTTCGTCGGACGGAGTCTACCGCTTCATATTCTGAAAACTATATAGAAAAGGTTTTCTTCAAGCTCCGTCCCGTGCTTTCTGTTCCCTTTGCACTTGATCTCTTTGTTTTCCTTTTTAGGCGAACAATGGCGATTCCAGCAAGCTCTCTGGCAGCGATGAAGGTCGATATGGGATTCGACATTGATTTTGAATCCTTCCAACATTCAGACCAGATCTTTTTGGATATACTGAAACTGTTTGAGGAACAGAATCTAAAGAAATTCATGACAACCGAATCAAGATAGCATCGACAGAGATTAGAGAATGGGTGTTCACTTCAATCATTCCAGATGCAGACACAATGACCGGGACTATATCCGGTAATCAGATTTCTTTAACCCCCACCGTATTATCTGAGATTTTCGGTTTGATGAATGGTAATGAAGATATTGAGATGGATAATACTGAATATGATAACATGATGATAAAAATGGGTCATACTGGAGAAAACCCTAATAAACTACTGAAGAAAAATTTATCTTCTGAGTATAAATTTTTGGATGATGTTGTCGTGAAGGTTCTGTTGGGCAAGCACACAGCCCACGACTATGTCACCATGCACCAGTTTCTAGTGATGAGTGCTCTAGTTGAGAAGAAATTTGTTAATTGGGCAAAACTACTTTTTGAGTTGATAAAGAAGAAGAATAATAAGAAAGAAGTTTGTTTTGGAAGGGTACTAGGCATATTCCTCAAGGAAAGAGCTGTTGAATCCCTGGTCTCCTAGACCATATTCATCAATACTTCCAAAAGGCTTACTTGTGCATTGTTTGGAAGGTGGGAGAGAACTATCTCCAAGCCATCTAAGGCTTCAACCTCTTCTAGAGGTTCTTAGGGTACAAGAGCTACAATAACTAATCCACCACCCCCAGAAGTTGTCCCCTCCACCTGCATTCCATCCTCCCAGATACCTACACCTCTATCTCAACAACCATCCTCTTCTCCAACTCATACTCCCACACCACGTCAATCCCATGTACATCAACCAAGTCCACTAATTCCATCTCCTGAGCATCAGCCCACACAAATTCAACATCTACCAACAACAGTTCCATCTCCAGAACCCACTACACCACCTCAATCTCCACTTACACCTCATCTGGATGACAGTCCCCTTCATAACCTCACATCTATTCCATCTTTTAATCTACTCTCATCTCCCAACAATTCTCCATCTCCTCATGATGAACTAATGCTAGATATCACCACTTTTCCTTCATCATCCATCATCCATGTATCCACTCAGACACCCTCTGAGTTCATGGAAATGGATTCCCCTTCAATTCCATCACTTCTAGAACTCCTCACTCCCCTCATCTCAAATCTTATAGTAGAGGCCATTAAACCTCTTGTTGATTCTCTTGCATCCCTATCTGCCATCATCTCTACTGCCTCCACTATCCCTTCTTCTGGGGGCCTGGCTTTAGGATCCTCTGAAACCAGGCAGGGAGAGATACTCAATGAAGAAGCTCCAATTTCCTCTCCTCCAGCAGCAGCAGAAACAGCAGTTTTGCAGACATATGCAGATGCAGAAGTACAGATGACTATAGAAGTTGAGACAGATGCTGATTTTGATTCTGATTTTGATTTTGATATGTTAAGTACAGATGCAACAGTAGAAACTGCAGAGATTATAACTATTGGTGATTGTATTATCAATCCCACAGATGATTTATTTCAGTTATTAAATTATTTTATTACAGTTCATCTGAATTATCTTCCAGAAGTTTGCTCACAACAATCTAAAGCTATTATAGCTTATTATTCCCCAATAAGCCCTATAGTTGCTAAGCAACTCAAGGCCAGTTTTGCAGCTCTAGTGATCACAGAAGAACATATGATTGAGAATGTTCTTGAAACAGTATCATCCCCCAAGGCTAGTTCTCCTCCAAATTCTATCTCTCCTCATACCTAAAAGATGGATGATAGTTCTTTACCCAATCTAGATGACATTATTCTTGCTGACATAAAATAAGAGAATAAATTAGTTTCTGAAAGTGTTGCTGAAATAGAAGTTGCAGAAACAGAACTTCCAGTACAGCCTCAGGCTGAGAAACAAATTTCCGAAGATATTTTGAAGGTAATAGATGCTCTTTATGATAATCCTCCAGGATCATCAGATGATGACAATGATGATGAAGACTCTGATGAGTCTGATGATTCAAAGGCTAAGAAGAAAACTGCCAATAAAAGAAAAGCTCTTACTAAAGCTATTCCAAAGCCAAATCCCAATGCAGATACTCCGTATTATAACTTGTAGAATATCACTCCTTACCCAGGGATGCCTAATTGGATGTGGCTATCTAAGAATGACCAGAAAGCCAGGAAGAAAAGCAGAAGGTACTCTCCTCCTCCTCCCTCTCAAAGGAAATGGAGAGGTCCTCCTCCGCCTCCTCCTCCTCCACCAGCTGGTGCTTTAGGAAACATTTCTCAGAGATCTACTTCATATAGTCAAACTTATCAAAGACAACAAGATAGATCCTCAAGATCTCATTTTCAAGCAAGCAGTAAGCAAAGACATTCTTCCAACAGCAGATAACAACAACAAGATCAGAAGCCATAAAAGCAACTGACAGGTTTTGAAATTGACAAATCTGAAAAGGATAACAGTCCAAAAAGGCCAGAATCTCCTCCAATCCCCTTTGTGGATCCTGAACAAGATACAACTGCAAGAATGTCCAGATTTCAAGAGTTAGTTGGACTCTCCTTGATCAACAAAGATAATGCTGAAGGTAGAGATCCTTCTCAGTATTCTACAATGTCAATCTACAGGAAAGAAGAACTAAAAAAAGGTATGACAAGACTAACAAATTTTTCAATGTAGATGCATATATGAACCTGCATCCAGAGGCTGTAGTTCCAAGAGCCACTTCTCTCAATATTATAGGAGCAGCTGATATGACAATGTCTAAAAGAAAAGCTGCTAATCCCAACAGAGAAATCAAATTCAGACAGCCCTCTAAAGGTTCTGATAAAACTGATAAAGGAAAGGCAAAGAAGAACTAATGGATATTTTGTCTAGTTTTTATATTTCTGAACTCTATTTGTTTAAACTGTCACAAAGCTACTGCTATATACATATCTGCTGAATACCTTAATTTTCTGCCAGATATATTTTATTTTGCATTGTGATCATTTTTTTATTATTAGTGACCTCACCCAAATAGGGGGAGATTGTTGGATCTCTAGTTTGGATTTGGGCTAAGTTCACTAATTAGGTTAAATTTTGACCGACATTGTATAGCCAGGGTCAAGTGTTCAGTCTTAGAGTTTAGGCTAGTCATTATGTTCAATCTTCATGGACTAGCCAGCAGAAGACTTCAAGAGACTCAAGACTTAGAAGAAATTCAAGTTCAAAAATTATCAGTTCGAAATTCTTCAAACTCAGCTCGGCGATCGTCGATCGCAGATCGGCGAACTCAGAAATCATTCTCTGAGTTGAGCTCTACAATATTCGAGCTTAGATCAATGAATTCTAGAATTCAACTTCAACAGTTTATGTTCTCTGAACTCAGCTCGACGAAGATAGATTCTCTGCTCGACGAACTTGGACCGCAAAATAGGCAAGCCATTTCCAGAATGCAATTCGCTGAGCGCAGGTCGACGAACATGTTTTCTCAGCTCGACGAACGTGGATCTCCGGTCGACGAAATCAATTCAGAATTCGACGATTTCTATCCAGCGCTAGACTTAGAGTTTTTCCATCATTTCTGTCCTCATTCCATATATTATTTTGTAGTGATTTCCTGAGTAATTATTGCATACATTCTCTTGAATATAGCCATTATTGGCAACATTAATTATGGTCTTCATCAGAGTTAATTACTTACTTAATTTATTGGGACGGTTGGGGAAACTCATTAAAGTAAATATTCTTCAGCTGTATTTCATTCTCCAGGCAATCAGCAATCAATGCTTGGTATTCAAAATTCAAAGGAGAATTCGACAGCAAAATATAAAAGAGTTTTTCTCTTTTCAGATGGCAGAGATACAAGCAATACAATAATATAGAGAATACAGAAACATTCAGAACTATTCTCTGTGTGCAGAAAACGTCCCGTTTTCTCCTTATGCTTACTGAAGACTGAAGAAGAACAACAAACAGATATCAAGAGCCTTCTTCAACTTCAACTCCAGGAATATTCAAGGACAACAAAATCTAAATCAGTCAGAAGATTCCTAGATCATTTCAAGACAAGGCTGAAGACCTACATCCTAAGTAAGTCACCAAGTGATTTCAGAAGGAGCCTTGACAATAGCAATCCACTAGTCTTCTTTGTTGATTAGAGAAAGAGAAGACACCATCAAATCTCTCTCCTCCTCTTATACAAACGGTATATTAACTCCCTTCAAAAGTTTATTCTTGGTTTTTGGGTATCTGATCAAAATCTCAAAGGGTTGTGAGATCTCCTTGGAAATAGATCTTGTGGTGGCAGCCACCTGATCAAAAACCTGCTAGTGGATTCCTACTAGGGTGGTAGAAAGTGGATGTACCCAGTTTGGGGAACCACTATAAAATTCCTGTATCGTATGGTTGATCATTTTCTATGTTGTTCTTGCTTTGCTGTAATAGCTTAGGTTTTTGTGATAGAATAATAGTTTAGCTTAGTTTAAATTTCCTATTATACTATTATAGTATCACCTATTTTATTTCTCTAAAATAAATCAAAACAGCCAGAAATTTTGATTTACTCTATTCATCCCCCCCCCCCTCTAGAGTAAATCAGGTATATCCCCATCTTTTTATTGGTATCAGAGCTATACTATATCTTTCAGATTGAAGAAAGAAAAAAAATAATACAAAAAAACGAAGTATAATAATTGTGAGTCTGGGGGTGCTTTTGTAATGTTGATGTATGTTAGGGTAATTACATAGCAAGAGGCTTAATCGTGATCTAGGTGTGATAAGAACCATCGAGTTTATCTTTGATTATTCCAACTATAATCTTTTATCCTAAGCCACAAAGTTACATTCTAATACAATTCCTAAGGATCCAACATTGCTAATCATAACTAGTGTCGTGGAGAGGGTGTGAAAAGGCAAGCTTATGGCTATCAACATTGATAATTATAAGTTCTGAAACACTAATGCCTACCTAATTAAGATTGTTATTTTTTCCTCACATTTGTTATGGATGATTGTAATTTTATTTCTAGAAAAGAGTGAAAGATAGTTAAGAGATATATGGGAGGAATTTTAAGATAAAGTTATATTTAGAAAAGTCTGCTATACTATTTCCTATACAATTACTGTTAACCCCTCAGTCTGCAATATCCTACAAGATGCCATGACCCCACTTTCAAGACTCGCGGACTCAATTAGGCAGTCCGCCTAGTCCGACAAAGTAACAGCAATCGGCCACCAAGGATGATCCCCCAGCAGCGGACTCAAGGATCTGTTCGCTCAGTCTGTCGTGCCTTTGGATTCTCTATGGCGGCGAACTCAGTGTCCCGTCCGCCCATGCCGCCGTCCTCCAGCAGGATCGCGCCTAGCAGCAGCAGAGGAAGCTCCAGCGCGCGAGCCCAGACCGCCCCTTCTGCGCAGACTGGCGTGTTCTTTCCATTTTGCTTCCCGTCACCGCTGCCCGGTTCTCCTATACCCCGGGCAGTCAGTTATTTTAGCCCTGCCTGTTTGGGCAGGCCCCCCATCCTATAAATAGGGGGAGGTGGTGCACCCAAGGCACGCTGACTCGGACCAAGGAGCCTACTTGTTAAAGGCTGCGGACTCGAATCTTGTGCCTTGCGGACTCCTCCTCGCTCTGCTCTTGTCAACCTTGTCCTTTCAATTATAACCAAATCATTCTTCAATCAAGGAAATGCCCGTCGCAAGAGAGGCATTCAGGCCACGACGGGCGAAGTCTGTTGTTGCCGTAGCTCACGGCCCTGCTGTTCTTCCTGCTCTCATCCGCTTAGTAGATTACTACTCGCAGTCTCTTTATTCCCCGGTGCTCGAACCCTTAGCTGGTGGTGCTCGACCCCCCCCCCCCCCTTTGTGTTTTCGTGCATCAACTGTTAACACACAACATTCAGATTCGAGTAGTGTTTTGAATTCAGCGGACAGAAATGTCAGACCGCAGAGCCCGCTCTTCAGACCGCTCCAGTTCTTCAGAGGACTCTCTTTGGGATGCAATTAAGCAAGCTCGCCTTGAGGCCGAGCAGTCCCGCCGGCAGACTGACCAGTGTCTCGATGCAATCAACCAAGCCCTGCTCGCGCTAGCCCATCGGCTTGCTCCTCAGGCCGTAGCAGAACCAGCGGACTCGCCAGTCCGCCAGACTCCAGCTCACGAACTCCGCATTGGCAGTTGCCAGCCACTCCTCGGAATCCTGCTCAGTCCGCCGCCCCTCTGCGCCCTCAGGAGGAGCAGTTTGCATTCAGGAATTTCTTCAGAGAAGTTGCCAGGGGCACTCCTGCCCGCCAACTTCATTTTTCTGATCGCCAGTCCGCTGAGTCCGCGGAATCCCCGGCTTCAGTCCGCCCCTTCTACCCTGCAGAGTTCGAGACCTCGTCTCCCTTCGTTGATCGAATCCGATGGGAATCTGCTCCGAACAACTTCAGGGAGCCTCGAATCCCATTCTATTCAGGAGGGACTGATCCAGTCTCTCACCTCCAAGCATTTGAGGGGGCAGTTGCTTTGAGATTCCTCTCAGATGCAATCAAGTGTAAACTCCTGGTTACCACTCTCGAAGGACAGGCGAGAGAGTGGTTCTATGAGCTGCCTTCGGGCACAATCTCTTCTTTCGCAGAGTTTCACAGCCAGTTGTTGCTGAGGTTTGCTACCTCAAGAAAGAGGAAGAATGGGCCAGCTGCCCTCTTTGAAATCAAACAAAGGGACAATGAATCAGTGGCGCGATTCGTTGATCGCTTTCAGAGAGAGATCCAAGGGGTAAGGAATGTGAACCCCGATTATTACAAGGTCACCTTGATCCATGGCCTCCGGGAAGGCCCCCTGAAGTTTAAAGAAACAACCAAGGCACCTGAGACTTATCAAAAGTTTATCGCCATGGTCAACCATTTCATTGAAGGAGAAAACGCCAATCCAACCTATGTATCATCCCTGACAGCTAAGGCTGAAGGAAGGGATGCCTCCGCTCCTTCCTCTAATAGCAAGCCCCCTCGCCCAGACTTCCAGCCTCCATCTCAAAGAGGCTGGAACTTCCGCCACTAGAAACCTTTCCTTGGCCATCAACAGTTTCATGAGCAGAGACTGCCGTTGGCCGCCACTCCCGCTGTTCCATTGCAAGCTCTTCCCATCCTCCAGCAAGCAGCCTTGCCTGCTCCAAGCCAATCTGATGCAAGCCCCATGGAGGACACTGCAGATCTTAACCTTGATGAAGTCATCCAGATCTTGCAAAGGAGATCAGAAGAAAAGAGGCAAGTGCCTCATAAAGTGTGGAGGCCAAGGAATAATGCACAGTATTGCCAGTTCCACAAAGAAAAGGGCCACTTGACCGAGGATTGCAAGGCCCTTCGCATGCTGATAGAAAAGCTGCTTGCCAAGGGAAAGATTGACTTGGCCAAGAAAGATTCTTCTTCTTCGAAGCCATCCACCTCAAAGGGCAAAGAAGTAGCTGAAGCATACCAGGAATTTGTGGATGTAGAGGACGAAGGCCGTCTGGGGCCGATCAATGTACCGGTGGAGTGCTTCGACGCAAATGATGAAGGGGTTCTGGGACGCCTCTTCTTCATCCATGGTGGAGCAGGGACCGAGTCTACTCGGAAATCGTCAATTTCAAGGGCCACCCGAGCAGAGGTGGCCTCTTCTTCTTCCGTTGCTCCTCCAAGTGAGGTTGTCACATTTGGTCCAGCAGATCTACCCCAAGCAGCCAATCCGTTTGATGATGCAGTTGTAATTCAGGCTGTGATTGGGGACTTTACATTTGATAGAATTCTTGTTGACACCGGAAGCTCGGTCAACCTCATGTTCAAGTCTACTTTTGAGGCCCTGAGGACTAGAAAACCTCTGCTTTCCACCGAAGGGCCACTCTATGGTTTCTCAGGAGAGAGAAAAGAAGTGGAAGGTAGCGTCATCCTGCCTGTGAAGCTTGGAGGGGCAATTAAGCAAGTGCAATTCATAGTGGTTGACGCCCCCAGCAGCTACCATGCCATCTTCGGCAGGCCCCTGTTAAACAAGTATCAAGCAGTGTTTTCCACTTACCACCTTGCCATCAAGTTCTTCACAGATGGAAGGATGTGCCGGGTCAGGAGTGACTCAAGGAGAGCAAGGGAGTGCTACGTCCGCACTGTCAACATGGTTGAAGCCAGCCCTTCCCTTGCTCCAGCAGCAGCTGCAGAAGCCTCTCCCAGTTTAGAAGTTGATGCTGATGAAGGTGCTCACCTGGAACCTGCCCAGGTGACACAAGGCGTCCCCATTGCTGAGGGGGAGGAGAGGAAGCTCTCCATCAACTCGGAGTTGCCTGAAGATCAAAAGGCCGAGCTGATTTCCTGCTTGTTGAATAACTTGGATGTCTTTGCTTGGGCAGCGAAAGACATGCCAGGAGTGGATCCGGATGTTGCATGCCACCCCTTGAATGTTGATCCCGGCTGCAAGCCTATACAACAAAAGAAGAGGGACATTGTAACGCCCTGAAACTCAAGGGAGCAAAAGGGGGACGTTTTGGGCCAGTTTGGGTTCTGGCAGCAGACACACGGCCTGGGACACGGGCGTGTCCAGGGCGTGTCGACCCGTGTCGACACTTAGCCGCGAAGTCGTCGAGATTCTCTCGACGATTCGTGGAGACTGGGCACACGGCCTGCGACACGGGCGTGTCGCAGGGCGTGTCGACCCGTGTCGACACTTAGCCGCGGAGTCGTCGAGATTCTCTCGACGATTCGTTGAGACATGGCACACGGCCTGCGATACGGGCGTGTCGCAGGGCGTGTCGACCCGTGTCGACGATCGTCCCGGGGAGTCGACGAGATTCACTCGACGATTCGTCGAGACAAGACACACGGCCTAGGACACGGGCGTGTCCAAGGCCGTGTCATCAGATCGACGATCTTCGCTCGACGAAATGTCGATAACGTGTACACGGCCTGGGGTCCAGGAGTGTCAAGGTGACACGGGTAAGGACACGGGCGTGTCCTAGAACCCGTGCAGTGCTCGGGTTGATTTTGGGGAAAAATCATGGGGTACACGGCCGGCCACACGGCCATGTCAGGTGGAACACGGGCGTGTCAGCTCGAACACGGGCGTGTTCGATACCCGTGTGAGGTTCCAGGTGATTCGATTTTGACGGTGAATGAGGCACACGGCCCTGGACACGGGCGTGTGCCAGGCCTTGTTCGGTCAAGATTGGGCATTTCAGCCCCGAATCAAAGCCGTTTGTTTCCTTATTTTGAGATCCAACGGCTGGGGGTCGTTCCTGAAGGGATATACCCGGGTTTGGGCTTTCAAAACCCTCACTTTTCTTAAGTGTTCTCTTTCTAAAGCCTTAGAGAGAGAGGAGAGCCAAGGGAGGAAGAAGGAGTTAGATCCCGCCATTGGAGGAGCTTCGGAGCTCCGAATCGCGAGCCGACTCCGGATCCACGGAGGCAACGCTAGTGCGGTGGTTTTCATCTGATTACTTTTCCATGGCGCCAAAGAGGAACGCAAGGGTAACGATCCTCATCTTGAGCATGAGTAGCTCTCTTTCTTTGCATAGGAAGCCCACTCTCGCGAGTTTGCGGAGAGTTGGAGGCGTTCCTTCGAGTAGATATGTGAAGTCCCCGTTGTTTAGAGTCCGTAAGCGAGAACGGACATAGGCATTATGTGTGAAGCCTACCCGGACATGTTGGTCTGGATCGGTGATGTTGCATTGCATAATGCCGGAGTAGACTCCGTGCTATTGGTTGTTTTTCAGGTTTTCTACGCGGTAGATTGCAGCAGGGAGCCTTGGGGACTAACCCAAAGGTGCACCCGGAAAACTGGGCGGATACGAGATCTTGCCAACTTGGTGGCTTGAGAGCCAACTTGAACATAACCGGGTTATGTGACTTGTGATGGAAATGGGACTCGGCGGAAGTTTGACCCGCGCAAATGGCTTAAATTATTATTGCGATGTGAGCACGGGTTAGATGGAGCCGTACCCGTTCTATGTCGTTCGGTTAAAGAGACCTAAAGGCACGTGGCACTTACCGTTGACATAGATTAGGGTCTTCGGCGGTCAAGGGCTTAAATTGTCGTGACCCAGGCCAGGAAGACGAATTGCTCATAGGTTTGGCCGTCTAAGTGATGGTGGTGAGTCCAGAATGTCTATGGCTTTAATTGACGTGACATCGACCGGTTCACCGAGAATGTGCCCTGAGAGCACGGGGCGTGTGGCCGTGTAAGCCAACGTCTGTGATGTATTGGCTATTGATATAAATTGCTCGCTTATGCTAATGAAATGCAGGGAAGGAGCATCGTCGCCCCGAGTTGGGGGCGGGATCATTATAATTTGGTCAGCATTGCTGACCGTTGCCTTGTTTTGCCACCGTGCGGTGGTTTGTTGCTTGCAGGTGCAGCTGGACCAAGCGGTCAATAGCGGGCTAAAGCCCTTTTTGCGAAGCCCGCCCTTGAAGGCCCAAATGGAAATGTTTACTGCTTTATTCATGTGTGACCGGCCTGCGTGCCGTGGTTTGTAAAACATGTAATTTGAAGTGAAACATTTTGTAAGGCCTTAAGGCTCATTTTGGGTATTTTGTATAACATTCCTATTTTGTATTAGTGGACATTCGTGCTTTGATGCTGGGTTCTTTGTTTACAACTTTTATAAACTGCTTCCGCTAGAATGCTCTGTGTAGGACGTTGAGATTGGTTGGATGGTTTCCATAAGTAACCACCCGGTCTGTCTGTGGCATACGGCGTCGGGCCCCGGCCGGACCTACTGCTTTATGCTATGTGACGGATAGGGGGTGTTACAATTTGGTATCAGACTACTAGTTTTGGTTGGGCTTAAACTGAATTCGTGGGCGAATTCTTTTTAAAGGGGTGGTGAGCACATTGTGTGCATCAAAGTAATAACAGTAAAAAGAACCCATGAATGTCCACTTAGGAATGAAAATACTCGTGTTTGAGGAACCTGCGTGTTCCTATAATTGCTGTCTGCAATTTATGTGGTCGCTTAACGGTGTTTTGTACCACTATAGGTGACCAGAAGTGGTGTTGGGCCGTCAGAACGCCGAGTTTCTGAGGCTAGTAGTGCACCGGATGTTGCTCCTGCAACACCTCTGTCGGCTGAGAACATACGTTTGGTGGCTGAAGCAGTGTTGGCCGTGATAAATGCGCAGCCTGCAAGGCAACCGTAGCAGCCCGCTCCTGGGTTGGAGCAATAACCTCTTCAAGAGACTAAGCCGAGGAGAGTGGAGCAAGTGGTTGTAGAACCGGTGGTGCCAAGGAGGGCAACTGAGAGGCATCTTAAGTATGTAATGAGCTTTAACCCTCCGTTATTCTCGGGGTTTGGAACCCCATCTCAGGGTGAAGACCGGCTCTCCAGGGTGAAGAGAGTCATGACAGCAACGGAGACGGAGGAGTGGCAAATGACCACCATCGCTACGTTCCTTTTGGACGGTGAAGCGAGGATGTGGTGGGAAGGATTGGAGCTGCATCATTTGAGAGGTAGACAACTTGTAGACGTTCCGATGGAAGAGTTCTCGGGATTGTTCTTGGCTAGATACCTCCCTTCGACGCAGAAGATAGCGTTGGAGAATGAGTTCCTGAAGTTGGTACAGGGTGAGAGGAGCGTGGATGAATATCTCCACGAGTTTACTCGTCTGAGTCGTTATGCTAGCTCCACCATCATGGATGACGAGCGCAAGACCAATCGCTTCTACGAAGGCTTGAGAGATGAGTTGAGACTACTACTCTCGGGGCCAATGACACAGGGTTTCTTAACCTTGGTCAATACTGCCCGGTCCTTGGAGAAGGACATGAAGAACGTACAAGCAAAGAAAAGCTTGGGTGAGAAGAAATCTGAGTTTAAAGTGCCGACTACTTCAAAGTCCGGCTATCGGAGGGCTTTCAAGAAGCATAGGACTTCGGGTCCAGCTCCTTCTGGTGCTTTTGGGGCGACTACGAGTCGGACCCCGGGCGCATGTTTTACATGTGGAAAGACGGGGCATTTCGCCCGTGATTGTTGGAGCGGACGTCCTATGTCCGAGAGGAGGCCGGGAGCTACTTATGAAGAGAAGGGAAAGGCGGTGGAGTCGACCGCATCCCATTATGCTCCGGCCCAACCAAGGGTGTACAATCTTGGCCAACAGGAGGCCATTAAACAAGCTGATGTGGTGACAGGTACGGTTTAATTTATAGCAAGTCAATTTCTTTAAATACTTGTTATGCACGTGTTACATTACCACTGCTTGTTTAGGATTTGTATTGATTTGTGAAAATCCGGCACGAGCACTCTTCGATACGGGAGCTTCACACTCCTTCTTGTCCCTTCTTCGATGGCGAAGGATAAGTTGGATGTGTTGTTTCCCAACGGGTGTTCGATGCGAGCAGACAGGATCTGCGTTGTTAAGATTCCTATTGGGGAGCAGGTGTTCGACCTGCGGGCGTCTTTACTTCCGTTGGTGGAGTTCGACGTCATATTTGGCATGGACTGGCTCTCGGAGCAGCAGGCCCATATAGATTGCAGTAGCAAGGAAGTTAAGATGGGAGCAAGTCGTGAGACGACTTTTACGGGCTTAAAGGGGTCGATCAAGACGTTGATGTCTGCTCTTCAGGTGGTGAAGGCGGTTCGTGCTGGAGCAGAACTGTTCTTTAAACTAGTGGAGGTTGCAAAGACGAAGCCCGCGTTGGATTGTATTTCAGTGGTATCGGAATACCCTGATGTGTTCCCCGCAGATCTTCCTGGAGCCCCGCCTCAGCGGGAGATAGATTTTACGATCGAGCTAGTGCCAGGTGCAAAGCCTGTGTCACGATCTCCTTATCGGCTAGCGCCTAAGGAAATGGCGGAGCTGAAAGTTCAACTGCAAGAGTTGTTGGAGCAAGGGTATGTGCGCCCGAGTTCTTCGCCTTGGAGCGCACCGGTCCTCTTTGTTAAGAAGAAGGATGGAAGCTTGAGGCTATGTATTGATTATCGGGAGCTAAACAAGCTGACGGAGAAGAACAAGTACCCGATCCCCCGGATTGATGATCTTTTTGATCAGTTAGTCGGGTCGACGGTGTACTCGAAGTTAGATCTCAAGGCTGGGTACTATCAGCTGCGGATAAGGGAGAGTGATATCCCGAAGACAGCGTTTAGTACGAGATACGGGCATTATGAGTTTACAGTCATGCCGTTTGGGCTGACTAATGCGCCGTCAGTGTTCATGGATTTGATGAACAGGACTTTCAGGGAGTACTTGGACCATTCCGTGATCGTCTTCATCGACGATATTTTGGTGTACTCGCAAAGTGAGGAAGATCACTTCAAGCATCTTCATTTGGTGTTGGAGACGCTAAGGAGAAACCAGTTGTATGCCAAGTTCTCGAAGTGCGAGTTTTGGCTATCCTCAGTGGCGTTCCTCGGTCATATAGTGAGTGGAGAGGGTATTGCTGTGGATCTGGCGAAGATTGTTGCGATACGGGAGTGCCTGAGCTTGCTACTGTAGCGGAAGTCCGGAGTTTTCTGGGGCTTGCCGGCTATTATAGGCGCTTCGTAGAGAACTTCTCGCGGATAGCTTTACCTCTCACTACTTTGACGAGGAAGGAGCATAAGTTCGTTTGGACGCCGGAGTGCGCGCGAGCTTTTGAGGAGTTGAAGTGTCGGTTGACAACAGCGCCTGTGCTGAGTTCGCCGGTTGGGACCGAAGGCTATGAGATTTATAGCGATGCTTCAGGCAGCGGTTTGGGATGCGTGCTACTGCAGCACGGAAGCGTGATAGCTTATTGCTCGAGACAACTAAAAGTGCATGAAAGGAATTATCCGGTCCATGACTTGGAGTTAGCGGCCGTGATTTTTGCCTTGAAGCTGTGGAGACACTACTTGTACAGTGTGAAGATTGATATCTACACCGATCACAAGAGCCTGAAGTATCTTATTGATCAGAAAGATCTGAATATGCGGCAGCGTAGGTGGATGGAGTTCCTGGGGGACTATACCTTCAAGATCCACTACGTGCCTGGCAAAGGGAATGCGGTTGCGGATGCGCTGAGTCGCCGAGCCCCAGCTCAAGCCAATTGGCTATCGGTGCATGATGAGCGGTTGGTGCGGGAGTTGGAGGCGTTGGAGATTGTCTGTGTGGACAGGCAATCAAGTGCTGAAGCAGTTCTGAATTGGACTGAAGTCCAATATGACCTGGCTGATCGTATTCGGCAGGCTTTGGATATGGATGCTCATATAAAGCAGTTCATGGTAGAGGCTCTGGATGGGTCGAATTCCCAATTCGTCGTGGAGGACGGATTACTTTGGAAAGACGGTCGTTTGTGCGTCCCAAGTGTGGGCAATTTGCGGGTGGAGTTGTTGTACGAGGCACACCATACCAAGTACTCGATTCACCCGGGGAGCACGAAGATGTACCGTGATGTGAAGAAACTGTTTTGGTGGCCGGGTTTGAAAAAGGATGTGGCGCTATACGTAGCGAAGTGCCAAACCTGCGCCTTGGTAAAGGCGGAGTGCCAAAAGCCGGGAGGATTTCTTAAGTCCTTGCCTATTCCGGAGTGGAAATTTGACGACATCTCTATGGACTTTGTGCACGGTTTGCCAAGGTCGCAAAAGGGGAACGACGCCATTTGGGTGGTTGTTGATCGACTAACGAAGGTGTCGCATTTTATTCCGCATAGGAAGGATGATCCGGTGGAGAAGCTGTCAAAGCTTTATGTGGATAACATAGTACGGCTTCATGGTGTGCCCCGCAGCATCGTGAGTGATCGAGATGGGCGGTTCACGTCCAATGATTGGAGGCTGGTGCAGCAAATGTTGGGAACAAAGCTGAAATTCAGCACAGCCTTCCATCCGCAAACGGATGGGCAGACAGAAAGGGTCAATCGAACCATGGAAGACATTCTCCGCATGTGTGTCTTGGATTTCGGAAAGCAATGGGAAGACCACCTTTATTTGGTGGAGTTCGCCTACAACAACAGCTACCAAGCGAGTATTCAGATGGCGCCTTTCGAGGCCCTATATGGTAGAAGATGTCGCACGCCGTTGTCTTGGTTAGAAACGGGTGAGTCAAAGTTGTATAAGCGATCAGAAGTGGATGATGCTACTTCTTTGGTGAGAACCATTCGGGAGAGGTTGCTTATCGCTCAAGACCGGCAAGCAAAGTACTATAATGCCAAGCACAGGAACGTGGAGTTCGCTGTGGGAGATTATGTATACTTAAAGATCAAGCCGTTCAAGGGTGTCTCGCGGGTGCGACGATTGAAAAAGCTAAGCCCAAGGTACCTTGGACCGTTTGAGGTTCTGGAGCGATTTGGTGAAGCGGCCTATCGGTTGAAGCTTTCAGTGGAGCTTAGTGGTTTACATGATGTATTCCATATTTCGGTGCTTCGGAAGGCGGTACAAGAGCCTACGCAAGTGATCGCGGTCGATCAAGTGCCGGTGGATAGTGGGCTAACGACAAAGGTCAAGCCCGTGCGGATTGAGGACTCGGAGGTCAAGCGGCTACGCAATAAAGAGATCAGGATGGTCAAGGTCCGGTGGGACAATTGCGGTCGTGAGGAGCTCTCTTGGGAGCGAGAGCAGACTATGCTTGACGAGTATCCGGAGTTGTTCCGCTCAGGTACAAATTTTGGTTTTGTACATGTCTTTCGTTTATGTAATTTCGTGGGCGAAATTCTTTTAAGAGGGGGAGAGTTGTAACGCCCCGAAACTCAAGGGAGCAAAAGGGGGACGTTTTGGGCCAGTTTGGGTTCTGGCAGCAGGCACACGGCCTGGGACACGGGCGTGTCCCAGGGCGTGTCGACCCGTGTCGACACTTAGCCGCGAAGTCGTCGAGATTCTCTCAACAATTCGTGGAGACTTGGCACACGGCCTGCGACACGGGCGTGTCGCAGGGCGTGTCGACCCGTGTCGACACTTAGCCGCGGAGTCGTCGAGATTCTCTCGACGATTCGTTGAGACATGGCACACGGCCTGCGACACGGGCGTGTCGCAGGGCGTGTAGACCCGTGTCGACGATCGTCCCGGGGAGTCGACGAGATTCACTCGACGATACGTCGAGACAAGGCACACGGCCTGGGACACGGGCGTGTCCAAGGCCGTGTCATCAGATCGACGATCTTCGCTCGACGAAATGTCGAGACCGTGTACACGGCCTGGGGTCCAGGCGTGTCGAGGTGACACTGGTAAGGACACGGGCGTGTCCTAGAACCCGTGCAGTGCTCGGGTTGATTTTGGGGAAAAATCATGGGGTACACGGCCGGCCACACAGCCGTGTCAGGTGGAACACGGGCGTGTTAGCTCGAACACGGGCGTGTTCGATACCTGTGTGAGGTTCCAGGTGATTCGATTTTGACGGCGAATGAGGCACACGGCCCTGGACACGGGCGTGTGCCAGGCCGTGTTCGGTCCAGATTGGGCATTTCAGCCCCGAATCAAAGTCGTTCGTTTCCTTATTTTGAGATCCAATGGCTGGGGGTCATTCCTGAAGGGATATACCCTGGTTTGGGCTTTCAAAACCCTCACTTTTCTTAAGTGTTCTCTTTCTAAAGCCTTAGAGAGAGAGGAGAGCCAAGGGAGGAAGAAGGAGCTAGATCCCGCCATTGGAGGAGCTTCGGAGCTCCGAATCGCGAGCCGACTCCGGATCCACGGAGGCAACGCTAGTGCGGTGGTTTTGATCCGATTACATTTCCATGGCGCCAAAGAGGAACGCAAGGGTAACGATCCTCATCTTGAGCATGAGTAGCTCTCTTTCTTTGCATAGGAAGCCCGCTCTCGCGAGTTTGCGGAGAGTTGGAGGCGTTCCTTCGGGTAGATATGTGAAGTCCCCATTGTTTAGAGTCCGTAAGCGAGAACGGACATAGGCATGATGTGTGAAGCCTACCCGGACATGTTGGTCTGGATCGGTGATGTTGCATTGCATAATGCCGGAGTAGACTCCGTGCTATTGGTTGTTTTTCGGGTTTTCTACGCGGTAGATTGCAGCAGGGAGCCTTGGGGACTAACCCAAAGGTGCACCTGGAAAACTGGGCGGATACGAGATCTTGCCAACTTGGTGGCTTGAGAGCCAACTTGAACATAACCGGGTTATGTGACTTGTGATGGAAATGGGACTCGGCGGAAGTTTGACCCGCGCAAATGGCTTAAATTGTCGTTGCGATGTGAGCACGGGTTAGATGGAGCCGTACCCGTTCTATGTCGTTCGGTTAAAGAGACCTAAAGGCACGTGGCACTTACCGTTGGCATAGATTAAGGTCTTCGGCGGTCAATGGCTTAAATTGTCGTGACCCAGGCCAGGAAGACGAATTGCTCATAGGTTTGGCCGTCTAAGTGACGGTGGTGAGTCCGGAATGTCTATGGCTTTAATTGACATGACATCGACCGGTTCACCGAGAATGTGCCCTGAGAGCACGGGGCGTGTGGCCTTGTAAGCCAACGTCTGTGATGTATTAGCTATTGATATAAATTGCTCGCTTATGCTAATGAAATGCAGGGAAGGAGCATCGCCGCCCTGAGTTGGGGGCGGGATCGTTATAATTTGGTCAGCATTGCTGACCGTTGCCTTGTTTTGACACCGTGCGGTGGTTTGTTGCTTGCAGGTGCAGCTGGACCAAGCGGTCAATAGCGGGCTAAAGCCCTTTTTACGAAGTCGGCCCTCGAAGGCCCAAATGGAAATGTTTACTGCTTTATTCATGTGTGACCGGCCTGCGTGTCGTGGTTTGTAAAACATGTAATTTGAAGTGAAACATTTTGTAAGGCCTTAAGGCTCATTTTGGGTATTTTGTATAATATTCCTATTTTGTATTAGTGGACATTCGTGCTTTGATGCTGGATTCTTTGTTTACAACTTTTATAAACTGCTTCCGCTAGAATGCTCTGTGTAGGACGTTGAGATTGGTTGGATGGTTTCCATAAGTAACCACCCGGTCTGTCTGTGGCATACGGCGTCGGGCCCCGGCCGGACCTACTGCTTTATGCTATGTGACGGATAGGGGGTGTTACAGACATAGCTACAAAGCTTGCTGAGCCAATAAGAGAGGAGGTCGCGAAGCTCCTCAAGGCAAATTTTATTAAAGAAATTCAATATCCCACCTGGATATCAAACGTTGTAATGGTTAAAAGTCGGGGGGGGGGGGGATGGCGAATGTGTGTAGATTATACCAAACTTAATAAAGCATGCCCTAAAGATTGCTATCCCTTGCCTCGGATAGATTCTTTAGTTGATTCCGCGGTAGGGTACTCTTACATGAGTTTTTTAGATGTGTTTTCTGGTTATCACCAGATAAGAATGCATAAGCCTGACGTTCCTCACACGTCGTTCATTACTAATGATGGTTGCTATTGCTACCTAGTGATGCCCTTTAGGCTTAAAAATGTCGGTGCAACCTACCAACGGATGATGGACCGTGTGTTTAACCATCAGAAGAGAAGAAACCTAGAATTGTATGTAGACGACCTCTTGATTAAGAACAAGTCATTTTCGCTGCACTTGCGAGACCTAGCAGAGACGTTCGCTACTCTGCGTAGGTACAAAATGAAGCTTAACCCATTGAAGTGCACCTTTGGGGCGAGTAAGGTGAAGTTCTTTGGTCATCTCCTTACTCCAGAAGGGCTTGCTCCGAATCCAGATAAGGTGAAAGCCATTCTTAACATGCCTACCCCTCGTTAACCTAAGGAAGTTCAGCAGTTAGGGGGGAGGCTGGCAGGTCTTGCAAGATTTCTCTCTCGGGTTGGAGATTGGAGTGCTCCCTTCTTTAAAACCCACCGAGGAGCATCCAAGTTTGAGTGGACCGAAGAATGCTCCCATGCTTTTGAGCAGTTGAAGATGCAACTGACCTCAGCACCCCTGCTTCAGAGTCCCCGGCCAGGAGAGATTCTTTTCTTATACCTAGGGGTTGGCCCTGAGGACGTCAGCTCCGTTCTTCTTCGGGAAGAGAACAGGAAACAATTCCCAATTTACTATGTTAGCCATATCCTGAAGAGTGCTGAGACACGGTATCCGATCTTGGAGAATTTAGCCTTGGCACTAGTCATGTCAGCTCGCAGACTCCGTCCTTATTTCCAAGCACAATCAATTCTAGTCGTTACCGATCAACCTTTGAGAAGTGTGTTGGAGAAACCAGAGCATTCTGGCAGACTAGCCAAGTGGGCAATAGAGTTGAGTGAATTTGAAATCTCTTATGTGCCCAAGACAGCCATCAAAGCTCAAGTCCTAGCAGACTTTCTAATTGACATGCCGGAGTCCAGTTCTGATCGAGCAGAAAGGTCACCTTTGGCTTGGACCATCTATGTTGATGGTGCTTCAGGCAGAAGTTCTTCGGGAGCAGGAGTGGTTCTCATTAATCCGAACGGCGTCAAACTGTAACAGGACATCAAATTTTACTTCCCAGTAACCAATAACCAGGCCGAGTATGAATCTTTGCTAGCAGGCTTGAGACTTGCAAGGGAACTAGGAATCGATCATGTTCACATCAAAATTGATTCTCTGGTAATGGCGTCACAAGTCCTCGGTAACTTCGAAACAAGAGAGCCGATCTTGAAGAAATATCTTGCTCTTGTGAAGATAGAAGTCGGCAGGTTCAAGAGCTTTACCATTAAGCACATCCCCAGAACAGAAAATGAGGAGGCAGATTTTCTTTCCAAGTTTGGGATGCCTTTAGGAGGAACAACTTCCGAGCTCTTCCACCCGGCAGTGGTGGAAGGAGATTTGATGCAAGTGGATCAACGTACCTCTTGGATGGACCCATTCATTCTCTATCTGTCAACGGGAGATTATCACCATTCACTCAAAGATAAGAATAAGTTCAGAATAAAGATAGCTAACTACTTCTTAGTGGTAGGAATCCTCTACAGAAGAACCTTCCTCTCTACCATGGCCCGGTGTGTTTCATAAGAAGAAGCTCCCCTTGTTTTGCAAGAAGTTCATTCAGGAGAGTGTGGAAGCCACTCGGGAGCAAGAACCCTGGAAAGACGGATCCTGCGATAGGGATATTTTTGGCCCACTATGAAGAGAGACTCTGAGGTCTATGCAAGAAAGTGTGTTCAATGCCAGAAGTTTGCTCCACTTCAACTCCAATCAGCTCAGTCACTCAGATCTATTGCAACTCCTTGGCCCTTTGCGGTTTGGGGGATGGATCTCATTGGTCCTTTTCCCATGGCAAGCGGGCAACGGCGTTTCATCATCGTAATGATCGACTACTTCAGCAAGTGGATTGAAGCCAAGGCATTGGCTAAGACAACTACTCAAGTCGTCAAAAACTTCATTTGTGGGGAGATTGTCTGTCGACATGGGATACATATGGCTGTAATCATGATAATGGGCCACAATTCAACAACTCAGAGATGATAGATTTTTGCAAGTAGATCGGAACAGAGCTGCGGTTTGCATCAGTTCATCATCCCAGAAGCAATGGCTAAGTTGAAGCAGCCAACAAGCAGATCCTCAATTTGCTCAAAAAGAAAGTGCAGAATCTCAAGGGCAGCTGGGCTGATCAGCTTCCATCAGTCCTCTAGTCCCTTAGGACAACGCCGTCATCCGCAACTGGGGAGACTCCATTCAAACTTTCTCATGGCTCAGAGGCACTCATTCCAGTTGAGTTTGAAGTCCCGTCACCTAGAGTTCTGCTTGCAAGAGAAGGCGTTGAGGACTGGCTTGAGTTGAATAATGACGAGATGAGGTTCAGCCTGGAACACATCGAGGCAATCAGAGATCAAGCAGCCATAAGGCAGGAGGAGGTCAAAAGAAGGATGGCCCGTTACTTTGATCAGAACATAAGGATCAAACACATCCAAGTGGGAGATATAATTTTAAAGAAGATTGATGTTGCTGCAAGAGCTGGTTCAGTTGGAAAGCTTAATCCAAATTAGGCCGACCCTTTTGTTATCAAAGAAGCATTAAAGAGCGGAGCTTACCGCTTGCAGACATACGAAGGAGAGGATATGCCACATACCTGGAGTGGGGATGATCTCTAACGGTTCTATTCTTGAACCTCCTTTTTTCTACTTTGTGCATCCTCTTCAAGAGTCATTATGAATAGAAACTGCTTGCTAACGCTTCTTCAAGTGTTTTGTCTATGTAATCATAACAGATGACACGCTAAGAGAGATTTCAAAAACGGTTCTGCCCTTGAACTCTCCTTTCTTTCTTATGCTTGCTTTGCAAATACATTTTATTAATCAAAAGATTCATACTGACACTTTTTTCTAGTGTTCTCTCTTTCTCTCTCAAAGATCTATAACGGTTCCCTGATACCAGGAGACATCGCCGAGTTCAGCTAGACCTCCCCTAGAGCTGTTGTCATTAGTGTAACACCACGAATACCACGTGTTGCGAGGAGATTTCGTACCGTGTAGTGAGAGCTTTTAGGCTCTAGTGCGGTAGGATTCTGAACTTTAGATCCTGGCTAGTACCTGACCCCACCTCTGCATTATGGAGGGCAGGGTGGGTGTAGAGCTCTACCATGCCGCATTTCGGATATCGTTACAACTTTGATGATCTGGTGAGGAAAGCAATGCCATGCGCACCTGCCCACCGATCATCTTAGCTTGTAACCCTCGAACACTCCATGGTACCCTCAGGCAGTGCCTGCAGGAGACCCACAGCTTAGACTGTACTCTAGGCAAGAGGGCAGGGAACCGTTTCGCCAATTATCTTGCTCTTTGCAGGGAATCTTCCTGGTGCGGACTGGTTTTCTCTATCCGCACAGTCCGTCGGTTTTATTTTGGGTTGATCGTATAGCCTGTGGCCTGGCGAGGAAAGCAATGCCATGTGCACCTGCCCACCTGGTTGCAAGCTATAGGTCATTTCTAACTTGGGCGGACTGGTTTTCTGTATCCGCTCAGTCCGACGGTTTCCTTGAAACCGCAAGCTATAGATTATTTCTCTTGGCATATGCGCGAACTGCGAAATTATATCAGCTAAGTCTGCCGGATGGTTTTCATATATTATCGTTTGATAAGTTAATAAAGAGAATTGCGGACTGCTACTAGAACTCAATGAAGTCCACCTGATATTGTTATCAGCAGACTATTTTCATTTTCATTTTTAAGGCGGACAATGAATGGATTGATAAGTAGAATTCTCTAATCAACGAGACTCATTATAGATGATCTTTGTATCTCGCGGACTATAATTGGAACTCAACGGAGTCCGCCTGACAATTTCTCATTCCAACGACGGACAATGATCGTCTCTAATCAGCAAGTTAAAAAGCTCAGTATGATCTATCAGTGTGTCGTGCAGACTGCTAAGTGTCAGATCATACTTAATTGCATTAAACGCAGAAAAAGAAAGAACATTGCAGGAAGCACACAGATGCAAAAATATCCTTTCTATTTCATCAAAAATTTATACATCTATCTATTCGGCGGACTCCAGTCTTGAGTCCGCCCCATTTACAAAATCAAAAAAGATAAAAATACATTAATCATCTGCTGTCTTTTGTTTCTTTTCTGGAGGTGCAGGGCTTTCGCCAACAATGTCGACTTCCGGAGAGTAGCCCCCCGAGCCGCTTTCGCTACTATCTGATCCTGTACTTGAGGCAGACTCGCTATGTGAGCTCCTGGCCGCAGAGGAGGATGCAGAGGTGCTTGACTCGGCGGACTGGTCTCCAACTCGCTGGCTTGAGCCAGTACCGTCCGCCGTCTCCACGACGCCTTGCCCTTCGCCTTGTTCTCCTTCTCCTTCTTCTTCTTCTTCTTCTTCTACTTCCTCGCCTTCCTCTTCCTCGATGATGTCCTTGCCCTTTTTAGCCCGCTCCATCGCCGCGCCCTGCGGTGACAACTCAGGGAAGAGCTCCAAAAAAGGGACGTCATCCACTCCCTTCTTTGTAAAGCCGCCGCGGATAAGTCACTCAATAGCGACCTCGACGGTTTCCTTCATGAAAGGGAGCATGGCGGCCTGGAAGCTATTGTTCCCTAAGTCATAGGTGACCTGCGCAAAACAAAACTAAACATCAGACAGATCGCGGCGGACAGCAAATTAAAGTCGCTGCGAATTCAACTCACCCCGAGCTCTTCTCTTTGCCGAACAACCTTCTTCCCTAGTCGTGCGTTCCTCTCCTTTAGCGCCTTATTATCTTTTTGAAGCTGTTCATTCTGCTTTAGCAGGTCTCTGGACATGGTGGCTACATAGTGGGTTGTCACCACACTAGTCGCACCCGCCTGGGAGGCTAGCAGGGGGAGGTCGGCAGCGGGCACCTTTTTCAGGTCGCTCAGATTGCGCTTTCCATAAAGAGCGGAAATTGCAACATGGGCATAGCGAGTTAATCGCGGACTCTTCCACGAGGGGAGCGCGGTGGACAAGCAGACGTGCTTGTGCTTGCCGTGCCAGTGGATCATGGGGTTTCCCCTAAGATCCTTCTGGCGGTTTCCGAAGCCGCTCATCGTAAAGCTTTCGGAAGAAGAGTAATCCGCCGCGGGATCCCCTTCTTCCTTTCTCTTCTTTGCAATCTCTTGTTTCTTCTCTCTCTGTGTAGGGACAAAGCTGCTAGGCGTCTGCGGCAGGTTGGCGGGTACCTCCAAGATCGCTGCAAATACAGATGAGTTAGCACCAAGGTCGCTGCGGATGCAAAATGCTAGTTCGCAAAAGGCTTACTCTCTTCAGGCAAAACATCCGCCAAGCTCACAAGTAGCGGAATGTAATGCTCAATGTCAAGCCTGGCATTGGCCAAGAACTCGACAATGGCGGACTCCACCGCGTCTATCGGCATGCTCTTGAAAGCGGAGTCCGCGCGCACTTGCGGATATGTGTGCGCGAACCCTAGGTCGCCTTCAAAGATCAGGAACCTAGAGGTCCAATTGTGGATCTTGTTGGGAAGGCCCACAACCTTCATACCTCTGCAATAAAAGTATATCACCCCCTTGTAGGGGCGGCCTCCAGAAGCAGTGATCGAGCGGACAAAGAACATCTTGCGGAAGATGTTCATGGAGAAAGCGATCTTCTCAGATCGCAAGTAGGAAATGAAGCTGCAGATCGCGGCGAGTGTGTTGGGCGCGAGCTGGCCCGGCACCATTCCATAGTGCTCGAAGATTTCGGCAAGTTCCCATAGCAACGGAAACTTGAATTCGCTATCAAAATGGTCCACAGGAATTGCGATCTGGGTCGCAGTTGAAAAGTTCAGCCTTCCTTGGTGAGCTGGAAGGCGGACAAGGATATTTGAATTCACCATCTGTCTCTCAACAAAGGCCTCCAAATCAGCCTATGTCAAGGTGCATTTCCGGTGGTCGGCAGAGTGGAAGGCGACAATTGCATCAGTTCTGGCGGGCACCATTTTGCAGGCCGCAGGGTTCCTTTACTTCAACTATTTCCTGCATAGAAGAACGCGGCAGGGCCTATTTATAGTTATACGTTCTGACAGCTTTTTGACCAGGCCGCAGAGCTCGCAATTCCAATCCGCATAGTCTGCAAAAATAAAATTCACAGCAAAAATTAAAAATAACGCGGACACAAACATAGATTCACATGCCAAGCAAATATCAAAGCACAGATTAAGGCGGACACAGTTTCAGTTCGCCCAGTTCGCAGTGCTTCTTTCCTGCATACATCAAACATGAGAAGCGGACACAGTTTCAGTCCGCTTAGTTCGCAACATTTCCCATCTACAGTTAGATAATGTGAAGCGGACATAGCATTAGTCCGCACAGTTCGCCACAGATCAGCAAAAATAACATAATTTGCGGATATATGATTAAGGCCGCACAGTTCGCAACACAGTTCAATCAACAACAGCATTGTTTAAAAGCACGAACAATTATACAAATCAAACAAACCAAGTTCATGGCAACACAGACTCAGCGGTCCCTAGTTTCGGTCCGCGCTTGCCTTTCAGGTCTATCTCTACACAAGTGAGCGGCTCGGTCGCTTATTTGGAGAATCTCGCTGTACAAGCGGCAGATATGATGATGGATGACATTTATAGTCCGGTGCATGTGGGCAGACTCGCAGTCTACCCGGATAAGGGGCACCATTCGCTCCGCTGCCGGCCTCAGCTCCTCGTCCGCAACCTGTTGATCGCCCGCCGGTGCTGCGACCTCCGGAGTAGCGCGATCTTTCAATCGCGACCTCTGCTCGGCGGCCTCAGCAACCTGCTTCCCTTTCTATTCCCTCGCTGACGCCAAGTGTTTCCCCTTGTAGAAGCGTACGTCGTCCGCGAGCCTCTTCTTCTCCCTATCGGACCTCTCCAGCGCCCTGGAGATGATGGCGATCTGGCCTTTTAGGTCTTTCTCCCGCTCCGCGGACGCTTTCTCGCGCTCTTTCGCCGCCTTTAACTCTGCTTTGATATTCTGAACTTCAGCTTGAAATTTCTTTTCTAACTCTTTGATGATGTTCATGCTGGGTAGCTCATCCCCTGCGGATTCCTCATGGGAGACCGCGTCAACACCAGTATTCGGTATAACCACGATTCTCACCACTTTCAATGGAGCCCAGCGGCGACTTTCTACCTGCAAGAAAGAAGGTCAACTTCATCATTCAAAAACAGTCCGCGGCGGATTCAAAGAAAGGATGAAAGATCACATTTGGATATAGCCGCAGCGATTTGCAGACTATCGAGAAAGACAGGCCGCCTTGCCCGCTCCTGGTCAAAAACCCTTAACCGCTTCTTCCATTCGCGATGGACCTTAGCTCTTTTCTCAGCAGCAGAGCTTTTTGAAACCACGATGTCCTCAGTTTCAGTGATAATCTTGATAGGTCTCGACTTCCGCGATGGCGACCTGTAAAGCCACTGACGCTTAAAATACTTGGGCGCCGGTTGAAGTTTACCTGACCGCAGTAGCTCCGCAGCAGTCCGCAGATCCTCAGTGCTCTTGTCCGCCGCGACCTACTTCGAGGCCGCCTGCACCACAGCTACTTGGGTAGCAATTTGCTTCTTCTGCTCCTCAATCTTCTGCTTCAGTCTCTCCCTCTCTTCTTCCTCCGCAGAGGACAAAGAAGGGAGTTCGCTACCTTTATTCCCAGTGGCTTCCGCCTCAGATTGCTGCAGTACAATCAGCAGGGATCATTGATTAGATCTACTTCATTGATGTCTATAGAGTCAAGCATCTCATCCGTGGTTAAACTGACCATGGAGAGGGAATTATCTACCCGAATTTGTGCCTCCGGTGTAATCAAATCGCTGTCCGGAACTTCTTTGTCGTGCGGTCTGTGCTGTAAATCCGCTTCTCTAGTCCGCTTGGAGATATTCTTCTCTTTCATCGCGCGCAGTTTCTTCTCAACCCGCTCGGCAACGGTCGACCCATCCCTCTTTCTCTTCTTTCTTTTAGCTCTCTTCTCGGCAGAGTCCGCCGTAGCCTCTCCTAAGTCGGGCTGACTCTCGCGGGCAGTCTCAGGATTCGCGGCAATCAATGCCTTTGAAGGCGCATCCTTGCCAGCTTCTTCTCCCGAAGTCCGCCTATCTTCTTCATCCAAGTTAAAAATGGGCACCTGGGCATTGGGGGAAGATATTGCAGCCTCATTGTGTTCACCAACGGTGTTCGCTGAGTTCGCAGTTTTCTGGGAAGTGGCAGAGTCCGACAGAGTCACCATCTTTTCACTTCTCAGTGGTTCAGCATCAAGAACTGCGGCATCCTCGCGCACAGATTCATCAGCGCGGCGGACTGCTTTCTCCGGAGGCATCTGGCTGTGGGAACTTTCTCCAATAGGGTGGACAGGATCCTTTCTCGTCGACCTCTTTATTATCTTCTTGGTCTTCATAGGCATTGTCAGTGCTGAGTCACCTTTTGCAGTGAGACTAGAGAAGAAAGCTCTGAGCCTTGCCATGCCGGACTGGAAAGTGGAGACCGCAAGTGGTGAATAGCGCCCCGTGTCGATCGGGATTTTTAACAGTTCCAGGCCCTCCAGCGATATTTATAGCACTGGCAGCATTTATGAGGCTTGCGGACTCGGCGGTTAAGAAAACATTTTCGAAGTTTTTTGGAAACTTAAAAATGTGCGGGGATTATGTTAACCCCTCAGTCCGCAACATCCTACAAGATGCCAAGAACCCCCTTTCAACACTCACGGACTCAATTAGGCAGTCCGCCCAGTCCGCCAAAGTAACATCAATCAGCCACCAAGGATGATCCCCCAACAGCGGACTCAAGGATCTATTCGCTCAGTCCGCCATGCCTTTGGATCTTTGGATTCTCTATGGCGGCGGACTCAGTGTCCCGTCCGTCCAGGCCGCCGTCCTCCAGTAGGATCGCGCCTAGCAGCAGCAGAGGAAGCTCCAGCCCGCGAGCCCAGTCCGCCCCTTCTGTGCGGACTGGCATGTTCTTTCCTTTTTGCTTCCCGTCACCGCTGCCCGGTTCTCCTATACCGCGGGCTGTCAGTTATTTTAGCCCTGCCTGTTTGGGCAGGCCCCCCATCCTATAAATAGGGGGAGGTGGTGCACCAAAGGCACACTGAGTCGGACCCAGGAGCCTACTTGTTAAAGGCTACGGACTCGAATCTTGTGCCTTGCGGACTCCTCCTCGCTCTACTCTTGTCAACCTTTTCCTTTCACTTGTAACCAAATCATTCTTCAATCAAGGGAAAGCCCGTCGCAAGAGAGGCATTCAGGCCGCGACGGGCGAAGTCTGTTGTTGTCGTGGCTCACGGCCCTGCTGTTCTTCCTGCTCTCATCCACTTAGTAGATTACTACTCGCAGTATCTCTATTCCCCGGTGCTCGAACCGTTAGCTGGTGGTGCTCAACCCCCCCCCCCTTTCCCCTTTGTGTTTTCGTTCATCAACAATTACAACATCAAATTTCTCTTTGAATTCATAGCAACTAGCTTGAGGAAGAAAAATTAATTATTAGTAATCCAAATGCTTGAACTAGTTTGCTTAGGGACAAGCAACCACTTAAGTCTGGGGGTATTTGATGAGTACAATTATATAAGTCCTTTTTACTGTCATATTTGAAATCATCTCCAATATTTTCTGCCTCCATTTGTTATAATTGCATGAAAATATTTAAGAATTTGAATTATCATGAATAGAAGAGCACAATATAGATTTTCGTTTATTTTCTTTATTAAGATATTTATTTATTTATTCATTAATTTTCTTAATGCAGGTATTGCTAGTCCTTGGAACTAAATGTCTTTGAGCAAACAGAGGTGTTCACGGATCCAACAAGACTGCAGGCAAAGGTCTTGGATTGGACAAGCACGGGTAGGGACATGCCCATGTTACTACCCATATCCTTCTCTGAAAAGATCACAAAGCTTGGAAGAAAAGACATAAAAATTTACAAGGGCACCACAAGGGTAGGGACACGCCCGTGTCACTACCCATGTTCTTATCGGGAAGAATCAAAGGTCTGATGCAAAACCATCTCGTGTGTGGAGCCATGAAGAACACACAACCATGTTACCAGCCATGTCAAATGACACTGCTTATGACCAGGCACACCTTTTCATACCGAACCGCCCAGACGCACTTTTTCATACCCTACACGGCCTGTGACATGACCGTGTTGGAACCCGTGATCAACCTGTTTGCAAGAAGACTATAAAAACCTGCACAAAAAAATAGAAAGGGGACTTTGGATTCAAGGACTTGGAGAATTTCTACAGGACGAAAGTAGAGCACTCAAGTGAAGGGGAAGTCGAAGGAAATATCTGTATGGTTTTAATTTTTATGTATCTCTTTTAATTTCCCCCTTCTCTTAGTGGATTTAAACTTTATTTTACATTTCTCATGGGACTTGTTTTTCTGAACCGATTCAGTAATCATGTATGTTGGTTTTCATTTCAGATTTGTTGTATTTTATTCGTATGTGTGGTTTCAAACAAAGAGATTGATCATAAATTTGAAGTTATTATTTATTTTATATGAATCACAAACTTCTAGATTGAGAAATTGGAAGGTTGTGATGATGGTTTATAATTTCATTCTCTGGTGTTCTTTCTCTTCGTATTTCAAATTTCAAAATCGAGAGATATGTTGTTTGGATAACAGCAATACGGATAATGAGATTCATGGTATCATAGAGATAGGATTTCATGAATTTATGTATTAGACATGGTTACTTTATATTAATGCAAACTTGAGTGTTGTGAATCGTTCGAGAAAAAATTTACTCAACTTAAGTTTAGGTATTGAATTGCTTGAGAGATAATTCGATAAAGATTGAACTCTTACAATACAATAAATTTGATAATATTATTAATACATGGTTACATTGAATTGAATTAATGAGTGAATATTCTCATGTGATTACTTTTAGACAATCAGCTTTTTACCATCCTTAATCCTCCAATGTCACTTTATCCAATTAGTCCTAGTAATGTTAATTTAGAGTAACAAAAAATTTTAAATATAGGTACAATAATAGTGTGAGAGTGAGTATTGTTGATGCACGAAAATGGCACCACCTAGTTAACACGGAGGGGGTGTTCGATCTCACGGGCCAATGATTGAAGAGGATGAAGGCAGCGGGGAAAGAGGAAGCTTCTGAGTGCTCGAGAGTGGAGCAAGCGCTTGTTCGAGCGTTGCGGGGATAGAGGAGAGGGTCGCTGAGAGCAGCCGGGAAGGCTGATGAGCAAGAGAGGAGGTTGATGATCAGCGGAGGAGGTTGATCTGGAGCTTTCGAGCAGACAGGTACTTGGACGGTTGTGTTTGCAGGTTGGATGCCGAGGGAGCTGAGCTGAGAAGAAGAGAGAGGAGCCGCTAGCAGCGGCAATAGCAGACTTCGCCCGCCGTGGCTTAAATGACACTCTTGTGACGGGCTTTCATTTGATTAATATCGAGAGTTACAGCTTGGCTAATACACCTTTTCAAGAAAGCAATAAAGGGGTACAAAGATGAAGCTGACGGCTAAGGAAGGAGTGCCAGAGGAAGCTGCGTGGATTGAGAAACCAGGTCGGCAAGCTGCGCGGTTAAGGGAAAAATGGAGACCGCGTGGACTAGGAACTGAGGCCGGCAGGCCGCGAGCGGCTAGGAGAAGAGAAGCGGCGGACTGGGAAAAGGAGTCTGCAGGGGTTGAGCATGAGTTGTTGTGGGCTGTCTTCGAGCGTGAACACCTTGGCAATGATGAGACCCCCCCCCCCAAACGAGAGGCAAGGGGGTCTATTTATAGGCCCGAGGAGGTAATGACTTGCGGTTACATTACACCCGGTGAGACGGTAATTGGAGCGAGAAGAAGGAGTCTGCCGAGTCCGCCACAAGCCGCATGGACTGGAACTTGCTTCTGGAGCTGGTGCTGTTGATGGCAAACTGGGAGACTGAGTGGCGGACTGTGAGGAGAGTCCGCGGACTCCGCTACTACTAACGAGATGCTGGAGGCAGAGTGGCGGGCTGCTTGGCAAGTCCGTTGTATCCGCCCTGCTGAACTAGGCTTGCTCTAAGGGTGCGAGATGAGGAGTGCCCGCTAAGTCTGCCGAGTTCGCACGAGGCTTTGCAGTCTGGGACTGCCTTGAGGAGGTTCTGCTAATTGGCGGATTGGGAGGAATCCGCCACTATTGGTCGAGCCCGCGCCAAACTATGCGGGCTGAGGAGGTTGGCCCTGTTTCTGGAGAGAAGCGGGTAGAGGCTGAGGAATGGAGAGCTACATGGAGAGTCCGCTGAGTCCGCGGAGTCTGCCTTTGCTAGCAAGCTGAGTCTGCCTAAGATGAGGCATGTTGTTGCTGAGGCTGGGGTTCATCAACATAGGCGGACTGGAAGGCTTGACTGCACTTCGAGTCCGTCCAGCTCCCAATGAACTGGATGTTTGTGCTACTCTTTGCGCGTAACAGGGGAGCTGTAATGTCCGCACTCCACAGGCGGACTGAAGAAGCTGGTTGCCCACGCTGCTGGGTGGCCAGAGCGACCTGCCGAACTGATGAGGCAGGCCGCACGTGTTGGCAAGGTGGAAGTTGACGTAGCAAGCTGGCGGCATGGGGGCAGGCTGCCACCTTGTTTGGTGATTTGAGCAGTCTGGGCGGATAGGCATCTGAATCTGGGAAAGGGAGACCTGTTGAGACAAGCCTACGGTTAAGCTGACAAGGCAGGTGGCGTGCAAGGGCGGATTGAAGAGGCAGTCTGCGGCCCCTACTGACCAAGGGAAGGCGCGAGGCCTGGCTAGTCAGACTGCTGAGACCGCCCAAGCCATGCGGCCTGAGGGGACAGAAAATTCTGTCTGCCCACACTAAGGCATCGCGACATCCAGGAGGAACCTGAGGCATGCCACGACTAGCGAGCTAGCTGCCTTGGGAAGGATTGTTGATTTCAGGGTTAACAAGTACAAGTACTTAAAAAGACCCTGAAGAATACGACATGAGATGTAGATTTCTCCTATACTATGATGAATGGGTGCACTTGTCTGAGATTAAAATCAATTCAGCTTATTCCCATCTACATAGTTTATACTAGAGTAAAAATAATCGCATCAAAAAGTCTGGGCACAAAGCTCAAGTTTAGTATGACGTTCCATCCTCAAACAGATGGTCAAACCAAAAGGACGAATCGTACTGTGGAGGATATGCTGAGAATGTTTACCCTTGATTTTGGAAAGAGGTGGTAAGAGCACCTTTTCATGTTGTACTTTGTATACAATGACATTTTTCAGGCGAGTATCAAGATGGTGCCATATGAGGCTTTGTATGGAAGGCTGTGTCGAACACCGATGTCATGGATAGAGGTGGGAGACACTAAACTTTTGGGAAAAGAGGTGGCGGTCAATGCTTTTTAGTTGGTTCATTCCATAGGAACGTGGAGTTTGCGGTATGCGACTAGGTATATCTAAAGATTAGGTCGTTCAAAGGAGTTTTGCGGATTCATCGGCTCAAGAAGTTGAGTTCGAGGTTTTTTGGGTCATTCGAATTCATGGAACGAATTGGAGAAGCAGCCTATTGGTTGGAATTATCCCCAGATCTGAGTGGATTACAGAATGACTTCCATGTTTTAGTTTTAAGGAAAGCCTTGGTGGAGACAAGTGTTGTGGTTGAGTTAACAACGGTGTCGGTATAAGAGGACTTGCAGACGAAAGTCCGTCCGGTCGGCATGGAGGATTCAGAAGTTCGGCATTTGCAGAATAAATAGGTTAAGCTCGTGAAAGTGCAATGGGATTATTGTGGGCATGGTGAATTCTCCTGGGTGCATGAGCAAGTAATGCGGGTGGACTTCCCAAATCTTTTTTGCTTCAGGTATGATTTTTGTTGGAGTACATACAAAATTTCGAGGGCAAAATTCTTCTAAGGGGGGCAGGAGTTGTAACACCCCAGCTTTCCAGTACTTGGGCCTCTCGAAGTTAGCATGCGACATTAGATAGTTACCGCTCGGCGGTGGCCTGGCATTGAGTGTGTTGAGAAGCAGGCGTTGAGTGGAGGCATTAAGTGGTAGGCGTTTAGTGTGTCGAGAACTAGCCTGCGAAGTTAGCTAGTTACTGCATGGTATTAGCCTTCTGCGTAGAGACGGAAGCATTGAGTGAGCTACCGTGCTGCAGTATTTCCACCGCCGGCGGTAGCGTGGCTTTATTTTTTTTTACCAAGGGCTCAGGAAGCTACCTCGACGTGGTATGTGTTTACCGCCTAGCATTAGCGAACGAAAGCAGTTCCGTAGATCTATGTTCTAGCCGTCCGATTTCGCTTCGGTTTTGATCCTATGTCCCAGGACACTCCGTCCAAGAGACATAAGTAGGGTTGAGAGGCTTTGTCCTTTCATTTCTTCTCCTTTTAGTGAGATTTAGGGTTTGGAACAACGATTTTGGAAGAGGAAGAAGAAGGGTTTTTTCCACCCTTAACGAAGCTTCGGGGTTCCGATTGTCGATCCAAGGCTAGATCCATGGAGAGGACTTGAAGGCGCACATGTTCATCTAGGCAAATCGAGTTTCCCATGGCTAGGAAGAGGAGTCATAAGGTAATGACACTTCTCCTCTCGATCTTTAGGATGCATGCATGGCATCCATTTTATTCTTGCTTTCTTTCGAGCATCTAGGCACCAGATATCTCAAATGAGAGGGGTTCGGGTTATCATGGTTCAAGAGGAGCCAACGGGTCAATTATGTTCGTGTTCGGCATGATGTTGCACTAAAATTTCTCTCTACTAGTGGATTAGGCATTGTAGGTGGAGCCGTAGTCGTGACCATTAGTCTGACTCAGTGATGTTGCATAACAAGCCTCAAGTATTTTGCTAGAAATCAGTTTGCGGCAAGAAGCCGTTTGTGATGTTTGTCACCCCCTTAATTTCGTGGTTGGCTGGCTAGCCAGTGACAAACAAGACATGTGTGTAGAGTGTCCTAGCGAGACAAGTACCCTTCTTTGAATCTAACGAGAATGTCAAGCTTTGGACAAGCTCTAGCGACGAAGCCCAGGAGAGGGTGGGTCAAGCAAGGGTTCTTAGCATCTATTTGTTGTTTGTGAGACAGAATCCTGACGTGAGAAGTCAGATCTTGCAGGCAAGCCCGGGTTTGAGACCCACGAGCGGGTGGGGCCTTGGCAAGAGTTCCGTGTGGCGGCTTGTATGCCGTTATGGGAAATTGGAAGTGCTCGAGTGTTTGCGGCTTGAATGTTGATGGGGAAATTGAAAGTACGTGTTTGATGATGTGTGATGATGTGTTAGATTCTTGTGGTATAGGGGTACTTTTTGTGAAACCCAGGATTGCATACATGCTGCATTGCAGGCCCCTTTATATTACCTGCTTAACATAAAAACGTGTTTGTTGTACGAGACATCCAAACCTATATTATTCTTTTCTATGTTTATACAAATTTTGAATATGAAGTGCTGACTTGCAGGGTGATGGAGTGTCCTGGGGTCCGTTTGGGATGACCGGGAGGAGATGTGTCGGTTACACATTTGAGGTCAGCCTTTGCTGACCCACGTTACAAAAAATTTTAACATGACAAGGATCGCAAGCAGGAGCAAGCTCGCCCGCCAAAAAGTCTTTAGCCTTATAAAGTGAACTCTTTATTTAGTAGCTTTGTTTAGTTGAGTGTTATGCTTAGTGCATTGTGTTTCTGACTTTCTTACCGAGGTAGCCTATGAGTGCTATGGCACTGATAAGCCCGGAATCCGCGACCTGCCCGCGCAGTTTTCCAGACCGGGCGGTCTGCCTATTCAAGCCGCCAAGCCTCCAAGCCGGGCGGTCTCCATGTCAGGCCGCTGCCAGTGCCGGCCCTGCTCAGCGACAAGGCCCAAGGACCCAGCCGTCAGCTCGCCAGGAGGAATCCGCCAGGCCGCGCGGCTTCCCTCCTTTCTTGTTTCTTTCTCTTTTCCTTCCCCTCACCTCTGCCGGTTCTCCTGTACCCGGGCAGCCGGTAATTTTAGCCCTGCCCGTTTGGGCAGGCCCCCGAGCCTATAAATAGGGGGTGGGTGCACTCCCCAAGACACCATGACTGGGATCCAGGAGCTCGCCTGTTAAGAGCTGCGGTCTCAAGTCTAGTGTATTGCGGCTTGTAGTCCGGCCGCTTCTTCTTTTACTTGTTGTAACTGTCTCATTTTGAAGTAAAGGAAAGCCCGCCGCAAGAGTGGCATTCAAGCCGTGGCGGGCGAACTCTGCTGTTGCCGCTGCAGCGGCCCCCCCTCTTTTCTGCCCTTTAGCCGCGACCGCTAGTAACGATTAGTCGACAGTCTCCTCCTTTCCTTCCCTATTCGCGGTGTTCGAACCGTTAGCTGGTGTGACCGACTCCTGTCCGTTTTCGTGCATCAATAGTAACACGCGACCTTCAGATCTCGACTAATCGATGAAATCAGCGGTCTAGGGATCCAGACCGCTCTAACTTCTAGGGTTCGGCGACCTGTCTAGCAAGCCGCGAGTCCGCCGGCTAAGGCTTTCAGCCGCTCCCGCACGGTAGAATGGCATTCTATCCGCTCTCTTTTCAGCCGGTCTCTTTATCGGTTTGCAGAATCGCCTAGCCGCCACCGTTAAAGCC